>JAGTXR010000084.1:0-1200000 GCA_022606575.1 Glossosoma conforme | reverse complement strand
AACAATTTGGATCTCACAAAGAAGCATATAAGAAAAAAAACATTAAAAAATTATTGCATTGGTGGGTATTTTTGTTTATTATTTTAGTTACGTAAACACACAAAGGAGAATACCGACAGATGGTGGATAGTGATGCAAAAATCTCACCTATGGATTTTATGATCTTTATCATGCTATATATGGCTAAGCGCTGTACGTGAAGTGTTGATCCGCCACATCATAGGCTACCCAAAATTTACGCATCATCCATTTATTACAGGAATTCACTATGAATGGATGGTGTTCAAGAAATGACTTTCGATATAAAAATATTATACCATCAATTTTAATAAATATGCTATGACTGGCATTTTACAGATGGATCACACTAATCGGGGTATAGTTTAAAGTAAGTGTTTGCTTATCATATCAAATCTTGTGGGTTCAATCCCCAACAAACTAAAAATAAATTCTTTTGAATCGATTTATAAGCTTTATAAACATCAAAGATTGGTGTGAAATAAATACCTCTCCCGTAAAATGACAGTCTACTTATTTAAATTGGCAGCAGACATAAGTTGTCCTGTGAACGTCACTTATTACAGTGAGCATTATAAAAAAGAATGGTGCATGAATGCCGGGCTGCAGTCCAATGATGTTGGCCTACCTTCATTCTACATACAGCAATTAAGCCTTCTGTTAAATGGCAAGCATTATAGTTTCCACAGATGATATTTAGAACCATCTGTTTGTAGGTATTCTCATGTACTGTGTTTATATAAAAATTAAAAATAAACATGGATTATTGGTTTACGAGCATTCAGCAAGTATGTGATGTGTCTGTGGGTTGTGTATGGAAGCAGGAGGGATTTATTATTTGAGTTCAGAGGAACAGGCTATGGTGAACCTTCTTATCAGTTGTTTACAAAAAAATATATAAATACAATGCAATATTAGTGTATTGTTACATTTAAATGATTTTTTGAGGAGATCTTCATCCCGCAGTTGACTGATACATTCAAGATATAATTCAAAGTATTGAAATAAAACAAAAGTAAATTTATTCCATTTTCTTTATTTAAATATATTATTTTACAATAATTTTATAAAAACAAGTTTCTTACAAGACGTGTGGTGTATCACGAGTTATTGATAAATACAGCTGGAAGCCGACGCTTTTTTTGTAGATGTGCGAGTGCGGGTAAGGGGAGTGTTAATACATTGTTTGCAGGCAATGTTTTATGCTGATTGCTGCCTGGCGGGGGCGATATTTGGGTTCGCGCACGAGTTTTTTTAACATTTTTTAAAAATCTATAACTTTTGAAATATCCGCGATAATTTAATGAAATTTGAAATGCAATTTACCTTATTGTGCAGCAATGATAAAATGATGATAAACAAACACAAAAAAACAGAGAAAACATTGTGACAACGACGGAACGACCGGACGTTTACATAAACACTAATATTTTCTAGAAATATGAAACATTCCTACCCTTTATCTCTTCGCAGAAAGAACCTCATTTTCTGTACAAGTTGAAAATAATTGTTGCGCATTAAAGGTCAAAAAAATTATCAAGCCAACGCGTACTGCGTCAAGGTTTCTTAGAGCACACAAAAAAAAAATGCGTAGTAATAAAGCATAATAAATACAAATTTGTGAGTGAAATGTGTAGTTTGATGTAAGATATACGATTTAGCAACAAAATCTGTTATTACGTAACACGTAGTATTACGTTACCCGACGTCCACCACCAGAGACTGAATAACGTATTACTACGTTTCCCGCATTCGTGCACCAGACTAAAAATAACATATAACTACGTCTCCCGACAACAATGTGTTAAAAATGACAAGAGCCAATTGATTTGAAGAGAAGCCATCTTTACGACAATCGTTTTTTGGGTCATAAGGTCATCACAACCTAGAGAAGACATTTCACCTGTATGTGTAATGAAGATAATCGTATTTTATAAAATTTACCATAACCTAAAAGTCGCAATACAAAGAATACGCCGCGTCATCTACTCAGTCCACCGATGTTTACAGCTCGTGCACACATAATAAAGCCTCATCTCTTCTTCTGCTCTTCTGGTCTGCCCCTGGAAGAATACAGCCTCTCTGTGGTTACATTTAGGACAGAGATGTTCCTTGGTTCTGGGTAAAGTGGGATCGCTCACTACGTCGGGGTTTATATGCGTCAATTCGTCGACTTCGTGCATAATCTTGTTCACGTAGACGCAGTTGGAATCGGCCAGCTGCTTGTAGTCGCAGTTTCTACACGCGTACAGCAAAACTTTGTTGGTTTTATCCTCTTTTGGGTACAGCATGTTGTTGCACTCTTGACAGAAGCGGATTCCGACGTAGCCGGGTCCACCGTCCTTTTTCGCCGGCTCTGATACCTTCATCATGTCTGACGATATATCTACACTATGTTATAATCAGCAGTTTGATTTGATTGGATGTTTTTGTGCAGGAAAATTAAATTGCGATGGGAAAAATAAAAGTTTTGTTTAGCGCGTTCGGTGACAGATGTCATAGACAATTTTGTTTGCTCGGAAAAATATTCTTAAATTAATAGGTAGATATCAAAGTAATAGGTTCAAGCAATCCTTCCATTATGTATCGCATTAAATATATTTACAAACTAGTGATAATCTATTACATAATATAATTTATGATTTTTTTGAAAAATATTATAATAAAATAATTTAATCATTACGAATTCTTAATATTAATGATAAAATTAAAATAAAGCCTATGTTTAAATCATTAATGTAGAGTTCAATACATCATAGGGCTTGCAAGCATATTATTAAACCTGTATTCAATTTGTAATGTTGTTTAAGATTTTATATTACTGTAAATATAATTTAATCTGTGTTAAATATAATTTATTAATTTCATTTTTCTATTAGAAAAAGTCTTAATATTAATAAATACTTACAAGAACTTTATATGGTAGATATTTAAAATGATTTCGTATGTTTTCACGACCAGATTTGAAATTTTGGCTTTGGAGTCGAAATAACAGAGAAAAAAAGGATTTCACCACTTAAAGATAACGCGAATTCCACAATTACATATTGGTATTTGTAAGTATTTGTGTAATAATTTTTAAAGAAGAAGAAAAATACAGTATTTTGTATGATTTCCACACTCAAGACACGCTACTAAAGCCGGCCGCTAACGTCATCTCCTCCATTTCCTCTCGTGTTGTCGCATGATAGCGACAGTCCTCGCCTTCTTGTCCATCTTCAGCAGAGCCATGGCCGAAGCCCGCGAACGCACCTTCATCATGGTCAAGCCGGACGGCGTCCAGCGCGGCATCGTCGGCAAGATCATCAAACGCTTCGAGCAGAAGGGCTTCAAGCTCGTCGCCATGAAGTTCACGTGGGCGAGCGAGGAGCTGCTCCAGAAGCATTACGCCGATCTCTCAGCGCGCCCTTTCTTCCCCGGTCTCGTCAAGTACATGAGCTCCGGCCCTGTCGTGCCGATGGTCTGGGAAGGACTCAATGTCGTCAAGACCGGACGCGTTATGCTGGGAGCAACAAACCCGGCCGATTCGCAGCCTGGAACCATCCGCGGCGACCTCTGCATCCAGGTCGGTCGCAACATTCTTCACGGCTCAGACTCTGTTGACGCCGCTAAGAAGGAAATCGATCTCTGGTTCGGAGAGAAGGAAGTCATCTCATGGACTCCTGCCAACGAAGGATGGGTGTACGAATAAATAAAATATTAAATTATATTTTAAGCAACATTTAAAACACTACACGCCTAAACAATATATATTTTTAAATCAATCATGATTGGTCATATTTTTAGGTTAGTTTACACATTTTTGTAAGTTTGAAATGTTTTTAAATGCCGATTTATCGTGTTTTTCACGATAGTTCACGCTGTCGGTTGTTCGCACTCGATCTGTTTTTTGTGTTAAATAGTAATTTATATTAAAAATCATACGTTCCAACACAAAATATATATTTTATTTTACATCCTCAAAATTTCCTTTCTTTTCCTCTCAGTCCTTAATATATCACAAGTGACACAATAAATCGAAAGATGTTAATCGCTTAATCATGTTCCTGAAAAATCATTGTTTATTGTTACATTTTTCAATATAATATTAAAAATAAATGTGTTTTTTCACACTTTTTAAGCCAATTTTGACAGATACGATACTTACTGACGACACAACATTGTAATATCAATAATTAATAATTTTCTTAGTACTGGTTTGATTAAATTAAAAATATGCACCTTTAAATATATATTTAATGGAATTAAGTTTATTAGTAAGTTGGTTTTGCTGTTAAAGTCATAACAAGAAGTGTGAAAAACTGATTTGACTTCAAAACTGTCAATTATAACATTTTTTTTTAAAGTTTGATACATTCAAAGTGAAGTGTTACTCTAATATGAAATAATTTTAATAATATGTAAACAGTTTTTTAATTTTTTTATCTTTATTAAGAATTGTAATAAATGCAATCCATACATGTACACAAGTACTTTACATCTTTTACAAGATCAGCGTCTAGCCAACCTGGTTCAACATCACTGATTCTAAATCCAGACCTTTCGCATCGGTTGTTGGCATATGCCGTCATAAGATTCCCCGTCTGTTGATATCGGTTGACGTGATACGTCGTTTTGCTACTTTCTAATAATAGTTTTTTATGCATCATCTGATAGCTAAAGGATACAAGAACCAATGTGATATATGAAATTAGACCAGATAAGTACATTTATGCTTCAAATACTAGTTTTATAATTGACAGTATAATTTGTATTCAAACCGAGTTCTAATGAAAGGGTTAAAAATAGAGATTATTTATGCTAAAATATGGCTTTGATACTACGGTTGCTTTCAATCCAACAAAACTTCACTCTGGAAGCCATCGGGAACTACGCATAATATAATAATGTACACAACAACACTCTAGGTGCAGAAAAAACTTGGGATGATTGAAGTATCATAGCAGCTGATAGAATTTTATGGAGGTAGTGTATAGTTATCATATGCTACAGCGGACAGCGTATATAGAAAAGGGGAAAAAATTAAATGTATTTAAATCATCTAACTTTTATTAGCTTGAGAGATGAAGATGGGCTTGGCTGGGATATGTTTTACAGATCCCATAGGAGAGCATAAACAATAGACTACCTTTAAAGTCCCTTAACCCTTTCATTACGGCTCGATTTGAATTCAAATTATACTGTCAATTATAAAAGTAGCACTTGAAGCATAAATGTACTTATCTGGTCTATTTTCATATATCACATTGGTTCTTGTATCCTTTAGCTATCAGGTGATGCATAAAAAACTATTCTAAGAAAGTAGCAAAACGATATATCATGTCAACCGATGTCAACGGTTGGGGAATCTTTGACGGCATATGCCGACAACTGATGTGAAAGGGTTAAAGAGGTAAGTATATGTAGAATACATTTGGTAGAGCTCAGATGGAAGAAAAATTAGCTTGAAAAAATTAATTTATTTGACTAATGTAGTCTTGTAGCTTTTTGAATGTAGAGATGATACATGGCACATGATAAGGAACTATAAAGCGGTAATTTGTAATGAACACATGCTCCAGAAAGGGTAGATATGAAAGAAATAATATTTTTTTTATGAATATTTCTTTTTCAGAATTTCATATCAATGAAATATAAGAATTCATATTTTGAATTATTTCACAACAAATGTGGAGTAATTCTGATGTTTCATTGAAAGGAATGGATAGTTTTCTGTCTTTTATTTAAATTTAGTTGCTGGCTTGAATTATATTCTTGGTCTTGAACCGTAGCCAACGAATTATTAATAAGTAAGAAATTGAAATCTAGGACAAAAAGGGCTTTATTGTTACATAAAAACAAGCATTCTTACATTTCACTTGTAAGGGTTCTTTATAAATGCATTGTGAGACTATTTTAATGCATTTAATTCTACTGCACACACATGTCTGAGAATTGCAGCTATTTTTTTTTACCATATCCACTCCATATTTGGAGCACATAAAAAAATTCCGTTTTACAGTTCTGTAACCTTAGATTGTCTATGCCTTGTCCTGTATCACGTAGGCATTGGAAAATTTCCGGGAGCCTTCAGGGCATGATCCCGAAAACTTACATAGGCTGCCGTTGTTGTACCAGAGAAATATTTGGGTGTTCAATAATCATGTTTTTTTAAAGAAGATTAGATGATTAGCCCGATGCTCCCGAGGCCTAGACTTTTTTGTCCTTAAAGGGTCGCTCAACCCTTCCGGGGTATGTATAGAGCTTAGATTTAATTAATTAAATTTTAGAAAATTAAATGCTTATCTGAAAGTGATAAGAAAAGACTAGAGACCTTTGAGATGTGATCTTACAGACGAATTCTCGGAATTTCCTTTCTCAGCATTATCAAGGAATATAGGCATCTAGTAAGAACCATCTGACAGAGGCGAGCCCGATGGATGGGTCACATCACGCGCGAGACGATGGTCTTCTTCTCGACATTCTGGATAGGATAGTTGAGGCTAGAGACTGGAAAGGGCGCCCTAGACAGGAGTATTTGCAGCAAGCGTTCGAAAACATGAATTACAGCTTTTATTGCTAAGCTAAAGAGGGTTGCAGAAGATCGAGAAGAGTGGAGATCGAGATGCAAGGTTTTGTTGCTGCAAACCAATCCACCGGATTGATACTACGAAGAAGAAAATCATTAAGCTTCGGTCGGGATTTGAACCGAATTGAATGACAAACAAACACTTTAACTACTGGACTACATTGCCCGGCAGCTATACTTGATCAAAACAGCGCCTATATTACCCCTATTCTATTATACTGCTACGAATCCTGTTCCATTTTTTGAAAATCTTCCAACCAAGAAAAAAAAATCTTTGTGTTTCATTTATTATTGGAAAATCTTCTGAATTCTTCTCTTTATTGCAAGATGATAACCTTTCCTTTATTAATCTCAAAAATATTATTGCAATTACATATGATAAGTATTGCAATGTTTATTAAGCCAATGATTATTGTTATCCTTACTTACATAATTGAATTATTACACAATAAGACACCTTTTACATAAATGTACAAAAGAATGCTGACAAACGGTTATCAAGAAATTTGTATTGTACAAAAATAATCAAGCAGCAATTGCATATCATTAGTGCAGTTCTTAGTAGATCACTAAAGTTAAGTAACATTGGATGCCGAACAATATGGATGGGTCACCACCAATGTTCTCTCTAAGCTGTGTGCGCACATGTATTATAACAGCCGCTGGATATAGCTCAATGATCGAAGTGTTTGCTTTGCAAGCTAAAGGTTGAGGGTTCGATCCTCGACAGATAAAAAAAAATTTTAATCAATTTCTGAGCTCTAAAATACCCCCAGTTGGTGTGAATTTTATCCCTCACCCGTAAGATGCCAGTCATAACCTATCAATTAAAATTGGTGGTAGACGAGGGCCGTCGTCCCGTGAAGACCACCCGTTCATAGTAAATTCCTGTAATAATAAGGATTATGCGTGAATCTCGGGCTGTAGACTATGACGTTGGCGGATCAACACTCCACATGCAGAGCTTAATCATATACAGCATGGGAAGCGTCATAGAATTCCACAGATGATACTTCAAAATTATTATCACCATCTGCTGGTAATTCTCCTGTTTGTGTTTACATAAAAAAAAAAACCTTACTTGTTGAAACCTTATTGAAACCTTATTGATATTAAAAATATATTTCAATTTGAATTATACAGTGTTGTAATCTTTTGGTATTATTAAAAATTAACCATGTCATTTAGTTTATCTATATAGCGTTGTGAGTTGCACCAAAATTTTAATTTCCTCAATGTTTTTTACGCACAGTCTTATATAAAGTAGAGGGAACATAGTCACCACCTGCTGCTGACTATGCCGCTGGTTATTTTGAGCCGCTCCTTGGGACCAAATGATCCAGACCTTGATACATCAGGCTAATTATCTGATCTATATACTTAAAAAATATGATTAACAAATCACTTCCTAAAATATGCCCTGATACTACAGCGTCCGCCCCTGGAAATTGTCAGGAACCAGTTTCCAGGTAAACCTTCAGGTGCAGAGATGTCTTGGAATGAAGAATGAACAATTAAATCTGACAGAAATAAAAAATATATGCCCTAAAAATACATAAAATAAACCACTTACGAATTGCAAAATATACGTTTTATTTATTATAGAGCAATGTTTTACATATTTTTGATTCATCATAATTAAAAATTATTAATAAGCTGACTATAATCTAGAAAAATAACATGAATCCTGAGTATTTACCGAAATACGAGGGTGATCTATAATGTTAACCGAAGACCACAAACGAGCTCATCGCAAAATTTGGATGGGGTATTGTCAAACACCCACCCTACAGCCCGGACTTAGCCCCAAGTGACTACCAACTCTTCCCTGACATGAAGAAACATCTGGGTGGAACGCATTTCGGCGACAGAGAAGAGCTGGAAGAAGCGGTTCTCAGGTATCTGCGTGGCTTATCGGCACATTTTTTTGACTCGCGCATTCAAAAGCTCGTATACCGCATGCAAAAATGCATTGACCTCAGTGGCGACTATGTAGAAAAATAGGTAAAAGTCTGAACTTTCCAAAAATGTACGCATTCATGGAATTAAACATGTTTTACACTATGAAAATTCACTGATAATCTTATATTACCGATAACCCTCTTAAGTAATAGCTTGTACCCGCAATTTTGATTTTTTAATTTCTATATAAGCCTGGATTCTAGTAAATACAAATTATTTTGTTCAATAGTTAAAGATCGTGTGAAATTTTCTTGATAATAACCATATATTATAATTAATTAAAAAATATAAACAATAATAATAATAATTTCAAAACCATCACAGATATTAATTTATTATCATAAAATGTGACTATAAATATTTTTATTTTTTAATTTATCAATCGGTGGTGGCTTGTTGAAATGGTATTGTTGTTTTTGGGTTTAGCCGTGTGTGGCGAATGATTTTGTACCAATATTTCTTAATAAAGCCGTGAAGGATATCCCTGCAATGGCGGTCGAAATATTAATACTAAATAATTCGCCACACACGGCTAAACCCAAAAGCCACATTTAAAGATTGCAATATGTTTTCCAGTAAACAAAAATATTGTTATTGATTTGTTTACTGTATGTATTCATTATGAAATGTACTTCAATAATTAAATAGATAAACACTTCCTATCTTGTTTTAACATGGATCACACTGAGCACGGTTTATTCACTTGCTTGGGAACTGATGGAGCTTTCACTGAAGGCAAAACTGATATTTCGACCGCCATTGCAGGGCTCGACGATTTATGACAAATCGTCATCCCTGAGGATGACCCCAGTGCAATACCAGCACAAAACCACAATTACAAATATTGCCGTAAAAACCTATGAAATGATATTACAATGTATAACATTGTATGACAAATATATCAAATATGCTCCATCAACAAATGTTAAGAGCTTGCGCCTTAACACACACACATACGTAGTTTCAATTTAGTGTTTGTGTATACGTGTAAGGTATCGTGTTTCATTGCATACTCTAAAAAAAGATGTGTCTCTTTCGTACTTGTTAAGTCTGTTTCTATTCCGGAAGTTGTCTCGTGCCGACCGTCATCTCTATCTCCCTCCTGTCTTTGATGCAGCTTGACGTGAGGACGATCGGGTCCCCTTCAGTGATGAGAACGTCGTCTTCTATCCGAATACCGATTCCCCGGAATTCCGGCGGGACAGTCGTGTCGTTTGCGGGAATGTAGATACCTGGAAAAAGACATATACAAGAAGTAGGAAGTCAAATCAATCTATATTATTATGACATCAGCATGATATAGCCCTTGCTGACTGGTACCGAAAACCTTAATATCTTCTTCTTCGTGTCAGGAAAACCTCGATATACAATCTTTCGTCTCAATTTCTGTTCAAACATCAAACAGGGATGTGTCCGCCATATTGGCATTAGTTATACACACCGCCGCTCCTGGCACGGGTGAGAGCCCACACCGAGCGCGGATGTCAGTAGTTGCCTACCGCACTTCGGGAGAGCATATTGTACAGTGGCTTGGCCTAGGTCCAGGCCACAAGCTTGTAAAGTTTTATTGTAAATGTAATCAATTTGCTTCTAAAAAAGAGTCTTTGTTTTGATGACCTGCTCCTCATCATGCCCTCACGCGACGGAGTAACACCTTTTTGAAAGAGGAGGATGTTAATTATTATTATATCAGCATTTTTTATGACAAAGTAGTCATTCTGGCAGTGTTTTTTTGCCTCTCTGAGTAAAAACGCGTGTCTTGAGTCTGCCCATGAAGAATGCCTCCGTTTTCAGCTCTCTTATACTTTCCAGAAGCGAATTACCGACGGTTGATGCTACGAAACTGAAAGAACGATTGCCAAAGACTGTGCTAGGACTACCTCTCATCAGCCGCAGGGTGCTTTAACTTGCTCTGGATGTGTGTCTCTTCACGCGTACTCATCTCCATTAACTTGATACGTTTTGTCAAATAGCTCTGTCTGAAACCTAGTAAGTAAAGTAGTAAGTTCCGCCTCGGGCAGATAACGGAAGTTTGTCAATATTAAACTAAAATACATTCAATGCGCTTCTCAAAAAGTTCTGTGTTGCTCATCTGTTCCTCATAATTCCACCACGGGTCTCGATGACAATCCCGGCGACACGGAGTCATTCTTTTGAGTAAACGGGGACGTCAATAGCAATGACCAACCTGGTTCAACAGTGATGACCATTCCTGGCTGTATGGGTATGTTCCTGGGAACTGTTGGAGTGTCGTGGACGTCCATGCCCAAGTAGTGAGATACGTGGTGTGGGCAGAACTTGTAGGCCAACTGAAACAAAAATTAACATATTATACTCAAGAAATCCTTCCAGTATTAACTTTTAAACCGTCGTTGTTCAATGCCCTAGCAGGCCAATGTTTGTAATGTTTCGTCTCACAATAGATTCTTCCATGAACTTCCTTTAATACTATTATTACAAATTAATGTAATCCGATTGTGAAACGAACCATAAGCACTCCTGTAAGGGACCATAGGGCATTGAACGACGCAAATCTGCGGACCCGTAAGGAAACCACTGGGCGTTTAAAGGTTATCTTATGGCGCAGAAACGTGGAATTTAAGACAGCAGGTCATATGCATAATATAAAGGTCGATTTATTGATGAGAGAAATGTCATATAAGATGATGTTTGCTGTGAATTTGTATGTACATATTGATCTCTAACTTGTGTAGAGTAGGAATGTGTAGTGTTTGTGTGAATGCAGGAATTGAGAATAATTTTGCAAGAATTTGACAGTTGTAAATAGTGATATCAGCTTGATATAGCTCTTTTAGGCCGATGCCGAAAAGCCTCGAAAAACAATCTTTTGTCTCTTATTTTTGTTTGTTCGCCTGACATGCACATCTAATAATGTTAAGTTTTGATTATATAAAATTCCACGGCGTTTGCATACGCCATTTTAATTGTTATGACAGTTGCTCCACCATTTCATGTTGGTGCAATTGTCATCTTTAATTAGCTTTTTTGCCGTGATTGTCTTGGCGGCGCTGCATGTCACAGTGTTCCGGCAGTTGTTTTTTTTTAATAACTTTAACTTTCAAACAAAATCAACTCTTTAATAAAAATAAATGCGAAACGCCATACCGGTCAGACGAGGAAATCAAGTCTTTATTAAATATAAATGCGAATTGTGCTTCAAAAACAAGTTCTTTGTGTTGTTAATCTGCTCCTGCATCCTGCCACCACGCAATTCAAGAACTAAATTAGAGAGGAGGATGTTAATAGTTATACCGCGATGGTTTGCCTCTGGTTGGCTCCCTTGGTGATGAGCCCCTCTTGCTAAAGCGGGACCAACTCAAACCTCGACCAGTCCTTAAGCGCAGTACGCATCAGACTGCAGGTGTTAGTAATAAGTTACCACATATTTTTTTTTTTATGTAAACGCATGCAGGAGAGCACAACCGGTCAAGACCAGTGCACTCTATGACGCTCAGCCAGGGAGGCTGGACGCTGCATGCGGGAAACGTGTGTTGTGTTCGTATTTGTGTGTGGGTTGGGGAGATTGCAAGTGTATATTTATCTGTTTCTTGAAGAGATCCAGATTGTAGGAATGAGGAAACACAGACGCTGGAAGAGCATTCCATAGTTTATCGGTGGCATTAAGGAAGGAACTTTGGAAGCTGCCAGTTCTTGGTCGACATATATTAACCGTGTATGGATGTTCGGCAAGTGTAAGACGAGTTTGTCGGCTGTGAGTGGGTGCAGGAGGAATTAGTTCTTTAAGTTCCGAAGAGCAGCGACCATGGTAATAACGGTAGAAAAGACTAAGAGAACCAATCTTACGTCTGTGTTCCATTGATTGTAGATTAGACGTAAGGGTGTCATTGTTTATCAAACGAATTGCTCTTCTTTGAACTGAGTCAATTAAGTTTAGAAGGTATTTTGGGGCTCCAATCCAAAGGTGACTGCCGTATTCAAGGATAGGTCGGATTTGTCCTTTATATAGAATAAGAAGTTGTTTATCGTTGAAATACCGACGTGATCTATATAATATACCTAGTTTTTTGGAAGCGAGACTGGCTTTACACTTAATTGACTCGTAATATTTGACATTATTCGATATTGATAATCCAAGCATGTTGATGGAGCTTGCTTTCGGAAGAGAACAACCGTTGAAAGATACAGGATCCATAGCAGTCTTCTTGGTGGAGAAAGTACATGATTGGGTTTTTGAAATGTTGAAACTGACGAGGTTGAGGTCGCCCCATCGTGAAACCCTTTCGAGAGACATGTTCATCTTCTCCACCAGAGATTCCCTAGCAGCAGATAGTTACGAATGTTTCGGAGGTTTATGGAAGATTATACTCTCATGGACAGTGCTGTCGTCGGCATAACAGTGAATGTTTGCGCAATGAAGCAAATCATTCACAAGCAGAAGGAAAAGAGTGGGCGACAGCACAGAGCCCTGTGGAACTCCTGAGTTGATTTTATGGCAGAAAGAAGAAAAGCCATCTACGACAGTGATGATGCTTCGATCACTCAAGAAGTTTTCAATCCAGGAGCACAGGGAGGGAGTTAGTCCATGACGGTAATTTATTCACCAGACCGCGATGCCAGACTCTATCGAACGCCTTGGAGATATCCAGGGCAACAGCTTGCGTTTCTCCAAAGCATTCGACGGATTTCCCCCAAACATGTGTGACATATGCCAAGAGATCGCCGCACGATCGACTACGGCGGAAGCCATATTGCCGATCGCACAGAAGATCATTCTTCTCTAAGTAGTTTAGAAGTTGGCTGTTAATTAAACATATGTCTGCCTCTGGGTAGCCCTCGACCTTCCATCAAGCACAGTAGGCATCAGACTGTGGGTGTAAGTGAGCAGTTACCGCAATGGTCTGGCTCTGGCTGGCCCCCTTGCTGATAAGCCCCTCCTCCTTGAGGCAGCGGCCCAGCACGCTGCACATGAGCTGGAACAGTGCGTCCAGCGACGGCCGCGCGCCGCCGCCCAGCGCCGCCAGCAGCTCCGCCTGCACAGCGCCCACTATGTCGTACAGCGCGGCCTGCGGCGGGGAGAACTTACCCGATACGGGCCACGTGCGCGTGATGTCGGAGTTGTAGCCGAACCTCTGGCAGCCTGGAACAAAACCATCACATAACCTCACTTAACCCTTTGGTTACTAAGCGTCGAATATTCGACAGTCGATTCTCGTACGAAAAAGACGAGGCGTCGAATATTCGACGCTCATCTAAACATTTTTTTTAAGGTTTATATATCAACCACCTATGGATTTTATTGGTATTCCATAAAGAAGGTTTGGACCATTGATATTTGAATAATATTAGTTGGAAACATATCATACGTCACACAAACATATAATTCGCCTCACACGGCTAAACCCAAAAGCCACAATATCATATCATACCTATTCATACTTCAAGCTTTTAAAATGTGTTAGAAATTCATCATAAATAACTAACTCATAAATTGGATGTGAAAAATGATGACATCAACCTTATGTTTAACAGTTATGATACTGACTAGGGTAAAATAAATAACACAACATGGAACGGAATATATTTTAAGAGTAAGCAGAGTTTTCCAAATTTTCGACATCTTTGTGTTTCTATTGATTTTTTTTCTTTTTGTTTATATTTTTTTCTTCTTTTTATTGATTTTCTTTGTTTCTCTATTAAGTAGATTTTTGCATGGGTCCAGCAACGGGTCCCCAACTGGGTCTCCAAAAACACAGGGAGGGTTTTCACTAAGCTCCCCTCCAGCCAGCATTTGATCCGCAATTTTTAAGTTGAATACATGTCAATGTGCTTCTAAAAAAGACTGTGTTGTTCATCTGCTCCTTATGAGGAGATGAACAACATACGTCCACCAAGTGTCCTAATAACGATCCCGGCGACGTGGAGTCATTCTTCTATAAGTAAAGGGGATGTTAAGGTATTATATGTTTGTTTTATCATTACCTGCGTCAACTAGCAACAGTTCTCCTTCAGCCAGCATCTGGTTGTCGAGGATGTAGTGTATTGCAGTGGCTCTAGAGCCTCCTCCCACCACCGGAGGGAAGGCCAAATGTTCTGCTGAGCCTCTTCTACACCAGTAGTCAATGCTGGCGTGGATGTCGTGCTCACTTATGCCTGGAAAGATCAAAACGTTTATTTTAAAATTGTTGAAAGTATGTAATATTTACCGGTCTGCACACAGAAATAGTTTGAGTATCATTAATACTTGCTTAACCTAGACTCCTGATACAGTAACCACGGTTCAAGTTAGTAAGCTGGCCACGACATAGTTACCAGTCGTGTCCTATAAATGACAAGCACCCAGCACAAACGATATTTTTGTTAGACACCATATGCAGTAACCATGGTTTACCGGGAATCCGTGCAGAGCTTACTAACCCGGCTTGCTGCTGGCCATGGCCCTGTTTATGGCCGCGCCCCCCAGCTGGCAGGCGCCCTGCAGCAACGCGGCCTCCGCGGGGCTCTTGATGAGGCGCTGCTCAGCCACAGCACGGCGCGGGCAGGCCACCGTGGAGCCGTGGCCGGCCACCAGCGCCTTCCTGATGCCATGGTCCATCTCGGCGTGCAAGGGGGCGCCTCCTGAGTACCACACGTTGGAACCTTTGTTGTTCATCAAGTGGCTGAAATAAGAAATATAAATATTGATATCCTCCTCTTCCATTTAGGACATCGATTAACTGGAGGAAGGTTCACAATACAAACACTTGTTTCTGTTACACATATTACTCGTTTATTCGTCAATAACGTCACCCGTTATGGGGACGCCCTTAGGCGCTCCCATAACGATGGCGGGCGCGTTGCGACTGCCTGCCCGCTCTGAAATTTCGGCGTTACCAACCGCCAAGATGACAGTTGTACCAACTGGCAATGGGCCAACTCTCATAACAATTATTTTGGCGTATGCAAACACCGTTTAACATTATATAATTAAACTAACATTCCATGTAGACGTCAGGCAAGCGAACAAAAATAAGAGACAAAAGAGACTTAAGGAGCTATTTCAAGCTGATATAAATATATATTAATTAAAAAGTAATTACAGTGAGACTCCGCTTAATGCTGTTTCGTTTAGCGCTGTTTCGGTTTAGCACTTTTTTATTTCAACCCGGGGATTCCCCGATATTGTGCACAGCACCAGATTTAAGTAAGAGCGAAGACAGTGGACACTCTGTCCATATGGATGAAATAGTGGAATTAGCGAAACAAACCTGTTTAGATGAGGTAAAGGTGGAAGACGTCGAAGAAATAGTTCAAGAAACAGCAGCTAGTCTTTCTAATGATGAACTCAAGGAATTAAGTGAGCAAGAAGAAAACAAAAATATTGATAGTAGTGATTTCGAAGAAGAGCAAAAAGAACTTTCGATGGCGTTTGTAAAAAAGAGTTTGACCACTGTAACTGAAATTATGGACCAATTTGTTGAAAATGATCCAAATTTTGACAGGAGTTCAAAAGCAAGACGGGGTGTTATAGATGCTTTATCCACTTATCAACAGCTTCTTACAGAACGGAAAAGGAAAACGCAAACTACATTAGATGCCTTCTTGACAAAAATGAAAAAAATTGGAAACACAGAATAGACTGAATAATCTGACTGACTTAGAATTTTATTTGTTTTTCTAAGTATATTGTTTTTATTTTTGTAAGAAATAAATGTGTGGTTTTATTTTGATTAAAAAAAACATGACTATTAAGTTTAATACCTAACCCCATTATTTACATGTTAAGATAGCCTCGCTTAGCGCTGTTTCGCATTATGCTCTACTTTGATGGAACGTATCCCCCACGTTAAGCAGGGGCTTACTGTATATATAAAATTTGTTGTTTTTACAACTAAACAAACATTATTAATTTTCAAAATTAAACATATTCTATGGTCACAATGTAACGTACCCAGTTAAGTAGGGAATCAGTTCTTCGTACGGCAGGCCGCAGTCAACTCTAAACATTTGCGGTGCGTCATCCACGCCGGTACGCGGGCCGTCCCACAGTTCTGAGTGCTCATCTCTGCCACGCAGGAACAATGTTGTCTAGAAAAAGGATCAACGCAATATATTACTAATATATAACACCAGCCCCAAATGCAAAGTGTGTTTGGAACTAGCATTCAACTTCAACATCCAACAACAAATTAAGAAACGAGTATTAAAATTGATGAAAGAAAGCATGCCAATCGACAATGACATATTCTCGCTTATAAATCTTGTGAATAAATGTTGACTGATTGAATAACAAAAAAATAATAATATACATACTCTGAATATGTTGTTTGATGTAGCCCTTGCTAACTAGTACCGAAAATTTCGATAAACAATCTTTCGTCTTGTATTTTTGTCGCTTGCTATACCTTTACGTATGTGGCCACATTGGGGCTAGTTACATAGTTTTGCCACCGGCAGCGCTGGCGACCGACCACGGGCCGCGGAAGTGCGAACGGCCGGGCAGTTGGTCCCGACTTTTTGGCGAAGTAAGGTTCGCGTTGCGGCCGCGCGGGTATATCAACCAGCGTGGTCGAAAGCTTGTAATGTTTTTAAAGTAAATATAATCTGTGGTTCTACTAGAAAGTCTTTGTCTGCTGCCCTGCTCCTCATCTTGCCTCACGCGACGGAATAACGCCCCTCTTTTTGAGAGAGGAGGATGTTAATATACTATAGAGGCATCTATCTTTATACGATGATAACAATGGTATAAATACATCTTCGAACGAGTGTCAGCTCAGGCAGAGAAATAGTCGGCAAAAGACCTGAGCAAAAGTGGTTCCAAGGCTTGCGGTTCGCATCCCGTTTCTGCGAAATTTTTCTGAATGAACTGATGCGTATAGAGAATTTGATGTATAGTATGTGTATATTTAATTACTAATGACTATAATTTGCTGCGATCTAGCTTATCCGTAGCGCCATCTCCTACAAGCTGATGAGTGAAATCACCAGCTAATGGATGCTCCCATGTTATAAGCCGCAATACTGCTAGGAAAAAATAGGTGTGGATTGGCAGCTTCACTCGAAAGGGTCAGGATACCAGTTGATTCTTGTCAAGGACAGCTTTTCCTGGCCGTGGAACATGGGTGTGACGGAAGATGTGATGGATACATATGCAGGTCACCCACGTTCAACAGTTTTTAATTTGTTAATTTTTAAATTAATTTATTATAATAATAATAAAAAAAAAAAAATTATATTCAGCCACTAGTGTCAAAATTTTACATAAAATAATTCCAAGTAAATACAGAAAAAAATTAAATTAAACAGAATAGAAAGAAAATATAAATTGGCATGTACACATACACCACATTAATATTATTGTACTACTCAGTGAGTGGAGCACTGGATCCCTTCTGGAAGACCACGTGAAGGCGCATCCAGTGCCCCTCCAACCATGTGTCCCACCTATCCACCCACATTATAAAATTACAATAATGCAGTTTCACCAAGTACTTTCAATCAATAAACATAATGTTTTAATAGTCAGAAATATGTGTTTGAAAACAATTGGGAAAACATGCCTTAAGAGATCGGTTCAGGTAGCTATAGAAGCCCATGACAAGCTTCAGTAAGGGTCTCACCTGGTAAATGCTGTCTCCGCCTGGTAAGCTGGTCATCATCAACAAGGAGTCAGGTTCCAAGCAGCCTGTGAGGTAGTAGAAGTCCGAGCTCTGGCGGAATACGTACGGGATCTTGTCTGACATGAACTGCTTGGCTGCGGATGGAATCAGCACCTACAACAACACAGTCAAAAGTTAAATAAAGTAAAATAGTGTTTCAGATTCTACTGGAGGTAAAACATACTACTACGTTGCGAAATGACAACACATCATCTAGTTTCTCAGACTTAACAGCTGGATCTGGAGGTGCTGGTTGACCCAGGAGGTACTTTGATGTGCGGGGACACCAGTTCATGACTCCCCTGAGTTTGCTTGTTATAGCACGTAAGACATCATTCATCACAAGATCCTAAACATATATAATCAATCAGGGACTTTATGTACACATAAAAATCCCCATATTTCTTACCGTATGTCCCTTATCTTTGGCCTGCCCCTGAGCCAGCAGCCGCTTCATCAGCTCCGCCCGCCTGGCAGTGAACTCCGCTGCAGCCAGCCCCGGCGCGAGCTGCCCGGGAGCTACCAGGTGCGGGTGAGAGTGACAGGTTGGCTGCCCCATCGGTCCGCGCGGCACACAGCGATCAGCCACACTCGTGTCGGGCACCGAGCTCGAGGCTCGCAAGGAACGCTGTAAGGCTTGGCGACACGCGTGCGCTGGAAATGAATATACCATATTTAATTTGAAGCATTATTAGAAAGTGAGTCGACTGAAGTTCTGCTCTGCACACCAATCGAGTTGGTTGTGGTGAAGATTGATAGCATGAGTTAAATAGTGGTGTAATTATGGATTGATCCACTTTTTAGGACAAAATATTATAGTTAGGAGTAGGGACTTTGGACGAATCCTAAAAAAAAAATACCAGATATCCAAATATGCCTCGGATACTTCATGTTCGCCTTTGGGCTCGTGGGCGCCTTGGACGGGAGTATTTGCAGCAAGTATTTGAGGACATGAATTGTAGCTCTTATGCTGAGCTGAAGAGGGTTGCGGAGGACCGAGAGGAATGGAGATCGAGATGCAAGATTCTGTTGCTGCAAACCAATCCACCGGATTGATACTACGAAGAAGAAGGTGGACCTGGTGGAAAGATATTTTGGGACAAAGCATGAACAATGGCAGCAGAAGAGAGCTGTGTGATGGTAATTTGTGAGTAACAGATGCTTCAGATATGGTGAAGATGCGCTGTGTATATAGTGTTGATCGATTGGATCAAACTCCAGCATTTATGTATTATACATATTTATGGGGACTCACTATGAATGGGTGGTGTTTAGAGGAAGACTTTTCTCTAACACTAATTGTGATTAATGCAATGGCATTATTCAGGGATGAATTTCACATTAACCGGGGTTATTAATATGCCTTATAAAATGATTAAATATAATTTTATTTTAAGCGCCGTCACAGATCGAACTCACGATCTATGGCTTGGTAAACAAGCGTGTTACCTCTAAGCCATACCCACAGACAATCAGTAAATCTGATAATGATGATTGTTGCAAATATATGACCTTTCACTGATAACACAGTGTTGATTTTATAAAGCTTGAAACAATAAAGTGAAGTTTTACTGAAATGCATACATAAACTAAGTCACATAAACCTACTGCCTGATGACTGCCAGCTCTACTCTTCTTGTGGACCCGAGGAAATTGGCAACATGAAAGAAAGGATGGTCGGCTGTATAGAGGAGATCGGACAGTGGATGTCAGCAAATAGGCTCGCTCTTAATCCGGAAAAGACGGAAATACTCTTTATGGCCACAGCTCGAAGACAACATCTATTGGACTTACAACCCTTGGCCATTTGTGGTAATGATGTCATCCCTTCTACAAGCGTCAAGCTGCTGGGAGTAGAAATTGACCAGTTCCTCAATCTTAGCGGTAATATTACAAAAACGGTGAAATCTGGATTTTTTAACCTGCGGCAGATACGGTCGGTAAAAAGATGCTTACCCAGAGACGCTACAAAGAGTTTGGTAAATGCGTTTATAGTCTCCAAAATGGACTACTGCAACGCACTGCACGCAGGCCAGCCAGCCAAACAATTAAATCGATTGCAGTCGTTACAAAACGCAGCGGCACAACTAGTCTACAACGCGCCCAAATTCTGTCACATTACTCCAATACTACACCGACTGCACTGGTTGAGAGTTTCGGCTAGAATCCAGTATAAATTATGCCTCTTAGCTTACAAGGCACTCAACGGAACTGCACCGGGCTATCTGACAGAACTTATTAAGCCTTCAGAAATAAGCACACGTGGAGAGACACTCAGATCGGCTACAGCAAATAGAAGCACCCTGCAGCTGACGGGAGGTAGTCCTAGTACGGTCTTTGGCAATCGGGCTTTCAGCTACGCTGCGCCAACTCTGGCCTGGAACTCACTACCGGAAAGCATAAGAGAGCTTAAAGCAGAGGCATCCTTCAGAAGCAGACTCAAGACCCACCTTTTTACTCAGAGAGGCAAAGAAGCGCTTTTGGAATGATCATTCGGTCATAAAAGAGCGCTATACAAATACTAATATAATAATAATAATACTAAAGATATAGCTATGAAAGTGCAATGGAATGTATACGAATGTCGTATGGAATCGAACCTAAATTGCCAGATTACATCAAATTAATTTAATATTATGTGCATGTGAGTCAAAAGACTTGACAAATAAATAATTTAATAATGATAAAATTTCAAACTGTCTTACAGCATCCTGTTATGGCGGCCAAAGATCTCTTGGTTATAGTAAACATTGCTTATTTGTTGATATCAATAAAATGTCTAAGCTTTGAATGGAAGACTGCGAGGCTCTGTTAACCGTTGATGATTATATAATCCACGGCGTATCAATTTAATCGTATATGTTTAGAGAGCAAACAAAACATATTGCAGGTTATAAAAAATACTTTTGACAGCGGCCAAGTGTCAGGTGCTTTGAGAATGTTGCTAGCACTAAAAATAAAAATCTAACTAAATATGTGAGAGTGTAATAAAAAATAATACCTCATGAATAAATTTCATAACATTTATTAAAAATCGTGGATTTTAGGCTTATGATAGTCTTATTATAGCAAATCTTTTAAGCTTTTTTTTACGACAAAAATAAAACCTTCTAAATATATCGTTATTGAAAGTGTAATAAAGTTTATTTATTAAGCTTACCAAATAAATGAAGAGCGCGCCAGTCGTTCAGTCATTTATCCATAATCATAAAATTAATTGTTCATTGTGCATTGTTGATTGTTCATTTAAAACGGCGCGTCTTAAGACTTAATTATTGTACGAGCGACGCTCCGTTCACAGAAAATTATGCGTCTTAAGACGCTTTTGGCAGTTAACTGGTTAAATATACCTTCGAAGTTGTCAAAAACCATGTATATGTTCGCAAGTGTACATTCGGGTGCAAAGATATCTTGAGATATATCATTGACAATTGCAAATGACCGAACTGATAAGCGACAATTTGTGGTGACCATACGCTCCAAATACAGAGCGGCCAAATGGAAAAAATGTCGATGCAATATTCATATAACGATAGTAATCAATAATAAATTAAAACATTGCCCATGTCCGCAGCGTCGCTTATTTTTTTTATACTCAATAAAATTTAGCATGATTCTGGACTACAAAACTATGTAAATAAGATATATTTTGTACTCTATATAAAAGTTAAAATACTTAACCCTTTGAAGAGTGAGTTAATTTTGTTGCATACATAGCGTGAGAGTGAGTTGAGATGCCTCTTCCTCTTCCTCTTCGTAATATTCTTCCGAAGAATCATTCATATGAAACACCAAATCATTGAGATCTTCTATAACTTCCTCATCCTCACTTTCCACAAATATATTATTTATTTCTTCTTCACTTGTATATTATTTATTTTGAAGGGTTTGTTCACAAAACGCTTTAAAAAACGAAATAAGTTCACAATTATGTATATTTTAGCGACCAATAAAATCAATTGATATATAGCACGATCTAATTCCCAAGAGATTGACAATACATACAAATTGTTTGGTGAGGATTACAACAATAAAGATCTACATAGGTACATACTATGTATTTGTAATTTGGGGCACACATGTGAAACATTTTTTTGTAATAAATATTAATGATTTAGCTTAACACTAAAGATCATGAATTCAAATTAAAAAAAAAACTTCTGGGGTTGCGTGCTTTATCCATTGCAAAATAATTTTATTTTTAGATATAAATTGTATAAATTGTATTGGCAAATCTATCGAGTGAAGTTCGAAAATCTGATTATGGGCTGACAACACTGTGCGATTCAAAATGTCATAAGCGCGTGAATTAAAAACAATTAAATGTTTCAAAATGTGTCACAATAATATGTGAAACAAAATAGGTATGTCAGATTTTATCCTTGACCAGTCGCGTATTGTTATTTAAAATTGTGCTGATCGTAATTTAAACATCCCGGAGATATTGTTTATTGAATGGACTTTACTGACCTGTGTTAGTTTTAAATTCTGTTCGATCGACGAAACGAAAATTTCCATTGGACTGGACCTTAAATATATTTAAAAGATACTCAAGAATATGGGAATGATCCTTGACTATTTGACTAAATAAAGAGCATTTATTAGAATATGTATTAAAAATTATGTAAGAACTAAAATACTTCAAATCATTCAAAATAATAAAAAGATATTACAAATTTAGAGCCAAAATGTGAAACATGACAAATTTTAATAAATATCAATTATTTAGGTGAATATTCGAGAATCTTGTTTTATTTTCTTGAGTATAAATGCGTATTTCATAAATGCAAATATATTGCTTACAATGTTGTAAATTGAAAATGATTTTTTGTTCAAATTTCATTATTTGTGACGACACGTTTTTTGAGGTTATAAAGTGAATGTTTATATATTAATATAAATTCCACGTCCGTTCTCCTAATTGGAGCATATGGACGTCACGAACTGCCGCTACAAAGCTCTGTCATCCGCCAAGGTCCTCGCATCATTCCATATCAGCACTGCTTCCCACAAGTACATTTTATGTATACATACTTCCCTAAGAAATTTCAAAATTGTGAGACTCGGGTGTAGAGCAAAAGGCTGCTGTAGTGTTATATCTTTTGAGACATGGATACTATAATATCGAAGACAGGTCCAACTTCGTCTCTTCATCGATTGTAGTATAAAAGGCTGCCTTGTCTGCTCCTTCATCTTGTCATTTCTTACAAATTCAAACCATCGTAGGTCTTATATAAACTATTTTCAAAATCCATTATACGTATTATTTATTTGATTTATTTATTTTATTTTATTAAAATTCGATTATTTTTTAAATATGATTGTTACATACATATTATGTAATACATATAATGTATTTTTTTTCATAATAATATTTGTTATAGACATCTAACGTTAAAAAATCTAAGTTAAATTATGTTTTCCTATTTAGCGCACCATTTCCAATGTGATTCGAAATAGCTTTTAAAAAGATTCGTTACGTGTCACTGATAGTAATCAAACTTAATGGTGAAACAAAGGTATGGCTTAGAAGTAAAGCGTTTGCTCACCATACCAAAAGTCAAGTGTTCGATCTCCGACGACGATTGAAAAGCATTTTTTTAAATCAATTTCTAAGCTTTATAAATACCCCAGGTTGGTTGCGAATTTTATCGCTCACGTGTAAAATAAAAGTCATAGCCTGTTATTCAAAATTGGTGATAAACGATAATCGTCCACCCATTCATAGTGAGTCTCAGTTAAAATGGATATTGCGTGAATGACATAATATAGTCTAATTACATTGGAGTATTAGCCGGTACCTGTCACGTGACGGCAGATAGTTCGTCAAATGGCCGACATGTGCGCTGCTACTGTTACTGCGCGGTCTGAGGCACTTTCTGCCCGGGCGCAGATCATTTATTGTTTGGGCTCGGGCAGAGTACCGAAGTTTGAAAGTATTTTATTTAAATAAACGTAAATGTGCTTCTCAAACAATTCTTTGATTTGTGACTTGATCTGCATCCCTTCACCACGCGTCCCGATGACGATCCTGGCGACATGGAGTCATCTTTAAAAAACAGTGTTGTCACAGTTTTCTAGTGGAAACCTTACGATGACATCACTTATCGTTTAAATCTCGGGTAAGCTGAAATATTATCAGTCAATTTAGTCTAAAGCCGGTTTCGCATCCAAAAAACTAGATGTCATCGTCGGATCGTCATCGTCATAGATCACTGAAGTGTTTTAACGACAAACAACATATTCTTCTATATAAAGAACAAATCAGACCTATCCTTGAATACGGCAGTCACCTTTGGGTTGGAGCTCCAAAATACTTTATAAATTTGATTGACTCAGTTCAAAGAAGAGCAATTCGTTTGATAAATAACAAAACTCTTACGTCTATCAATAAAACACAGGCGTAAGATAGGTTCACTTAGTCTTTTCTACCGCTGCTCTTCGGAACTTAAAGAACTTATTCCTCCTGCACCCACTCACAACCAACAATCTTTTCTTACACTTGTCGAAAATTCATACACGGTTAATGTGTGTCGACCAAGAACTGGCAGTTTCCAAAGTTTCTTCCTTAATTGCCGCTGGTAACCTTTGGAATGCTCTTCAGCGTCTTCGTTTCATACTTCTTACAATCTGGATCTCTTCAAGAAAAAGATAAATATAAACACTTGCAACCTCCCCAACCCACACACAAACACGAACACAACACACGTTTCCTGCATGCAGCGTCCAGCCTCCCTGACTGAGCGTCATATATGCACTGGTCTCGACCGTTTGTGCTCTCCTGCATGTGATTACATAAAAAAGATTGGTTTTCAACAGTCTATGCCTCCTGCCAGTGCCGGTTTTAGGGGTAAGCGAAGTGGGTCGGTGCCCTAGGGCGTCGAATAAGCATAGGCTAAAATATAAACAATATGGGGCACTAGAAATAAAATGCTCTAGGGCGCCGCAGGGTCTAAAGCCGGTACTGCCCCCTGCATCACACATTATCTCAGTTAATAAAGAGATTATACAACATTTTAAAATCGAATCACGTAGTTAGTCAACTAATCAAATATTTACTAATGATTATCCCGTAATGGGATGATGCGGGGGTTTGTTTAGTGGATAATGCTTGCGGTTGGTTTGATCAGCTGCGGCCGCCATTTTGTGGTATGTTCGTACTGTTTAAGTGAGTTTCACCAATCGCATACATACCTAGGGATCCCTCTCTCGATGCCTTTGCGGAGTTAACGCAATTTGTGCCGTCGTTGTTCGTATAATGCGCTTTAAGACTTAGTAGCCAGAGGGGTGGCGGAGAGTAGCCAGATATATCAACATGGCAGCCTAATAAATGTTAGACTTGCATTATTTATAACTTCTTAATCATGGTCAGATTTGATATTATGGTTTTTGGGTTGAGCCGTGTGTGGCGAACTTTCTTCCACCTCTAGCACATACTCTAAAACCTGTACAGACAAGCAAGGACGACCACAGTCCGACATGACGTTCGTGGATGTACAATTCTTAGAACATACCTACCGTATTCTTTGAACATACCTACCGTAGTCTTAAAACATACCTACGATTCTCCGGAATGAAACTTGAGTTACCATGGAGATATAAATGAATAAAGCTCATAAAAGAAAATATATAATCTGAATAAACCAACTCAAAACTAAATAAATTATTAATCCTGAAGAAGACCCCTGCAATGGCGGTCGAAATATTGGTTGAAAGAAGTTCGCCACACACGGCTCAACCCAAAAGCCACAATGCTTGCATTATTTATGTATCCGCTCCCCTAACTGTAGCATATAGACGTCACGAAATGTCGCCATTAAACTCTGCCAGCCTCCGTGGTCCTCGCCTCATGCCATGTCAGTTATGGCTCTCTGTAAAATACATTATATCTATAATTCCCGATGGCCTTCCAGGAGAGCACTATGTCATCTGCAAATGTAATCTCCGTTAATATTTATTCCACATTTTGTCCAGGATAGAAGTTTACAAATATCTTCTAGGGCGTTTGTGAAGAGCTTTGGAGTAGTATCCTAGGCATATTTTTTTATTGATTTGTTAATCGTAACTTTTAACAGATTTATAAGTGCGACGCTCTCAAAACATGGACCATTTGTTTCTAAAAAGCAGCTCAACTCAGACAATGATTACAACGACGGTAAACAATCTTGGTCTTAATGTTGCTTAACTTCAATGACCTAACGAAAACCGCGTATACAATGTACAATTGTTATCGGCCTGTACGTATTTGCTTTAAAAATATCAGTAATATCGTTAAAAGATGACGTATCGGTGGCGCCCTTGTATCGGTAATTGTCAATGCTCGAAGAGCGACTATGGGGAGCCAGGTCCATAAGGAGTAATCAAAATTTGAGATGCAGACTCGGTATCTATCTGTGCTATGAGCACCCTGGTGGGGACATATGTGTGGAGGGCAGGACCGTATTATCGGCCAGAAAAAGCAAAAGTTATAATATACATATTTAGGGGAAATCTATTGAATTTTTTGGGTAGACACTCGTTGCTCTAGATATCTTCAAAGCGTTCGATATATAGTCTGGTATCGCGGTCTGGTGAATACATTACCCTATCATGGAATCACTCCTTACCTGTGCTTCTGGGTTAAAAACTTCCTGAATGATCGAAGCAATATTACCGTGGTAGATGGCTTTTCTTCTTCCTGCCATAAGATCAACTTGGGAGTTCTACAGGGCTCTGTGCTGTCGCCCACTCTTTTCCTTCTAATATAGTCTAACATCGCGGTCTACTGAATAAACTACCCTTTAATGGACTCACTCCTTGTGCGCTTAGCTTAAAAACTTTCTGAATGATCTAAGCATTATTACTGTGGTGATATTAGATGGTTTAACTTATTCAGAAGTTCCACAGGGTTCTGTGCTGTCGCCCACTCTTTTCCTTCTAAATGTGAATGATTTTTTACAATGCCTGTCCAGGTTAAATGTATACATTTTTCATATAAATAATGTTCTATTTTACTTCACGTTACAATGAAGAAGAAGTTTGCTTCTCACTTTGGCAACGCTGGAGCGTCTGTTAATTCTATGCGCAATTTCTGAGACCCTCCTTGGCGAAAATCCTCCCTGTCCCGTCCTGTTTCTGGAGACCTAGATGGAGACCCGTTACTGGATGCACGCGAAAAGCTACTTGTTAGCAGTTAGAGAGTGGCTGAAGGCCTTCCCGTGATTATAGGTGCATCAGTAATGTGTCAAATAGACCTCAGTCTAAGGCTGCGAAGTAAGTATACGACAGCGAGTATCGAATTGGCTTCTTTGGTAACACGTTGCTAACCACGAAATATGTGGGACTTTCTAAGACCCCTAGCTTTACTTGGTCAAAACAAAGTACCAACAAGAATAATAAAATGCTGACATAAAGATAAAGAATCTTTACTTAAATATACATATACTATACATAAAATTCTTTTTTCAACGCGTCAATCCAAGCACAAAAATAACGGCAGAAGCGGGATGCGAACCGCGGACCTTGGAAACCAACCATATGCCCAGGTGTTCATACCGCTCGGCGAATCACGCCATTACTGTGCCCAGACTGACTGCGGTGAAACTAGTATTTATAGCATTGTTAGCATCGTACGACAGATGTCGCCATAGTATATATTCAAAGTATGTATATTTTTATTATTATTCTATCAGTCTTCGTTTATTCACAAGCTTAATATTATTACTTTCCGGCAGTCTATTTATTTTAGTAAGTACCACTCGGGTCTCGAACCAAACTATAGACTGAATGGATGTGAAACGACTACTGATAGTTCCGACTCGGACTTTATAACCAATCATTTACCTGTGTTACTGATGGATAATTTTACCTTCTTGATATTGTCTCAATATCAAGAAGGTGATTATCAAGCGTGATTCGCCGAGCGGTATGAACACCTGGGCATATGGTTGGTTTCCAAGGTCCGCGGTTCGCATCCCGCTTCTGCCGTTATTTTTGTGCTTGGATTGACGCGTTGAAAAAAGAATTTTATGTATAGTATATGTATATTTAAGTAATGATAATATTGTAATATAGTCAATGATCTATAAAAGTAGATTAGAATATTGAAATAATAAAATAATATTCTAATAAAAATTAAAAAATTAATTAATAATGTCACCTTGAGACAATATCAAGAAGGTAAAATTATCCATCAGTAACACAGGTAAATGATTGGTTATAAAGTCCGAGTCGGAACTATAAGTAGTCGTTTCACATCCATTCAGTCTATAGTTTGGTTCGAGACCCGAGTGGTACTTACTAAAATAAATAGACTGCCGGAAAGTAATAATATTAAGCTTGTGAATAAACGAAGACTGATAGAATAATAATAAAAATATACATACTTTGAATATATACTATGGCGACATCTGTCGTACGATGCTAACAATGCTATAAATACTAGTTTCACCGCAGTCAGTCTGGGCACAGTAATGGCGTGATTCGCCGAGCGGTATGAACACCTGGGCATATGGTTGGTTTCCAAGGTCCGCGGTTCGCATCCCGCTTCTGCCGTTATTTTTGTGCTTGGATTGACGCGTTGAAAAAAAGAATTTTATGTATAGTATATGTATATTTAAGTAATGATAATATTGTAATATAGTCAATGATCTATAAAAGTAGATTAGAATATTGAAATAATAAAATAATATTCTAATAAAAATTAAAAAAATAATTAATAAAGAATCTTCATCGTAGTATCAATCCGGTGGATTGGTTTGCAGCAACAGAATCTTGCATCTCGATCTCCAATCCTCTCGGTCCTCCGCAACCCTCTTCAGCTCAGCATAAGAGCAACAATTCATGTCCTCGAACACTTGCTGCAAATACTATCTAGGGCGCCCTCTACACTTTCTACCCTCAACCATCCACTCCACAATGTCGTGAAAAAGACCGTCGTGGCGCATGATGTGACCGATCGCCTCTCTGAGATGGTTCTTATTAGGTGCCTATCTTCCTTGATTATACTGAGAACCTCATTGTTCGTGACGTGGTAAAGAATAAGATGATGCAAATTATTCACGCACTGAGCCCAATCCTGCGCTTACGTATATTCTCCGCCCTAGTCGTCCCCCACGTGGGGCAGACTCGAGGGATAAGCTTAGGGTGTGTTGTTTCAGAGAATTATCCCTTTATTGAATGCACTTGCGAACATAATGATCACGTAATCACATCCATTAAGCCCCGCAGCCATTACCGCACAATAAAAGTGACGTTTTCGTTATGGTGGAATTGACTAATTCGTTTTATGCGTCGAATTATTAGCAGCCACTTTGCGATGCGATTCAATCAATCTAACTCATTATCGGATCAATTGTAGAGCAGCCATTATTTTATTATATCCTTTATAGCTGCGTATCTTGGCATCTCTTTTATTTATTATTATTTGGGCTGATATTGTGGCTTTTGGGCTTAGCCTTGTGTGGCGAATTTCGACTGCCACTACAGGGAATTTACAAATTACAGTGTAAGGCTTGCCCCACGGCTTACATCGGACAAACATCACGAACCATTGCGAAAAGAGTAAGCGAACATGAGAGATCGTGCAGACTAGGCCACCCAATGGCGTCAGCACTGGCAGAGCATCTGGTTGACACGGGACATAAGTTTTCATTCGAATCCGAAATCGTGGCTAGAACGCAAAGAAAACATGCACGCCTAGTAAGGGAATCCATTGAAATCAAAAGACATCCCATCAACATCAACAGGGATGACGGCTTGATTCTCAAAACAGCGTGGCTTCCGCCTCTAGCACATACTCAAAAAGATAGACAGACAAGCAAGGACAACCACAGTCCGACATGACGTTCGTGGAGGTACTCTCCTTAGAACATAACCACCGCACACGATTACCCGACATGACGCTCGGGGAGGTACGTTAGGCTGACGGCTAAACTACCTCCTGACACCAACTCACAACAATGTCATCAACCCTGAAGAAGACCCCTGCAATGGCGGTCGAAATATCGGAGAGAAGAAATATCGCCACGCTCGGCTAAACACAAAAGCCACAATATCAAATCTGGCCGTGAAAACCCAAGAAGTTAATTATTTGGGCTCCCCACGAGAATAAATATGACCTCACGTTGGAGAGAGTTCAGAAGAAATTTTTGACGTTTCTTTACATGAGGATGTATGGATATTATCCATGGCTGTACTCATCTAACTTTATAAGAGGTAAATTGGGATACAATGATTAGAGAACTAGAAGAGATGTGTGCTTGAGTATGCATTTCTTTCGGCTAGTGCGCGGCGTGTTCAGAAATACAGATATTTTGTTGGAAATCGATTTGTTTGTCCCTGACAATTATTTAAGGATAAAGACGCACATATTGTTTGTTCTTCCTAGAGGTAATACTAACCTGCCAGAGACTATGCCTCTTTGGAGAGTGATCAGACTGTTCAACCATATCGCCTCGAATATTGATATATTCCACTTGAGAGAAGCCCAGTTCAGACATGAGCTCCACGAATTTATTTATCAAAGTAATTTCGTGGTGTCTTCTGTTTAGCGAGCTTCGGGACTTTTTAATAATTATTGTTAATAATAGTAAATACCTAATTGTTTCTCTTGTATTATATGTATATTATTTCAGGATTGTATTTAATATATTTGTATTTGGAATGATTATGAAAGAAATAAATAAAATTGAAATATTAAAAAAAAAAAATCTTACCAAGTATTAAGTAAATTCAGCATGTTAAGCGTCATAGAATTCCACAGATGAGACATCAGAATTACTATCACCATCCGTCGGTATTCTCCTGTATGTGTTCACATAAATTAATAAATAAATGACTGACTGTATTATGAAAGGCTGCCTTGTCCGCTCTCTCGCAGAGGTTCAAATCAAAATGTTTCAAAATCTCTGGTTCAGAAGTGCGAGTATAAATAAAATGTTAGAATAATTGTAGCCCGGGGAGAGACATCTGTCACGTTAAAAATATCCAATGCTCTGATTTTGTAGTCCATTATATTGTAATCAAATGATTCAATAATAAACCGGTCGGATCCGCCCACGTCCTCACACCCCAGGGAACAATGGCGCGACAACATTGGGGCGGTAATGCGCTGGATAGAACAATCGGTGCGGAAGGCATTCGATATATTCGGCGGAGCTTTTGAATGCTCGCAAAAAGCTTATATTGACTAGTAGCTCAAAGCACAGGCTGGTATGCCTAAGTGGCTGCTTACCGTAAAAAAAGTCGCGGGTTCGAGCCCGACGGAGATTAAAATAAAATTGATATTTCGTCTGAATTTGATACCTCACCTTCTTCTTCGTAGTATCAATCCGGTGGATTGGTTTGCAGCAAAAGAATCTTGCATCTCGATATCCATTCCTCTCGGTCCTCCGCAACCCTCTTCAGCTCAGCATAAGAGCTACAATTCATGTCCTCGAACACTTGCTGCAAATACTCCCGTCTAGGGCGCCCTGTACAGATTCTACCCTCAACCATCCCCTGCACAATGTCGTGAAGAAGACCATCGTGGCGCATGATGTGACCAATTGCCTCTCTGAGATGGTTCTTACTAAATAGGTGCCTATCTTCCTTGATTATCCTGAGAACCTCATTGTTCGTGACGTGGTCTCTCCAGGAAATTCTGAGTATTCTTCTGTATGACCACATCTCAAAGGCCTCTAATTTTTTTTATCACTTTCAGACAAGCACCATGTCTCACAGCCGTACATCAAGATGCTCCAAACAAATGTTTTGGCTAGTTGTTTGCGGAGCCTTAAATTAATATTCTTTGACTGAAGAATTTTTGCTTTTTTATTGAAAGCTAGTCATGGTTGATGTATGCGACTGTTGACTTCTATTTTTTTTCTGCCATCCCAGGTGATCTCACCAAATGAGTGAAATGTCAGTCATATCGTATTATCAATTAAAATTGCTGGCGGACTAGAGACGTCCCTTGTGTGTGCTTACACCACCCATTCGTAGTGAATTCTTGTTAAAAACGGATGTTGCATGAATGTCGGGCTCAAGTATCAACGAATCAACTCGAAAATGGTGACCCGACGTGGCCAAAACATCTCGTAATCCAACAATGTTTTTTTTATTTTATATCAGTGGAATTCGATATAGAATTATTGATGGAAAATACTCGATTTTGAAGCGTTGCGGGGATTTGAACTTAGTTCTCTCGCACGAAGCAAAATGTAGTAGATCACTTTATGGCTATTGGCTATATACCCTTCTGTGCAATTGTGAGCATCGTGAGTGGCCAAACATCCCTCTAAGAGCGTTCTAAGTGGTTGGCAGGAAGTCACCGCGTGCATTGTTCAAGCAGGGCGACTGCGCGGAGGGTTCGTTGTTTCATTGCATCCCATAAAAGAAACCCTAGTGATTCCCTCTATTAGGGTAGTCTTTCTTTGACTTCATTAGACCCTATAGACTCTGCAAAAAATAACAGTTTGTCTAATAAATGATGGCGCACTTACGTATAAAATCTAATCCTTGGAATATAGACGCAATTTTGGTTGACTTATACTATTGTATGCAGAGATATTCCTTGACTTCAGGTAACCAACTTAATACCTGCATACAGAGACATTTCTTAAGGTAATCAACCTATAACATATATTTTCTTTTAGAATGATTAAAGTGAGGAAGCCTAAGTACTCAACTCACCTCAAATCTTAAGAAATGTCTCTGCAAACGGTTAAATTAATTTATAATATTATATATTTAAAAAAAAACTTTGAATAAATGTTGACTGATTGAATAATAAAAAATAAAAATATACATATGTACTTTGAATATATACCATAGAGACATCTATCATACGATGATAACAATGACATAAATACAAGTTCCAACACAAGTCAGCTCAGGCAAAGAAATAGCCATGGTGGCTGAGCGGTATGAATACCTGGGAAAATGGTTGGTTCCAAGGTCCGAGGTTCGCATCCCGCTTCTGCCGATATGTTTTCTGAATGAATTGACTCGTTTAAAGAATTTTATTTAAGTATATGTATATTTAATTACTAGGTTAAATTAAATTAAAAAACTGTTTCGCAAACGTTGAAATGTGCTTTGCATACTATAGTTGAATTTCTATAAAGCTTTCGTATGAACTCAGAGAGTACAATCGGTTGAGACCAGTGTACTCGGCCAGGACGACTAGACGATGTATGCAAGAAAGGTGTGTTGTGTGGGTTGGGGAGATTGTAACTGAATAATTATCATTGATTATATTTTCTTAAAACTTTACAAAATTTTCGGCCAAGCGGGATGACATGCCGCCGTGGCCGTAATGCGTCCTCCTCTCGCTAAAGGGTGGAGACCGACTGCCGATCTCCGCGCTGGGTCTCTGCTTCCGCCCGCGCCATTAGTGGTGGTGTTTATAACTAATATACCCGTTAGCAGACCCGTTCAAAATGACAACATGGCGCACATAAATGCACGACAAGCGACCAGGAATAAGAGACGAAAGATTGTATATCGAGGTTTTCGGTAACAGTCAGCAAGGACTACAAGAGTATTCCAGAGTATAACGGACATTACTTCTAAGCTTCGCTCGCTTCGCATGAAGAAGAGGACCCCTCCATACATCATCAGCATAGAAACACTCTCAATGCGCATGATAATCCGCACATTGATTCGGAACCGATAAAATTCCATTATTCCCACGTGAGTTACGCTGTTGTGTCTACGCGGCTCCGCGCACCCTTTTGACGATTCGTCTTGGTGCATTAGGAGCGTAATGGGGGAGCGGCGCGAGTGCGAAACGGCGCAAGCGCCCCGGCATCCGCGGCCGGATCGGATCTATTGAAATTCTAGTCTAGATGCTACGGTTCTATTGTCATTGAAATGGTGATTTATTTATTATTTTGAGCATTAAATGCTCTGAAAGCTTCTGTCCTGTGTGAGGAAGTCAGTGTTGTCGCATTAGGGCAGAAGAAGGACAAACATACTAACATCCTCCTCTCTCTCTCAAAAAGGGGGTTAATACGTCGCGTGAAGGCAGGATGGCTAGCAGGTCAGTAAGCAAACACTTTCTTTAAGAAGCACATTGATTAAATTCACTTACAACTTTACAAGCTTCCGGCCATGCGGGTCGACATGCCGCTGGCCGTAATACTATTTTATCGATCGTCAACACATAACTGAATTCTTAGACTTCTGCGGCCCGTGGTCGTTTGCCAGCGCCGTCGGTGGTAAAACTATATAACTAGTCCCAATATGGCGGAGACATACATGTATGGCAAGCGACAAAAATACGAGACGAAACATTGTTTATCGAGGTTTTCGGTACCAGTTAGCAAGGGCTACATCGTGCTGATGTCAATAAGTAAAGTGATTCGTTCATATAATTTTTAAAAGACAATTTCTTTAAGAATGGTGTCGACTGTTAAATTTAATGCTTAGCTGAGTTTTGACGTCAAATTTTGTCCTAGGCGTAGTAAAAAATATTTCATGTAATTGTTCATATCCACTTCCCTAATTGGACCCTATGGTCCAATATCCATACTAATTTTTAATTTTTTTTCCTTCAACGACATTACAAAATATATGACATTTCAATTCGTCATTGAAGTACTAACATAAGTGTGACGATGTAAATGTATTGACACATTTGGTGTCAATGACCTCACACTCAGAACAAGTGTCGGGATACTCAACGCAAATAGTTGGACTTGTAACAACAAAAACCATGTCATATCATGGTTGACACACAAATAACACCGCATTATTGTCACAAAATTAAACGTCCAACATTTCGTATCTGTCAACACCGGCACCGAATCTGAAGCAATATATACACTAAATATGTCAATATCATCACTCAAGATGGTTTCAACCACTGTTCACTGCGATTCTTTCGTCTTACACGTATCCAGGGTTGAACGATGGTCTTTTCAGGCCACACTTCAGGCTCCATAAGAGACTCCAGCGAAGTCGCGATGACCCCGACTTTGAAAGATGTTAACAGCGTCCGTCTGCTGACAATCCTCCTGACGGTCATCCAAGAGGGATTGAATGCAGCGGTCGCTGCCAAGAAGCTCTGCAAGTCTTCAGCCGATTTATCTGCATACGAAAGTCCACTTGGGAAATATATATGGTCTCCAACGAACCCCAAAGCAGAATACCGATTTTGAAGACATAGCTGTTGTATTGTAGTATCCGAGGAATATTAGACACAGCGTTACCAGATTGCTCGCAGTGTTTCTATTAGCATTACTTTTCTAACATGCCTCGTACGTATATAATTCTCGGAGGCTGTCGAGAACTATGCATGGAATGTACTCGCGAGAGGCAGTGCTGATATGGGATGAGGTTAGGATAATAGCTAGCTTTGTGGCGGCAGTTCGTGATGACTATATGTTCCAGTATATGTATATTTATATATAATCGTGTCGGAAACAACAGGGTCAGATCCTGTCTGCCCAGAAGTGGACGATGTCGATGGCGTTACTCCCGGCCGTCATCAGGTCTTCCTGGGTGCAGCTACTCGGACACAGCACACACTCCAGAAGGTGTGACAGGGTCTGCTCCACGCCGCAGTCACATTCAGTCGGTCCGCTGTAAAACTGCCAAGCTTTCATTTGTGTCCTCGTCTTGCATACTCCGGTCCGAAGTCTGTTAAGGGACCTCCATATATTCCACCCCTGGTCGTGTCCAGGGGCTAGGTCCTCTTTCGAGGCAATCCAAGTATTCCCCTCAGCTGCCCTTCTTCACATGCTCAGCCGCAGGGTGGCTTCAGGTATCACCAGTTCCGTTATCGACTGTAGGAAACTATGTTATTAAATATATGTTATTTATATATGTTCCAATGATGGAAGCGGATATGGAAAATTAAATGAGAAAACTTTATATTATGTCTACACCATCTATCGAAAAATGTAACAACATAACTAATTTTGCTTTAAATTTGAAAATCAAGATCACTTTTTTGATAGTGTCCAAAATATTATACAAGTATGTACAAAAACGTCCTGGAGAGACCACGTCACGAATAATGAGGTTCCCAGGATATTCAAGGAAGATAGGCACCTAATAAGAACCATCTCAGAGAGGCGAGCCCGAGTGGATTGGTTACATCATGCTTCACGATGGTCTTCTTCACGACATTGTGGAGGGGATGGTTGAGGGTAGAAACTGTAGAGGGCGTAAAGTATTTGCAGCAAGTGTTTGAGAGCATGAGTTGTAGCTCTTATGCTGAGCTGAAGAGGGTTGCGGAGGACCTAGAGGAATGGAGATCGAGATGCAAGATTCTGTTGCTGCAAACCAATCCACCGGATTGATACTACGAAGAAGATGTACGAATCATATTGCGGATATGGTGATAATGATGATTTTTTGCTATTTTAACGTTGGGCATTTCTTTCGCTTTTCGATACGTTGCGTAGAGTGCGCCGCGTCTGGCTCTGTCGCTCGCGATCATATGAATTAATCCGCAATGGAGATTTCATCTCTGCGATTAGAGGCGTATTGTGCTGCGGATAACGACACGCGGGGGTCATCCGCGCGGTCGCGGACGACGTGGGGGGATCGCAAGATTGATCGGTCCGGCAAAGAGGGTTGGGCGGTCTCCATGCAGACGCCGGCCAGGCGTTTCGATGCCTTCCTCAAATTTTACAATACATCGAATTTCTGAGACCGCTTCATGCGTCTTACTACTACTTTTTAGCTACTTTGATTCACGTGTATAGATGATCTCTGCTAGAAATGGCTTCATATGTGTGTCTTTGATATTGTGGCTTTTGGGTGTAGCCGTGTGTGGTGAATTTATTTTAACTAATATTTCGACCGCCATTGCAGGGGTCTTCTTCAGGTTTGATGATTTAGTTGTGAGTTGGTGTCAGAGTATTTTTTTACGAGCGTTATTGATATCTCCATGGCAACTACATACTCAAGTTTCATCGGTTCGGAGAATCGTGGGTATGTTCTAAGAATACGGTAGGTATGTTCTAAATTCGACAAGACGTTCGTGGAGGTACAATTTTTAGAACATATCTACCGTTTTTTTAGAAAATTCCCCTCGATTCTCCGGACCAATGAAACTTTAGTATGTGGTTGCCAAGGAGATATCAATAATGCTCGTAAAAAGATAATCTGACACCAACTCACAACTAAAGCATAAATCATCAATCCTGAAGAAGACCCCTGCAATGGCGGTCGAAATATTGGTTAAAATAGATTCGCCACACGCCTAACTAAGCCCAAAAGCCACAATATTAAATCTGGCCGTGAAAACCTGAGAAGTTATTTATATGTGTCTTTGTTCGTCTTGAGCTGCTCCTTAGTACTAAACGGTCCAGGCTTCAGAAGCGACGGGTTGTTGCTTAAATTTGACGATCTAACGAGAACTGCGTTAATGACGTGCTATATTTGCTGGGCTGATCACTAATCTACCCAGCTCACGATTGAAGCGGCGTTTTCAACGACAGATTCGACGTTTTTGATGATTTCAAAAAAAACTTTATTGCGTCTTTATCAACTTAAGCTGTCTTTTGAGAACGTGGTGAATCTTCAACATTAAAAATGCCGGATTGAAATTTCTGCATTCTATATTTTTTATAGAGATCACATATTTTTTCTTGCTTGAACAGAATTTTTACATTTCCGTATTTGAAAAACTACCGCGTAGAATTAATCGAACTTTTAAGCAATGAAGCTATATCAGCATGTAATGTTGCCAAGATATGACGCGACGCCATTGAAAAAAAAAATCCACAATTTGTGACAGAAATTTCGTTTTAAACGGCTTTATTTTCTACCTTTAATGTATTAGTTTAAATCGGAGCAATGTCGACCTCTTCACGAGGTCTTGACTCTGATACTGAGCATCGTGGCCTTTTAGGGGGAGGGTCGCAAGTCAAGCAGCGGCGCCCTTTGTCCCGTCTTGTTTATATTAGCCTTCATAGAGGACCATAAAGCGTATTGTACGAACAATAATGACATACAGGGATATTATGGGGTATTGTATGGGTGGCATTGGGAAAAAAATATTTCATCGAAAAAAAAAAACTTGTATTTTTGTGTAAAGCTAATCCGGCGACAATGGCACATCGGTAATTATTCAGCACGCAAGTTAAGCAACATTTTTCGTGGACCAAAACATGGATGGGTCACCGAATATCGTTGGTCAGGCTGAGTCGCTCAATAAGAATAAATGTTCTAAGCTAGGCCCTTTTGAGAGAGAGGATGTGATAGTGTGTTTATTTTTTTTTAAAATATAGTTAGTAGGGGGTATTATTGTCAGCTGAGTTAAATGAAAAGCTTTCAATTTCGCAAAATTTAAGAAGTATCATCGCTGTTCAGCTTCGAAAGCGTTGTGGGTGGTTAATCCTTTTTTGCCAGTTCTCTTCCTAAACGCCCACTGTCCGCCTTACCGCCCACTCGACGCTAACAGCCTTTCCTTGTAGCACCACCCGCTCTGAATGGCGCCGCCCAGCACACTCAGGGCGGGACTAGAGAGCGTTTGGACTTATCGCCATTCTGCGATGATTATTTCAATTGATTTGATCGTCGCATTGATCACCAGCAAGATAAAGAAAGAGAAGAAGATGATAATATTTAAATATGTCAATTCATTCTTAAATGCCACCACACACTGTGTTGAAAGAAAGAAAACCAAACGGAAGGATCTGGAATGATCTTCTAATATCTGTGTTTCTTCCTTTCGACATCAGCGTGATATAGCCCTTGCTGACTGGTACCGAAAACCTCGATATACAATCTCTCGTCTCTTATTTTCGTTCGCTCATCGCACACGCATGTGTTGTCTAGTTAGGAGGACTAGTTGTATAGATCGCGCTGGGTGTCACCGACCACGGCGCCCGGTGCCTCACGTCAGTTGCGTGCCGATCACGAGAAGGTCGTATTAAGCTTGTTAAAGTTTATAGAAAATATATGTGCTTCTGGAAAAGTCTGTGTGTTTTTCTTCTGCTCTTCATCCCGCCACCACGCAATTCAATAACGAACTTAGAGAGGAGGATGCCACTTTATACAATTTTAATTTCAATTTATTAATTTTTACCTTCAATAACATTATAAATATCAAAAATTCAATTCGTTACTGAAGTACGATCAGAATTAATAATAAAATAAAATATATACAAATATAGGTACTTACGATTATGTACTAAGAACAATGCAATAAAGACAAGCAACAGAAGGTCCCAATGGTCATTAAACAGACGACTCCGACAAATCATTTCTCCAAAGAAACTCTTGGAGTTCATGTCTGAATTGGGCCTCTCTCACGTGAAATATATCAACATCTGAGGCGATTTGGTTAAACAGTTTGATCCGTCTTCCATGAGGCATAGTCTCTGGCAGGTTAGTGTTACTCTTTAGGAGAGCGAACAATCTGTGCTTCCTTATTCTCAGATATTTATCGTTTTATTTAATTGTTTTAACAGTTTTTTTTTGTATTTATTTTTAATTGACCTAAACGGGTAGATACCGCGACCCGGTTACCCCCACCAGGTTACCCCCTCCCTGGAGCACAATGGCCGCCCCCTCCACTCTCTAACCCGCGTCTTCTCTCTCACAAACAGAACAAGAACGAGGCGGACAATAAAAAGAAAGCCAAATAATAAACTGCCGAGGAAATGGCGGTGTAAGCTACAGACACATATAAATACCTACCACCCTTCTCGCCGTACCTACCACCGCTCACAGGGCTGGCAACACTACAATTCATTCTTTTTTAATACCTCTTTATGGGTATATACTATAATAGTATAAAAAGCTATTTACAATATCAATGTTTCAATACCGATGACTTGGTCCTGAAATGACGACGCCAGCTGAATGGTGACGTCGGAGCGCAACGGATTCCGGCGCTAAAGAAACGTTCAAAGACACAGTCGAATTGATACTGTTTATCAACCATTTTGCATCGGCTATCGGCACATGCCGTCATAAGATTCCCCGACCGTTGACATCGGTAGACGTGATATATCGTTTTGCTACTTTCTTAGAATAGTTTTTTTATGCATCATCTGATAGCTAAAGGATACAAGAACTAATGTGATATATGAAAATATACATTTATGCTTCAAATACTAGTTTTATAATTGACAGTATAAATTGTATTCAAACCGAGCCGTAATGAAAAGGTTAAGTGTTTGTTGTTAGTTGAATAGTAATAATATTGTGCATTTTGCATAATTGACATTAAATTAGAATTGAGAATTGAATAAAATATTGCAATTACTTGTTCCAGTTTCTCTGGACTTTTCGTATTGTTATTGTATATTGAATACATTTACAATACCTGTATAATGTGATTCTCAACATATTATTTGTTACTGTGATCAGACGTAAGGGATTTAACCTAACCTGACCTTTACTTTTTAGAAACCTAACCTAGTCACTAATATTTAATCATTACTCAGTGGAGTGATTTCTCGAAGAAAGTAAACGATTTGATTAAACCTAACCTACGAGAGTTATCCGTAAAATAAGGTTCCCAGTGATTTTTCACAGTGTAAAACACGTTTAATTCCATGAATGCGTACATTTTTGGAAAGTTCAGACTTTTACTTATTTTTCTATGTAGTCGCCACTGAGGTCAATGCATTTTTGCATGCGGTATACGAGCTTTTGAATGCCCGAATCAAATAAATCTGCTGCTAAGCCACGCAGATACCTGAGAACCGCTGCTTCCAGTTCTTCTCTGTCATCGAAATGCGTTCCACCCAGGCGTTTCTTCATGTCAGGGAAGAGATGTTCGTAATATAATTCTCGTAATATAACAGCTTCCATAAATTGATAATCCAATAGATTATGAATTTATGGAAGCTGTTACTTTACAGATCTGTCTTAGGTTAAGTTATGTTAGGTTAGGTTAGATTCGATGTAATAAGTTTTTTTTAGGAAAATCACTCCATTGTGTTTTATCTTTATCGTCTTCCGTGAATTGATAATTTCCTTTAAGAGATTCCATAAAATCTCCGATTGCTGCTACATAATTATTTCGTTATGTTAAATTAATTAAAATCTATGGTTCTAGTCCATTATATGTATAATAGGTCCATGCTACAGACAAATATAAATACCTAAACTCATATTCAGTATGCTTAGCGTATACGATGTTGGTAGCACTGCAGATTATGCTTTTTAAATACAACTTTATGGCTGATATACGTACTTTTTAAATCTACTCGTAAAGTGAAAAATATCTGTGCTTTTGGGTATATTTTTCCACCAAAAATCCTGTGCTTCAAACAGTTTAACAGGTAGACCTTCAGGTGCATTTATGCATAGGGATGAGTCGTGGACAGTGGCAACTGACGGAATTGAGTAGCGGCAATTTGATGTGACCATTTTTTATGAATAAAATATATGGTCAGCGATTGTGTTAAATTTTCTTGAGTATAGGATATTTTTGATGGGATTTGAATTGAATCGTAGCGGGATTGGTGTGTAGTTGGCGGGATCGCGCGGGATTGGCGGCGCCTGGTGGCGTGGAGGGGTTAAGGAGGAATAGGAGAAAGAGGAGAGGAGGCAGAAGGGATGGGAGTGGAGGGGGACGTTGAAAGAACTGGAAATGGCGTCGCAGCCTTCCGGGGAAACTTTATACGGAATAGAGAGCGCTGGAAGCTGGAGGAAAATAAACAATATTTTTATAATGAACATGGATATACATACGGACATTTACTTTAGACTAACTGCTAAGTGGATAAGCCCTGATCACTGGTCTACCCAGCTAATGACTGGGCAGATTATACTCATTTAATTTAGTTTCAAACCTGAGCACATTCTCTGGGACTGTCAGTTCCTCTTGAAAGAAAGAGAACTCCTTTTCGATGCAGTTCGAGGGAATCGCCTCGGTCCTATCGGGCATGCAGACTTTGTGGCCAGCTAAAAAAATTTCCACGCATTTACAATCTTCGCTCGTATTTTCGGTGAGAGAATCTATCTTCCATCTCCATCTCTTTACAACCCATGAATGCGATTCTAATCTCTTTTACGGGTTCTTTCTTTTAGCACTTCTGTGCAGTGGCCACAATTTTTCAGAGGGGACTCCCACTGGACTTATCAGTTATAGCAGCGCGAGACTGTTGGAAGGGTTGAGCTTGAGAGTTTCAGATATCTCGGAGTACAGGTATCGTAGCCATCCATTGTTTTTGATCCCAGTTGATGCTTGTGGAGCTTCGAGCACTCAATGTAGTACAATGGCAATGGCGCTCCTAAATGACCTACCAGCACACCTCGATCATTTTCTTACATCAATTTCTCTTTTGTAGATGGTATTCTTCTCCTAGATCTCTGTGATCTTTGACACGTGTCATTTCTTTTTCTTTTATGTTTTTTTGTTGTATGTATTGTATGTTTATGTAAACTGTATGTTTCTTATTCTTTATTTTTATATGCACCTTGGAACTGCGGTTCTGTTAAATAAATATATAACACATAAGGTGTCACTGATAACGGTGGCCTACAGAAGGAGCTAGCTTCCCACCTTAGGAAAGCTGGGTCGCCTTCCAGCATCTGCGTTTTTACTTAATAAAATCTGGATCTCTTCAAGAAACAAATCAATAGATTCACACACACCCAAAACTTTTGTGTTACAAAAATTGAAAGTTAGACGTAAACGTTACCCCAGATAATTTTGAGTATTTTTAAAGATTCTTTGTTACATGCATTTAAATATTTATAAGAATATCGGCAGAAGCGGGATGCGAACCGCGAGCCTTGAAACCACCTTTGCTCAGGTCTTTATATACCGCCTAGCCCTCTCGACTATTTATCTGCCTGAACTGACACATATAAATAAAAACACATAAAAAATAATGATATACATACTCTGAATATATGCTGTAGACACATCTATCGTTATACGATGATTACAATGGTATAAATACATCTTCGAACGCGTGTCAGCTCAGGCGGATGCAAGACACCTGAGGAAAGGTGGTTCCAAGGTTCGCATCCCGCGTCTACCGATATTTTTCTGCATGAACTGATGCGTATAAAGAATTTGATGTATAGTATGGATTTTTTTTTTTTTTTAATTATATAGCTTTCTTTTTTCTCTTCCGTAAGGGGCATTAGAGTGTTATGGGCGAAACAGTTCTTGTGGAATCGTCGACCATTATAACGCCATCCCGAGGCATTAACTCGATTCAGCTTCCCCTCCCCTCCGTCCCACTCGAAGGCAGCTATAACCCACCCCCACGCAACACAACAGACGCACCGAATTAAAACAAATAAAAAACATTGATCTTTCATTAAATAATAAATTGCTTGTTTTTCTAGTCTGAGATACTGTGTGCAAATATAATACATATATAAATTATATGTATAGTTTCCGATGGCCTTCTAATACGACGCGAGCCTAGAGGCTTGAAAATAGGCATTTGAAAGTCATCAACCCTGAAGAAGACCCCTGAAATGGCGGTCAAAACTCGCCACAAACGGCTAAACCTAAAAGCCACAGTATCAAATCTGGCCGTGGAAACCTAAGAAGTGATTATCTATTTATTTATTTAATCATTTGTATGTATAACAATTATTAAACTATAAAACTCTTTTAGATGCAATAACATTAAGGTATCACTTATTGAAGATGGTCTCCGGGGAGGCCGAAAATGTAATCTCTTTTGGATACTTTTTTTTTTCCAACAGGAAACGAAGCTTGTCTTCAGCACTTTATAAGAGGGGCTACTTTCATTGTCTGAAAACGTATTTTTTCCTGAAAGAAGGCGCAAAAGATGGTCTTCTCAAGAGGCTATCCTATTTTCTTACCCCACAGCATCTTCCATTGTTCTATTTAACGAAAGAATAAGTGTTTTTTTTCTTCTTCCGCGGACAATGAAGAGCTTGGGGGTGGGTTTGATACTCGTAAATTAAACCAGATACTCGTTTCTACCATATCCAAATATGGAGCTTATGGTCAATACAAAAAGTATACCAAATACCGTATCTTACAAAAAAACAGTTCGCCTAATCTCAAGAAAGTATGACCTTTATTTTATGTATACACATACAGGAGAAAACCGACAGATGGTAATAGTGATTCTGAAGTTGTATCTGTGGATTGTATGACGCTTACTATGGAGCATAAGACGCTGTATGTTGAGTGTTGATCCGTCAAGTACATAAATTGCAGCTTGAGATTCACGCACCATCCTTTATTATTACAGAAATTTACTATGAATGGGTGGTCTTCACGGGACGAATTTCGTCTACCACTAATTTGATTAATAGACTATGACTGGCATTTTACGGATGATGGATCAAATTCACACCAACCGGGGGTATTTTAGAGCTACGATATAGATTAAAAATATTTTTTTAAATCTCCGATGTGACCGATCCATTGGGCTCGCCTCTCTGAGTTGGTTTTTACCAGGTGCTATTCCTCCTCGGTGAGGCTGAGAACCTATGTACTCTGTAACCTCAAAACATATGTACAGGGGCGCTACATGTCACAGTGTCCCGGCTGTCGTCAGTTAAGTCTCGCCCGGCCGACGAAAACATCATGTAAGGGTCGGGCGAGGAAATCAAGTCTTTAAGCCTTTCACATCGGTTGCCGGCATATGCCGTCATAAGATTCCCCCACCGTTGACATCGGTTGACGTGATTATATATCGTTTTGCTACTTTCTTAGAATAGTTTTTTATGCATCACCCGATACCTAAAGGATACAAGAAAACCAATGTGATATATGAAAATATACATTTATGCTTCAAATACTAGTTTTATAATTGACAGTATAAATTGTATTCAAACCGAGCTTAGTAATGAAAGGGTTAATAGAAATAAATGTTTCAAAAACAAGTTCTTTGCTTTGCGACCTGCTCCTGTATTGTTCCTCCACGCGGCCATGTGACGAACTCGCGACTTGTCGTCTTTTTAAAGACGGGGGATGTCTAAGCGTTAATTCGCTTGGCCTCTTCAGAGATAGAACCCTTGTCTTCTCATTTGTCAATCGAATGTTTTGACCTTTAGCTAGGCACCTCGGCGAAAGCTATCAAGTCTTCAACCAAAGTTTCATGACAAAGTTTGAAGTTTGGAGACTGCGATGGAGCATACCAAGTGCAGCGTCTGGATCTAATCAAGATGATTAGTTTATCTACTAGTATAATACCCGGTAGAAAGCACTACCTATTGTATGATCATAGACTTCAATTTCGTTTATAAGCCCCTTTGGGTTGAGCCGCTCTTTAGCACCAAAAATTGGCTGCTTTTTAGAGCATATTTTACCATCTTAATGAACACATCTGGATCTCTTCAAGAAACAGATAAATATACACTTCCAATCTCCCCAACCCACACACAAACACGAACAAAACACACGTTTCCCGCATGCAGCGTCCAGCCTGCCTGGCTGAGCATCATGTGCACTGGTCTTGACCGGGTGTGCTCTCCTGCAAGCGTTTACATAAAAAAAAAAAACGACAGAAGGTGATAGTAATTCTGAAGTCTCATCTGTGTCAAATTCTATGACGCTTACCATGCAGCATATGGCTAAGCGCTGCATGTGGAGTATTGATCCGCCAACGTCATAGACTACAGCCCGAGATTGACGTATCATCTGTTATTGTTACAGGAATTCACTATGAATGGGTGGTCTTCACGGGACGACTTTCGTCTACCATTAATTTTGATTAATAGGCTATGACTGGAATTTTACGGATGAAGAACCAAATTCACACCAACCGGGATTTATTTTATTTTAGAGCTCAGAAATCGATTATATTTTTTTTTTGAAATCTCCGTCGGGGATTGAACCCACGACCTTTGGCTTGCAAAGCAAACGCTTTGACCATTGAGCTATACCCGCCGGCATTTATAGCTAATAATATGCAAGTAGTAGAGGCTACCCAAATAATTGTCACACTCAAGTGTCAATGGGCAGGATATATATATGTCAAAGAGACGTCGTTCAATGAGGAAGAAAAATGTATGAGTGGCGTCCAAGAACTGGTAAATGGAGCGTCGGTTGATCAAGAAAATCTAAAAAAAAAAGACAAATCTATTTTTTTTAATCTCCGTCGGCGATCGAACCCACGACTTTTGGCTTGCAAAGCAAACGCTTTGACCGTTGAGCTATACCCGCCGGCAAATGGAACGAATATAAGGAATAGGAATAGTTGTACTTGCCATATGTTGTATTAGCAATATGCTGTGCAGCAATTACGATTTTGCCGATCATCGTGATGATTCGTAATGAGAATGTTTAGGGAGTAAGGGAGTCTTTAAATGGATCTGCTACCCACTGAGACTTTAGGGCCACATTTAAAACCAGGCACGCACTTAGATTATCTGAAATAAAATAATTGGGCTGTAGGGTCCAAGCCTCAGGAGCATCGAGCTAATCATTCAATCCCCTTAGAAAATATTCTTCTTCTTCGTGTCAGCGACGTCAAATTATTTTTTCCCATTTTCTGGCAACGTCGATGGCTCGTGTGTTTTGCCAAGCATTAGGTCCTGAGATGTGCAGCTTGTTTTTCGGCACATGGATAAGACCCTGCTCCTCAGAAAATACGATTAACTTATCATCCAAAAATATGCCTCGGACTACTAAAGTGCCAAATTTTCAAGTCCTTGGGCGTCTGCCCTTGAGGTCACCGGGAACCATATATGTTCCCAGGTGGAAGTTCAGATGTCAATAGTCTTAGCATTGAAACGAAGGTAGCTGTTTCGTCACGTAAAGCTAAAATATCTAGGATTGAAGTTTTTTATGTTAACACATACAGGAGATTACCGAGAGATGGTGATAGTGATGTTGAAGTCTCATCAGTGGATTCTATGACGCTTACCATGTTATATATGGTTGAGCGCTACACGTGGAGTGTTGATCCGCCAACGTCATAGAATAAAGTCCTACATTCACGCATCATCATTAGTATAGCTAATTCACTATAAATGGGTGGTCTTCACGGGACGATTTTCATATAACACAAATTTTAATAAATTTTACGGGTGAGGGATTAAATTCACACCAACCGGGGTATTTTAGAGCTCTATGACTGTAGTCTATGACGTGGGCGGATCAACACTCCACATGCAGCGCTTAGCCATATGCAGCATGGTAAGCGTCATAGAATTCCACAGTTGAGACTTTAAAATTACTATCATCACCAACTCTCGGTATTCACCTGTGTGTGTTTACATAAATTTATATTGATATATTCCTCTTCCATTTAGGACATCGATTAACTGGATGAAGGATGCAGGATCAGGTTCACAATACAAACACTTGTTTCTGTTTCACATATTACTCGTTTATTCGTCAATAACGTCGCCCGTTATAGGGACGCCCTATGGCGTTCCTATCACGATGGAGGGCGCGTGACGACTGCCCGCTCTGACATTTCGGTGTTGCCAACCGCAAGGATGACAGTCATACCACCAGCAAATGGGCCAACTGTCATTACAATAATCTTGGACTATGCAAACACCGCTTAACTTATACAATTAATATAATATGTGCATGTCAGGCGACCGAACAAAATAATAGACAAAAAATCGTTTTTTGAAGCTTTACGGCATCAGCCTAAAGGAGCTATATCAGCTGATTTCAATTTATTGTCGTTATAGTTCGTCTCTGGCGGCTCCCCGGGGGCGCGGCCGGTTCCCAGGCGCTGCTCAGGGAGCATCATTAGCGGCCGCTTTAGACACTGAGCAGCGCCACAAAAAATAACAATATCCATGGAGTAATAAAGAAAATAAAGGTCGGCGCTGCTTGACTTGGTGTTCCTTAGACGATCAATCATTTCTTGGTGATGATTTCGTTTCTGAAGCGGTGGACTCCGCATTCGAATTCAAATTACAATTAAGATAATTTGATATTGTAATGGGAATTGAAATTTCCATGTCCTGCGGCGTCCAAAGTACTCGTACATGTCATCTCTTGACGGATTGTAGCATGGAAGGCTGCTGGACTTTACCCGCCTAACACCCGCATCACACCGGAAGACAGTCAAGTCTTCTTGAAGATGCACTCATTCTGATTATGTTCAATAGCTCTGATACGGTAACTCTCCATTCAATTCAATCAATTCCGAACATTACCCAACTCTTTTTCTTCTAGGGATGCTTTTTTCCATTCGTTAGAGTCTCGGAGGAAAATTTCTGCTCTCAAACATTCAGTCCTTCTTCTTCGCGGTACAATTCACAACCTGGGATTCTTTAATGTTTTAACTTATGTTCCAAATAAGTACACCAAGTAGTATCCATTGTTTTTGATCCCAGTCGATGCTTGTGGAGCTTCAAGAACTCAATTTGGTACAACGGCAATGGCGCTCCTAAATGGCCTACCAGCACACCTCGATCCTTTTCTTACATCCTTTTCCTCTTTTGTCGATGGTATTGTTCTCATTGATCTCTGTGATCTTTGACATGTCTTCTTCTTCTTCTTCTGGTGTTATTTTTATTTTTTATAATCTTTTCTTTGTATTGTATATTTATGTATACTTTATGTTTCTTAATATTTGTACATTGGAACTTCGGTTCTGTGAAATAAATAAATAAACAAATAACGGAGATCAACATTTCCATGTCCTGCGACATCCAAAGTACTCGTACATGTCAGTTTTAATTTATTTTCTTGACGGATCGTAGTATGGAAGGCATGTCCATGTGCATCATCCATGAAAACAGGAGACGCATTCTGTGTTGTCACCTGGGAGTCTCTACCATTTCTTGGGAGGATTTTCCGGATTTGCTGCTTAGTTCTGACGGTCCCTTGCTGTTAAACTTCATCAGGAAAATCGTCGAGGCTACAAGAGCGGTTAACAAGGCTGACATGGAATAGGCTCCTACGTTCTTCAACTATTTGTCAGACGTATATTCTAACCTTGTGTGTAACTTGCAGGGTACAATACGCAACTATATATTTTATCTACAATTTTTTTTTAAATAAAAAAAAAAAAAGTATGGAAGGCTGCTGGACTTTACCCGCCTCACACCCGCATCACACCGCAGGAGAATTAATTTTCTTGACGATGCTCTCATTGAGATTATAATCAGTCAGCAACTGATGAGTCTTGTGGGAGTCCCCTCTGGACAATTGTGGCCACTGCACATAAGTGATTAATAGAAAAAACACGGGTTAAAAACACACGACAGAAGGAAGATCGATTCTCTCACCAACATAACGACAAACACCGAACAAAACGACGAAACTTGCCGAACATCCATACACGGTTAATGCGTAACGACCAAGAACTGGCAGCTTCCAAAGTTCCTTCCTAAGTGCCACCGGTAAGCTTTGACATGTGTTACCTCCTTCCTACAATCTGCATCTCTTCAAGAAACAAATAAATATATACGTGCAATCTCCCCAACCCACACACAAACACGAACATAACACACGTTTCCAGCATGCAGCGTTCAGCCTCCCTGGCTGAGCACTGGTCTCGACAGGTTGTGCTCTTTTGCATGTTATTACTTTAAAAAATGCGAAATTGGTGAATTTGTGGATTTTTTTTAGTAGCCACAAAGTCTGCATGCCCGATAGTGCCACTTTTAGAAGTCTATTAGTAATTTGAGTAATTGGGTAATAATTGAGCGTGACGCTTCATCTTTGAAACGCGGCGTTTCGCAAATTTGCAGGAAACCACGCCCTTAAGAACCCTCTGGGACTATTGTGTTCTGCGGTCCTTAATAATAAAGAGCGGTTAAACGTTTTTGGGTCAAAATCATTAAAAACATACAGAAAAACGCTAAGAGCAATATTAACTGTTGAAAATATAAATGTTGCGGTTTTTGAATCCACATATAACAGCTGCAAGTGGCATTAAATTAGGATAATTGATTTAAATTTATTTCTTTCTTCCCATATATGATCCATATCTAGAAATTGTACTACTCAGTTCACTACTCAGTTCTGTCAGATGCCATTGTAACACATACAGGAGAATACCGACAGATGGTGATAATAATTCTGAAGTCTCATCTGAGGAATTATATTACGCTTAACATGGTGCATATGGCTAAGCGCTGCATGTGATGACCTGGGCAAAATGGTTGGTTCCAAAGGTCCGCGGTTCACATCCCGCTCCCGCCGATATTTTTTCTGAATGAATTGACTCGTTTAAGGATTTTTATCTATAGTATATGTATATTTAATTGCTTATAATATTGTAATATAGTCAATGATCTATAAAAGTAGATTAGAATATTGAAAAAAAAAAAAAAATCTAATAAATAATTTAAAATATCCATAAGTTGTTTATCGTTGAAAACCTCAGTGATCTATATAATACACTTAGTTTTTTGGAAGCAAGACCAGCTTTATACTTAATTGACTCGTAATATTTGACATTATTCGAGATTGATAATCCAAGCATGTTGATGGAGCTTGCTTTTGGAAGAGAACAATCGTTGAAAGATACAGGATCCAAAGCAGTCTTCTTGGTGGAGAAAGTGCATGATTGGGTTTTGGAAATGTTGAAACTGACGAGGTTGAGGTCACCCCATCTTGAAACCCTTTCAAGAGATATGTTCATCGTCGTCACCAGAGATTCCCTAGCAGCAGATAGTTCCGATGGGGTTTGCTGCGAATTTATATATGTGTATCTGTTAAATATTATAATATTTTTGCTGTACTAAATGTCTTGGGATCGTGCCGACCCTTCTTCATTTAAAAATTGAAGTGCGCGATGATTTGGCATAAAAATTCTATGTATATAAAATGAGTAATGATCAATTTTAATGTGAGGCTTAAAAAGTCTATTTTGCGGAACTTAGCATTACAATGGACTGTAAATTAAGCGTCCATGTAGATATGAGAGGCATACTCTTAATGAAGTGGTAACAGAATATTTAAAAAAAAAATGTGGACACAGAGAACGAATCAGAAAATAACTTTATCTTCTTCGTGGTATCAATCCGGTAGGTTGTTTTGCAGCAACAAAATCTTGCATCTCGATCTTTACTTTTCTCGATCCTCTGCAATCCTCTTCAGCTCAGCATAAGAGCTACAACTCATGTCCTCGAACACTTGCTGCAAATACTCTCGTCTAAGGCGCCCTGTGCAGTTTATACCCTCAACCATCCCTTCCACAATGTCGTAAAGAAGTCCATCGTGGAGCATGATGTGAGATGGTTCTTACTAGGTGCTTATCTTCCTTAATTATGCTGAGAACCTCATTGTTAGTGACGTGGTCTCTCTATGAAATTCCGCGAATTCTTCTGTATGACCACATCTCAAAAACCTCTAGTTTTTTTATCACTTTTAGATAAGCACCATGTCTCACAGCCGTACATCAAGATGCTCCAAACAAATGTTTTGGCAAGTTGCTTGCGGAATCTTAAAATTAATATTTTTTGGCTCAAGGTTTTTTATTATTTTTTATTGAAAGCTAGCCTTGATGTATGCGTCTGTTGGCTTCTCTTTTTGTTCTGCCATCCCAGGTGATCGTACTTCCAAGGTATACAAACTCTTTTGCAGGTACTCCTAGCATTGATATATTAATGTTCTGCTGCTCATTGCGGCTTACTCTCATGACTTTGGTTTTTGTGCTGTTTATCTTCATTTTAAAGTTGGAATTAAATATGTTTTCCATGGATTTCAGCGCTTCAGTAATTTCGTCTTTAGTTTCAGCAATCAGAGCAATGTCGTCAGCAAACCCTATCATATCAATCTTTTGGCCGTGTATTTTGAGCCCCTCTCTATGGCGCTTTATAAAGAATGTCAATCAAAATTAAATGAAATTTTGTAACGCATGTCCAAACACGTGGATTTCCAGGTAACACCGTTAATTTCAATCGATCGGAACAATAAATTAACCAAACAACGATCTCTACAACGTATTGAAATTCAAAAGTTGACGTTTCCTTGAGCTCAATATATAATCGTATCTGAAACATCAGGGTCAGATCCTGTCTGCCCAGAAGTGGGTGAAGTCGATGGCTTTACTCCCGGCCATCGTCAGGTCTTTCTGGGCGCAGTTACTCGGACACAGCGCACACTACAGAAGGTGTGACAGGGTCTGCTCCACGCCGCAGTCACATTCAGTCGGACCGCTGTAAGATTGTCAAGCTTTCATTTGTGTCCTCGTCTTGCATACTCCAGTCCGAAGTCTGTTAAGGGACCTCCAAATAGACCTTAATGCGAATTGGTTAATATATTATATATTATATATTAACATCCTCCTTTCTCTCAAAGGTGTTATTCATTCGCGTAGTCGCAGGATTAGGAGCAGATTGATAACACAGACTTTTTCAGAAGCACATTGACATATTTACGATAAAACTTTACAAATTTATGGCTCGACCTAGCATTCGACCGACCCACAATATAATATGCTCTCGCCGATGGGCGGGACACGACTGATTTGATCGGTCGTACCGGCGCCACAGCGGCGGTCTATATCACTAGTCCCAATATGGTCAATATTAACAAATTTAGGTATTTGCCTTATAAAGGGTTAAGGCAGCAAATGGTGGTGACAACAGTATTCTCGAAACTAGGAAGCAAATTGGAAAGTTTTATTTTTGAAGTTGCAATGTTATGGGTGTTATATGGTATTGATGGTCTTGTTTATGGTCCATGAGGAGGCCTATGATGGTAATGAGTTGTTTATGGTAATCGATTATGACTAGTCTGAACACTCACCCTAAATGCGGCTACCGATCTTTCAATAATTTAAAATTTGAATATTTAAAAAAACGACAACCATTGCTCGGCGAGCCAATTTTTAGTCACATATTTAATGACTTTTTTATTTATTTATTACAGAACAGAAGTTTCAAGAAAAAAGTTACAGAGCATAGAATATACAAATACATACATACAATAGATAATAAGCAGTTAAAAATAAGATAAGCGAATAAGAAGATGACACATGTCAATGTCTAAAGATCTAGAGGAGAACAATACCATCGACAAAAGAGGAAAAGGATGTAAGAAAAGGATTGAGGTGTGCTGGTAGGCCATTTAGGAGCGCCATTACCGTTGTACAAAATTGAGTGCTTGAAGCTCCGCAAGCATCAACTGGGATCAAAAACAATGGATGGCTACGAACACGGGTGTAGTTATCTGGAACATAGAAGTTAAAACATTTAAGAATCCCAGGGTTGTGAATTGAACCGCGAAGAAGAAGGAATGAATGTTTGAGAGCAGCAATTTTCCTCCGGTAACGAATGGAAAGAAAGCATCCCTAGAAGAAAAAGAGTTATTATATAAGCGTATACAAGCGTACCTATACCGTTCAACGGATTGCGATGAAACATACATGAGTTTTTTGGCGTACGTTCTCGTCTTTCATGCATATTTTAGTATTTTTTAAAAGCATATTATATAAAGTTTATAAAATATATTATTAGTTATTTTATTTTAAAAGTTTTTCGATTCCTCGTATTGGGCGGTACATTCACAAAATGATTGAACAAAGGGAGTCTATGCCGCACACACACACACGATGGGCGTGACTTGCGAATTCGGCAAGATCCACCATTAACTGTGGATTCCATGCCTCCGTCATTGCTCATTGTACGCCGCATGCGATAATGCTCAGCACTACTGTGTGTGTGTGTGAGGTAATCACTTATTCATACCAATGAAGAGAAATGCCGACGCACGCATTTCGGCCGGTAAAGGGTTAATATCGATGTTTATTTTTAAGGCGGGTTTCATTGTGTGAAAAACGATCTACATATTTTTTATTCATTGGTTTATGCCTTTTTAAATGCGTCTATTATGAACGATCCTTATTTGGGTTTAGCCGCCCCTTAGAAAATTAAAAAAAAAATATATATTTTTAAAAATCAAAGAAAATGTGTAGAATTACTCGTTATATAGTAACATACTGCTCTCTTTAAAAATGATGTTATTCAGTCGCGTGGTGGCAGGCTAAGGAGCAGATTAATAACACAGACTTTTTCTGAAACACATTGACATATATTTACGATAAACAATTTACAAACTTATGGCCCGGACAAAATGCAATATGCTCCAAAATCCGAATATGGCGGACACATTTATGTACGACAAGCGAACTGAAATAAGAGACGAAAGATTGTAAGTCGGGGTTTTCGGTACCAGTCGGCAAGGGCTAATCATGCTGTTGTTAGTAGAAATATTAAATCTCCTAAGAATCTACAACAATTACCATCATATTGTGCAATATAGTTATTTTATCAATTATTTAGTGAAAAATAATATATTGTACATTGAATAGGACCTTATAATGCCTACTATAAAGTCCAAATCTAACCCAATACTTTTCTTCCCCATCGACTGTCGTCTCTTCGACAGATATGTCCTGCCCACTGCCACTCGAGTGTGCCTGTTCGTTGGGCAGCATCCACCACTTGAGTTTTTCTTCGTATTTGCTCGTTCCGGATTCTATCTTTTAGCGACACTCCTCTCATGGATCTCTCCATAGAACGCTGGGTGACCTTTATTTTATGGGTAAGACTTGCTGTCAGATTCCACATCTCTGCGCCGTGAGTTAATATAGGGATGATGCATTGGTTAAACGCTTTAGTTTTAAGATAGGAAGACGGAATTTTCGCTTTAAAAATGTACTTTAGTTATCCAAATGCTGCCCATCCCAGTTGTATGCGCCTGACAAGGTCAATGCTAACTGATACAACTGAATGACGTCAATTTTATGATCACATGTTCGTGATAATAAACGGATAAGGAAGGAAAGTCGATGGATTTAAAAAGAATCTGCGACGCCTATGGTGTAGAATGGGTGCCTCCTGAAGCGTGTCCGGGTAGCGAGGTTTGATGTGTAGTGTGTCGGTACGGCGTAATTGTAACTAAATATTGATTAAACCCCAGTTACATATCACTAAGCGGTCGATCAGCAGCGGTATGAATGACATACGATATCATAAGCGAGGCGGTTCAAAATATGAGTGCTGTTAACACTACGCAATAGCTTGTTGACTGCTAGTGTATCAAGAAGAAGTTTCCTACAGTCGATAACGGAACTGGTGATATCTGAGGCCACCCTGCGGCTGGAAATGTGGAAAAGCGAGACTGAGGGAAATACTTGGATCGCCCCGAAAGAGGACCTAGCCCCTGGACACGACCAGGGGTGGAATATATGGAGGTCCCTTAACAGACTTTGGACTGGATTATGCAAGACGACGACACAAATGAAAGCCTGGCAGTTTCACAGCGGATCGACTGAATGTGATTGCGGCGTTGAGCAGACCCTGTCACACCTTCTGGAGTGTGCGCTGTTCCCAAATAGCTGCACCCAGGAAGATCTGATGATGGCCGGGAATAACGCCATCGACGTCGCACCCACTTCTGGGCAGACAGGATCTGACCCTGCTGTTTCCTGACATCATTATATATATATATACTACTAGTAGAGCAATCTGGACCCACGATCACTCTATTAAAACACAAAAACACCCCATATAACAAACTGCAATATCAAATTAAAGCTCCGCAAGCATTTTGATGTACGGCTGTGAGACATGGTGCTTATCTGAAAGTGATAAAAAAATACTACAGGGCTTTGAGATGTGGTCATACAGAAGGATACTCGGAATTTCATAGACAGACCACGTCATGAACAATGAGGTTCTCAGTATAATCAAGGAAGATAAGCACCTAGTAAGAACCATCTCAGAGAGGCGAGCGGTCACATCATGCGTGACGATGGTCTTCTTCACGACATTGTGGAGGGGATGATTGAGGGTAGAAACTGTAGAGGGCGCGCTAGACGGGAGTATTTGCAGCAGGTGCTCGAGGACATTAGTTGTAGCTCTAATGCTGAGCTGAAGAGGGTTGCGGAGGGCCGAGAGGAGTGGAGATCGAGATGCAAGATTTTGTTGCTGCAAACCAATCCACCGGATTGATTCATGTCCTCGAAAACTTGCTCTATAAAGATGTCAGCGCTTCAGTGAGTTCATCTTCAGTTTCAGCAATCAGAGCAATGTCGTCAGCAAACCTTATCATATCAATTGATGTTCGGATAATAATTAAAAAAATGATAGATTTTGAATGACCTCTCACTAACCTATTTATAATGGCCTTAAAAATCAGATATATTATAAACGCGAGGCTTAATACAAAACAGTGTGCGCTCCGTGTAACTGAGCACTGCGGAGCTAAGTATAGTTTAATGGCAACTATTTCATGACATTTAATACCGCCATCCGGGGATTGAATGGCAAGTGTCGGCCAATCCGAACGCCAATCTGGAAACATTTCATTAAGCGAGCAAAGTACTGATTCGATTAAACCACGCTGTTTATGTCATTAGTTCTGTATATAATGGCGTAAAAATATGTCGTTTCAATGACATTTATTATGTTATTTCCTTAATTATAATGTATTTTTTGTTATTTATATTTTTGGCATTCATTTTGAGATGTTTTTCAAATATTAAATTAATTAATACTTGATATTTTGGCTTTTGGGTTTAGCTGTGTGTGGCGAACTTCGCGCGTCGAAATATTGGTTAAAATAAATTCGCCACACACGGCTAAACCCAAAAGCCACAATATCAAATCTGGCCGTGAAAACCTAAGAAGTTGCTTAGATAAATACTTGTTGCTTATATTTTTAACATTCACTTAGAGATCCATTTCAAACATTAAATATATAAATACTTCATAGCTAGTTTTAGCATGGATCACACTGAGCACTGTTTACTTGTTGGAATACCTCAGTTTTTCTCTTCATGAAGGGTTCATCAATTCCTTACGTATTATTATAAAATCCTAGCTGACCTGTCGAACTTCTTACCACCTCAGAATCAATAAATGTTGTGCTAGCTTATTGATATACATATATGATAAGCTAAAATTATTTTATCAGATATGGCATTGTATGCAAAATGATAATGCATACCACCAGCGTATATAACGTTTCCTACAAAATGTAAAATAAAACTATTTTTTTATTAATTTTTTGTAGTTTCTTTCCATTCAATTCAAAGTTTTAAAGATCATGAAAATCGATCCAGCCGTTCATGAGCTATAAATGGTGCAACTAATTTGATGTTCATTTATATATAAGTATGTTTATACACGTTGGGAACTGGTGAAACCTTCATTGAGGGTGAAACTGCGGTCTTCTAGCCGGTGATTAAACAGTACTTAGTGTGATCCATGTTTAAACGAGATACGAAATATTTCTCTATTTATGAAAAATACATTCCATCTTGTGTAAGCTTGGATCATACTGAAAATTGTTTATTCACTTATTGGAATAGTATGATTTCGCTTTCAATGAAAGCTTCGTCAGTCCGTTACGTGTATAACTGTTTATAAAAAATCTTAAATTCTTCCGATGGTGATATTTGGCATGGAGATAAGGGCTAATACCACAAAATTAAAAAAAAACTAAGATGAAGGCTTTCCGAGACCCATTTCAGGGTGACTTATAGAGATGCCTTGGGACGAGGGATGCACAATGGTATCTGACAGAAAGGAGTGGCGACAATTTGTAGTAGCAGCTTTCATTATGCTTTCGTCTTTTTCAAACTTGGTACAGGATATTATGCATAGAAAATATATTTAAAAAATCGAATCTTAAGTTTTGTTGCTGTGTACCCTATTAGTGGAATCTACGTTGCGGTCAGGCCGCGCTGAAGGCATCTGCAACCACTTGGAAGTACAAGTTGCCATCGCCATTACCACCAGTCTACCAGTCTGTTGCCATGGTGCTGGTAACATGTCAGGGTATCGATGTCGTCCACAGCTGAGCGGGTAACGACATGCTTGAGAGCAGAGGCATTCCATGCTGTCAATCACGATAACCAAGGAAATCAACAGTTGCTAGACGTGCCCAACAATGATAGTTTGTCTTTCATTGATGCTGGATTGATAAGATTCGTTGATAAGGGAAACTGCGCTAAGAGATTGGATTCCCTCAATGTCATAGAAAATTACACTGTAGATCTGCAGAACATTATCGACATGTTGCAAGAATTTTAATTTTATTTTTCACTTAAAAATATATATATAGTTGCGTGTTGTACCCAGCAAGTTACAAACAAGATTAGAATATACGTCTGAGAAATAGTTGAAGAACGTGGGAGCCTATTCTATGTCAGCCTCGTTAACCGCGCGTGTAGCCCCGACGATTTCCTTTACGAAGCTTAACAGCAAGGGACTGTCAGAACTAAGCAGCAATTCAGGAAAATCCTCCCAAGAAATGGTAGAGACTCCCAGGCGACAACACAGAATGCGTTTCTTGTTAAATTGGTTGAGAATTACGACTAGAATTTAGTACAAATTATGCCTTTTAGCTTATAAGGCACTTCACGGAACTGTACCGAGCTATTTGACAGATCTCGTTAAGCCATCTTATATAAGTGCGTGTGGAGAGACACTCAGATCAGCCATAAAAAGTAAAAGTACCCTGCAGCTGATGAGAGGTATTCCTAGCACGGTTTTTGTGCTTTTAGTTTCACAGAACCAACAGAATGGAACTCGCTGCTGTAAAAGTATAAGAGAGCTGAAAACGGAGACATCCTTCAAAGGCAGACTCAAGACACACCTTTTTACTTAGAGATGCAAAGAAAGGCTTTCGGAATGATCCTTTGTTCATTAACCCTTTCATTACGGCTGGGTTTGAATACAAATTATACTGTCAATTATAAAACTAGTATTTGAAGCATAAATGTACTTATCTGTTCTATTTTCATATATCACATTGGTTCTTGTATCCTTTAGCTATCAGATGATGCATAAAAGACTATTCTAAGAAAGTAGCAAAACGATATATCGCGTCAAACGATGTCAACGGTAGGGGAATCTTATGACGGCATATGCCGACAACCGATGCGAAAGGGTTAAATATGATTTATAAATTATTTATTAATATCTGTCGGAGATCAAGTTCACGTACTTCGTTTTGGTAAGCAAACTTAGATATAGAGTATAATATATGATAAACTAAACGGCGTTGTTCCCATGCTCGCACGGTGCTAAGCCGCCTTGTCAAGCGTCACAGCCGTGGCCCAGCGGTGACCGCAGCCTCCTCAGGGCTTCCCAGGGAGTCAGGTTACAGATTCACGTCCAGCCGGAGCATGGAAGCGACACTAACAAACAACACTTTTAGCACTTTTATCAAAACAGATAACAAACAATATGTAAGATAGATTGACTTTTACAGTCAGTTTTTTTAACACATTACCGAGAATATCGACAGATGGAGATAGTGATTCTGGAGTCTCATTTGTGGAATTTTATGACACTTACCATGCTGCACATGGCTAAGCGCTGTATGTGGAGTGTTGACCCGCCAACGTCATGGCCCGACATTCACAAATTTACTATGAATGGGTGGTCTTCACGGGACGACTTTCGTCTACTACTAATTTTAATTAATAGGCTATGACTGGCTTTTACGGGTCAGGGATCAAGTTCACGCTAACCGGGGGTATTTTATAGGTCAGAAATCGATTAAAAACATATATTTTTAATCTCCGTCGGGGATCGAACCCACGACATTTGGCTTGCAAAGCATATGCACCATGGCAACCGTCATAGACAGTATGAGATCAAAGACAGTATGAGACATCCACAGATGAGACTTCAGAATTACTATCACCATCCGTCGGAATCATCCTGTATGTGCTTACATAAAAAAATAGGCGTTCTGGGACAAGGCATAGACAACTTGAGCTTACAGAAATGTGAAACAATAATTTGTGGTGTCTATATACTCTAAATATGGAGCGGTTATGGTAAGAAAAAGGTATGTCGTCGAGAACTATACATAGAAAATATAAGTTGTAGGTTGACCTGTTGAGGTGAGGACTGTGGCGTACTTTCTGGCAAATGCTTAGGACTACCAAATGTTCCAGTTAGGGAAACTGATGTGTATTTATGATGATATATATAATCGTGTCGGAAACAACAGGGTCAGATCCTGTCTGCCCAGAAGTGTGCGACGTCGATGGCGTTACTCCCGGCCATCATCAGGTTGGGTGCAGGTACTCGGACACAGCGCTCACTCCAGAAGATGCGACAGGGTCTGCTCCGCGCCGCAGTCACATTCAGTCGGTCCACTGTAAGACTGTCCGGCTTTCATTTGTGTCCTCGTCTTGTGTACTCCAGTCCGAAGTCTGTTAAGGGACCTCCATATATTCCACCTCTGGTCGTGTCCAGGGGCTAGGTCCTCTTTCGGGGAAATCCAAGTATTCCCCTCAGTTGTGCTTCTCCACGTGTTCAGCCGCAGGGTGGCCTCAGGTATCACCAGTTCCGCTGTCAACTGTAGGAAACTTCTTCTTGATTTAAGCCGTGTGGTTATCCTTTGATACCCACCGACAGGGTCTGCTCCACGCCGCAGTCACATTCAGTCGGTCCGCTGTAAAACTGCCAGGCTTTCATTTGTGTCCTCGTCTTGCATACTCCGGTCCGAAGTCTGTTAAGGAACCTCCATATGATGATGACGATGCTAGTTGTTGATTGGTATGCGCCTCTTTTGTGTTTGTTGATCTTTTAGTATTAGCTCTTCGCTTTACATTCCACGCGGTTGCCCAACGGATTAGTCAGGTATACATCAGCTGTCGAGCAAAGACAGCGTGTGGAGAATAAAGGTAAACGTAAAAAATATATACACTGAAAAAACTTAAATAACTTTTTAGGTTTTCACAGCCAGATTTGATATTGTGGCTTTTGGGCTTAGCAGTGTGTAACGAATTACTCCTTGCCAATATTTCGACCGCCATTGCAGGGGTCTTCTTCAGGGTTGATGATTTAGTGTACTAAGTCTACTAAGTGTAAGTTTGTACTAAGTCATTGTAATTCGCCACACACGGCTAAACCCAAAAGCCACAATATCATTTGAAGAAACTGTATTTTATTGAAAATGGCAAAACTGCTAAATCGGTTTACTAATATTTTTATAATTGTGGCTTTTGGGTGAGCATATGTGCGGCTAATCACTGATGATCTCCGATATTTAGATACCATTGCAGGGGTCATCTTCAAGGTTAATGAATTGTGTCTTCAGGTAGCTTAGGTATCAGCTAAACGTACCTCTTCGATCGCAATATATAATGGTATTGTCTCGTGAAATTAGGTTACGATAGGATGTACTATTTTACACGATATTCATGAAAAATCTGTCCTCAAGAATGCCTTCGAAAGACACATTTTTTTTAAGTAAAAAGATAAATATTACTTTGAGATCCATAAATATTTTGTACCTTGTTTTAACATGCATCACACTGAACTCTGTTGAATCACTTGCGAAAAAGAAACTGCACTCTTCTAGCAAGTGATTAAGCAGTTCTCAGTGTGATTGTTAAAACAAGAAACGAATTTTTATCTTCTTCGTAGTAGTATCAATCCGGTGGATTGGTTTGCAGCAACAAAATCTTGCATCTCGATCTCCACTCTTCTCAATCCTGTGCAATCGTCTTTAGCTCAGCATAAGAGCTGGAACTCATGTCCTCGAACACTTGCTGTAAATATTCCCGTTTTAGTTTAGACCTATGTTAGCTTCTTCTTCGTTGTATCAATCCGATGGATTGGTTTCCAGCAACAAAATCTTGCATCTCGATCTCCACTCTTCTCGATCTTCTGCAATCGTCTTTAGCTCAGCATAAGAGCTACAACTCATTTTATTTATTGAATATTATAATGGATATCAAGGTAAATGCTAAAAATATAAATAGTATAATTTTTAAATAAATATCAATTATTGAGGTATTCACTATAGGATTTTGCTTGAGTACAAATTCAACAATGAATTCCTTGGAATTAATTGTTACGGTTATATTCCACGTCACTGTGGGTTGCGGTGTTGGTTTGGACGTGTGGGCCCCCCAGCTAGCAGTGATAGTGTTTAGTTCGCGGGCTACCTGCAAGCGTACAGCGGCGACTCGTGAACAATGGATGAATACCTTTAATCTTTCTACATAAAAAGATTGTGAATAAATGTTGACCCATTGAATCATAAAAATAATAATATACATACTCTGAATATATACTACAGAGACATCTATCATTATATGATGTTAACAATGGTATATACACATCAAGTTTCGCGTATCTGTCCAGACGGATAATGGTCGTATGGACAGCGCGGTGTGCAGGATAGAGCAAAGGAGCAACGCTCAAGGTTCGAATCCCGCGTCTGCCGGTATTTTTTCTGAATGAATTGATGCGTAAAAATTTGATGCAGAATTGTATGTGTGTATTTAATTACTACCTTATTCTTTGTAGTATCAATCCGGTGGATTGGTTTGCAGCAACAGAATCTTGCATCTCGAACTGCACTCCTCTCGGTCCTCCGCAACCCTTTTCAGCTCAGCATAAGCACTACAATTCATGTCCTCGAATACTTGCTGCAAATACTCCCGTCTAGGACGTATTTGCAGCAAGTATTACTACCTATAATCTTCTTTATCCGTGCAACATCGATGGCCTGTCTGTTGTCCAACATTAAGAAAAGCAACGAACACATTGGGCAGAATCTTAGGTGGGAGGCGGTCTGCAGCAGCGGCTCTCACTGCCGAAGCACTGCCCACCGCGAGAAATTTTCCTTTGTTCTATCGACTCCGATAGACTGTAGTCGAGACAGGATCTGTTATATGCTAGGCATATTTTTGGGTGATTTTTTTATTTGATTTTTTAATGGGATGAAATGATAAGCCCAACGCTCGCAAGACCTTGTGGAAGTACGCTTCGTCAACGTCATATACATCAACCAGGCATTCACGCATCGTTGGTGTTTACCTATATCAATTTTAATCAACATACTATGGCTGGAATTATACGGATGAGGCATCAAACTCACACCAACCGTGGGTATTTATAAAGCTTTAAAATTGAATGAAAAATATTTTTATCTTTGTTTGGAATCGAACCCACGACCTTTGGTTTGGCAAGCAATTGCTTTAACCACTAATTTATACCCGCCGTAATAAATGAAATAATTTATTTATTTAAGCTTATTTACAGAGCTTACAAGTCCATTAAAAATATATTATTTTTATGTAAATTTCCGTTGTGTGATCCAACCTACGAATTTCGGTATGGTAAGCTAACATTTAACCACTCAGCTATACCTGCCAGCTAAATCTATACCTGAAAGTGTTTTTTTTATGTAATCGCATGCAGAAGAGGACAGCCGGTCAAGACTAGTGCACTCTATGACGCTCGAAACGTGTGTTGTGTTCGTGTTTGTATGTGGGTTGGGGAGATTGAAAGTGTATATTTATCTGTAGAGATCCAGATTGCAGCGAGGATGAAACACAGACGCTGGAAGAGCATTCCAAAGCTTACCGGTGGCATTAAGAAAGGAACTTTGGAGACTGCCAATTCTTTGTTGACACACATTAACCGTGTATAAATATGTTGGTTGTGGGTGAGTGCAGGAGGAATTAGTTCTTTAAGTTCCGAAGAGCAGCGACCGTGGTAATAACGGTAGAGAAGACTAAGTGAACCAATCTTACGCCTGTTTTCCATTGATTGCAGGTTAGACGTAAGAGTGTCATTGTTTATGAAACGAATTGCTCTTCTTTGAACTGAGTCAATTAAGTGTAGAAGGTATTTTTTGTGTAATATAAAAAATATTTTTTAAATAATGATTCAGTTGTCATCAAGCACCGTCCCTGCCTCATCGGATTAAGATTATAAAAATCAAAAATCAAAAGAGTAGCAAATGTTGATTGAATGTTAAAAAATAAAATTAAATTAATAAAATTAAAAAAAAACCGCCTGATCCGCCTCTGATTGACAGGACCGCCCTGCAGCGATTTGTAATATAAAACCTCCCAAATATTTACAAAGATCGAATAATAAAAAACGCGTTTTGTATTTGCTTTTTATTATGAATATATTTAACAGTGTCGCGCCGATTAGGCCTGACACGTCTAGCTGTCATGAAACTAAATGGAATGGCAAGTTTTCATCATCATCATCATCAGCCTGTGTCCGTCCACTGTCGAACGTAAGTCTTCATCCTATTCGATCGCCTTCTGCATCCAGGCCACTTGATCAACCAACACTCTATTTTTCAGTTCTTGGACGCCACTCCAACACTGTTCTTCGTCGCCTCTTTGACAGATATGTCACATTGCCACTTGATTGTGCCTATTCGTTTTGTAGCCTCCAATACTTGAGTTCTTCTTCGGATATCCTCGTTTCGGATTCTATTTTCCAGAGACACTCCTCTCATGGATCTCTCCATATAACCTTGTTGGGTGACCTTGACCTGATCAGCATGTTTTTTTAAATGTAAACACATTCTGGAGAATTCCGACAGACGGTGATAGTAATGCTGACGTCTCATCTGTGGAATTCTATGACGCATACCATGTTACATATGGTAAGCGTCAAAGTGTTGATAGTCCAACATTCACGCATCATCCTTATTATTACAGGAATTTACTATGAATGGGTGGTCTTCACGGGATGACTTTCATCTATCACCAATTTTGATTAACAGGCTATGACTGGCATTTTACGGGTGATGGATCAAATTCACACCGACCGGAGTATTTTCCAGCTCAGAAATCGATGAAAAATCTTTTTTTTTTAAATCTTCGTCGGGGATCGAACCCACGATCTTTGGCTTACAAAGCAGACGCTTTGACCTTTGAGCTATATCTGCTGGCAAATGCAATGTATTGCAGTCACTTAGTAACTCAGTTGCCGTGTCTATTTTTAAGGTATATCTGCACTCGAAGGTCTGAACATATAACATGTGGTTTTTCGATGACCTCCATAGTAGAAGCCCGAAGACTTGAAGAGATGAATGATTAGCCCAATGTCACCTACACCTAGACCATATGGTTCTAAAAGGCGGCTCTACCCGTCGTTTACTTAGCGTATATATAACCGAGTCGGAAACAACAGGGTCAGACCCTGTCTGCCTAGAAGTGGGCGACGTCGATGGCGTTACTCCCGGCCGCCATCAGGTCTTCCTGCGTGCGGCTACTCGAACACAGCGCGCACTCCAGAAAGCGTGACAGGGTCTGCTCCGCGCCGCATTCACATTCAGTCTGTCCATTGTAAGCCTGCCAGGCTTTCATTTGTGTCCTCGTCTTGCATACTCTACGGTCCGAAGTCTGTTAAAGGACCTCCATATATTCCATCTCTGGTCCAGGGGCTAGTTCCTCTTTCGGGGCAATCCAAGTATTCCACTCAGTGCGCTTCTGCATATGTTCAGCCGAAGGGTGGCCTCAGATACTAAGCGTATGATAATGTTTGATTTATAATCGACTGTACGTCATAAATTAATTGTTAATTTTTTAAGTTTCGTAGGAGATAGAACACGATACATTTGGAATGGCAGTCGATTCCTTTGAACCTTTGACATTTTTGTATGGAAGTGTCAAGTTATTTTGTATTAAAATCATCCAGTCCACTTAGTCGACTGTCAGTCGGACATTTCAAGTTTAATCTGCGCTTTAAAGTGACTGGTTCATATTAAATATTAGATTGTTCGCAAAGTGAAGCATTTTTTCCATCAGATAATTTAATTATGTATTATTTCACAGCCAATTCTACACTTAAGAAGAATATTCATGAAATATTTTGACAGCTAATATAGCAAGGCTTGCTTGTGAAAAGCTTGATCGATTCTACGCAGTAGTTTTTAATACGTTCACATTCAAATACAGAAATGAAAAAGCAACATTTACGGTATATTTCACTATTTTTATTCAAAAATGGGAAAACGCTTTGTATGAAGATAATGTATTGATAAATCGCCAGTACCAAAAATTGTTTATAATATTTCGGTACGGAAATTTTGATGTTGAAGCTGCACCACGTTCTGAAAGATCAGTTTAAGCTGAACAAGACGCAACGAATGCATTAGTTTATGCAAATATTTTTTTTAATTGCTGAGAGATTGATTTTTTTAAATTCGAATTTTCCACATTATTTGTTGAAACTACTTCATTAAAACTTTCTGTAAAAATGAAATTTCTTTCTGAACAACCTAACATTATTTTTTGATTGGTATAACAAACGACAGGTGTGAAGGCTTCTCAATATATCGTCACGAATTGTCGCTAAGCAATTCTGTCAACTGCCATGACCCTCGTCTCGGAGCTCTGCCGAGTACAGGCTGTGTATAGTTCTAGACGGCCTTGAAAAGAAGGTGACTGAAATTTTTGAGATGCGTTTAGGTGCTTCATAGTTATCAGTTTTTTGGGCATCATTGATTAGACAGACGCGCTTGTGTCCTCGATCGTACATAAAAGTATGACAAGCGAACAGAAAAAAGAGACGAAAGATTGTACATCGAGGTTTTCGGTACCAGTCAGCAAGGGCTACATCATGCTGATGTCAATGCTTTTACTCGACAATCATTATAAACGAATAAAATATGTTTTTTTTTATTATTAAAATTTAAATTAATAAAGCGATTCATCATTTTTTTTCTTCACACACTTGCTTACACCCAATTCGGCTTTTTTTGTGGAGCTTTCAATTAATTCGTTTATTAAAAATGAAATAAAAAAACCGTTATAATTAGTGAGTTTCTTCTTCTTCTCGCCGCCGGATCTGACCTACGACTCTTCCATCAATCTCTTTTCTCGCCAGAAAACAATAATTAACCGGTGGGAGCATTTAAAAAAATGCTAAAAAAAATATGATAAAGGTGCCGCGGGTAATAAGAGCATAGGGGGATATTAAGACGTGTTAAGTTCGACCAAGAAGCGACGCATGCGATTGATTGTTGTTTCGTGATGATCTTCTACCCACTACCGTGGCTCATTTGAGAGAGTCTACTATCCTAACCTGCCAGAGACTATGCCTCTACCATTTCCTTATCCATTCCCACGTATTTCGTGGTTAGCAACGAGTTACCAAAGAAGGCAATTCGAGATTCGCTGTAGTATACTAATTTCGCAGCCTTAGACTGAGGTCTATTTGATATTTAACTGATGCACCTAAAATCACAGGAAGGCCTTCAGCCACTCTCTAATAAGTAGCTTTTTGCGTGCTTCCAGTAACGGGTCCGCATCTGGGTCTCCAAAAACAGGACGGGACAGGGAGGGTTTTCACAAAGCCTCTTGGGAGAGTGATCAGACTGTTCAATCATATCGCCTCAAATATTGATATATTCCACGTAAGGGAGGCCCAATTCAGACACGAACTCCAAGAGTTTCTTTGGAGGAATAATTGGATGGCGTCGTCTGTTTGATGAGCATTGGGACCTTCTGTTGCTTGTCTTTGATGCATTGTTTTTAGTACTTAATCATAAGTATCTATGCTTGTGTATATTGTATTTTTTATTAAATTATTATTGTACTTCAGAAATGAATTGAGTTGATAAAATTGAAAGATCTGAAACTCTCAACCCTCTCAATGATCTGATACGCACGATCTGCATCATCGACAGGCGCTATCGCACAGAAGCTGGGTCTTCTAAGCATTAATTCGCAAGCCCAGTCGCAGAGACATAAAGACCAAAATGCTCTAATTGTACTTTGCTTTGAGTGTTTATGTACATTTCATTAAGAAGATTTTAGATTTCTTTGTGGCGTAATCGACGGTATAATATCTGTCACACGCCTAGATCCATCATTCATTTTTAGTTTAAAATTCCATACGTTTTTAATGGACGTCAGATCGCAATGCCATCAATAAAGGCAAGCTAATGGAGGCTGGATGGGTCAGAGAGGACGCCGGCGGCCACCATTACAGGGAGCATTCATCAAGCGGTGCGAATCTGACGTAAAAGGGGTGCCCATCATCATCAGCGTCTGTGTCAATCCACTGTTGAATGTAGGCCTCCCGCGTGAGTCTCCATCCTCTTCGATTCTTCTCCTCCGTATACAGGCCACTCCCGCCATTCTTCTTAACCTTTTGCCCGCGGCACCAAATTTAGCGAACATACCCTGTACGCGGCTGCTTTTTCGGGGATTTCGTTGTCGCGTTTTCAATTATGAATATAGGTTGTAATATTTTTTCTACTAATCAATATGTTAATTGGCACCCAAATTTATTTGTTCTTGTAGTTTTCTTGTATTTTCGGTTTGATTTAAGAATAATCATTCTTCATACAATTATATAGGTTTGAAACTTCCATGGCCTCACACATAGCGGTCATACGCGGTGAACAGATAAAGTCGTAATTCCATCATGATCCACCAACAGTTTGTCAGTTATTGGACACCACTTCCACACTTTTCTTCCCCATCGACCGCCGTCTCTTCAACAGATACATTGCCACTTGAGTGTGCCTATTCGTTGTGTAGCCTCCACTACTTGAGTTCTTAATCGGATATCCTCGTTTCGGATTCAATCTTTTAGAGACACTCCTCTCATGGATCTTTCCATGGCACAATGATCTTTATTCTACGTGTAAGACTTGCTGTTAGATTCCAAGTATCTGCGCCATAAGTCAGCACAGGGAGGGTGCATTTGTGTAACGCCATTGCGGAATTTTCGCTTTAAAAATGTATTGAAGGTTTGCAAATTCTGCCAATCCCAGTTGTATACATATATTTTTTTCAATGTTTTCAGCATTCACTTCAAGATCCATTATAAATCATAAATATTTATTTATTTACCTTGTTTTTACATGGATCACGTAAGATAAGTTCTCTATTAGGAAACTGCAGTTTTGACTAACTCGTAGCCTTTCTCAATACATCACTTGTTAAGAGATAAGAGATAAAGTTATCTCGTATCTCTTAAAAAGTGCAAAATCCAGTCGAAGCTGCAGTCTCCTAAGAGAACTTATCACACGTGATCCTCGTAAAATAAGGTAAATAAATAAATATTTACAGTATATTTTTTTATTTAATTGAGAATAATGAAGTGTGGTCACCGCATCCGTAATGCATTATCAAGGCATTTATTTTTAATTTCCCATCATTTGTAACGCATTGAGCAAAAAATGTTGGCCGCCACACAAACACGCGTGTGTGACGTGTACACACACATATCTTAATTGATTGTGTTGGTGTGCTTCCTAGAGAAAATGACATGAGCCAGTGATGGTCAATTTAGGGGCTGCGTTGCAAATTAGTTGTGACCTTTTGCGTTAAGCCGTCCTTTAGAACAAAATGGCACAGGCCTCGGAATCCTTCAGCTAATCATCCGAATTCCTTAAAAAAGTCCCATTGACAAATTACCCAAAAATCTATTTTCGATATACATATATTTTTCCAATAATCGTTTTTTAAACTCTTAAAATACGCCCGGGTGGTGTGAATTTGATCGCTCAACCGTAAAATGACAGTCATAGACTGTCAATCAAAATTGGTGGTAGACAAAAGTAGTCTCGTGAACACCCATTGATAGTGGATTCATGTAATAAATAAAGAATGATGCGTGAATGTCAGTATGTAGACTATATCGTCGGCGGATCATTTCTCTATATGCAGCGCTTAGCCATATGTGACACGGTAAGCGTCATAAAAAATCCACAGATGAGACTTCAGCATTACTATCCCCATCGTCTGTCATCGATGTCTGCCATTTGCAGAATCCATTTTTCAACCTCACCATTTCCTTATCCATTCCCACGTATTTCGTGGATAGCAACGTATTACCAAAGAAGGCAATTCGAGCCTCGCTGTAGTATACTGACTTCGCAGCCTTAGACTGCGGTCTATTTGACATCTAACTGGTGCACCTAGAATCGCGGGAAGGCCTTCAGCCACTCTCTAACAAGTAGCTTTATGCCTGCGTCCAATAACGGGTCACCATCTGGGTCTCCAAAAGCAGGACGGGACAGAGAGGGTTTTTACAGAGCGGGTATACCCATCGTCTTATTCACGCGAACTTCGTGCTTTGCAAAAGGTCACCAAAGAATGCAATTTGAAAGACGCTGTAGCATAGTATTATATATTAATTTTTTGCCGGTGGTCATAACTCAATGGTCAAAGCGTTTGCTTTGCAAGCCAAAGGTCGTGGGTTCGATCCCCGGCGCAGATTAAAAAAAAAAGGATTTTGAATCGATTTATGAGCTCTAAAAAATACCCCGGTTGGTGTGAATTTGATCCATCTTCCGTAAAATGTCAGTCATAGCCTATTAATCAAAATTGGTGGTAGATGAAAGTCGTCCCATGAAGACCACCCATTCATAATAAATTCCTGTAATAACTAAGGATGATGCGTGAATCTCGCGTATATGACGTTGGCGGATCAACACTCCACAAGCAGTGTTTAACCATATACACCATGGTAAGCGTCATATAATTCCACAGATAAGACTTCAGAAAGTACTATCACCATCTGTCGGTATTCTCCTGTATGTGCTTACATAAAAAATAAAAATAAAAAACATTTTTTTTTATATGAAAATTTCGATTTGACGACTTGATAACCTCTATATATGGTGTCAGATATTTTTTCGCTCTTCGTTCAAGATGTGTGTTAGAATGCACGTGAGACACATCCCCTCAGGAGAGCAGCTAATGACTGACGAAGACCGACGACGCGGCTAAAGGACGGCTCCCGTAAGCTGGCGAGATAGCTGCGAGTCCGCCGGTGGGAGATTGATGCGGTGTTATCTGAACAAATGAAATTAGTGCGGCGGGGCAATCAAGAAACAGGGACGAGAGAAAAGTATCGGTAATTTGTGGCACAAGTATCGGAAATGTTATGAGAATTATTGTTTTTTTTTTGGCACAAGTATCGGTGATTTTGTTGCAAAAGTATCGATAATTTTGTGGCAAAAGTATCGGTAATTTGGTGGCAAAAATATCGGTAATTTGGTGGCAAAATATCGGTAATTTGGTGGCAAAAAATTCGGTAAATTGGTGGCAATGTATCGGTAATTTGGTGGCAAAAGTATTAGTGGTTGTGTAGCAAATTTGTGATTTTGTGACAAAATTATCGGTATTTTTGTGTGAAAAGTATCGGTAATTTTGTGGCAAATCTATTAGTTTTGTTGTAGCAAATGTAATTATCGGTAATTTTGTGACTAGTGTATTTGTAAATTTATGGCATAGGTATCGGCGATTCTGCTAGAAATTCATCGGTCATGTCGTGAGAAAGGTGTCTGTAATATTGTGGCAAAAATTTCGGTGATTTTGTGATAAACTTTTTAATTTGTGTCAAATGTATCGGTAAATTTATAACTAAACCATCTGTTACTTTATAGATAGATTATTGGTTTAAGTGTAATTAAATTATCAGAATTTTCGTGTAAAAGCATCATCCGTATTTTGTGATACAGTTCTTAACAAAAGTATGTGTAATTTTAAGACATTAGTATCGAAAGAGTATCACTGTAGAGGTCGCCCTAGACGGGAGTATTTGCAGCATGTGTTCGAGGACATGAGTTGTAGCTCTTGTGCTGAGCTGAAGAGGATTGCATAGGATCGAGAGGAGTCGAGATCGAGATGCAAGATTTTGTTGCTGCAAACCAATCCACCGGATTGATACTAGGACGAAGAAGTATCAAAAAATGCGCTGTTAAATAATCAGTAATTTTGTGATATAAGTATCGGTTATTGTGATAAGGAAAGAAGAAGATGTTATTTAAACAAATATATCCATCCGTTTTTAGGTGATTCGTTAATAAAAAAAAAATGTTTAAAGAGTTATATGGCGATATTTCGTGGTGGCTATATACTCCAGTTATGATAGCGGGCATGGATGAATTCTCTACATACAGTAACAATTATGTTCAAAACTGTTTTTAAAAACTGATGATGATGATGATATTTTCCGAACTACGTATTAATTTGCGTTAACCCAGCCTCCCGTAATTAACTACCGAATAAACCAACACACAAACAGTTCACGCCCGACATATATACTAGCACCAACACATGCGCGTGCGAGCGACACACACACATCATTAATCATATCAGAAAATGAACAAAAAGCAGTGATCAGCCCGACCGCCTATCCTTTCGAATTAATGCTCAATTACATATTTTAATTAAAGAAAATAAGCGCGAGAACAAGCGACCCCGATTTACGCGGCACCCCACTTACGCGAATTCACATGAGCGCTGATTTTTACTTCAAAAAATCTTTTGCAGCTAAATAACATGCATCAGAATGATATAGCCCTTGCTGACTGGTACCGAAAACCTCGACTTATTTCGTCTCAATTCTTCTTCGCTTGTCGTACATGATGTGTCGCCATATTGGCATTTTGGACCAATCCGGTCATGGGTGTGCGTTAGTTATATAGACCGCCGCTTGTTTCGCTGGGCGACAGCCCATCACGAGCGCAGGAGTCGTGTGCCGATAGTCAACGAGAGCATATCGTATTGTGGCCTGTCGTGAATGCTGTGACTAGGTCGTGCCATAAGTTTGTAAATTTTATCGTAAATATATGTAAATGTGCTTCAGAAAAAATCTGTGTATTATTAATCTGCTCCCCATTCTGCCACCACACGACTGAATAACAACCTTTTTTTAAGAGAGGAGGATGTTAAACATGTCGTCACAAAACGGAAAAAGTTGAATTGCATATTTTAACCATTCACTTTGAGATCCATTTGAATAATAGATAAATATGTTATACCTTCGTTTAACATGGATCACACTGAACACTTTTTTAATTGCTGCAGTTTCACCATTAATGAAAGTTTCTTCACTTTTCAAGCGTGTACACTTAGTAAGAAGTTCTGAAGTACGAGGGGTATGCTAGTTTGTACGAGGTTTCGTCACCAACGTGCTCATTGGGGTATTATCAAATACCCACTCTACAGCCCGGACCTAGCCCCAAGTGACTACCATCTCTTCCCTGACATGAAGAAATACCTGGGTGGCATGCATTTCGGCGATAGAGAAGAGCTGGAAGCAGCGGTTCTCAGGTATCTGCGTGGCTTGGCGGCAGATTTTTTTGACTCGTGCATTCAAAAGCTCGTATACCGCATGCAAAAATGCGTTAACCTCAGTGGCGACTATGTAGAAAAATAGTTAAAAGTCTGAACTTTCCAAAGATATATGCATTCAAGAAATTAAACATGTTTTACGCTGTGTAAAATCACTGAGAACTTTACAGGTTTTTTTACAGATAACCCTCGTATAAGAAAGTAAGAGAAAGAAAGAAACATTGCATAAAATACAGGTACTTAGTACTTAATACTTAATAGAATAGAAGAAAGACTACTAACATAAGGTTCCAATGCTCATCAAACAGACGACTCCAACAAATTATTCTTGCAAATAAAATTCGTTCGTGTCTGAACTGGGCCTCCCTTGCGTGTAATATATAAACTTTCGAGGCGATGTGGTTGAACAGCCTGATCCCTCTACCAAGAGGGATCAGGCTGTTCTCATTATCATAGTCTCTGGCACTTTAGTGTTACTCTTTGGGAGAACGAATAATCTGTGCCTTCATGTTCTCAGATATTTGTCGTGGACATTTAAACCGATTTGCAATAAATATTCAAGATTCCCGAATACGTCACACAACAGCCGGAAGAAATGCATACCTATTTTTTTTTATATATTTGAGATTTAACCCTTTCGAATAATATGGCTGTCGTCTCTTCAAGGTGTTCAAGAACCATCTGGGAACTAGGCACGGACAGTGGCAACTTCCCGATATGAAACGTAAAAAAATACAACAGCTTTCGCGATTTATTTCCAACGTATAGGACGCGTAAATCGGGGATTATTGTACTAATATAAAGAAAGAGAGCGCACTACTCAATAAAGCGTAACCATCAAAATACACGCTGATAACATAACTCTTATCTTTCTCACACATTCGATCTTAAATATATCCGTTTCGTTTTAACATAATTCGATCTTTTATAATACAGACGGAAATGTTTTCGTCTCGCTCGCACACATGTTTTTTTGTTGTTTTTCGAACTGTGAGGTTCTGCCCTATCTCGCTCTTTCTCGAGTGTTCTCAAGTGTACCTGTCTCACTTTTCTCGATCTGGCATCAATCAATCATACAGGTACACCTTGTGTACGAGTTTAAAGGATTATAAACCTCATGATGAGCAGCAGAACAGCGTAACTCAAATATTAAATTATATATATATATTTTTAATTTTCCAGTTTCTACCTTTAACCACCCCTCCCACAATGTTGTGAAGAAGACTATCGTGACGCATGATGTGACCGATCGCCTCTCTGAGATGGTTCTTATTAGGTGCCTATCTTCCTTGATTATGCTGAGAGCCTCATTGTTCGTGACATGGTCTCTCCAGGAAATTCCGAGAATTCTTCTATAAGGTCACATCTCAAAGGCCTCTTGTGTTTTTGTATCACTTTCAGATAAGCACCATGTCGCACAGCCGTACATCAAGATGCTCCAATCAAATGTTTCGGAAAGTTGCTTATGGAGCTTTAAATTAATATTTTTTGAAGATATATTGCAATACCATAATTCATACTCTGAACCTTCAGCTCACATACCTTCAGTAACCAAGTTCAGAAGTCCATCTTTCAGCTTTGGTTATACTTACATTTTGGAATTGATACAATTTTATACATGTATGCATATCATATACGTGAAAATACGTGAAAACGTGCCCATTGCCACTTGAGTGTGCCTATTCATTATGAAGCCTCCGCTGCTTGAATTCTTCTTCAAATATCCTCGTTTAGAATTCTATCTTTCAAGTCTGGTGCACGGGACAACCGGTGCACTGGATGTCTCGCTAACTTAAACTAAGTTCAATCACTGGAAAAATCCACATCGTTACCGATGAGTCGTCTAACGAATTGTCTGGAAACGATAGGTCGTGACACCGCTATCCTAACCTAACTTAAACTTACGTAACCTCATCATCATCATTATCACTGTTGAACAGTCTTCCTGCATGAGTCTCCATCTTTCTCGAATCTTCGCCTTCCTCATCCAGGCTACTCCTGATATTCTTCTGGTGTCTTCAATCCATCTTGCAGGGAGTCGGCCAACACTTCGCCAGTTCTTAGACGCCGCTCAATCAGTTTTCTTCCCCAATTATCGTCGTCTCTCAGACAGATACGTTTAAATATGTTTAAAGTTGCAGTCCAGGTTGCCTGCGGTCTTCCAGGTCTTCTTCTCGGCGTGGGTGTGTTGAGGGCTCTCTTCACCATGTGGTCCTCATCTCTCCGTGTCACATGCCCATACCATCTTAGGCGGTTTTCTCTTATCTTTTCAGGTATGGAGGCCACCCGAAATGAACCTCGAATATGCTCATTTGGAACTATGTCCACTCTAGTGACACCGCCCGCCCACCTCAGCATCTTTATATCTGCCACATGAATCCTATCCAAGTCACGTTTCAGCGGGGTCCAACACTCCGATCCGTAGAGCATAGCTGGCCTTACAGCAGTTTTGTAGATTTTACCTTTGATCCTAACTGCAATCTTGCTGTCACACAAAACCCCAGAGAGAGACCTCCATTTCCGCCATCCTGTGTTTATTCTATTAATTCTCCACCACTGAAATGTGAGCTTATAAAATGACATACTTTTATCATAAATATATGTCGTTTTCACATTATTTTTCCCCTAAGTGCGGTAATTACGTTTTAAACGCTTTTCGCGTCGCTTTTTTGAGTTTTTTTTAAGGGAGTCGTTCGCCGCCAGAGGGCGGGGAAAAGCGCACCGCTCCAGAGGACTTGAACGAAAAACCACCGCAGTAGAAAAATATCAAACATTTTTGTAATTGCGAACAAATTGCGAGGGGACTCAATACATACATTATGCAATACCTTCTCAATTATCACTATATTAAAATATACTATAAATGTATTGATATCTTCCTCTCTTATTTGATATCTATTATCGAATGAAGGATGCAGGATCAGGTTCATAATACAAACAGTTTTTTTTTTCACATATTACGCGTTTATTTGTCATAAACGTCGCCCGTTAAAGCGAACGCCTTTAGGCGCGCGCGCTATCGCGGACGCGAGTCAAACTTCAACCGACAACTGCCCGCGCGTTCTGACATCTGGCGCCGCCAAATCATCGCGGCAGACAAGCGAAGTAAATATGACAGTGGCCAACACGAAATGGACCAACTGTCGTAACAAATAAGATGGCGCTTGCAAACGCCGTTGCAACATTATTAAAACGTTTAAGGAGGTTTGACTGCATTTTGATATATCAGCTGTCAAGGTGGAGCAAATAAATAAAGTTAAAAAAATAACTTCCAATGTCTTATAACTGAAAGCTTCACGCCAGATGTTGATTCGCCAACTTCATAGACTACACCCCAGCATTCACGCATCATCCATTTTAAACAGGAATTCACTTCAATAATAATTATTTATTTATTCAGTCACCAGTGCCATACTTAAAATTTTATATAAACGTAATTGAAATTAGATACAGAAAAAATAAAAATTTGTGTAAACTATAAATGAGTGGTGTTCACGGGACGACTTTCATTGTCATTTTACGAGTGAGACATCAAATTCACACCAACTGTTATTTTACGGAGCTCAGAAATCGATGAAACATCATTTTTATTTTAATCTACGTCGGAGATCGAATCCACGACCCTCCAGCATTACAGTTGAGTATTTTAACCCCTCGGCTGTACACTTAGGTAACTTGACACCTTTATTTGAATAAAACATCACTGTAGAGGGCTTAGATCTCTGATGGCAACGTTTGATAGTCAACATACTTGTAATCTTCTCTGTAGCACTTGTGTGCAATGGCCACAATTGTTCACGGGGGACTCCCGCTGCACTTATCAGTTGCTGACGATCATAATCTGAATGAGCGTATCATCAAGGGGACTTAATTGAGCTACGGTGTGTTGCGGGTGTGAGGCGGGTAAAGTACAGCCCGGTCAACAATATTTTTTATTTATTTGTTTCAGAAACATTACATTTTTTTTTAATACCATCCTGAAAAAAGATAATACAAAACGAAACAATATATGAGTTCAATTACTTTTGAGCACAAGTACTGAAGAAAAAGAAAATAATAAAGACAAGCAATAGAAAGTCCCAATGTTCATTAAACAGACGACTCCAAAAAATTACTGCTTCTTACAAATTCGCGGAGCTTGTGTCTGAGCTGGGCTCCCCTTATGTGGAATATATTAACATCTCTTTGATATATAAATATATAATCGTGTCGGAAACATCAGGGTCAGATCCTGTCTGCCCAGAAGTGGGTGACGTCGATGGCGTTACTCCCGGCCATCATCAGGTCTTCCTGGGTGCAGATACTCGGACACGGTGCACACTCCAGAAGGTGTGACAGGGTTATATGGTGCGCCATAACGGTCGCGAGTGACCTCAAACTGTCAACTGACGGAGCGCTCTCATCTCGCGCTGCCAACCGTCGCTGCAGAAAAAGCGATTTCAAGATGACTGTGGTGCCAACAAAAAATGAGCCTAATGTCATAACAAATAAACTGGCGTATGCAAACACCGTGTATTATTATTATATAATTAAAACTAACATAAGATATGTATGTCAGGCGAGCGAACAAAAATAAGAGACATAAGATCGTTTTTCGAGGCTTTACGGCATCAGCCTATGGGAGATATATCAAGCTGATATCAATTGGTTTACATATCTACTATAAGGACATTCGTATAACTGCCAGACACAAAAATGGCTCGTTTCCATTTTTATTTTTCGTTTTGTAATTTTGTCGCTCGCCGGAAGTGGACTTTTGGCGAATTTAAGCGAAAATGGCGCAAAGGGAGGGGGTAACTGCCAAACTTTTTACGTACGATTTGTATAAATTACCAGAATACACCAAAATCCACAAAACCGCATGTAGCGTAATGGATAACGTGCTGCTCATTGAACAGAGAAATCTCGAGCTCCAAACCGCGTGACAAAAAATTGAGCCGCATTTTACGAACGGTTCAGACCTCGGAAGCGTCGGACTAATCATCGAATTTATATATTTGTTTTAATAAACATCATCATACGCTCTCTAACTGAAGTACATGGTCCTCATGAAAAAAATATTTTTGTATGTTTTTTTAAAATTCTAGATTCGTTTTTGCTTTTCGACAATATGGCCAGTAGGGACACGCTCTAGTAGTACTTATAGCGGTAATAATATAAACTATTGAAAGTAATTTGGTGACTTTGGATCTAGATTAGGTAGGGGAGTGACGGAAAATGCTTGTGGGATCACATATTTTCTTTAAGTAACTCGTAGCAATGCGCGCCGGAAAAAAACTATCGTGTTATATTCTAAAAAAAGCTTAGTTGGAGATCGAACCCGCAGCTACTCGTATGACAGTTTGTGTGCAGCTAAAATATATAGGCACTCGAACCCAACACTTCTGATAAAGATCACAAACAATTCGTACTTGATACTCTAACCACTAGGCCATGTATGGTCGAGGGGATGCACCATTGTTCATGAGTGGTAAAGCATTTAGAAAAGAACACCATGGAATCGCTACCGTTAATCAAAACCCCATGAAGATCGTTATCAATATCATTGTGCAATGTTTTGCGAGGGTTCGTCGTTAGCGCGGCTCTCGTTAGATCGCCGAAGTTAAGCAACGTTGTGCGCGAATCAAAACTTGAATGGGTTAACACCTGTTGCTGAGCGCGTATTGCTGGTCGGGATCAGTCAATCCTTAATAACACTTGGTTCAGGCTTTAGGAGCTTAGGGCTAATCATCTGATTATCTTTAAAATATTCGATTAAAAATCATACAGTCTCTCTTAGTCCTTAAGCTTCTGTTATAGAAGTTGTCGGGAGATATTTATTTTCCCTGGTTTATTTTCGGGTGCAGGGATGCTTGGAACGAGGGATGGACAGTGGCAACTGATAGAACTGAATGGCGGGCTATTTCTGGTGGTACCACGCGGTGTCCCACTCTTTGGCGAGAACATATTGTATTTTGGCCCGGATCCTATGATTAGGTCCGGGCCACAAGTTTTTAAAGTTTATCGTAAATACATGTCAATGCGCTTCTGAAAAAGTCTGTGTTATTAATCTGCTCCTAATCCTGCCGTCACGCGACGGAATAACACCTTTTTGAGAGGAGGATGTTAATGTAAATACTAAAATATATTCGAGCAGATTGTGTGCAAAATGATAATGCGTACAACAACATTTATTGGAACGATCACAAATATAAAAAACCATTTCATACAAAATGTATGAAAATTGTAGTCTTCATAAAAAAAAAACGTCATTATTTCGATGATTTAATGGTTATTATTCTATTCGGGATCAAGAATAATCTAAAAAATTAGATAACATGACAATCGGTCCAGCCGTTCTTGAGTTATAAATGGTCTTACAAACACGACTTTCTTTTTAATGCATATACAAATAATAAACAATGAATATTTGAATTGCTTGTTGGGGTCATGGAGCGTCATAGAGCCGCATTCGGCTCCCGGCTGTCGTTTTCCGAATAAGCACTTGATCATACTACCCTAAGTACAAGTTCGGTCTAATACTCTTATATTTGTCGGTGCTCGGCGGAGCGCAATGCTATAAACTGTAACCCTCCCAGTAATTTGCCACGTTGGGAAAATCGTACGAGTACGAAACAGAGTGGTTCAAATAAAGCTAATCTATCATAAAGAAGTATATATATATATAAGAAAAAGTTTTTGGTGGATTTAGTTAAGATAGAGTACATAGTAAGAACCATCTCAGAGAGGCGATCGGTCACATAATGCGCCACGATAGTCATCTTCGCGAAATTGTGGAAGGTATGGTTGAGGGTAGAAACTGTAGAGGGCGCCCAAGACGGGCGTATTTGCAGCAAGTGTTCGAGGACATGAGTTGTAGCTCTTATGCTGAGCTGAATAGGGTTGCGGAGGACCGAGAGGAATGGAGATCAAGATGCAAGATTCTGTTGCTGTAAACCAATCCACCGGATTGATACTACTACGAAGAAAAATATATTTCAATACTCTAATATTTGTAGATACTTGAAGGCCTATACCAATCTCCCGTTAATCAAAGGCGACTCCGTGTTCGTTGGGATCGTCATCGGGACGCTTGGGTGGATGCATGAGGAGCAGGTCACAAAGCAAAGAACTTGTCGAGATGCACATTGTAATTTATTTCAGTTAAGAGAACTGACAAAATACGGTCGTCTGCCTGGGACGGAACAATGCCGTATCTGTGACAATTCTGGGATAGACTCCGACTGCCGAAATTGTCACAGTGGCCACTTAGCGAACTATGACGCTATACAGTCTACATGACTGGACTTGTGCGTGTCACACGAGCGAACAAAACTAATAGGCAAAAGATCGGATGTCGAAGCTTTTCGGCACCAGCCTGCAAGGGCTATATCGAGTTGATATCAATTATAATCTATTTATAAATAACAATCTATAAATAATGCGTATCAATAATACAATACGTGTTAATTTCTTGATTCATTAAGTGGAGCAAATGGCAGTGGGCCCCGTTGAGTACATACGATGATGAATTTGTAAATCAAAATAATAAAGACGCTATACAGTCAGATTTGCTTAAATCGAGTATAACTGCGAGTCCCAGATATTGCGCTCGAATTAAGACGCTCCAGCATTCCCACGGCGAAAAACAGACGACAGCTTTCAAATGTGCTCGTATAAACATGATTTTTTTGAATCATTATTTCCACGTGTACTCTTTAATTTCACCAAGTGAGCGGTATCACTGATTCCATAGAACAAGTATGAAAAATATATATAAACTCGGGGGTGTTTCGTTCAAGTCCTTCCTGTAGTGCATTTGTTGGTAGGGGATCGAACCCCTGATCTGTCGCGTGTCAGTGATTGCCTTGCTCCATTAGCCCACTGGACCACCGGGCCACGCGACCGCACTTTACCTCCCCTGATCTCATACGACCACCACTAATCCTGCTAAAAATATTAGCAAATATGCATTATTCTATTACATATATGTTTAGTGAGAGCGTTTGCTTACCATACTGTATACGAAAGTTGTGGGTTCGATCCCCGATGAAGATTAAAATAAAAATGTTTTTTAAACGATTTGCAAGCTCTTAATACCCTCGGTCGGTGTGAATTTAATCCCTTACTAATCAAATGCCAGTCATAGCATATCAATTTAGTAGACGAAAATTGTACCGTGAACACCAAACATTGATAGTGAAATGTTGTTAAGGATGTATGATGCCTGAATGCCAGGCTGTAGTATATGACTTTGGCGGATCAATATTTTACGCACAGCGATTAGGCGTATGCAAAATGGTGAGCGTCATAAAATCCATGGAAGAGATTCTCTAGTTGAGTCTCTAAAATAAAAAAAATAAAAAAAATAAAGCATTTAAAGGCCTCGCAAGTGTCGGGTCTTTCAAAAATCCTATTTACAAATCACCAAAAATATGCATTGGATACTACCGCAGCCGTTCCTTCAAGTCCCCGAGCTACTGCTTTAAGATTTACTAGAATTCGGCCTATATAAAGTTTAAAAAACACTAGAGGCCTTTGAGACGTGGTCATACAGAAGAATTCCCGGAATTTCCTGGAGAGACCACGTCACGAAAAATGAGGTTCTCAGGATAATCAAGGAAGATAGGCAACTAGTAAGAACCATCTCAGAGAGGCGATCGATCACATCATGCGCCACGATAGTCTTCTTCACGACGTTGTGGACGGGATGGTTGAGGGTAGATACTGTAGAGCAAGGGTCGTCAACCTGGTCCGTACCGCCCACTAGTGGGCGATACGGGCTTCCGTGGTGGGCGGTGGGTGATTTTTGTAGATTTTCAAATCTCCTATATTCCTTCTAGATTTTTCCACCCATATACCGAATTGAAATATAGCGAGGTTGGTAGGGAAATTTTACCATGAAAAATAGGCAAAAGTGATCCCTGCTGTAGAGGGTGCCCTAGACGGGAGTATTTGTAGCAAGTGTTCGAGGACATGAGTTGTAGCTCTTATGCTGAGCTGAAAATGGGTTGCGGAGGATTGAGAGGAGTAGAGATCGAGATGCAAGATATTGTTCCTGCAAACCAATCTACCGGATTGATACTGCGAAGAAGAAAAGTTAAAATACTGAAAATCACTGAAAGTATGTACAAGCTACTACTTATCCTCTGCAAACGTGAGAAACATTAAAAAATCTAAAAAGTATAAATTTATTACGTAAATACTCTGGGGTCATGCTATATTTTCTTGAGTATAGAAGCTTTCAACTGACAAAATATCTTCTGTAATACAGTCGCGTCTTTTACTAATGCAATCAGTGGATTCGAGAAGTTTGAAAATTTTGCAGGTAATTTATCCTTCTTGCTTAATTGCATTAAAGGTGTGGTTAGACAGGTGCCTTCCTTCCTTCTCCATTTCTTGGCTTCCTTAATGAAGCAGGATGCTAACCCAAGAAAGAATGGATGCCTGAAGTAGAGACAACGAAGAAGTCTTACCGAAAACAAAGTGTTGAAAGTTTTCAGAAAAAGTTGGTGCACGATTGAATCGATACCTGTAGATTTAGATTAGTAGATATTGTTTGAAAAAAGGAGCTTCCGTCTTGAGAACGCTGGAGCGTCCTTTATAATGCTATGAGAAACATATGGGGCTCGTAGCTCTACTCGATCCAGCGCCGGCTTTAGACCCTTTGACGCCCTAGGGCATATATTTCGAGGCGCCCCATATTATTTATATTGATTATAAATCAAATAAAGAAAAGTTGCCCTCAGCGCCCCTAGCTCATACGACGCCCCAGGGCAACGTCCCACTTCGCCACCCCCTAAAACCGGCGCTGACTCGATCATAACAAAAGGCTGATTCTACAGCGCCTGTCTCGTCCCTATTCTTCTTAACGGCTGTGTATCTTGGCAGCTCACCAGGAGCCAATGCAGCCCTTTAATGGGTTTCGAGAGCAGACGCCTTCGTAGAATACGTGGAATACGGGCGTAAAATAGTTTGACTTAAGAATGACGAGATGAGAGAACGGACACGGCAGCCTCTAATACTGCAGTCGATTAAAGGCGCTCTCTCACTATATGTATAGTTTCAATGTTTACTGTGATATCAGCTTGATATAGTTTTTTGATGTCAAAAAGACTCGGAAAACGATCTTTCGTCTCTTATTTTTGTTCGCTCGTCTGACATGCACTTCTAATAATGTTATTTTTAATTTTATATAAAATTACACGGCATTTGTATGCGCCATTTTATGTGTTATGACAGCTCCATTTCATGTTGGTGCAGCTGTCATTAATAATTTGCTTTTTTGCCGTGATTGTCTTGGCGGCGCTGCATGTCACAGTGTTCCGGCAGTCGTCAGTTAACTTTCGTCCGGCCGGCGAACGCCATACCGGTCGGACGAAGAAATCATGTCTTTAATAAAAATAAATGCGAATCGTGCTTCAAAAACAAGTTCTTTGTGTTGTTAATCTGCTCCTGAATCCATCCTCCACGCGGCCACGTGACGAACCCGCGACTTGGGGATGTCAACTGTGTATGTTACTTAACAGTATTAACGCGATATTTTTATGACTGATAAAGTTCGCGTCGGACCTACAAGAGCTTGTTTCTCATCCACTCAATCTATAGTTCGGTTCAAGACCCGAGCGGTACTTACTAAAATAAATAGACTGTCGGAAAGTAATAATATAAAAATACTGTGAATAAATGTTGACTGATTGACTTATAAAAAATAAAAATGTACATACTTTGAATATATACTATAGAGACATCTATCATACGATGATAACAATGACAAAAATACAAGTTCCAACGCGAGTCAGCTCAGGCAAAGAAATAGCCGCGGTGGCTAAGCGGTATGAATACCTGGGCAAATTTGGTTCCAAGGTCCGCGGCTCGCATCCCGCTTCTGCCGATATTTTTTCTGAAAGAATTTTATGTACATATAGGATATGTATATTTAATTACTAGTGGTATTTCTGTTGTTTTAAATAATTTCGTATAATACTTTATCGGATCGTTTGTTCCGTCAGTAAATACACGTAAATTAGCTGTTTACGGTCTATCGCCCATATTGGGAATGCTATTATGTTTATTGAATTATATGAGTTGTTGTGAGTTGTTTTATCCGCTCACGTGTACGAGTTTTCAGCCACGTGAATATGTCACCAGCTTCCACGTGTAAAGCACCACACATTATGCACGGTTCTGGGCTTACGGTGTGCGTCAAACAGAGCGTCCGCTATGCGAAACGGCGCTAAATCAAAACATACTAAATACAATTAAATTTAAGAAAATAACTATTCACACTCCATAGTGTAAAAGAGGCTATATTAACCCATTCGCTACGGGTTAGTTTAATACAAATTATACTGTCAATAAGGCGTGAATTTTTCAAACCATTTTTTTTTTTTCTTAAAACTAGTATTAGAAGCATAAATGTACTTATTTGACCTATTTCATAAATCACATTGGTTCTTCTATCCTTTAGCTCCCAGATAATGCATAAAAAGTATTATATTTAACAAACGTTCATTATGTAACTTCATACATGTGGTGGCATTGACACACGTGGTGCATGTAGAAAAATCGCTCTTGTGACGAAACCTAACGATATTTATTTACATGATTTACAGATTCCTGTAAAGAATACATGTAGGTTGATAGAGGGAATGACTGCACTTCCAATTTAGTACCGTAGATGTCACAATGAGTACTGAAAGTAGCAAAACGATATATCACGTCAATCGATGTCAACGGTCGGGGAATCTTTGACGGCATATGCCGACAACTGATGCGAAAGGGTTAAAAATGTGACATAATTGGCTAACTTCGGCTTTGTAGAGTGACGTCTCTATCAATACAATATACGGAAGATTTAAAAAAATATATATATGTATGAGCTTTTATTTAATTTGATTTGTGAGGGACAGCTAGCCAAGCTGTTGTTGCCTGCGTGCGACAGTCAAATGTCAAAAGTAAGTTGTTTTTAAAATAACGTCACATCTCCCGCATGAGTCTCCATCCTCTTCGATTCTCCGCCATCTGCATATAGGCCCCTACCGCTATTTTTCTGATGTCACATCTTCCAGAAGGTTGGCCAACGCTCCACTTGCCAGTTCTTGGGCGCCAACATTTTTCTTCCCCATCGACCGTAGTCTCTTCGACTGTCCTACCCATTGCCACTTGAGAGTGCCTATTTGTTGTGTAGCCTCCACTTCTTCGGATATCCTCGTTTCGCATTCTATCTTTTAGAGACACTCCTCTCATGGATCTGTCCACGGTGACCTTTATCCAATGTGAAAGACCTGCTGTCGAATTCCACGTCTCAAGTTAATAAGTTTTCTTTGAAATCGGATGTCCCCGACAAATATCTGAAAATAAGGAGGCACAGATTGTTAGATCTCTCAAATATATGACTATGCCTCTTGTGAGAGGAATAGAGTGTTCAACCACATCGAATGTTGATATATTTCACGCAAGGGAGGCCCAGTTCAGGTATGAACTCCACGAATTCGTTTGGAAGAATATTTTGTTGGAGACGTCTGTTTGATAAGCATTGGAACCATCTGTTGTTTGTCTTTATAACATTGTTTTTTTTAGTACTTAATCATAAGTACATATATGTATAATAATATATCAGGATTGTATTGAATGAAATATGTATTGTTTTTAAAAGAATAAATAAATAAATTGAATACTGGGGGAATGTATTGGTTAAGCACCTTAGTTTTAAGAGATCTAAACTTCTGTATATAAGTGTATTTACTGTTGAAATAATGAATTATTAGCTTAATATAGTTTTTCTTAGAAAGAGTATTGACTATAGACTGGATCGAGATCCCGATGGACCACGGTATACCTTCGATCTCAGCGCGCTCTTACGGGGTTTTACGTTTCCGGTGCTCGCTGGTGTTACGCATTGCTGGCATCCGGCGGAAGCGGTGATTATGCGCGGGTCTCTGCGCGAATTCATTAGCCACCTGAGTGGGATTTCATTATACCTGCACTGACACCCACCTGGTCCTATCCAGGGAGGAATGGAAAAAACAACGTTTCTATTAAATTCAAATGTTAATATCTCCGATCAATTAAGCTTTTTTTCTTCTTCGTAGTATCAATCCGGTGGATTGTTTTGCAGCAACAGAATCTTGCATCTCGATCTCCACTCCTCTCGATCCTGCGCAACTTTCATCAGCTCAGCATAAGAGCTACAACTCATGTCCTCGAACACTTGCTGCAAATACTCTCGTCTAGGGCGCCCTATACATTTTCTACCCTCAACCATCCTCTCCACAATGTCGCGAAGAAGACCATCGTGACGCTTGATGTGACCAATCGCCTCTCTGAAATGGTTCTTACTAGGTGCCTGAACCTCTTTGTTCGTGGCGTGGTCTCTCCAGGAAATTCCGAGAATTCTTCTGTATGTCCACATCTCAAAGGCCTCTAGTCTTTTTTTTATCACTTTCAGAAATTTTATGTCACCATATACATGAAAATACCGTCGGATGGTGACAGTGAGTGAATATTAATTTATACTTTAAACTTCTTAGGTTTTCACGGCCAGATTTGGTGTTGTGGCTTTTGGGTTAAGCAGTGTGTTTCAAATTTTCTCGCACTAAAAATTTTTGTTCCAGGTTGCAGGAATGTATAAATAAAAACGGATCACACTTACATTTTATTATCTTCTAAATTATATGTATGTGTGATCCTTATAATAATCTTTTAAAGCCCAACAAGCTGCACATCTCAATACCTAATGTTGGGCAACACACTGGCTATCGATGTTGACAGATACTGAGTAAAAATAATATAAAATAATAAGACACGTAATAAACCCTATTTTATGTACTTTAAAATAAATTATATTTTTTTTTAATTTTTGAAATTGAATTAATTTTTTATAGTCATTTTAAATGTTAAGAGGTTATTGGTCCACCCTGCAGTTAGATGAAATTGAGTGATTTAATATTATTGCGGCCCCGGATGAGTATAAACGATAAAAATTTGGCCCACTCTCATTTTGAATTTGACACCTTGGTATATAGTATATGGTATACGGTATTAGGCAGCCCTGACATCTCTACTGAAGCGCGTGCGGCAGATTCACGGTTTATCAACGCATAAATAAATACCAGCTATTATACCGTTATACCGACATTCAATGTTATCAATACACATTGGTATGTGAGACAAATCGTTTGTTGTGAAAATAAATTAAAATGCCAAAGAATTTCGATGTAACCTGATCTAAGCATTCACAATAAAACATTGATATTACTTAATTTTACTTTTATCTTTCATATCCAACTTTATACTTCGGCTAAATGAAAAATACATTTTTTGATAGCTGATATAGCAGGCTTGCCTGTGAAAATTTTCGATGCATTCTACGCAGTAATTTTGGGGTGTCACCACTTATCCTTCCCAGACATTCATTCCCAGACTCATCGGTAACGACGAAGGGCACACTGGACGACTGGTGCACGAGACATTTGGTCCCCGCACAACTGGTGCACTGGCTGTCTCGCTAACCTAACCTAACCTCATTTAAGTATTTGTCCAGTGATCGTAGACTACAGAGAATTATAGGTATCGTTAACGAAATAACTTAGGTTAGGTTAGGTTAACGAAACATCCAGTGCACCAGTTGTCCGGGGACCGAATGTCATATGCATCAAACGTCCAGTTCACTCCAAGTCGTTACCGATGAGTGATGTTATTTATGTATCTGAATGTCCACCTGGAAACATTAAAACTAGTATGCTTAATCAAAATTTTTAATGACGTCTTATAATTAGACCAACACTCTCGGGTTCTTGACCTTTTGGACCTAATGGATGGCTCAATCCAAAAATGAAAGATTTGTTTCAGTCAATTCATTGAAGTATCATACTTTTTTAGGTAAGCACATACAGGAGAATTCTAACAGACGGTGATAGTGATGCTGAAGTTAAATCTGTGGATTATATTACGCTTACCATGTGTGGAGTTTTGATCCGTCAACGTCATAAGCTACAGCACGACATTCACGCAATTTGATTATTATTACAGAAATTTACTGTCTTCACGGGTCGACTTTCGTCTACCGCTAATTTTAATTAATAGGCTATGCTTGGCGTTTTACGGGTGAGATATCAAAATCATACCAACCGAGAGAGTAATTTAGAGCTCAGTAGTCGATTATAAATATATCTCCGTCGGGGATCGAATCCACGACCTTTTGCTTGCCAAGCAAACGCGTTGACCATTGAGTTATGAGTATTCCCGCCGGGAATACTGACGTAATGTATTTTTTTTTTCAAATTAACTGTTTAAATCGCTAATTCAATATTTAAATTTTTCCAATAATTGCATTTAGTGAAATTTATTGGCCGGAAGTTTATGCGTTGCATTCAATTTAAACATGTGTTAAATGTGCTTTAAATATTTTATAAATATGTTCCAAATTCGATTTCAAAATGCGGGCCAAATCGAATAACGATGTAGTTTAAATATCACTACTATGTATTTTGTGGTATTTTCATCTTGCCATTTACATCAAATCAAGAAGAAGTTCTCTACAGTCGACAACGGAACTGGTGATACCTGAGGCCACCCTGCGGCTGAACATGTGGAGAAGCACAACTGAGGGGAATACTTGGATTTCCCCGAAAGAGGACCTAGCCTCTGAACATGACCAGGGGTGGAATATATGGAGGTCCCTCAACAGACTTCGGACCGGAGTATGCAAGACGAGGACACAAATGAAAGCCTGGCAGTTTTACAGCGGACAAACTGAATGTGACTGCGGCGCGGAGCAGACCCTGTCACACTGTGTGAGTGTGCGCTGTGCCCGAATAGCTGCACCCAAAAAGACCTGATGATGGCCGGGAGTAACGCCATCGACGGAATATGACCCTGATGTTTCCGACACAATTATATATATATATATATATATATATATATATATATATATATACTTCAGATCAGACCATTGAGAGGGTTGAGAGTTTCAGATATCTCAGCGTACATGTCACTGAAAACTGTAGCCTGCAGATGGAGCTCACTTGCCGTCTTGGGAACGTTGATGCATCTTTTAATTCTTTGCGCAATATTTGGGACTCGTAGTGTTAATCGCTCAAAACAAAGTGCCGTCTTTACAGCGCCTGTATCGTTCCCATTCTTCTTTGCGGCTGTGAATCTTGACATCTAACTAAAAGGCAATGCAGCCGCATAACGAGATGCTTGTCTTGAATGACGTCAACGTTAACCAATTTCTTACTTGTCTCGTAAAGGGTTAAAAAAATGAGTCATTAAAAAGAGCTCTGGACGCGCGGACCGTTTGGTCTCGAGGGGCGGCTCAATTAAAATTAAATCAGGCAATCATATCACATGTATGTTTTTTATTTGATTGTCCGACGCTATTAATGGTCTCAAAAGGTGCATCGTGAACAATACAAGTTGGGTGATAATGGCTTCAGGTAGCGGGCAACTATACACGGTTGATATTCACAGCAGACAGTGCCGAAAAAACGGAAGACAAATGCCCGGTAATGATAAAGCTACCATTGTCCGCCACCAGGGCTATCAATAAATCTCTAACATTTATATACATATATATATTGATATCAGCTTGATATGACTCCTTTAGGCTGATGCCGTCTCTTATTTTTGTTCGCTCGCCTGACATGCACACACCAATAATGTAAGTTTTAATTATATAATATTACGCGGCGTTTGCATAAGCCATTTTGTTTGTTATGACAGTTGCTCCATTTCATGTTGGTGCAACTGTCATCTCTAATTCGATTTTTCTGAGCGACGATTGGCACCGCCGAGATGTCAGTGCGCCGGCAGTTGTCAGTTAGAGTTTGACTCTAACTGACATATATTTATGTATGTGTTACCATATCCGGTCCACATTTGAAGCATATGAACGCCATGAATTGACGTTTCACATTTTTGTAAGCTCAGGTTTTTTATGTAAACACACACAGGAGAATACTAACAGATGGTGACAGTAATTCTAAAGTCTCACCTGTGAAATTCTACGACGCTTACCATGGTGCATATGGCTAAGCGCTGCATGTGGGGCGTTGATCCGTCAACGTCATAGACTACAGTCTGACATTCACGCATCATCCTTATTATTACAGGAATTTACTATGAATGGGTGATCTCCACGGGACGACTTTCGTCTACCACAAATTTTAATTATTAGGCTATGACTGGTATTTTACGGGTGACGGATCAAATTCAAACCAACCGAGGGTAATTTAGAGCCCAGAAATCGATTAAATATCCCTTTTACGACCTTGGCTTGCAAAGCAAACGCTTTGACCGTTGAGCTATACCCGCCGGTCTTCTTTATCTTATAAAGAAACAGATAAATATAAACATTCGCAATGTCTCTATGAACGTTTCCCGCATGCAGCGTTCAGTCACCTTGGCTAAACGTCATAGAGTGCACTCGTGTCGACCGTTTGTGCTCTCCTGCATGTGATTATATAAAAATAACTTCGGTGATCTAACGAGAACCGCGCTCACATGTGTGGCTTGCGTTTCGGGCAGCCCTAATCGCTTCTTTTTCTTTTGTGATAGAATTTGAGATGATTGCTCTGCTCTATGCGAGAGACGTAATATGGCGTAGTAGCCGCCTAATAACATATCAACCGTGTACGTGTGCTCGCGCTACTGTAGTGGGGACGCTCCATTCATTATGTAGAGATCGAGTAATGAACGCCCGCCATATAATGTGATAGGGTGAAGTCAGTGTTTATTTCCAAGTATATATATACATATTATGTAAACACATGCAGGAGAGCATACCCGGTCAAGACGAGTGCACTCTATGACGCTGAGCCAGGGAGGCTGGACGCTGCAAGCGGGAAACGTCTGTTGTGTTCGTGTTTGTGTGTGGGTTGGGGAGATTGCAAGTGTATATTTATCTGTTTCTTGAAGAGATCCAGATTGTAGGAAGTATGAAATAGAGACGCTGGAAGAACATTCCGAAGCTTGATGGTGCCATTTAAGAAGGAGTTTTGGAAGCTGCCAGTTCTTGGTCGACATATATTTTAACCGTTTATGGATGTTCGGCAAGTGTAAGAAGAGTTTGTCGGTTGTGGGTGGGTGCGGGAGGAATTAGTTCTTTAAGTTCCGAAGAGCAGTAATAACGATAGAGAAGACTAAGAGAACCAATCTTACGCCTGTGTTCCATTGATTGCAGGTTAGACGTAAGAGTGTGTATAATAATATATTTTGACATCCCCCGTCATTAAAAGAAGACGACAAGTTGCGAGTTCGTCACGTGGCCGCGTGGAGGAAGCATGCAGGAGCAGATTACCAAGCAAAAATAACTTGTTTTTGAAGCACAATTCGCATTTTTTTCAAGACTTGATTTCCCCGTTAGACCATAACATGACGTTGATTCCGTCTCGGTCGTACGGGGCTTGACTGACGACTAGGCGCGGTCGTGATGGGCTGTCGCCCAGCGCCGCAAGTGGTGATCTACAGAATCAATGGCGCACCAATTACAGCAGCCATGTACATAACGAACGTCAAACCCGTCACCGGACTTGTTCAAAATGCCAATATGGCGACATATACATGTACGACAAGCGAACAGAAATATGAGACGAAAGATTGTATATCGAACCCGCAGACCGGGGCACTGTGCCATGCGGCGCCGCTAAGATAATCACAGCAAAAAAAAACAAATTAAAGATGACAGTTGCACCAACATGAAATGGCGTATTCAGCTCAGCATAAGAGCTGCATTCATGTCCTCGAACACTTGCTGCAAATACTCCCGTCTAGGACGCTATATATATAAATATATATATAGCTAGGGATAGTATTATGTATTATTAAAGCGAGTATTCTTCACCACATCACTTTTATGAGAAGCTTTTTTTTTTCAAACTCTGACGTAGATCGAACCATAGACTGTGCGTACAAAAGTCGTGCGCTTTAACAATTCGGCTGAGCTTTTTTTTTGGATACTGCCTGCCCCTTGCCACGCCATTAATGCGGTCGGTGGCGTCATCAATCAGTCCACGAGACACCTCCCCCACCCCGCACTGGACTAATCAACCAGTGGCGTAACTCTGCTCGAGCCACACACTTCCATATCCGATCCCTGACCAGAGCACAAGGTCCCTCCAAAGCGTCACTACTCACTACTCAGCTCTGTCATTTTCATTATCACAGCATTCACCTTAAGGGAGGCAACCACTTTGGAGAATTCCATGTGATCCAGGCATACAACAGACAGTGAGACACTCTCTCATGGAGTGCATCATCCATGAGAACAGGAGACGCGTTCTGTATTGTCGCCTGGGAGTCTCTACCATTTCTTGGGAGGATTTTCCTGAACTGCTGGTTAGTTCTGACGGTCCCTTGCTGTTAAACTTCAGCAAGAAAATCGTCGGGGCTACACGCGCGGTTAACGAGTCTGACATGGAATAGGCTCCTACGTTCTTCAACTATTTGTCAGACGAATAAAGTAACCTTGTGTGTAACTTGCAGGGTACAACACGCATCTATATATATTTTTTTAAGGTAAAAAAGTGAATAAAAAAATTAAAAAAAAAAAACACTTTGGGAGGCTGTTTTTTAACCCTTATTGTATTTTTTTTCGAGGAGTCAAAATTATGAAAACATGATTGAGTCTTTAAGGTATTTCTATCTTTATTATGAACTGCATAATCAAATATTTGTAGAAGTTTTTCTCGAATGCTGTTTGCTGCATTTTTAAATATTTTTTCATAAAAAAATCAAATAATGGATATAGTATTGTGGCTTTTAAGTTAAGCAGTGAGTGGCGACTTTCTCTGTTGCAATATTTCGACCGCCATTGCAGGGGTCATAGGCAGTCTGGACCATCAACGCGGCTAAACTCTACAAGTTACTAAGGCATGTCGCAACCAGTTGCATCTTCGGCTCTTGATCGACTATAAACCATCGTACGCCCAATACTCTACGCAGACATCTGCCCTCGAAACCTAGTATACGGTTGCATTGGCTTTCGGTGAGATGCCAAGATTCACAGCCGTAAAGAAGAAGAAAATGCATATGTGGGGAAATGATACAATTCATATATAAGTGATAAAAAAGACTATAGGCATTTGAGTTGTGGTCATACAGAAGAATTCTCGGAATTTCCTGGAGAAACCACGTCACAAGCAATGAGGTTCTCAGGATAATCAAGGAAGATAGGCACCTAGTAAGAACCATCTCAGAGAGGCGATCGGTCACACCATGCGCCACGATAAATCGAGATGAAAGATTCTGTTGCTGGAAACCAATCCACCGGATTGATACTACGAAAAAGATACATGCAAGCGTGGTGTGTATATTTTATGTACATACGTATCATACAGGTAGAAATAAAGCTCAGCAGCACGCAGTTACAAAGAATAGATTAATTGATTGTTTCATCGCGGATCGTATCAGAATGCAATCGGGGGAATCGAATCTGCGGTCTGCGTTGTTGCAGCGCGCTCGTTAACCACTTCACTACCAATCACGTGTAATAATGTTTGCGTTCGATGCTGTGCAGTAACTAAAGTACAGCAAATCAAATAATATCCAATCACGAGTAATGGACATTAAAGGTGAGCGGGGATTCGAACCAGGAAATTGGGTATCGCAATGCGAGCTTGTACCCTTTAAACTCATTGCAAGAAAGAATGCACGATACTCGTATGTGTAAAAATATTTTTATTTCCTTGTGTAGAAGTAACCAGAAAGTCACTTAGTAATACCGAGGCGCCTGAAACGATCGCATCCTATATCCACTCCAGGTGTCTTCTCCGATCTTCAACATGCTTTCCATACATACTCGCTTAACCTTTTCATTACGGCTCGGCTTAAATACAACATATACCGTCAATTATAAAACTAGTATTTGAAGCACAAATGTACTTGTCTGGTGTATTTTCATATATCACATTGGTTCTTGTATCCTTTAGCTATCGGATGATGCATAAAAATCTATTCTAAGAAAGTAGCAAAACGATATATCACGTCAACCGTTGTCAATGGTCGGGGAATCTTATGACGTCATATGCCGACAACCGATGCGAAAGAGTTAAGAAAAGTCACGCAACACGCCTGATTTAGAGGGCTACTTTCGGTGAGAGAATCTATCTTCCATATACATCTTTTTACAATCCTTGAATGCGATTCTAATATCTTTCACGGAGGCTTTCTTTTAGCACTTATGTGCAGTGGCCACAATTGTTCAGAGGGGACTCTCGCTGGACTTATCAGTTGCTAACTGATCATAATCTGAATGAGCGCATAATGCGAACAAGGCACTCAACGAAACTGCACCGGGCTATTTGACAGAACTTATCAAGCCTTCAGAAATAAGCGCGCGTGGAGAGACACTCAGATCGGCTAGAGCAAATAGAAGCACCCTCCAGCTGACGGGAGGTAGTCCCTAGCACGGTCTTTGGCAATCGGGCTTTCAGCTACGCTGCACCAATGGCCTGGAACTCACTACCGGAAAGCATAAGAGAGCTTAAAGCGGAGGCATCCTTCAGAAGCAGACTCAAGACCCACCTTTTTAATCAGAGAGGCAAAGATGCGCTTTTGGAATGATCATTCGGTCATAAAAGAGCGCTATACAAATACTAATATAATAATAATAATCAAGGAGATTTAACTGTGATGCGGGTGTGAGGCGGGTGAAGTCCAGCTATGAAATTACTCCCAATACTACGAAGTTTAGTAATTTTATTAATAAGAGCATTCATATAGGTATGCCTCTATTATAATTGAAGAAAATTTAGCATAGTCTTAACGATTTAACTAAATATATTATATTTAGTAGGCATCGTCACCATCATTAGCCTGTGTCCGATCATTATTGAACGTTAGCCTATTGTATGAGTCTCCATGCTTTTAGATCCTCCACCCTACGCATCCAGACTACTCCCGCTATTCTTTTGATGTCGCCAGTCCGTCTCGATCGACCGAAACTCCATGTGTCTGTTCATGGATGCTACTCTAACACTTTTCTTCCCCATCGATCGTCGTCCCTTCGACAGATATGTCGCTTTGCCACTTGAGTGTGCCTATTCGTTGTGTAGCCTCCACTACTTGAATTTCGGATATCCTCGTTTCGGATTTTATCTTTTAGGGACACTCCTCTGATGGATCTCTCCACAGCACGTTGGATGACCTTTATTTTATGGGTAAGACTTGCTGTTAGATTTACTAGTAGTCGGTATTTTATAAATGTTAAAGTATTTAAATATAGCTCTAAATGCCGGCGGTCATAGCTCAATTGTCAAAGCGTTTGCTGTGCAAGCCAAAGGTCGTGGGTTCGATCCCCGTAAAATCCCAGTCATAGCTTATTAATTTAAATTGGTGGTAGTCGAAAATCGTCCCGTGAAGACCACCAATTCATAGTAAATTCCTGTAATAATAAGGATGATGCGTGAATCTCAGGCTGTAGTCTATCACGTAGGCGGATCAACACTCCACATGCAGCGTTTATCCATATGCATCATGGTAAGCGCCATAAAATTCCACAGATGAGATTTCAGAACTGCTATCACCATCTGTCGGTATTCTCCTGTATGTGCTTACATAAAAAAAAATGTCCCAAGATCAACACACGGAGGTCAACTTGGGATCATGGTGGCAGGGCGGAGACTTGAAAGAGACGGCAGCTGTTTTATCCGATGCATATTTTGAGTGCTTACAAATCAGCAACACAGAAGACAGGATATTATTATGATAACGCTCTCAAGATAAGAATTATTCTTTCTTAATGAGTTGAGAACTAGAAGACATGTGTGCTTGAGTGTGCATTTCTTTCGGCTAGTGCGCGGCGTGTTCAGAAATACAGATATTTTGTTGGAAATCGGTTTGTTTGTCCCTGACAATTATTTAAGGATAAGGAGGCACAGTATGTTTGTTCTTTCTAGAGGTAATACTAACCTGCCAGAGACCATGCTTCTTGGGAGAGTGATCAGACTGTTCAACCATATCGCCTCGAATATTGATATATTCCACTTGAGAGAAGCCCAGTTTCGACATGAACTCCACGAATTTATTTATCATATAAGTAATTTCGTGGAGTCTTCTGTTTAGCCTCCTAGACATTTGAATAATTATTGTTTATAATAGTAAATACCTAATTGTTTCTCTTGTATTATATATTTTTTCAGGATCATATTAAATATATTTGTTTTTGTAATGTTTCTGAAAGAAATAAATAAAAAATGCATTAATTCTATCCAACCAACGCCACGCGACACGCACTTATTTCGTTTCGTTTCGCTTCTTCCCAGTGGCTCTCAACCTTTGCGCGTTCTCGTTTCGATCGGATCGGGCAATCTCCACTCGGTCGTCGATAATGTATCCCCCTTCGCCATCACCCTTACCCTTCCGGACGTAAATGCCCATCAGCGCAGGCGCGCAGACTTGACGCCAGTGCCGCAGCGCAGCATAAACTGAAAACCAACTAAGCCAGACTCGTAGAACATTCATGCGAAAAAATTGTGGCGACCAAATGCTTCAGGTGAAGCGCGAATATGTTATTTAATACGTATTGATATCCTCCTCTCTGAATTGGATATCGAATAACTAGGTGGCAGGATGCAGGAGCAGATTGATAATACAAAGAACTTGTTTTCGAAGCACAATTCGCGTTTATTTTAAAGACTTGATTTCTACGCCCGACCGGTATGGCCGGGCGCCAGTTGATTGACGGCTGCGGAACACTGACATCTAGCACCCCAAGACAGTCGCGGTAAAAAAATAAATTAAAGATGACAACTGTCAAAATAAGTAAAATGGCGTACGCAAACTCCTGCGTAATATTCCATTATATATATAATCGTGTCGGAAACAACAGGGTCAGATCCTGTCTGCCAGAAATGGGCGACGTCGATGGCGTTACTTCTGGCCATCATCAGGTCTTCCTGGGTGCAGCTATTCGGGCACAGCGCACACTCCAGAAGGTGTGACAGGGTCTGCTCCACGCCGCAGTCACATTCAGTCGGTCCGCTGTAAAACTGCCAGGCTTTCATTTGTGTCCTCGTCTTGCATACTCCGGTCCGAAGTCTGTTAAGGGACCTCCATATATTCCACCCTTGGTCATGTCCACGGGCTAGGTCCTCTTTCGGGGCAATTCTATAATTAAAAACTGACATTATAAGATGTGCATGTCAGGCAAGCGAACAAAATATCGTTTTTCGAGGCATTACAGCATCAGTTTAAAAGAGCTATATCAAACTGATATCAGTATCTACTCGTTCGTGCAGCATGTTCCAGTGGCAAAAGCGTTTGTTTCTCATTCAGACGTTGTCGGTTCAAATCCATACCAGGCTTGATTTTTTCAAAAATTATTTAATCAAATCTAAGCTGTATACTCGTATATGCCCGCGGTAGGGTTGAGTTACCCTTTGAAGAGAAACAAAAATTATCGGGAGTAGCCTGGATGAGGAAGGCGAAGAGTCTGGAACAGGAAGACCTGTTCAACAGTGGAAAGAAGCTGACTGATGATGATGATGATGAAGTTACGTAAGTTTAGGTTAGGTTAGGTTAGTGGTCTCACGACCTATCGCTTCCAGACAATTCGTTCCACGACTCGTCGGTAACGACGTGGATTTGTCCAGTGATCTTAGAGTCCAGAGGTCTCGCTAACGAAATAACTAAACGTTATATGGATTATTTTTATTATAATATTTTTCAATATTATAATTTTATTTTATAGATCATTGATCAATATTTCAATATTATCAGAGTAACACACATACAATTCTACACCAAATTCTACGCGTCGTAACTAATAATAAAGCTTGTGAATAAATGTCGACTGATTGAATATATACTGCAGATACATCTATCGTTGTATGATGTTAAAAATGGTATAAATACATCGAAGTTCGCGTATCTGTCCAGGCGGAGAATGGTCGTGTGGACAACGCGGTGTATAGGACGGAGCAAAGGTGCAACGCCCGAGGTTCGAATCCCACGTCTGCCGATATTTTTTGTGAATGAATTGATGCGTAGAATGTGATGTAGAATTGTATGTGTGTATTCAATTACTAACTTAGGTTAGGTTAGCGATACATCCAGTGCACCAGTTTCCCGTGCAACAATTCTTTCTTAACAATTATTTTTATTTTTCTTTAAATGACGTTACAAAACATATTCAACATTTTAATTCGTCATTAAAGTACATATTAACATAAGTTACACAAGTAACATAAGTAACATAAGTAACAAAAGTGTAAAAAGTGTGGCCCTGTAAATGTATTGACACATTCAATGTCAATGACCTCACACTCAGAACAAGCGTTAGAAGACTCGATGCAAATAGTTGACTTGTAACAACAAAAACCCTGTCATAAGTAAATCATGGTTGACCCACAAATAACACGGCATTATTGTCACAAAATCAAACGTCAAACATTTCGCCTTCATCAACACCACCAGCACTGAATCTGAAGCAATATTACACTAAATATGTTAACATCTTCACTCAAGTTGGTTTCAACCACTGTTCACTGCGATTCTTTCAACGAATGCCCCGTGCACCAGACGTCCAGTGTATCCCAACAGGTTACCTGCAATTTTACATGTTTTAGAGCTGTTATGACACAAAAAATGTCAATTTATTCTAAAAGAAAAGATCTATAGTGTTTTGTGAGTGGGCTGACCAAGCGTTCGGTTTCGCCAAGTGGATGATTGAAACGGGCCGAGTTTCGGAGTTATTTGATAACATGCGCTGCCAGTGGTGGACATACGCTCCATAAGTGGCCATCATAATGTTCGAAGCATGCGGAGCGCTACCGTTTCGTGGGATCGAACCCGCGAACGCCGATCTAAGCCGGACCCTTTGCCAATCGACCACTACAGTATGCACCAAACTTTAGTTAACAATCGATCATGTGGTGCCGGCGGGTATAGCTCAATGGTCAAAGCGTTTGCTTTACTAGCCAAAGGTCGAGGGTTCGATCCCCGATGGAGTTAAAAAAAAAAACGATGTCTGAGCTCTAAAATAGATTGGTGTGAATTTGATCCCGCAGTCGTAAAATGCTTTAGAAAAAAGTCGTCCCGTGCAGACCACCCATTCATAGTAAATTCCTGTAATAATAATGATGATGCGTAAATCTCGGTCTGTAGTCTAAGACGTTGGCGGATCACCACTCCACATACAGCGCTTAGCCATATGGATCATGCTAAGTGTCGCATAATTCCACAGATGAGACTTCAGAATTACTATCGCCACCTGTCGGTATTCTCCTGTATGTGCTTACATAAAATTAGGTTGACACAAATGTCTACCTCGGAACATTTACATGTATAGTTCCCGATGACTTACAGGACACGAGAGCCCGGGGATTTATAGAGAAGGCACCTATAGTATATTATACCTAAGACATATGGTGATTTGTTTATTGCTGATTAATCCGACGCTCCCGAGACCTTGATTTTTAGTTCTTACGGTGCGGTGACCCATCCATGTTTCGGTCCACGGGTAATGTTGCTTATCTTTGGTGATTTAAAGAGAATCCCGCTAACAATGTGCTATTGTCGTCGGTTTAAGCGTTGGGGAACGTTAAATTTAATACTACGTGAGTAGTCTGTATGTAATTCCACAAATAACCTTTGAATCGGTTTTCTGCATTTCACATTTATTTATTTTTTATTTATTTTTCATAAAAGGATATACGATATACTAGCTATAAGCGATTTCTGTTAGGGTGACCATTATTTCGATCTTTATACCATAAAATTTTGCCCTGAATGATGCATGCAGAGATGTAACAGGCTGCCTCAAACCAATACCCAATTCAAAAGTATACCCCTTGGCTGGTATCGCACCACCAAACATACACGCAAAGTCATATGCGCCGAAGAAATGCGTAAGGCAATCAACAAACCGTCCCACTGCTTGTATAATCAGATACCCCCAGCACCCAGAATGAAGTCGCGAAGCAGCTTTCTGAGATCCACACAATCTCTCACATCCGGCCCTGAAAATGAAAGACTCTAGCTCAGTCAAAAAGTCGCATCAGAGGTTTTCATTACCGTAAAGGAAAGCCTCCCAACTGGCAAGAACCTTGACTGGCGAACCTGGAAATCCCTGAACATTTTAAGAACCGGAGTTGGTGAGTTGGTAGAACAAAGGACAACCTCGAGCGGTGGGGAATGTTTCGGCGGGGAGATTCAGTATTGTGCGACTGTGGAGACCTGCAGACCGCCTCACACCTAAGATCCTGCCCATGAGTCCAACAAGCTGTACATCTCAAGACCTAATGCTGGGCAACACACGGGCTATCGATGTTGCCAAATGCTGGGAAGAAATAATTTGACGTCACTGACACGAAAAAGAAGAAGAAGAAGATCATGAATTTTAATAATTAATTATATATTATCATGTTTTATGGCTAATATGGTTTAGACAAGTGGCAATGGAAAGAACATGTCTGTCAAAGAGACAACGGTCAATAGCGAAGAAAAGTATTGGATTGGCATCCAATAACTGGTATATGAAGTATCGGCCGACACCCTGCAAATTCGCCGGCGGGTATAGATAGCTCAATGGTCAAAGCGTTTGCTTTGCAAGCCAAAGGTCGTGGGTTCGATCCCTGACGGAGATGAAAAAAGGGTTTTTTAATCGATTTCCGAGCTTTAAAATACCCCCCGGTTGATGTGAATTTGATCCCCTCACCCGTGAAATGTCAGTCGTAGCCTATTAATTAAAATTGGCGGTAGACGAAAGTAATCATAGTAAATTCTTGTAATAATAAGGATGATGCGTGAATCTCGGGCTGTAGTCTATGACGTTGGAGGATCAACACTCCACATACAGCGCTTACTATATGCATCATGGTAAGCGTCATAGAATTCCATAGATGAGACTTCAGAATTACTATCACCATCTGTCGGATTTCTCCTGTACGTGTTTAAATAAAAAAATATATATAATTTATCTTAAAGTGAATGCTAAAAATATGGGTAAAAAAATACCACAAATCATGTACACCCTTCTTGATCTTTACCGCACAATATTCCTCTAATACCTGCTTTGTATCGGATCGAGTTTTTTTTTCTTTTTCTTCTTTGCGCACAGAAGCCGACTCCGCTTACACTCAACGAAAACCAATCCCGCACCACTTAGAATCCAATCTGAGCAATTGCCTCCGGAATTGCCTGCAGCGACGCCTCTCGCATTTTTTTATCATTTTTTTAACACACACGTTTTAGCGCAATCGAAAGAACCCCGACGCGATCGCACAGCGTTAGAGCAGCACACCCTTGAACGTTGCTCCGCCGAGCACAAAAAAAATAGCACTGAAATACATCGTTTCTTAGATTCAAGACTCGCAGCGAAATTCGATCGAAACGTCCGGACCGGCCATAATGCGACCTTCTAGGCCGTCGGCACACTACTGAGCGCCTCGTGATAGGCTGTCGTGCAGTGTGGTGATCTACGCAACTAATCCAAAATGCCAATATGGCGACACATACATGTACAGAAATAAGAGACGAAACATTGTATATCGAAGTTTTCGGTACCAGTCAGCAAGGGCTATATCATGCTGATGTCAATGTTTATTTATACTCTATGTTTCTTTCATTAATATATTCTTTATTATCTTATATATACATTGAAAATACGGTTCGATCGAAAACTGTCGAATGTAAAGCACCTGATACGTTCCGTTAAAGTAGAACGTAATGCGAAACAGCGCTAAACGAGGCTATCTTAACATGTAAATAATCGAGTTAGGAGAAGATGAATAAATAAAAACAATTTAAACGAATATTCTTATAAAAACAAATAAAATTCTAAGTCAGTCAGATCATTCAGTCTATTGTGTGTTTCCAATTTCTGTCTTTTTGTCAAGAAGGCATCTAATGTAGTTTGCGTTTTGCGTTCTGTTAGAAGTTGTTGATAAGTGGATAAAGCATCTATAACACCCCGTCTTTTTTTTTTATTTTAATCTCAGTTATAGTGGTCAAACTCCTTTTTACAAACGCCATCGAAAGTTCTTTTTGCTCTTCTTCGAAATCACTAATATCAATATTTTTGTTTTCTTCTTGCTCAGCTAATTCCTTGAGCTCATCATTAGAAAGACTAGCAGCTGTTTCATGAACTATTTCTTCGACGACTTCCACATTTACCTCATCTAAACCGGTTTGTTTCGCCAATTCCACTATTTCATGCATATCGACAGAGTTTCCAATGTCTTCGCTCTTACTTAAATCTGGCGCTGCGCACAATTTCGGGGAATCCCCGGGTTGAAATAAAAAAGCGCTAACAGTGCTGAACGAAACAGCGTTAAGCGGGGTCTCGCTGTATATCATCACTGAGATGCTCCTTTTGATTTTAACGAAAACAATTTTGAATTAAATCAAATCGAATTATCCTTTTGAAAGGTCTCCTTCTTCTTCTATGCCCCCCCCAACGGGCAAAACCCTACAGAGGTAATATTATAACAAACTTCACTAATTGGATCCTATTACTAATCAATTATTAATTGAGCTCCGTCCGCGAGGGGTTAACACAGACTATCGTACATACTCGTATATGAAAATATATAATACAAAATTAATGTGAATTGGGTTAATATATCATACCATGTCCGCTCTCTTAACTGGAGCATATGGCATTCACTCACACAAAGCTCTGTCAGCTGCCATAGTCTTCGCCTAATCCCAAGTCTGCTCCGCCTTCCATAGTGTACATTATATGTATGTTTCTGTCATCCAGGACGGTGTGAGCCCGGGGACTTGAGAGAAAAGGCTTTTTTTAAGTAAACACATGCAGGAGAATACCTACAGATGGTAATAATAATTTTGAAATCTCATCTGTGGAATTCTATGACGCTTAATATGATGCATATGACTAAGCGCTGCATGTGGAGTGTTGATCCGCCAACGTCATATAATAAAGCCCGAGATTCACGCATCATACTTTAACTATTACAGGAATTTACTATGGATGAGTGGTCTTCACGGGACGATTTTCGTCTGCCGCCAATTTTAATTAATAGGCTATGACTGGCATTTTACGGGTGAGGGATCAAATTCACACCTTCGAGGGTATTTTAAAACTCAGAAATCGATTAAAAATATATTTTTTTATCTCTGTCGGGGATTTAACCCACGATCTTTGGCTTTCAAAGCAAACGCTTTGACCATTGAGCTATACCTGCTATAGTTTATGCTCTCCTGCGGTATTCTTAATATATATTTCAGCCAGGACCACCTTCGCCTCTTGACCGATTGTTTTAAAAGAGGCTGCCTTTTCCGCTCTCTTATCTCGTTACTCCACACAAAGTCAAACCATTGTACTCCAATATCTACGCAGACATCTCCTCACGAATCCCATTACACAGCTGCGTTAGCTCTTGATATGATACCAAGATTCACAGCTGTAGAGATTAATAGGGACGATACAGGCGCTGTAGAGTTGGCACTTTGTTTTAATCGAGTAGAGCTACGAGTCCCAGATATTTCTATATAAAAGACGCTCCAGCGTTTCCAAGGCGGAAAGCGAGCTCTTTCTGCAAGCCACCGTTCTCAGTGACCTGTACGCCAAGACATCTGAAACTTTCAACCCTCTCAATGGTCTGATCTAGTAAGTGCACGATCTGCATCTCAATATGCACTATTGCACAACAACAGGGTCTTTCTTCGTAGTATCAATGCGGTGGATTCATTTGTAGCAACAAAATATTGCATCTCGATCTCCATTCCTCTCGTACCTCCGCAACCCTCTCTAGCTCAGCATAAGAGCTACAATTCATGTCCTCGAACACTTGCTGCAAATAAAAATCTAGGGCGCCCTCTACAGTTTCTACCCTCAACCATCCCCTCCACAATGTCGTGAAGAAGACCATCGTGGCGCATGATGTGACTGATCCATCGGGCTCACTTCTCTGAGATGGTTCTTTTAGGTGCCTATCTTCCTTGATTATACAACAGGGTATTATTTGTATTAATTCACATTCCCAGTCGCAGAGAGTTTTTCTCTTGCAGCCTGTCGATAATTTTCTGGAATATGGGAGCTTAGTTTGGAATCCCAATAAATCCATATACATAATCATGCTAGAAAGAATTCATAAAAAAATCTCGCTAACTTTCCATTCAACTCGATCAATTCCGTACATTACCCAACTCTTTTTCTTCTAGGAATGCATTATTTCTATTCTTTAGAGTCCCTTAGCAAAAAATTTCTGCTCTCAAACATTAATTCCTTCTTCTTCGCGGTGCAATTCACAACCCTGGGATTCTTGAATGTTTTAACTTTTACGTTCCAGATAGGTACACCCGTGGTCGTAGCCATTCATTATTTTTTATTCAAGTTGGTACTTGTGTAGCTTCTCGCACTCAATTTAGTACAACGGCAATGACGCCTACTCCTTTTCTTACATCATTTTCCTCTTTTGTCGATGGTATTGTTCTCCTAGATCTCTGTGATCTTTGATACGTGTCATATTACTTTTTAATGTTTTTTGTATATGTGTTAACATCCTCCTCTCTTTAAAAGGTAGTTATTCAGTCGCGTGGTGGCAGTATGAGGAGCAGATTAATAACACAAAGACTTTTTCTGAAGCACATTGACATATATATTTTGATTAACTTAATGCGACCTTCTAGGCCGTAGGCACACAACTGAGCGCCTCGTAAAAAAAAAAACTAAAAGCTGTCGCACAGCGCCACAAGTGGCGCTCTACGTAACTAGTCCAAAATGCCAATATAGCGACATATACACGTACGACAACCGTTTTTCTATATTATCTTTTGTACCTTGACATTACTGTTCTGTTAAATAAATAAATTTGCCGGCGGTCATAGCTCAATGGTCAAAGCATTTGCTTTGCAAGCCAAAGGTCATGGGTTCGATCCCCAACGGAGATTTAAAAAAACAAAAATTTTTAATCGATTTCTGAGATACCTCTAAAATACCCCCGGTTGGTGTAAATTTGATCCGTCACTCGTAAAATGACAGGCGTAGCCTATTAATTAAAATCGGTGGCAGACGAAAGTCGCCCCGTAAAGACCACCCATTCGTAGTAAATTCCTGTAATAATCAAAGACTGATGCGTGAATCTCGGGCTGTAGTCTATGACGTTGGCGGATCAACACTCAACACATGCAGCGTTTAGCCATATGCACTATGGTAGACGTCATAGAATTCCACAGATGAGACTTCAGAATTTCTATCACCATCTGTCGGTATTCTCCTGTATATGTATGATATAAATAAATTAAATAAACTATATGTATTGATATTCCACCTCCAATTAGGCCTACCCATTTAATCAAGACAGTACATAGCCGGTGTGTAATTGATTAGGCGGGTATCCGAAAGGCGGCGGCAACGGGTTGACAACCCAAGGTGGGAGTCCCAATTACCGACACCTCTCGGTCGGCGTACCGCAAAGGGTTATTTCATTAGGCTCGTTAGGGAGCCGCCCCGGTAGGTAATCAAAGGGTTAACTTATCCATGGACGTGTGCGCCGGTCGAACCTCGAATTGCACGAGAATCGCGCAATTCGGGGTGCGCCCGTAACCGCACACCAATCAAGATAATTATTATCGGCTCGTATGTTCCGGTCATACAAATCTTTTTTTTTTTGTTAAGTATACAAAATATAATTATAATTACTTTGCATTATTTACAATGATATAATTTTAACCCAATTCAACTTAACTCATCATCAGCCTGTATCCATCCACTGTTGAACGTAAGCCTTCCGAATGAGTATCCATCCTCTTCGATCCTCCGCCTTCCGCATCCAGGTCTCTCTCGCTATTCTTCTTATGTCGTCAGTCCATCTTGCAGGGGGTCAGCTCTTGGACGACATTCCAATACTTTTCTTCCCCATCGACAGTCGTCTCTTCGACAGATATGTCCTGCCCAATGCCACTTGAGTGTGCCTATTCGTTAGGTAGCATCCATTATTTGAGTTCTTCTGCGTATTTCCTCGCTTCGGATTATATCTTTTAGCGACACTCCTCTCATGGATCTCTCCATAGCACGCTGGGTGACCTTTATTTTATGTGTAAGACTTGCTGTTAGATTACACGTTTCCGCGCCATAATTTAATACAGGGATGATGCATTGGACCAACCTAACCTAACCTATATTCCAGTTTGCATTAAATAATGTCTTTATTGAGTCTTCGTCAGCATTAACTTGCCTTCCGGAACGTGGTGCATATTCAACATGTTTTGGCACTGGCGTGTCCAGTCAATGAATTGAATTTTTATTTTCTTGCTTGAAAATATACACAAAATACACAATTTTTTAGCATATATGACAGGGTGCCATTAATATCTTTTTCACAAGCAAGTATTGTTAAATCAGCTGTCAAAATACAAAAGGATGATGCGTTTTTAAATACGAATTTCGCTGTGATAAAATATAAATAATTATTTCTTCTTAACTTACTTGTCAAATTGCTAGTAAATCAATATTGGTATTTTAGTTACTTACGTCATTTTAAATGTACGAAATCAGCAAAATCTATACTCAACGTTCGCTTTAAAAAATAGTGTTCACACAGAAAAGTGCAAGCGCCTCAGATGCTTCGTGTATTGATAGTAATATATATCGTATTTTGTGTCGCTTACGGCATTCTAAGTGTACGACATCAGCGATATCCTTACTGAACGTTTGTTTCAGAAACGAGTATTCGCACTAAAGAGCGTAAATGTCTCGGATGCTGTATATATTAATAGTAATCTATCTCGTATTATTCGTCGCATACACCATTCTATGTGTACGACACCAAAGTCTATATTTAACGTTTGCTTTAATCATCATCATCATCGTCATCAGCCTGTGTCCGTCCACTGTTGAACGTAGGCCTCCCGCATGAGTCTCCATCCTCTTCGATCCTCCGCCTTCCGCATCCAGGTCACTCCCGCTATTCTTCTTATATCGTCGGTCCATCTTGTAGGGGGTCGGCCAATGCTTCGTTTGCCAGTTCTTGGGCGCCATTCCAATACTTTTCTTCCCCATCGACCGTCGTCTCTTCGACAGATACGACCTGCCCATTGCCACCTGAGTGAGCCTATTCGTTGGGTGGCATCCACTACTTGAGTTCTTCTGCGTATTTCCTCGTTTCGGATTCTATCTTTTAGCGACACTCCGAGCATGGATCTCTCCATAGCACGCTGGGTGACTTTTATTTTATGGGTAAGACTTGCTGTCAGATTCCACGTCTCTGCGCCATAAGTTAATACAGGGAGGACGCATTGGTTAAACGCCTTAGTTTTAAGGCATTGCGGAATTTTCGCTTTAAAAATGTACTTTAGTTTTCCAAATGCTGCCCATCCCAGTTGTATGCGCCTGTCGATTTCTTTTGAGAAGTTATTTCGCCCTAGTTGTATTACTTGTCCCAGATAGGTATAGTCGTTTACAACCTCTATTTCTGTTCCTCCAATGGAAATAGGATCAAAGGTCTGTGAAATATGACTATTAATCATGGCTTTTGTTTTATCCATGTTCATTTTCAGACCAATTTTGTTCGACGCTTCATTGAGGTCGTAGAGCATGTCTTGGAGCTTGTTAGGTGATTCGGCTATTAGCACTATGTCAATATTAATAATGAGTGCTTACTTTAAAAAGCGTAAGCGCCTCAGATAATATATGTATTTATAATTTTAATTTTAAAAATATTGAAAATGGTCTCCAAGGAGGTCGAAATATGTAATCGTTTAAAATAAATGTGAATCAAAACTAAATCATTTTAAATTGTTATTTTTTTTTAATTAAAATTATAATTATGCAGTCTCACCAAGTATTGTTAATTGATAACCTTAACGTTATATGTATTCATAGTAATTTATCTCGTATTATTAGTCGTTTACGCCATTCTAATCATAAGACCCCTTTGAAACACATACTCAACGTTCTCTTCAGAAAATGGTGTTCGCAATAAAGGCGCAAGCGCCTCAGATGCTGCGTGTATTGATAATAATCTATCACATATCATCGAGTCGCTTACGCCATTCTATGTGCACGATGCCATCGATATCTTTGCTCAATATTTGAGGATATAAAGATTGTTTGAGCAAAAGAGCGCAAACGCCAGGATGCTGCGTTTATTGACAGTAAGACATCTCGGATTATGATGACGTCGCTTACGCCGTTCTAAGTGTACGACGCCGGCGACATTCTCGCTCGACGTTGCGTCGCTAATGATCATTCACGCTAAACAGCGTAAGCGCCAGGATGCTGCTTTTATTGACAGTAAACATCTCGGATTATGATGTCGTCGCTTACGCCATTCTAAGTGTACGACGCCGGCGACATTCTCGCTCGATGCTTGCGACGCTAATGATCGTTCGCGGTAAACAGCGCAAGCGCCAGGATGCTGCGTGTGTTTGAAGCAAATTATCTCGTGAGATGAAAGTTCTTTGACTGTGTGGTATTGGCAGAGTACTTTGTGTGCGTGTGTGTTTGAAAGTGGGTGGCTGTTGTGGGGGCACAGGGGGCGGGGCAGGGGCGTGGCCAAGGTGCGCAGAACACCTGCGCGCAGACCAATCTTTATACAAAAAAATAAAATCAAAAAATTACCTTTCAATGGATATCTTTAGATGTTTGTTTCTCTATTCACTAGGCTTTTGTAATAATCGAGATAATTTAGAAAGATCGTTGACTATTTAACTATAAATCATCATCATCAGCTTCTTCGTAGTATCAATCCGGTGGATTGGTTTGCAGCAACAAAATCTTGCATCTCGATCTCAATTCCTCTCGATACTCTGCAGTCCTCTTTAGCTCAGCATAAGAGCTACAACTCATGTCCTCGAACACTTGCTGCAAATACTCCCGTCTAGGGCGCCCTCATCAGCTAGGCCCATGAAAATAAGACGATTTATAACAAATGGAAATAATGGCAGCATAGCAAAATTCAAGGTTCATCATAATCAGGCTGTGTCCATCCACTGTAAGCCTCTCCATCCTTTTCGATCCTCCGCCTTCCGCATCCAGGTTACTCCCGCTATTCTTCTTATGTTGTCAGTCCACCTTGCAGGGGTCGGCCAATGCTTCGTTTGCCAATTCCTGGGCGCCATTCCAATACAGATATGTCCTGCCCTAAGTCTGGCTAACCTAACCTAACCTAACTAAAGTTATTTCGTTAACGAGACCCATGGATCTCTGTACTTTACGATCACTGGCGAAATCCTTAGATTAGGTTAGATTAGGTTACGTTAGGTTAGGTTAGCGAGACAGCCAATGCACCAGTTGTCCCGTGCGCCAAATGTCCTGTGAACTAGACGTCCAGTGCTTCCCACGTCTCTACCGATGAGTCGTTGAACAGATTGTTTGTAAACGATAGGTCATGTCACCTTGATCTATTCAGTAATAATTTAATTCACCCATAATTAATTTTTTACTTACGTTTTCTTTGTACTGTTTAGAAGAAATGAAACACATATTTATATATATTTAAGTACATTTTTTATTAATTTTCGTCTCATTATTATGTCATTAATATCACTAGGTACACTTTTTTTTATTTACAGACTCCCGCTTCAACACTTCAGCATTTTCTACAAATATCCAGCATCTAGGAGGTAAGTTAAACAATAATTAATACTTTTCTTTTTCATACATTTGTCACATAAGCTTTTAGAACGACCTTCACAAAACAGCGCCTCTCAACATAATCGGCATTAAATTAACCTTTAAACGCCCAGTGGTCCCATACGGGACCGCAAACTTACGTCGTTCAATGCCCTAGCAGGACAATGTTTGTAATGTTTCGTAACACAATAGATTCTTCCATGAACTTACTTTCATAATATTATTACAAATTAATGTAATCTGGTTGTGAAATGAACCATAAGCACTCCTGTATGGGACCGTAGGGCATTGAACATAGCAAATCTGCGGTCCCGTAAGGAAACCACTGAGCGTTTAAAGGTTAATAATAAAAATTAGTCATTTTTCTTGACAAAAATTGATAATTTATGTTGTTAGGTTGTGTCGTAGGCGCAGAATTATTTTTTCAATATTTTGACCAAAAAATATAAATATTTTCTTAGGTTTTCACGGCCAGATTTGGTAATGTGGCTTTTAGGTTTTTTATGTGTAAGCACACACAGGAGAATAACGATATATGGTGATAGTAATTCTAAAGTGTTATTTGTGGAATTCTATGCCGTTTACCATAGTGTAGCATAAATTGGTGGTAGACAAAAGTTGTCCCGTGAAGACCACCCATTCGTAATAAATTCCTGTAATAATAAAGGATGATGCGTGAATCTCGGGCTGTAGTCTATGACGTTGGCGGCTCAACACTTCACATGCAGCGCTTAGCCATATGCACTATGGTAAGCGTCATAGAATTCCACAGATGAGACTTCAGAATTACTATCACCATGACTCTTAGGTATTCTCCTGTATGTGTTTACATAAAAAAAAAATGTAATATATTTTTCTCTGAATTGAAAATGTTGAGAGTCGCTATTTTTTGAGGGTGCTATCCGCAGTTTTTTAATACATTTTATTATTTTCTATTTTTAAGTACATATATAGCTGTATATATTTATTTATTTATTCTTTACATTTTATACATAAAAAATCTAACTACATTATGTACCAACAAATAAATTAATTTCATAAAAAATGGTATATCATCGTTTTTCACACAAGAAAAATGATATATTATAACATTTAAAATACATAGTACGGGGAGCGGCAAAAAAAACTGACGGTTTTTATTCAAAACAACGACGAAAACCGTCAGATTTTATAATTAGAATGTATGTAATGTTATATGCTTACATTATGTAATGTAAACATATACATTTGCCATTTTAGTTATACAAGTATATAAGTAGATAAGTATCTCAATAGTGTCGCGACTTATCGTTCCCAGACAATTCGTTGAACGACTCATCGGAGCACTGGACGTCTAGTGCACAGGATATTTGGGGCACGGGACAACTGGTGCACTGGATGTCTCGCTAACCTAACCTTTTCTAACCTAAAGATTTTTCCAGTTATAGTAGAGTCCACAGACTCATAGGTCTCGTTTACGAAATACCAAAAGTTGGGTTAGGTTAGGTTAGCGAGACAGCCAGTGCACAGTGCCGGCTTTAGAGGGTGGCGAAGTGGGTCAGTACCTTAGGGCGTCGAGTAAGCTAAGGGCGCCGAAGGTAACTAACCTTTCTTTTATATTTATAAATAAAATCACTTAGGGTCTAAAGCCGGTACTGCCAGTGCACCAGTTGTCCCGTACACCAAATGTAACGTGCACCAGATATCCGTTGCGCCCCACGTCGTTACCGATTAGTCGTTGAACGAATTGTCTGGGAACGAAATGCGGCGGAATCGTATCTCAATATATAAATACTTTTTTTAACATAAAAGAAAATCAATAATTTAATTATTTTTTTTAGATTATTTTTGTATAAGCAGTGTATTTTAAGGTATTTATTTTTAAATGATGCAATTTTCAAAATGCCAAAAAAAAAAAATTAAAAGGGGTACACAGTTTTTTTTCAAAATATTTGTATCTACACTAAAGCTCCTATATATTTTATGTATATATATATATTATTATATAAATAGGTATACATGTGTAAAATTATCAATATTTTATAAATATATATTTATATAGTACAGTTTTAGACATATTAATTTACTAGTTTGCACGGTTTTCTATTACATAAAAAAAATATAGAAAAAATAATAATTTTAATAAAAAAATTGAGGTATTAAATACAAGTTTCCACGAAAAGTTCTTCGGATTGGTTTGCGGCAATGAAATCTTGTATCTCGATCTTTACTCTTCTCGATCTTCTGTTTCCCTCTTTTGCTCAGCATAAGAGCTGCAACTCATGTCATCGAACACTAGCTGTAAATAGGGCGCCCTCTGCAGTTTCCACCCTCAACCATCCCTTCCACAATGTCGTGAAGAAGACCATCGTGGCGCACGATGTGACCGATCGCCTCTCTGTCACGATTGTTACTAGGTGTTTATCTTCCTTGATTGTGCTGAGAGCCTCGTTGTTCATGACGTGGTCTCTCCTTGTCTTAGACAAGTATATTGAGAATCGGGTTCGTCATCAGTTCTTATCAAAACGCTATAGGAAGGTTGACTGTATTAATTTTATCCCCCACAGCAGCCATTTACACTGTGGACCTAGTCTTCAAAGCGTTTGCTTGAGAATCCAAAGGTCGTGGGTTTGATCCCCGACGGAGATTAAGAAAAATACATTTTTAATAATCAATTTGATCTCTCATTCGTAAAATGCTCGATGGTAGTCGAAAATAGTCCCGTGAAGACCAACCACAGTAAATTCCTGTAATAATAAGGATGATGCGTGAATACCGAGCTGTAGTCTATGAAGTTAGCGGATCAATACTCCACATGCAGCGCTTAACCATATGTAACACGGTAAGAATAACACGTTATAGAATCCGCAGATGAGACTTTGACATCACTATAACCGTCTGTCGGTGTTCTTCTGTATGTGTTTACATAAAAGAAGCTGCGATAAATTAATAGAAATTTGGCAACCATATTCTTTCATTATATTGTGGCTTTTGGGTTTAGCCGTGTGTGGCGAATTTCTTCTTTTCTTTCCAAAGGAACTTGGCCGGGCCTTGGAGTGCAATGGCTACAAAAAGTCAGATATCCAAAGGGCAGAAACAAACAGAAACAAGGCACAGAGAGAAACCCATGAGATGGAGACGGTGAAACCCAAAGCCTTTCTGCCATACACGCAAGGTACAACTGAGAAAGTCGCCAGGGTCCTACAACGCTTTGGTATAAAGACTATACACAAGGCGACGTCAAAAATCCGGGACTGTCTCAGACCGGTCAAGGACAAGTTTCCTTTAGAGGGCGATGGAATTTACAAATTACAGTGTAAGGCTTGCCCCACGGTCTACATCGGACAAACATCAAGAACCATCGCAAAAAGAAAGAGTGAACATGAGAGATCATGCAGACTAGGCCACCCAATGGCGTCAGCACTGGAAGAGCATCTGGCTGAGACGGGACATAAGTTTTCATTCGAACCCGAAATCGTGGCTCGAACACAAGGAAAACATGCACGTCTAGTAAGGGAAGCCATTGAAATCAAAAGAAATCCCATCAACATCAACAGGGATGATGGCTTGATTCTCAAAACAGCATGGCTTCCGCCTCTAGCACATACTCAAAAGCATAGACAGACAAGCAAGGACATCCACAGTCCGACATGACGTTCGTGGAGATACTCTCCTTAGAACATAACCACCGCACACGATTACCCGACATGACGCTCGGGGAGGTACGTTAGGCTGACGGCTAAACTACCTCCTGACACCAACTCACAACAAAGTCATCAACCCTGAAGAAGATCTCTGCAATGGCAGTCGAAATATCGGAGAGAAGAAATTCGCCACACACGGCTAAACCCAAAAGCCACAATATCAAATCTGGCCGTGAAAACCTAAGAAGTTATTTATATTATTTCATTTCAATGATTCAATTAAGCCTTCATTTACGAAAAAATAATAATACTTTTTTGTTATATTAAACGAGAATGTACTGTTTAAATTTTTTAAATAGTTACACTATATGTAATTTTATCTATAATATTTTTAATAAAATATGCACTGGTAAACTATAATTCAATATTTTTTTCAAATTTTCAACACATTGTCAATGGCTAATTTTTTACATTTTTCTTTTATTTAACAAAAAAAATCTTTGAAACATTTGTAAAATTGCTTTAAAATCATCAAGAATACACTGCAGGATGAAATTCTCCCTATCACATTAACATGGCTGTTTAACTGTTAACTGTCAACAAGTGGGTTTTACTTTTAACTGTCAACCATTCTCGTATAGCGTCCAAATATAGTTATTTTTTTCTACAGTGATTTTTCATATCGTGGTCGCTTCTTTAGTGTACATTTTTAATGAGCCACCTTTTCGGGCCAAATGGTCGAGGTCTCGGAAACGTCGGACTAGTCATCAAATTTATAAAAAATAATCCGTAAGATTCCGAACGTATTATCCATAATATGGCTTAGATTCCATGGATGCCGTCTTCTCAACTTACTCTTCTTAGACTCTAATTCATACGATGGATATATATCATATTATATATATATATTCCCACGTAGATCAGGCAGAGATGTCTTATACACTTTGACTACTGACAAAGCTGAGTAGCAGAAATTTTAATGTTCATACATTCCAGATTTGAAACGAATATAAAAGACACCCAGAGCAGTGGCGGTTTTGGGGGGTGGCGAAGTGGGTCAGTGCCCCAGGGTGTCGAATAAGGTGGGGGCGCCGAAAGCAACCAATCTTTCTTTGATTTTATAGTTTAAAAACAATATGGGGTGGGAGAAAAAAATTGCCCTATGGCGCCGCAGAGTCTAAAGCCGATACTGACCCAGAGTGTTATGTTGAATGATATTAAATATAATTTTGCATATATGTATTTTTTAACAGTACGTATTTTACAAATCATCACAATGAATGTACTGTTATTATCTATAATACATTAGGTACGAGTATTTTACAATAATTATATTATATATGTTTAATTTTTGTTTACAATATGCTTAGCAAGAGCCTTTTCCCCAACAACCAAGCTATATTGAAAACATCTAGTGAAGCAACACTGGCCGCAGACAGTATTTGGATAGGTGAAACATTGAAACACTGCGTGTTGTCAATTAGATATATATTTTATTAATTTTGTAAGTGCGGGAAGCGGCATAAACAGCTGACTGTTTTAAATCAAAACAACGACGAAAACAAAATTCCCGAATTAACAAAATCTAGATCTAAAGAACAACACGCAGCGGCAAAAAAAGCCGACAGTTTTTTTTGCCGATCCCTGTACTTAAAAAAAAATAAGTATTCGTCATGGGTCTTCGTTATTACTCAAGAGACCCATAAATAAATTGAATCATCTCCTAATTCAAATTTGAATAGCTTCTTCCAGCACTAAATCACTTTTATGATCAAATAGCTTTAAAGACCCATTCAATTTCGAATAGGCTTTGGCTGTAGCTCCAAAGACCTATAAATACTGTAATGATTCGTTGAGACATATTTAGACTTATAAAGTCTCTTGAAGTTAAAAATCCAACAAGAATCGAATAGTATTTTGTAACTCAACATACCCATTAACAGTCATATAGTCCCCATAATACGTCCTCGTTGTTGCTCAAAAGACTTATAAACACTTAAATGATACAATGGATTATATTTACAGCTCTAAGACTTACAATTGAGTACTTTTTTGTAGCTCTAAAGTAAGTAAACTCAAATAGTCTGTTGTTGCTTACAAATATATTTACACTAGGAATGTATTTTGTAGCTCAAAAGTCCTATTTGAATTATTATATTGTATTTTTGTTCAAGCGTACTATTAACATTCCTATTTATGTTTCTTGCACAAAAGTTATATTTAATTAGCATTGTCTCTTTAACTCTAAAAACATTTTTACACTCGAATAGCCTCTTTTGTTAAAAATACCAGATTAAGCTTGCAAAGTCTATTTTGCTCGCAAGACCTTTTAACACTCGAATAGTTTTGTTGCTGTTAAAAACCTCTATTTACACTCGAATAGTTATGTTGCTGTTAAAAACCTATATTTACACTCGAATAATCAGTCACTTGTCGCACCATGAAACAGTCACTTGTGGCTCAAAAATCATTTTTCGCATCATGATAAAAGATCAAATGAAGACCTATTTTCAATATGGGACCTATTCGATAATTAGGCCTATTTGAAATTTAGGCCCGTTTGATAATTGGGTCGATTCGAGATTGCGCCTATTCGATATTTGGGTCTATTCGATTTTTGGGCCTATTCGAGATTTGGAGCCCATTCACACTTGTATGGGGTCATCGGTGTCTGTGTCGTCGTGGCCCCTGTTTTGGGGCGCCGGCGGTGACCCTGGGTCCAGGTCAGGGCTTGGGGAGCGGGGGGCGGGGGAGCGGGGCGCGGGGAGGCCGCTCCGCCCCCGTGGCCGGCCCCCGCGTACAGGGCGAGGGGCGCCAGCGCGGAGGGGCCCGCCAGGCCGAGGCCCAGGGGCGGCATTCCGCCTAGGCCACCCATAGACGGCGGGTACAATCTGGGGACAAGAAAAAAAACATTTTCAAATTTGTGGCAACTCTGATTTTGTCAGCATTATTGAAATGCTGGTTCATGAATCGAACATTGGATTAAATTATTCTTTAATTATTTTTTTTTGGATTTTTTCTTTTTTCTTATTTACCTGAGTGTAAAATAGTTTGCTCACTATACAGTAGGTCGTAGATTCGATCCTCGAATGATATAAAAAATTAAAAATATTTTTGATGGATTTCTAAACTCTAAATATTCCTGGAAAGTCAAAATATGAATAAATTCGCCGGCGGGTATAGCTCAACGTTTAAAGTGTTTGCTTGTCAAGCCAAAGGTCGTGGGTTTGATCCCCGACAGAGATTAAAATATATATAATTTTGTAAATCGATTTGTGAGTTCTTAAATACCCCGGTCTGTGTGAAATTGATCCCTCACTCGTAAAATGCCAGTCATAGCCTATTAATAGAAATTGGCGGTAGACGAAAGTCGTCCTGTGAATACCACCTGTTTAATAATAAGGATGATGCGTGAATCTCGGGCTGTAGTCTATAAAATTGGCGGATCAACACTTCACATGCAGCGCTAAGCCATATGAATTGTGGTAAGCGTCATAGAATTCCACAGACGAGATTTTAGACGAGAATTACTATCACCATCTGTCGGTATTCTCCTGAATATGCTTACATAAATATATATACATTTTAATTGTCTTCTAAAGATCAGTAAAATGCCAAGCATATCAATAAAAAGCATGTCATTCGGTTAACACCATCCTTTTATATGGAATTCCTGTTAAAATGAATGATGCGAGGATATTATAAGTATATGCAATTGGCGGATCAACACTCCACATGCATTTAGAATCATAGAAGACACTGATCTGATTTCTGCGCTACCGTCTGTTGGTATTCTTCTTTATAGGCTTATATTAAAAAATGTTCCGTTTCCTTTAATTTTTATACTTAATTCTTAATTCACACTTGATTTTTTTTTTGTATATAGTTACCTATAGGGCAGGGGTTTCTGAAGCGAGGCCGCGGCCGCCGCTTCGGCCGCCTGCTTGTAGTACAGGTCCGCAGCGCTGGAGAATACAGGCACGTTATAGTCAACACGCCTCAACCAACTAGCAAGCGTCACATCAACCAAAAAATAATCCCCCCAAAAAAACCTTTTTACCAATATAACTCCATTAAAAAAATGGGACCACAGTTTCTCGCCCATATCTCAGCCATTCGGTGTCGATGATTGAAGCTGTGAATTTTTGACTCTGAATGTCTGATTGAAGGTGCACAGTGTACACGGAACCGTCGATATATTGATCTCAAAAAAAGTCACTCAATTTGATGCAAGCTGAAGGTGTCTACAAAAATATTTCAACACACGGCTAATCCCAAAAGCCATAATATCAAATCTGGCCGTGAAAACGTACGAAATTATTTAAAAGATGGATGGTCAATCAAGTTACTTATCACGTGTCTTTGGTTGGATTGGACTAAATGGTTCAAGCCTTGAGAGCGTCGACCTTACGATACGATTTTTATAAAAAATCTGATTTACAAATCACGAAACTGCAGTCTCTTCTTTGGTCTTCTGCCTTGGATGATGTTCTTAACCATACATGTTGACAGAGCTCCAAATAAACTTCATTATTTGTAAGGTTGAAAATATGGAGAGATGGAAGAGTAATTACAAAAACTCACCGAGTTCCAGAACTCGTGTTGGACTGCGGGACGACGAACGTCTAAGGGTCAATCTAGGTAGCGAAAACCACTGTCAACGTGTAGCGCAAAGTACCAAGTGGTGCAAAACGACTTTTCTCTGCACTATTGTGTGAGAGTGAAAGGGGGAGGGGTTGTGTATCAAACGACGTCCCTATTCTCTTAGTTTTCCGCTCCAATGAAGTCTAGATGATAGAAGATTTGTCGCTTTATTTTGGTGTGAGCCTGAAGGAACAACACCGAGTTGATGTTCTTAAGTGTCAGTTTTAGAGGGTGGCGTAGTGGGTCAGCTGCTCTGGGCGCCGAATTAGCTAAGGGCGCTAAGTTCGGCCTTAGATATGGCGTGTTTTCTAAAGATTTCCCCTATCACCCAAAAAATACAGGGGGTGCCAGTTTTTTTTTTGCCCAGGGCGCCACAAAGGCTAAAGCCGGCACTTATTGGAAATTCGTGTGTAGAGATGTCTTGAGCATGGAGAACAAGTTAGATAGTCACCTGTAAGGCAGTGGTTTTTGTAGTGTGACAGCCGCCGCTGCTGCTTGTCTGTAGTAAAGATCGGCTGCACTAGGGGGCGCAGGTCCAGGACCCCCACCGGCGCCACCGCCCCCTGCGTATCCCCAACAGGCCGCATAAGGAGCCCCACCGTAGAGACGCTGGAATGCCGCGTAATTTCCGGCTTCAGCAAGCAGCTCTAATCCAACAGCAGTCTGACGCTTCCATTTTGTTCTGGAACAAAAAAAAACATTAATTATATATATAATCGTTTCGGAAGCAACAAGATTAGATCCTGTCTGACTCAGAAGTGGGTGACGTCAATGGCGTTACTCGCGGCCATCATCAGGTCTTCTTGGGTGCAGCTACTCCGACACAACGCACATTCTAGAAGGTGTGACAGGGTCTTCTCCACGCTGCAGTCACATTCAGTCGCTGTAAAACTGCCAGGCTTTCATTTGTGTCGTCGTCTTGCATACTCCAGTCCGAAGTCTGTTAAGGGATATATCCCACCCCTGGTCGTGTCTAGTGGATAGGTCCTCTTTTGAGGCAAACAGTTATTACATATTAATCCAACATCCATTAGAAAAGACACAAGAGAGATGCATTCTCGGAGATCGATTCCTAAACGACATAGTGCTAATAGTTAAATCACCTGACAAGGCTCAAGATATGCGATACAATCTCAATGAAGCGTCGAACAAAATTGGTTTGAAAAATTGAACATGAATAAGCCATGATAAATAGTCATATTTCCGAGACTTTTGAGACGATCTCCATTAGAGAAACACAAATTGAGGTTGTAAATGAATATACTTATCTGGGACATGTAATCCAACTAGGACAAAATACTTCTCGAATGAAATCGACAGGTGTATACAACTGGGATGGACAGAATTTGGAAAACTTAAGTACATTTTTAAAACAAACGTGTCTTCGAAACTAAGACGTTTAATCAATACATTCTTACAGTATTAACTTATGGCGCAGGGACGTGGAATCTAACAGCAGGTCTTACTCATAAAATAATAGATCACATAATATGGCATGGAATGATCCATGAGAGAAGTGTCTCTAAAATATAGAAGCCGAAACGAGGATAACAGAAAAAGAATTATAGTAGTGAAGGCTAACCAAAGAATAGGTGCACAAAGTGGCAATGACATATCTGTCGAAGAGACGACGGTCGATGGGAAAGAAAAATCTTGAGGCACATGGAGACTGCGGTTTCGCTTTCGATGAGAATTTCATCAATTCTTCATGAGTAAAAATACATTTTTCAGCTTGTAAATAAAGAGTTTTAATTTAATCTATATTAAAACAAGATATAATATATTTATCAATTGAATAGGTTCTATAAGCAAAACATTTGTTTGGAGCATCTTGATCTACGGTTGTGAGACATGGTGCTTATCTGAAAGCGATAAAAAAAGACTAGAGGCCTTTTAGATGTGGTCATACAGAAGAATTCTCTGAATTTCCTGGAGAGACCACGTCACGAACAATGAGGCTCTCAGCATAATCAAGGAGGATAGGCAACTAATAAGAACCATCTCAGAGAGGCGATCGGTCAGAGCATGCGCCACGATGGTCTTCTTCACGACATTGTGGAGGAGATGGTTGAGGGAAGAAACTGTAGAGGGCGACCTTGACGGGAGTATCTGCAGCAAGTGTTCGAGGACATGAATTGTAGCTCTTATGCTGAGCTGAAGAGGGTTGCGAAAGAATGCAAGATTTTGTTGCTGCAAACCAACGCACCGGATTGATACTACTACGAAGAAGGTTCTATATCGAATTCAATAGACATGTCTTTCGACCCCTAATAGCTTTATGCTCTCCTATTAACCCTCCGCATGAACTTATCGTGAATGTATTGATTCGTTTCTCAAGTAGTCTTTGACGTGCGATCCTAATTCTTCAATTTATGACCCTAAGCACAATTCGAGCGTAAAGCCATAAATACGAATTCAATAAATCGAAAATGGTTTTTTTGTATACATACATTACGAATCCCGAATGGGCCGATCTGAAAACTTATTTTTTCTATGTAAACGAACTCGGATAATGCGGATGGAGACGTTATATGTGGATACGCATCATTTAAAGATTTCAAGTGTATTTTTTATAAGCTTTTACATTGCTTGTATAGTTAGACTCAGTCAATACAACTATTCAACATTCTAACGCGTTTTAATAAAAAAAAATCAATATTTTTTTAGCAGATATTATAACGTTAAAAAATATGATGTAGCATTTGCTGACTGGTACCGAAAACCTCGATAAACAACTTTTCGTCTCTTATTTCTAGTTGCTTGTCGACATGCATGTGTCCGCCATATTGGCATTTCTGGACTAGTTATATATTGCCACTGGTGTCGCTGTGCGACAGCTCGTCACGGGCACGGCATTTTGCTAGATCGCATTACGGCCGGTGGCATGTCATTCCACCTGGCCGGAAGTTTGTAAAGTTTTAACGTAGATATATGACAATGTGCTTCTGAAAAAGTCTTTGTTTGGTGACCTGCTCCTCATAATGCCCTCACGCGACGGAATGACACCTTTTTGAGAGAGAGGAGGATGTTACATTCTTTAAAGCACACGTCTAGTGTATCTTTGAACACAAACGTAAATACGGTTTTCTTAGTCTTTTCTGTCGTTATCACTATGGTAGCTGCTCCTCTAAATTCAACGAATTATTTCCTCCTGCACCCATTAACAACCGAAAGACTCGTTTCAAACTTGCTTAAACGTGTATGTCGACAAAGAACTGGCATTTTGAAAATTCTTTCCTTAATGCCATCGGTATGCTTTTACAATAGCTAGTAAGCTAACGGATTACCACTAAGCAATACCCATTAGCAAAAAATCTAAACATCAATGTATACATATACATAACCTGTATCACAACCGACAAACTCGTCTTACACTTGTCGAATCTATACATGGTTAATGTGTGTCAACCAAGAACTGGCATTTTTCAAAGTTCCTTCCTAAATGCCGCCGGTAAGCTTTGGAATGCTGTTCCAGCATTTGTGTTTCCTCCTTCCTACGGTCTGGATCTTTTCAAGAAACAGATAAATATACTCTTGCAATCTCCCCAGCCCACACACAAATACAAATACAATACATTTACGAGCGTCATATAGTGCACTGGTCTCAGCCGGTTGTGCTCTCCTGCATAACATATAATTTTGTACTCAAAGCCTTTTTGAATACATTATATACACACGTTTCGAAGGTCACCCAGCGTGCTATGGAGAAATCCATGCTCGGAGTGTCGCTAAAAGATAGAAACCGAAACGAGGAAATACGCAGAAGAACTCAAGTAGTGGATGCTACACAACGAATAGGCACACTCAAGTGGCAATGGGCAGGACATATATGTCGAAAAGACGACGGTCGATGGGAAAGAAAAGTATTGGAATGGCGCCCGAGAACTGGCAAAAGAAGCATTGGCCGAGCCCCTACAAGATGGACTGACGATATAAGAAGAATAGCGGGAGTGACCTGCATGCGGAAGGCGGAGGATCGAAGACGATGGAGACTCATGCGGGAGGCCTACGTTCAACAGTGGACGGACACAGGCTGATGATGATGATGATATACACACATGGAAGATAGCTTTTATAATAGGTATGTCGTTGATATGGCATGTATTATTTGGTTCTAAGGGTCGGTTAAATAATACACTCGACAATTGAGCCGTGTAATAAAATTATAAAGTACAATGATCAAACCACTTCACACGGCGCACGCAAAATCCATAACTTACATCGCATTATCTCCAAATTAATGTGTAACGCAGTTAGGCATGGAAGGGACCGACCCTTTATTCGTTGGGCTTTCGGGATGATGCGCAGTGATTTATTTGATTTAATTGAATATGATAACAGAGCAAATAATACAAAACTGTCCCATAGCGAAACGCTCCCCATTCGATCACTGTTTATTTGAATGTGAACGCATTCAAGAGAACACCGACAAAAGACGCTTGCCATTTTTAAGCGTTTTTATTATATATATTTAAATTTCATCTGTAGATCAAAAGACGATGTAGTCAAAAAGGGAATAGCTCAATAGTCAAAGCGTTTGCTTTGCAAGCCAAAGGTCGTGGGTTCGATCCATGCGGGAGATTAAAAAAAAAAAAGCTTTTTAAGCGATTTCTGAGATCTTAAATACCCTGGTTGGTGTGAATTTGATACCTCATCCGTAAAATGCCAGTCGGAAGACGAGTCGTCCTGTGTAGACCACCCATTCGTAGTAAATTGCTGTAATAATAAAGGCTGATGCGTGAATCTTGGGCTGTAGTCTATGACGTTGGCGGATCAACACTCCACATGCAGCGCTTAGCCATATGGTAAATGTCATAGAATTCCATAATTGAGACATCAGATTTACTTTCAGCATCTGTCGGTATTCTCCTGTATGTGTTTACATAAAAAAAATGTTTCCGCCCAATATCTAGCAACATCGATGTCTCGTGTTCTGCCCAATATTAGGTCTTGATGTGCAGCTAGTCGGACACATGGATCTAAGGTGTGAGGTGGTCTGCATATTTCCAAAGTCGCACAACAGTGAATCTCCCTGTCGAAGCATTATCCACCGCTAAAGGTTGTCATTTGTTCTTCCAACTCTGGTTTTTAATACGTTTAGGGATTTCCAGGTCCACCGGTCAAGGTCTTGCCAGTTGGGAGGCTTTCCTTTGGAGTAATGAAATCTTCTGTTGCGATTTGTTGGCAGAGCTAGAGTCTCTCAGTTTCAGGGATGTGAGAAGTTGTGTGGATCTCAGAAAGCTGCTTCGCGACTTCAGTCTAGGTGTTGTTGATTATACAAGCTGTGGGACGGTTGGTTAATTGCCTTACGCATTTCTTCGGCACATATGACTTTGCGTCTTACGTTTGGTGGTGCAACACGGATTTAAACCCTGTATAGCAATCTCGCATGCAAGTTAAACCCTCTTCCACTGCGCTCAGCTGTAAATGATCATAAAATAACCCCTCTCTAGTGAGTACACATTACTGGGAGGGTTAACATGAATTGGACCACTTGAGGTTCGCATTAGTTAACTCGTAAATTCGACCAAAATAAAATCATTGCATTTTTTTTTGCTTTTTTAAACCATTATTGTGATGGTGGTGCTCTCTAATGTGGTTTGAAAAAGGATGCTATGATGTGTGAATGTGGATCGAATGTAAGCGAGTGTGGAACGTGGATGATGCAGCTACGTAGCACAATGGAAAAAATAACTATTAATAATGTTTTTTTGAATCTTTTGGTTCCTTAGCTGGTATATATGGTCGTCACAGAATGCCACGAAAAACAGTCAGTTTTCCGATGCGCCATTATCTAAAGGCAGTATCCAAAGTAAGTTGGGGTTTGATGGTACTTAAGATGGTGGCTTAACGAGAATCACGCTTACAACGTACTATTGACGTAGGTTATATATATAATATATACATACAAAAATAAGTGTAAAAAAAATAAATTATGTAATATTAAAGGAGCGGAATAGTTCAGTGGTTAGAGCGTTTGTTTGTCATTCAGAGTCTGTAGGTTCAAATCCACACCAAGCTTGATTTTTTTTTTTAATATTTGATCAAATTTAAGCTACATGCTCCCGGTAAAGTTCAGCCACCCTTTAAGGATAAAACCAAATTGTACAGGCCTCGGGAGCGTCAGGCTGATCATTTTATCACCGTAAAAATGATTCTTCTTCTTCTTCGTGTCAGCGACGTTAAATTATTTTTTCGCAGTATCTGGCAACATCGATAGCTCGTGTGTTGCCCAGCATTAGGTCCTGAGATGTGCAGCTTGTTGGGCACATGGAGCAGCATCTTAGGTGTGAGGCGGTCTACAGGTCTCCGCAGTCGCACAATAGTGTCTCTCCCTGCCGAAGCGTTCCCCACCGCTCAAGGTTGTTCTTTGTTCTACCAACTGCGGTTCTTAATCTGTTCAGGGATTTCCAGGTTCGCCAGTCAAGGTTTTGCCAGTTGGGAGGCCTTCCTTTGGAGTAATGAAATCCTCTGGTGCGATTTGTTGCCAGAGCTGCAGTCTCTCATTTTCAGGGCCGGATGTGAGAGGTTGTGTGGATTTAAGAAAGCTGCTTCGCGACTTCGATCTTGGTGTTGGGGGTATATGATTAAACAAGCAGTGGGACGTTTGGTTGATTGCCTCACGCATTTCTCCGGCGCATATGACTTTGCGTCTTATGTGTGGTGGTACGATGCCAGCCATGGGGTATAGTTTAGAAATGGGCGTAAAAATGTTTATCTATGCAAGTTACGTGGGCTTTCGCCCTGGAACCATCTTTGTGCCCATGTGGACCTCAAGGTATACAGGTGTTGTGGGACAAGTTATAGATAAACTGAGCTTACAAAACTTAAAAAAATGACAATGTGCGGTGTCTATATGCTTCAAGTAATGAGCGGATATTGTAAGAATAAAAATAAATCATAAAAAAAAATATGCTCTGGCTTGAGCCGATAGTTAGGACCAAATAGTTCAGGTTTTGATATCATCGGGCTTATCTCCGACCTGTTTAAAAAATTAATAAATAAATCAGCTAAAATATGCATTTGATACTACAGGAAACGTATTTTTAAATTCAATTCTGCCCTGGAGGTCGTCGGTACAATATACAGGTATGTTCTTAGGTAGATCTTCGGGTACAGAGATGTCTAGGGCCGAGGCATGGATAATATGTGACAAACTAAGTGGCGGCAATTTGTAGTGATCTTATATTTTAGATACACAACCATTTTTTTTTACAACTTCTGTTATTATTATTATATTAGTATTTGTATAGCGCTCTTTTATGACCGAATGATCATTCCAAAAGCGCTTCTTTGCCTCTCTGAGCAAAAAGGTGGGTCTTGAGTCTGCTTCTGAAGGATGCCTCTGCTTTAAGCTCTCTTATGCTTTCCGGTAGTGAGTTCCAGGCCATTGGCGCAGCGTAGCTGAAAGCCCGATTGCCAAAGACCGTGCTAGGACTACCTCCCGTCAGCTGCAGGGTGCTTCTATTTGCTCTAGCCGATCTGAGTGTCTCTCCACGCGTGCTTATTTCTGAAATCTTAATAAGTTCTGTCAGATAGCCCGGTGCAGTTCCGTTGAGTGCCTTGTAAGCTAAGAGGCATAATTTATACTGGATTCTAGCCGAAACTCTCAACCAGTGCAGTCGGTGTAGTATTGGAGTAATGTGACAGAATTTGGGCGCGTTGTAGACTAGTCGTGCCGCTGCGTTTTGTAACGACTGCAATCGATTTAATTGTTTGGCTGGCTGGCCCAAGTGCAGTGCGTTGCAGTAGTCCATTTTGGAGACTATAAACGCATTTACCAAACTCTTTGTAGCGTCTCTGGGTAAGCATCTTTTTACCGACCGTATCTGCCGCAGGTTAAAAAATCCAGATTTCACCGTTTTTGTAATGTCTGTTGGTATTCTTCAGCATGCGATTCAGCGACAAAAAAGTTAAAGAATACATTTAAATAACGGATCATTTTGTACCTTCACTGACCCGAGAATAATTGTCAAAAATTCAATTGAATTAATACAAAAAAAAATAATACTTAAAAATGCCAAGTGCTGCCATTACCGTCCGTTCCACATTGAGTAATTCTATGTGTTTTTTTTTTTCACATGAACCATTAATAAATTGACTGAACAAACAACATACAAGGGGATGCTTTCTTTCTTCACTACCATAAAACCCCAATTTCAATTTGCGACACAAGCTCTTTATATCAATGGGGTTGTTCGATATTCAGCACGAAAGAACTGTTTTATCTTCTTCATATCTTCTTCGTAGTATCAATGCGGTGGATTGGCTTGCAGCAACAAAATCTTGCAACTCGATCTCAACACTTTTCGATCCTCTGCAATCCTCTATAGCTCAGCATAAGAGCTACAACACATGCCATCTGCAGTTTCTACCCTCAACCATGCCTTCCACAATGTCGTGAAGAAGACCATCGTGGCGCATGATGTGACCGATCGCTTCTCTGAGATGGTTCTTACTAGGTGCCTATCTTCCTTGATTATGCTGAGAACCTCATTGTTCGTGACGTGATATATTTAGGTAGATATGAAATTTCGAGAATTTTTTCCCTCACCCGTAAAATGCCAGTCATAGCCTATTAATCAAAATTGGTGGTAGACAGAGGTCGTCCCGTGAAGACCACCCATTCACAGTAAATTCCTGTAAGAATAAAGAATGATGCGTGAATCTCGGGCTGTAGTCTATGACGTTGGCGGATCAACACTCCACACGCAGCGCTTATCCATATGCAGCATGACAAGCGTTACAGAATCACCTGTATGTGTTTACATTTTTTTTTTTTTAAATGTTTTAATCTTGAACCCCTTCAATCGCAAAACGACAATAGACAAAAAAAGCAAAAATAAATCAAATCCAAATATATTTTTTATTTTTTATTTCTCTCAATGGGTTGAGAGCGAGTATTTATCAAATTAGTACAAATTTGTCTGCGGATTCTATGGCTGTTCGGCGAGGCGAAAGTCAAGGGTTGCGGAGCCCCGCCGAATACATTCTGCGAGGGGTTGCGCTTGTTATGCTAATACCACATGCAGTAATTAATGTTGAGATTTAAATATATGCTTAATAAATCTTGTCTATTTATTTTTTTGATAAGCGTGCTCATTGGTGAGAATCGCATTACATTTTAAAAAGCAGTGGCGTGCGAATCAATGCATTCAAACATCATTATCATCAGTAGTCGTATATATAATCCGTCCCACTGCTTGTATAATCAGATACACAAATATTGAAGTCGCGAAGCAGCTTTCTGAAATCCACACAACCTCTCACGTCCGGCCCTGAAAATGAGAGACTCTAGCTGTGGAAACAAGTCGCATCAGAGGCTTTCATTACTCCAAAGGAAGGCCTCGCAACTGGCAAGAACCTTGACTGGCGAACCTGGAAATCCATGAACAGATTAAGAACCGTAGTTGGTAGAACGAAGGCAGCTTAATTCCGTTTGTTAGCAACGAAGTCTTGCTATCCGATCGAACCTGGTGCCGGCAGGACCACTTCAAAGCTTTTATCACAATTATACGGCTCGCCTGGTGAAAATCCTCCCTGTCACGTCCTGTTTTTGGAGACTCAGATGGGGACCCGTTACTGGACGCACGCGAAAAAACAATTATACGGCTGAAAGCTTTTGATGAGATGCCATGATTGAAAATATACGTACGTTCAAATGCCTGCAAAGGTTCGTGGTTCGGATCCCAGCAAGTATGTATCGGTTGCTGTGCAGTTTCTTCTGCTAGCACTGCACGTTAATGCCTTTTAAATATGCATTCGCTTACACGGTGTACCTGTCAGGGGTGTTTAGACCAAGCAGGAATGCATCGGCTAGCGCTTAAACTGCAGTGGATTACGTCTAAGTGGAGCCTAGCACGCCACGCGATTAGGGCTGACATATACAACCCTGGCAAGAGCGTTGCGCGAGGACGGCATTTGGATGGAACACCGCCGCGTAACACCAAACGATCGAGACGTATTTTTACTTTTACTAACTTTTTTACTGGGGAGCATGAAAAGAACCTCCACGCAGCGCCCCCCGAAAATAGAATTTTGAACCTCCGGATAATATTTTGAACTTAATGAAGTCGGGAAGCATCTTTCAGAGATCCACACCAGTGCCGATTTTAGGGGGTGGCGAAGTGGAACGTTGCCCTTAGGCGTTGAATAAGCTAAGGGCGCCGAAGGCAGCCAATGTTTCTTAGATTTTTTAAATGTAAACAATGTCCTAGGGTGCCGCAGGGTCTAAAGCCGGTACTGATCCACACAACGTCTCACATCCGGCCATGTAAATGAGAGACTCCAGCTGTAGCAACAAATCGCATCAGAAGATTTCATTACTCCAAAGAAAAGTTTCCTAGGTGGACCTAGTACGTAGAACAAAGAACAATATCGAGCGGTGGGGAATGCTTCGGTAGGTAGAGTCACTGCTGTGTGACTGTCGAGACCTACAGACCGCCTCACACCTAAGGTGCTGCGCCATGTGCCCGACTAGTTGCACATCAAGACCTAATGCTGGGCAGCACATTGGTCATCGATGTTGCCAGATATTGGGTCTTAACAAGTTGACGTCGCTGACACGCAAATGAAGAAAGTATTGTTGCCTATTGTTGACAAGCGCCAAAATATGTTAATTTTACTTAAGCGCGCTCAGAATAATTCCGAATGACGATGCTATTAGACTGGCATTCATGCATTGTCAATTTTAATTCTCAAGTGTTCAGAGAACAAATTACGTGAGTGATTAATTTTGATAAACAAACATGATATGACTGTTATTTTACGGAGTAACATTTTAGTTGGCTTTGAAGTAAAGTTGCTTACCATATCAAAGGTTGTTCTATCTTGAATCTAATCAAGCAATTGATTTGTTAGCAATTGATGAGCCCAGTGGGAGTCTCTCAACAGTTGTGGTCACTGCACAGTAATGCTTAAGAGAGAGAACCCTTCAAAGGGATAAGATTCGCAGTTACTTGTTAAAAGGAGCTTATCTTCTCCATTTCGTGGACGTTTTTGGTATTCTCTGACATGAAAAAAATAGCGTACGAACGACAGCCCTGGGTTTGCTTTCCGAGCGCATTTTGCGAGGGTGCGCCACGGTAATGGGGCTAAACGTTTCTAAACGAAATCTGAAATTTCCACTTAAAAAAGAAAACTTTCTTTTGCAGTAAAATGCTGTTTCCCAAGGCAAACGCCACCGCATTGCGCGGGGGTGGGCTATGGAATGCACTTACCGACAATAAAAGCTAATAACACCCTTGAAAAATAGGAAAATCGAGTACCAGTGGGCATAGCTCAGTGGTTAACTCTTTCGCATCGGTTGTCGGCATATACCGTCATAAGATTCCCCTACCGTTGACATCGGTTGATTTAATATATCGTTTTGCTACTTTCAGTACTCATTGTGACAGCTACGGTAAGAAATTGGAAGTGCAGTCATTCCCTTTATCAACGTACATGTATTATTTACAGGAATCTTTAAAGCATGTATATAAATATCGTTAGGTTTCGACACAGGAGCGATTTTTCTGTAAACCACATGTGTCAATGCCACCACATGTACGGAGTTACATAATGAACGTTAAATATAATAGTTTTTTATGCATCATCTGATAGCCAAAGGATACAAGAACCAATGTGATGTATGAAAATAGACCAGATAAGTAAATTTATGCTTGAAATACTAGTTTTATAATTGACAGTGTAATTTGTATTTGAACCGAGCCGTAATGAAATGGTTAAAGTGTTTGCTTTGCAAGCCGAAAGTCGTAGGTTCGATCCCCGACGAAGTTTAAAAATAATAATCGATTTCAGATTTATAAAATAACCCCGGTTGGTTTGAATTAGATCCCTCACACGTAAAATGATTGTCTTAGCGTATCAATCAAAATTAGTAGAAAACGAAAGTCGTCCCGTAAAGACCACCCATTAATAGTAAATTCCTGTTATAATAATGATGACGCAACAATGTCAGGCTGTAGTCTTTGACGTTGGCGGATCAACACTCCACATGCAGCGCTTAGCCATATGCACCATGGTAATATATTATTATCACTATCTGTCGGTATTCTCCTGTATGTGTTTCCATAAAAAAAATACTGACACAGTGGTTACAGCCAATTTATTTAGTCTACTGCCGATTACTTTTATTTACTGCTGATTAATTTTATTTACTACTAATGCTTTGAATTAGTTTCCGAATAAACAAATACAGACCTTTTATTTTTTAAGCTTGCCGTGGATCGAACCCGCGATCTTTTTCTTTTTAGGCGTTCGCTTTACACGTAAGCTATTTCGTTTTCTAGTCTATAAAGGAACAATACTCGACGTATTAGACGTAGTTTTGCTTCGCAGAGGGTTTAGTTTGCGAGATAGGGCGCCAGATAGCGCCCGGATACCGGAAGTGGTTAGTTCTCTGCCTGACGATAATGGCCGACTTCCGGCCGCGTAACGTTACACCGCCGCGATGCCTGAATATCTGATACATGCCTGAACTATCCGCGAGGGGTCTGGCATCTAATAGGCGTCGAGGATATACTCGAATACGCGGCTACCGGTAAGCAGCGCAACCGGAAATGACGTCTAACAGGTATAAGCAACCCCTTCTATAATGTACGCTTTTATTGATTTGTAAAAAATATTTTTTTATGTTAACATACAGGAGAATACCGATAGACGGTGATAGTGATGCTGAAGATTCATCTGTGGATTCCATGACGCTTACCATTCTAAATATTGTTAAGCGCTGAATGTGGAGTGTTGTTCCGCCAACGTCATAGACTACAGTCTGAAATTCACGCATCATCATTATTATTACAGGGTTCTCACGCATTTCAACAGCAATTTTGATTAATAGGCTATGACTGGAATTTCACGGGTAAGGGTCCAAATTAACACCAACCGGGGGTATTTTAGAGCTAAGATATCGTTTTTTTAATCTCCGTCGGGGATCGAACCCACGACCTTGGGCTTGCCAAGCAAAACCTTAAGCCACTGAGCTATACCCGTTGGCATAAGTGCATATTATAAGAATTGCTCTTTTAATTTTTAATTCAATAATAATTATTAAAAGTTATTATTTGCTAGTTAAACCTTTGGTTAAATCTAACTGGACATTTAACAATGAACCCAATCCCTTCTAGCGCTAATCCCTGGATGAACACAAAAGGTTTAGTCATGAGATAATGGGATAATCGGGATTCAGAAATTCAAAAGCCATTAAGCGACGGCTTAATGTAGCACATACAAGAGAATACCGGCAGAAGTTGATGAAGAAATCATTCACATGTGAATTCTATGACGCTCACCATTTTTATGATGGCTAAACACTGCATGTGGAGTGTTGATACGTCAATGCCATAAGACTACATCGCGATATTCACGCAATTTTTTTTTTTTTTTTTTATTATTTAAATGCGCAGTATCTGGGACTCGCAGCTTTACTCGTTCAAATAAGTGCTGACTACACAGCGTCTGTATCTTCCTCATTTTTATTTACAGATGTTTGAATCTTGGCATCTCACCTAAGGCCAATGCAGGCGTATAGCATGTTTTGAAAAAATATTCGTTGAATAGTGAGTGTGCGATGGTTTGACTGTGTAAGGAATGACGAGGTGAGGCAGCAGACAAAGCGGCCTTTCATATTACAGTCGGTTTAGAGACAAAGGAGGATCTGGCTGGGACATGTACTTTGGATGTCGCAGGAGAGCATAAACTATAGTTGCCCTTTTTTAAGGCCTCAATCTCGCGCAGTCCTGGTAACTATACATAGAATGTAGTTTTATTTGGCAGGAAATGGAAGTCGTCCTGCAAACACCACCCATTCATAGTGATTTTCTGTTAAAATGAATGATACGTGAATGCCGTGCTGTTGTCTATGACGTTGGCGGATCAACATTCCACATACAACGTTTAAGCAAATTTAAAAAATGTAAGCGTTGTAGAAATATTGGTGGAAAATCGCGGGAGGCATAGCTGACATGTACAATGGCGGCTTATATAACTTTGTAGCGGCTGTTCGTGACGAACATATGCTCTAGTTAGGGGAGTATACGATGATGATCAGTGCCGGTTTTAGTGGGTGGCGAAGTGGATCGGTGCCCCAGGGCATTATATAAGCTAGGGCCGCTGAGGACAAAGAATCTTGCTTCATCATCATCAGCCTGTATCCGTCCACTGTTGAATGTAGGCCTCCCGCATGAGTGTCCATCCTCTTCGATCCTCCACCTTCCGCATCCAGATCCACTCCCTCAAATCCCACTTATGTCGTCAGTCCATCTTACGGGGATCTGTCGGCCAATGCAACGTTTGCCAGACAGTTCTTGTGCGCCACTCCAATACAGTGCTCCGCAACCGTCCGCGGCTCTTCGACAGATATGCTCAAGTTCCTATTCGTTGGGAAGCATCCACTACTTGAGTTCTTCTACGTATTTCCTCGTTTCGGATCTTTTAGCGACACTCCTTTAATGGATCTCTCCATAGCACGCTGGGTGACTTTTATTTTATGCGAAAGGCTTGCTGTCAGATTCCACGTCTCTGCGCCATTTGTTAATACAGGGAGGATGCATTGGTTAAGCGCCTTAGTTTTAAGACAGTCTGAAAATGAACATGGATAAAACAAAAGTCAATCTTGCTTAGATTTTGTAAAATTTACACTATATGAGGCGCCAGAAAAAAAAAATGCTATAGGGCGCCGCAGGGTGTTAAGCCGGTACTGATGATGATAATATATATAAATAATGTATGATTCAAAGACGCAATTGGTGTGACTCTCATTCGTTGATTAAAACGCGGGACGATGTACTATTTTAAATGCTGTAGTTGTACCGCATAAAAAGTAATAATTGAGGTACCAGCTGTCACCTCTTGGCAACTGCTGTAGCCCTAATTGCCTGTCATTGACAGGTGAGCACTGACAGTTAATGACGCCGGCGGTAATGACGAAACAATGGATGCGGTCGAATTTACGGTTGACACTTTAATTAGACAATATCAAATAAGTAGCAATTTGAACACTAACATGTAATTTTTGTATTATATGATAGAAGTTCACTTATATAACCTTAAGTAAGTAACTTTTGGAGCCCCAAAATACCTTCTAGATTTAATTCGGTTCAAAGAAGAATAACGACGCTCTTACGACTAACCTGCAATCAATGGAACACAGGCGTAAGATTGGTTCACTTACAACGTTATGCTGAGTCATTCCTTGGCTTAAGGTAACCAACTTAAGAACTGTATACAGAGACATTTCTTAAGTTAGCCAACCTATAATAGCTGCTTTTCTTTAGAATGATAAGAGTGAGAAAGCCTCAGTACTAGAATCACCTCAAATCTTAAAAAACGTCTCTGTGTTAGTCTTTTTTGTCGTTATTACCTTAGTCATTTGCTATGCGGAATTGAAATAATTAATTATTCTTGCAACCACCCACAATTGAGGAACTCGTCTTACACTTGCTGAAAATCTATACTCGGTTAATGTATGTCGACCAAAAACTGTCGGCTTACAAAGCTCTTTCTTAATGCCACCGGTAAGCTCTGGAATGCTATTTCAGCGTGTTTGTGTTCTCTTCCATTACATGTGGATCTCTTTAAGATACATGAATATATGATTCGACGAGTCAATTAAGTATAAAGCCGGTCTCGGTTCCAAAAAACTAGCTGTATTTATATAGATCACTGAGGTATTTCAACGATAAACATTTTTTCTTCTATATAAAGGACAAATCCGATCTATCCTTGAATACGGCAGTCACTTATGTCTTGAGACACAAAATACCTTCTAAACTTAATTGACTCAGTTCAAAGATGAGCGATTCGTTTGATAAACAATGACACTCTTACTTCTAACCTGCAATCAATGGAACACAGGCGTAAGATTGGTACATTTAGTCTTTTCTATCGTTATTACCACGATCGCTGCTCTTCGGAACATAAAGAACTAATTCCTCCTGCACCAACCCACAACCAACTTTCTCGTCTTACACTTGCCGAACATACATACACGGTTAATGTGTGTCAACAAAGAATTGGCAGTTTCCAAATTTCCTTCCTTAATGCCACTGGTAAGCTTTGAAATGCTTTTCCAGCGTCTGTGTTTCCTCCTTCCAATAATCTGGATCTCTTCAAGAAACAGATAAATATACACTTGCAATCTACCTAACCCACACACAAACACAACACACGTTTCACGCATTAAGCGTCTAGCCACTCTAGCTGAATGTCATAGAAAACACTGATCTCGGCCGGTTGTGCTCTCCTGCATGAAATTGCATAAATATATATAAAAATGTAGTTTATGCAGCGTCTTTATCGTTCCCATTTTTCATGGCTGTGAATCTCGGCATATCGCCAAAAGCCAACGCAGCCGTGTAATGCGTTTTGATATCAGATGCCTGCGTAGAATATTAGGAGCAATGATGGTGTGACTTTGTGAGGAATGACAATGTGAAAGAGCGGACAAGGCAGCCTAACATACTACAGTCGGTCAAAAGGCAAAAGTTAGTTCCGGATAAGTACACCCGTGCTCGTAGCCATCCATTGTTTTTGATCCCAGTTGATGCTTGTGGAGCTTCGAGCACTAAATTTAGTACGACGCCAATGGCGCTCCTAAATGGCCTACCAGCACACCTCGATCCTTTTCTTACATCCTTTTCCTCTTTTGTTGATGGTATTGTATTATGTGATCTTTGACATTTATCGTCTTCTTCTTCTTTTATGTTATTTTTATTTTTTTGATATCTTTTGTATGTATTGTATATTTTTGTAAACTCTGTTTCTTATTATTTTGTACCTTGGAACTTCGGTTCTGTGAAATAAATAGATAAAAATGGACCAGGTTGGGACACGTTTTTTGGATTTCACTTGAGAGTATAGCTGCCTTTTATTCCAGCCAAAATTATTTCATTTTTGTTATTTAAAAATAAAAAACTTATTATTTTGATCCCCCACTCGGTCAGGCTAACTACGCCTAATGGATTCCATTACGTTTCCTCAGTACTTACTAAGCACGATGTGTGTGTATTATGCGAAATGTGAGGTGGTATTATAGCATTTGCATAATTTGCATCTAACTGGGCGCAAATTCGACCAAACGAGCCTCTGAACTACGATTAACATACACCCTGTATATATTTACGAGTATAACAGTAATATATACACTTTTGTATATAGTATATTACACAAAATAGTTTTTTTTATGTACACACATACAGGAGAATACCGACAGATGGTGATAGTAATTCTGAAGTCTCATCTGTGGAATTCTATGATGCTCAACATGGTGCATATGGTTAAGCGCTACATGTGGAGTGTTGGTCCGCCAAAGTCATAGACTACAGCCCGAGATTCACGCACCATCTTTATTACCACAGGAACTTACTATGAATGGGTGGTCTTCACGCGACGACTTTCGTCTACCACCAATTTTAATTAATAGACTATGAATTGCATTTTACGGGTGATGGATCAAATTCATACCCACCGAGGGTATTTTAGAGCTCATAAATCGGAAATCTATTTTTTTAATCTCCGTCGGGGATCGAATCCACGACCTTCGGCTCACAAAGCAAACGCTTTGTCCATTGCGCTATGACCGCCGAAAAATTATTTAAGCGTACAGTAGAATGTAATATTAAAAATATCTGAGAATATTTTGACATCCGAGGTTTAATAAAGAGCGACTTTATATCGCCAAGATCGTCGTCGGAACGCGTTGTGAATGGATGGGGAGCAGGTATCCAAATCAAAGAACTTGTCGAGAAACACATTGTCATACTTTAAAGACAATATAATGACAAATTTCGGTCGTCTGCCCGGACAAACGAAACTTTTTGCTTTCCTTACATGTCCCGGGCAGACTCCTAACTCTGAAAATTGTGACAGAAAGCGCTGAAATTAACACAGTAGCCGCTTAAGGAACTAAGAGCGCCTGCAAGCGTCATCTATAATGTTACTAATATTTTTAAATGTGTCTGTCAGACAAACGAATAAAAATAGAGACGAAACATCGTATATCAAGGGTTTTCGTCACCAGCGTGAAAGGGCTATATTGAGTTGGTATCAATATATTTCATATAAATAAATTATTAGGTTTTCACGGCCAGATTTGGTATTGTGGCTATTGGGTTTAGCCGTGTGGGCGAATTACTCTCTTCTAATATTTTGACCGCCATTGCAGGGGTCTTCTTCAGAACCCAAAAGAAACAATACCATATTTAATATAGTATCATGCTGAATTTAAAAAATGTATAAAAGGTTTCAAAAGCTACTATTTTTTGGAAAAGTATACGAGATGGTACTACCCAACGAATAGGCACACTCAAGTGGCAATGGGCAGGACATATCTGTCGAAGAGACCACGGTCGATGGGGAAAAAAGTATTGGAATGGCGCCCAAGAACTGGCATAAAAAGTATTGGCCGATTCTCTACAAGATGGAATGACGATGTAAGAAGAATAGCAGGAGTGACCTGCATGCATAAGGCGGAGGATTGAAGAGGATGAAGACTCATGCGGGAGGCTTACGTTCAACAGTGGACGGACACAAGCTGATGATGATGATGATACGAGATGATTGGTTTTAATATTTTGGGCCATATGTCCTAATCACTTGGAGGTTTCCTTCGGTTGTCGCGCTTGGTTGACAACCCCAAATTAGGCGCGCCACTAATGCGGGGGTAATGAAGTTAAATTAGTTAACGACGGAGGCGGATCCATCAAAGGCCAATCAATAAGTCACTAACGACACCTGGGGCGACATAATTACAATTCAATTCAATTACGGAATTGAGGTAAACCGTAATTTTAAATAAATTATAAGCAATAGTTAGCATTAAGTTAAGCAATATTGGGCGCGGATCAAAATTTGGATGGATCGCCGCATGGTGCTTAACGCGAGTCGATGGACGCATTGAGGCGCTCACTATGACCAAATGCTTGAGGACTTGGGTGCGGCTAATCATTCTTCTTCGTAGTATCAATCCGGTGGATTGGTTTGCAGCAACAGAATCTTGCATCTCGATCTCCATTCCTCTCGGTCCTCCGCAACCCTTTTCAACTCAGCATAAGCACTACAATTCATGTCCTCGAATACTTGCTGCAAATACTCCCGTCTAGGGCGCCCTCTACAGTTTCTACCCTCAACCATCCCCTCCACAATATCGTGAAGAAGACCATCGTGGCGCATGATGTGACCAATCCATCGGGCTCGCCTCTCTGAGATGGTTCTTATTAGTTGCCTATCTTCCTTGATTATTCTGAGAACCTCATTGTTCGTGACGTGGTCTCTCCAGGAAATTCCGAGAATTCTTCTGTACGACCACATCTCAAAGGCCTCTAGTCTTTTTTTATCACTTTCAGATAAGCACCATGTCTCACAGCCGTACATTAAGATGCTCCAAGCAAGTGTTTTGGCAAGTTGCTTGCGGAGCCCTAAAGAAATATTCTTGTACTACAGCAGTATTATATGTCCCCAGTAAAGTTGAGCCACCCTCTAGGGATAAAATAAATATTGTCCAAGCTTCAGGAGCGTCGAGCTGATCATCTGATTTCCTTAAATAAACCCTGATCATTGAACACTGAAATGTTTTTCTTGAACTACAGCCGCAGTCTATACAAGTTCGCAGGCTTTAACTCTGGAGGCTTCCGGGAACCATCTATTAATGTTTCCATGTGGACTTCCAGGTATACAGGTAGGTGTTCAAGGACATAGATACACAATCTGAGCTTACACAACTTTGAATCGGAAATTTGCAGTGTACATTTTTTTATGTAAACACATACAGAAGAATACCGACAGATGGTCATAGTAATTTTTGAAGTTTCATTTGTGGAATTTTATGACGCTTACCGCAGTGCATATGCCTAAGCGCTGCATGTGGAGTCTTGATCTGTCAAAGTAATAGACTACATCCCGAGATTCATGCATCATTCTTATCATTACAGGAATTTACTATGAATGGGTGGTCTTCACGGGACGACTTTCGTCTACCGCCAATTTTAATTAATAGGATATGACTGGCATTTTACGGGTGAGGGATCAAATTCGTACCAACCGGGGGTATTTTAGAGCTCAGAAATAGATTGACAATCTTTATTTTTAATTAATAATTAAATATACATATACTATACCTAAAATTCTTTTTTCAACGCGTCAATCCAAACACAAAAATAACGGCAGAAGCGGGATGCGAACCGCGGACCTTGGAAACCAACTATGCCCAGGTATTCATACCGCTCAGCCGACTCGGCTATTACTATGCCTGGAGCGACTCACGTTGAAACTAGTATTTATGTCATTGTTATCATCGTATGATAGATGTCGCTATAGTATATATTCAAAGTATGTATGTTTTTATTTTTAATCTCCGTCGGGGATCGAACCTACGACCTTTGGCTTGCAAAGCAAACGGTTTGACCATTGAGCTATACCCGCCGGCGATAATATGCTCCAAATATGGTGTGGATATGGCAAAAAAGTTAGAAAAAGTTTTAACGAATTGATTCGACAGCTTACGCATGGAATTTGCGAATTTGTTGTTTGGTCTAAAATCACAAAAATTGCGTACAAAAATGGTTTATTTAAAAAAATTGGCAACCGCTCTTTAGTTGGTGCATATGGCCATCTAAATAAGCAGTAAGTAAACATCGCTGACCCTAATCGCTTCCACCTTCGTGTAGCAAAACAATTAAATGTTCATTAACTTCGCATTACGGCGAGCAAACCGTTGCGGTTGATATTATCCACTTTGCGATACCCCATATGGCGAGAAGGGGTTATAATTTATTTTTTTCTACTAAGCAAACACGTACAGGAGAACACCATCAAACTGTAATGTAAAAAAATCATATATTCTTGACATTTATGAAGATATATAAAAAATCGTGTCGGAAACAATAGGGTCAGATCCTGTCTGCCCAGAAGTGGGCGACGTCGATGGTGTTACTCTCGGCCATCATCAGGTATTGCTGGATGCAGCTACTCGGACACAGCGCACACTGATTATATGCTACGAAAGTATTAAATACGACTATATGAGTGTTTACGCGATAATGTTAACAAATTACAGCCCCGCATTCACGCATCGTCTTCATTTTTTTTATTTTAGAGTCCTTCTACCATGTTTGTATCTTATGATGGATATAACCGCCATTGCAAAAAACACTTTTTTATGTAAACACATATAGAAGAATAACGACAGATGATGATAGTGATTCTGAAGTTTCATCTGAGGATTCTATAACGCTCGTCATTCTACATCTAAGCGCTGCATGTTGAGTGTCTATCCGCCAACGTCTTAGACTACAGCCCGACATTTACGCATCATCCTTATTATTATTACAGGAATTCACTATGAATGTGTTGTCTTCACGGATCGACTTTCGTCTACCAATATTTTGTATTAATAGGCTATGACTGGCATTTTACGGGTGAGGTATCAAATTCACACCAATTATATTTATAGAGCTTAGAAATCGATCAAAAAAACGTTTTTTTTTATCTCTGTCGGAGATCGAACTTTTAACCTTCGGCTTGGAAAGCAAGCGCTTTAACCACTGAGCTATACCCGCCGGAAAACTATATAGTATGTTATTGAATATGTAATAAAAGTTGTGAGATTTCCTAATCATAGTAAATGCTTGTTATTTTAGAAAAAAAGGGGGATATTTGTTAACATCCTCCTCTCTCTCGAAAGGTTATTCAGTCGCGTGATGGCAGAATTAGGAGCAGATTGATAACACAGACTTTTTAAGAAGCACATCGACATATATTTACGATAAAACATTACAATTTTAGGTTTAGACCTAGTCACAGCATTAAGTCGAGCCACAATACAATATGCTCTCGCCGACCAGTCAGCAAGGGTTACATCATGATGATGTCACTGTTAACGAATGATATTGTGACCTTATAAATGTATGATTTTTTTAAGGATACCAGGGTTCGAACCCACAAAATCTCGCGTGACAGTCGAGAGCATCAACTCTTGAGCACACTCCTCATTTGTAATTGTAATGGTTGTACTTCTTTTTACGCGTTTTGCTTATAAATTATTATAATTGCGTATTGAAAGGGTTAAATTGATGTCTTTCAACTTTTTAAGCAGACCAAAACATTACCAACGACAATGACACATTGCAAGCGCGGCTCTCGTTAGATCACCGAAGTCAAAGCAACATTGCGCGCGGACCAAAACACGGACGGGTCACCGTATTCCGCTTACTTTTAAGTCTGGGAACATATCCGAAGCATATGGTCACCACAAATTTCGCCCATTTAGTTCTATCAGTTGCCACTGTCTATATCTTATCTCCAGATATAAATGCACTCGAAAGTCATTCTAGGAGAATGTATGGATCCCGAATCGAGAGACGGCTGCTGTAGTTAGTATCCAAAGCATATTTTAGGTGAGTTGTTGTCGTTTCGCAGATTTACTTGGTCAAAAAAAAATGCCGACTTTATTATGATGTGACAGAGTGGACAAGGAAGCTTTCTACAATCAGTCAAGAGAGAAAGCTGAACTCGATTATGCCGCAGGAGAGCATAAAATACAGTTGCTTTTCTTCAAGCCCCCGGGCACTCGTTTCGATCGAGAACCATACATAGAATGTACTCGCGGAAGTCGGAACTGACATGGGATGAGGCGACTGTATCTGGACTCTACGATCACTGGACAAATCTTTAGGTTAGGTCAGGTTAGATAAGCGAGACAGCCAGTGCGCCAGACGTCCAGTGCGCCGATGAGTCGTTGAACGAATTGTCTGGTGACGAAAGGTCGTGACGCCGAGGCTTTTTGTGTCGATCTTGATAATGATGATATTATAAACGCATTAAATTCGAGTATTACAAAAAAAAAAACGGAAAATGACGGTATTTCCCCGCTGATTCGACTTTTTACAAAATTAAAAGGTTTCCCATATTAAAGATTATAAAAAACATAGGTTAACCTTTAAAATATGTATGTCTTTGTATGGGAAGCATTACATATATTAATATGAACAATAATATATATACGCTTATAAAAAATGTAACAGCTTAGTAAGACAATGCGCTAACTGCTGAAAAAACTATTTAACAGATACCACATTTTGATTCTAAAGTATTCTGGCGTATAACGATGTGTGTTTTTGTATGGGCTTATAAAAAAAAAGGTGGCCGATGTTGAAACGGTGCTAAGTGCCTTTCGGACTGAAAGCGACATAGCGCGTTGCGGTTTTGAGGTGCGCAGATAATAGTCGGACCCTTTCACGTATCATATTCTCACATTCGAAGTTGTCGAATTTAATTGGAATCGTTTGTAGTCAATTTGGGTTTTTTTTTTGTAATATAAAAAAAAACGTCTATTTGTGTTTGTGCTTAATGCATTCCTACACCATTCATACGATTCGTATGAAAGTTTTAGGAATTCATGATGTTGAATTATAAGGTTAGGTTAGGTTAGGTGTCAAGGAGCATGGTAGTAGCAGTAGAAACTATTTAGTAAACTGACTGACTGTGGTAGGTCTTGATTTTGTAGAGAAATTTCTCTTAAGTGTCTATCATCAAATCTTCTCGTATTGTTAGTTTAGGCTAGGATAGGTTTAGAAGGACATCGTAATAGTAGTAGTAAATATTAAGTAAACTAATTGACTGTTTCAAGGAAATGATGTTAGACGTAAATGTGCCATGATTTATTAGACATATTAATATTAAAGGGTTAGGTTAGGTTAGGTTAGGTGTCAAGGAGCATGGTAGTAGCAGTAGAGACTATTTAGTAAACTGACTGACTGTGGTAGGTCTTGATTTTGTAGACAAATTTCTCTTAAGTATCTATCATCAAATCTTCTCGTATTGTTAGTTAAGGCTAGGATAGGCTTAGAAGGACATGGTAATAGTAGTAGTAAATATTATGTAATTTAATTGACTGTTTCAAGGAATGGATGTTAGACGTAAATGTGCCGTGATTTATTAGACATATTAATCTTAAAGATTAAGTTATGATAGATAAGGTTAAGTTAAGTTAAGTATGTTAGGTCAGTTTAATTTAAAAAAAGCGTGGTAAGAGTTAGAAAATATTAAGTAAACTAACTGAATGTGATCCAAGGAAATGATATTAGACGTAAATGTATCTTGATTTATTAGACGAATTGCTCTTAAGAGTTAAACTCTCGCTTGGTGAAAACCCTCCCTGTCTCGTCCTGTTTTTGAAGACCCAGATAAGGACCTGTTGCTGGACGCACGCAAAAAGCTACTTGTTAAAGAGTGGCTGAAGGCCTTCCCGTGATTCTAGGTGCATCAGTTAGATGTCAAATAGACCTCAGTCTAAGGCTGCGAAATTAGTATACTACAGCAAGTTTCGAATTGTCTTCTTTGGTAACACGTTGCTAACCACGAAATACGTGCGAATGGATAAGGAAATGTTGAGGTTGGGAAATGGATTCTGCAGAATGCTTTTAGGTAAGGTAAGGGTTAGGTTAGGATAGGTTTAGTTAACATACTATCTGTGTCTTAAAGAACATCTTACAAAAAAGCGCCACGAATTACAAGAAAAAATATCTTAAGGGTTAGGTTATGTTAGGTTATGTTAGGTTACGTTAAGTAACGTTAGGTTAGGTTCAGAGGAGCATGGTACTGTCTCTGCGTTTTACGAAATGGAGATTGACATAAGTGCTCCACGATTTATTAGACAAGTTGTTCTTAAGATGCTTAGACAGCGGATATGGAAGAAGCAAAAACTAAAAGTAAATTATCGTATTTTTTTTTCAATTAATCTAAATGGAAGAAAATCGATTTGTTTTTTATTTGATGGTTTGTTTCGGTAGCCGACGGGTTAAAGCAGCCGCGGTAGTCTCACAAGAGCGCGGGTTCTTTGTCCCCCCCATTTAGTCACCTAATTACTGCACTGTCGGCCGCCGCAAACGCTCAGGTAAAATAATAGGCTCCAATACTACAAATAATGCAGAGGCGCATCCATTTTTTAAAATTATTAATTTAAAAAAATCATACAATGATGATTATAGTAAATTGTAAGCGCGGTTCTCGTTAGATCAACGAACTTAAGATATATTAAAATATCCAAATAAAACTTGATTGAGTGTTGCCACCGCGTTTTTTTATTCTAAGCCTAACCTAAACATACCTAACTTAACCTAACCTAACTCTCTAAGGACTTCTCAAAAATGGCAGGCACCATAGAATCCACAAACGATATTTCTCCATTACCGTCTGTGTGTATATTCACGTATACGTTTACAAGTAAAAACACCCTCTCAAGGGACAGAACCCGCGATGTTTTAATTAACAGTCGAGCACAACTCTATGTAATACCTCATCATCATCATCATCAGCCTGTGTCCGTCCACTGTTGAACGTAGGCCTCCCGCATGAGTCTCCATCCTCTTTGATCCTCCGCCTTCCGCATCCAGGTCACTCCCGCTATTCTTCTTATATCGTCAGTCCATCTTGTAGGGGGTCGGCCAATGCTTCGTTTGCCGGTTCTTGGGCGCCATTCTAATACTTTTCTTCCCCATCGAGCGTCATCTCCTCGACATATATGTCCTGCCTATTGCCACTTGAGTGTGCCTATTCGCTGAGTAGCATCCACTACTTGAGTTTTTCTGCGTATTTCCTCGTTTTGGATTCTTTCTTTTAGCGACACTCCGAGCATGGATCTTTAGAGCACGCTGAGTAACCTTTATTTTATGGGTAACACTAACCATTTCCTTATCCATTCCCACGTATTCCGTGGTTAGCAACGTGTTACCAAAGAAGGAAATTCGAGACTCGCTGTAGTATACTAACTTCGCAGCCTTAGACTGAGGTCTATTTGACATCTAACTGATGCACCTAGAATCACGGGAAGGCCTTCAGCCACTCTCTAACAAGTAGCTTTTTGCGTGCGTCCAGTAAAGGGTCCCCATCTGGGTCTCCGAAAACAGGACGGGACAGGGAGGGTTTTCACCAAGCGGATAAGACTAGCCTAGCTAAAGACCTTTATTTCATTTGTAAGACCTGCTGTCAGATTCCACGTCTCTGCGCCATAACTTAATACAGGGAGGATGCATTGGTTAAGCGCCTTAGTTTGTAGACATTGCGGAATTTTCGCTTTAAAAAATAAATATATAAATACAAGATTTGGTTTCCCCGAGCGGCTCTGTCAGCTGCCACTCGCTCTCCGCCTCGGATATGACGCAGCCGATATATGCCTCCCAATCAAGCCTTTAATGACCGCGAACAAAAAACTCCTAATAATACGGATGTTAGTCCAACCTAAGCAGCCGGTCCACCCGGCTGTCTGCCACTAACCACGTGAACAAATAATAACCATAGCCGGCCATTCAGTTGAGGTTTTTGTTTTGATTTTAACGTTAATTAAACACTGCCTCTACAACCGATGCATCCGCGTAATGAGATTTGAGAGCAGGCACCTACAAAGCAGACTATGGAGAGCTTTAGATATCTTGCGCACATGTCACAGAGCAATGGAGCTAACGTTATCACTTTTTTCTTTCACTTTCCGTGTCGTATCTTGAAAACACACTCAAGTGGCAATGGCCAGGACATATCTGTCGAAGAGACGACGGTCGATGAGGAAGAAAAGTGTTGAAGTGGTGCCCAAGAACTGACAAACGCAGCGTTAGCCAACCCTCTCTTCCTCTCTTCTTGCGACGCTTTTCCATGTGATCCAGGCATGCAACAGACAGTGAGACACTCTCTCGTGGATTGCATCATCCACGAAAACAGAAGACGCATTCTGTGTTGTCGCCTGAGAGCCTCTCTGGCTGGGATATGTATTAAAAATGCCGCAGGAGAGCATTAACTATAGCTGCCTTTTCTTTAGGCCGCCGAACTTGCGCCGTCCTGAAAGGCCGTCGAGAATCATACATAGAATGTACTCGGCGGAGCTGACTTGGGGTAAGACGAGGAATATGGCGGCGGCTTGTGAATGCCATATGATCCAGTTAGAGAAGCGGACATGGTAAGACGATGATGATGATCAAACAGTGCGCAACCGCGTAATTGGGGGTACTGCGGGGCGGCACAGCTCAAAGGCAGTCTAAAGCAGTCTGATGGTCTTCCGTCTGCAGTGGAGAAGAAGTGCAGAGTCATCCAGAGCTGGCGCCTCCAGAGGCCCACAAAAACTGCCGACCACCGCACATCGTATCTCACACACGGGATATTCATAACAGGTAGCGGCAAGAGTACCTCGTAAGCTGGCCAATCATAGTGACGCTTCAAAAACATGCCGACGTACAAAACAGCTACCGATTCGGAGCGTATATCCACCACAAATTCCCTCCACACGTTGTGTTAATTTTTCATGCCTTGTTTGAGAAAATCTCAAGATTTCAACCTGGAAAATTAAATCATCATCAGCGTCGGTCCACTGTTGAACGTAGCCTTCCTGCATGAGTCTCCATCCATTCCACATCCAGATCATGGGGTTTTTATAGTTGCGTGTTGTACCCTTCAAGTTACACACCAGGTTAGAATGTACGTCTAAGAATTAGTTGAACGTAAGAGCCTATTTCATGTCAGCCTCGTTAACCGCTCGTGTAGCCCCGACGATTTCTCTGATGAAGTTTAACAGCAAGGGATCGTCAGAACTAAGCAGCAATTCAGGAAAATCCTCCCATGAAATGGTAGAGGCTCTCAGGTGACACAGAATGCGTCTCCTATTCTCATGGATGATGCACTCCATGAGAGAGTGTCTCACCGTCTGTTGCATGCCTGGATCACATGGACATGCGTCGCAAGAAGAGAGGCCAAATCTTAAAAGTAGATTGGGGGTCCAATCCAAAGGTGGCTGCCGTATTCGCTTAAATGTATAGACTATAAAGCATGCTGTTGATCGCGCATCGAGGTCGCTCTTTTATAATACATCAATTACTTGTACAAAACATCACGTCTTTGATACAATGGCTTGATTTTTTCTATTGTATGTGCGGGCGCAGCGGGCGGTCGATATAAACCAGGGTTTCCACCTAACTGTTGATCATTATCACCACTATATCATCTGCTTGTAAAACCAGCTACCTCTAATATCTACACTGAAGTTGCGAAGCAGCTTTCTGAGATCCACACAACCTCTCATATCCCTGAAACTGAAAGACTTTAGCTGTGGTAACAAATCGCATCAGAAGATTTCATTACTCCAAGGGAAAGCCTCCTAACAAAAAAAAATGCAATGATTTTATTTTGGTCGAATTTACGAGTGAGCTAATGCGAACTTCAAGTGGTCCATGTTAACCCAGTAATATGCACTCACTAGAGAGGGGTTATTTTATGATCAATTATGATTAAGCGCAGTGGAAAGCGTTTAACTTGCATGCGAGATTGCAATACAGGATTTTAATCCGTATTGCTCCACCAAACATAAGACGCAAAGTCAAATGCGCCATAGAAATACGTAAGGCAATCAACCAACCGACCCACTGATTGTGTAACCAACAACATCTAGACTTAAGACGAGAAGCAGCTTTCTGAGATCCACATCCCTGAAGCTGAAAGACTTCAGCTCTGGCAATAAATCGCATCAGAAGATTTTACTACTTCTAAAGAAAGCCTCTTAACTGGCAAGAACCTTGACAGGCGGACCTGGAAATCCCTGAACAGATTAAAAACTGAGTCGGTAAAACAAAGAACAATATTGAGCGGTGGGGAATGCTTCGGCAGGGAGAGTAGCTGTTGAGTGACTGTTGAGACCTGCAGACCGCCTCACACTTAAGATCGATTAGCCACGTCACGACAATGAGGTTCTCAGCACATCAAGACCTAATGCTCATGCGCCACGATGGTCTTTATCGAAACTGTAGCCAGATATTGTTTCAAGGACATGAGTTGTAGCATTTATGCTGAGCTGGAGAGGACTGCAGAGGATCGAGAGGAGTGGAGATCGAGATGCAATATTTTGTTGCTACAAACCAATCCACTACGAAGAAGAATAAAAATAATAAAATGGCAAGCCTTAAATAATTTTAAAATGACATTGCTCCATCAAAGTGTGTCGGTATTCTCCTGTATGTGTTTTACATCCAAAAAAATAAATAAAGCTTTTTTCGCTTCTTTGTTGATTGATCCGTGATGACGGTCGTGAAATTGATTAGGCCCTGACTTAAATGCTGAGGGCGCGGGTTCGATTACTCGCTTCCACCGGACCCTCGGATCACCCATGGAAGATCGTCATCAAGCACGTTTCGAAGAAATGATGGAAGATCGTGATAGTCATGATTCGTGTTTGAACAACAGACAGCACCGTGACCGAAGCTTGTACTTTGTACAGTCAGGGAGGCTGGACGCTGCATGCGGGAAACGTGTGTTGTGTTCGTGTTTGTGTGTGGGTTGGGGAGATTGAAAATGTATATTTATGTGTTTTTTTAAAGAGATCCAGATTGTAGGAAGGAAAAAACACAGACGCTGGAAGAGCATTCCATTGCTTACTGGTGGCATTAAGGTAGGAACTTTGGAAATTGTCAGTTCTTGGTTGACATACATTAACCGTGTATTGATGTTCGGCAAGTGTAAGACTTGTTTGTCGGTTGTGGGTGGGTGCAGGAGGAATTAGTTCTTTAAGTTCCGAAGAGCAGCGACCGTGGTAATAACGGTAGAAAAAGACTAAGAGAACCAATCTTACGCCTCTGTTCCATTGATTGTAGGTTAGACGTAAGTGTCATTGTTTATCAAACGAATCGCTCTTCGTTGAACTGAGTCAATTAAGTTTAGAAGGTATTTTGAGGCTCCAATCCAAAGGTGACTGCCGTATTCAAGGAAAGGTCGGATTTGTCCTTTATATGGAAGAAGAAGTTGTGTATCGTTGAAATACCTCCGTGATCTATATAATACACCTAGTATTTTGGAAGCGAGACCGGCTTTATACTTAATTGACTCGTAATATTTGACATTATTTGAGATTGCTAATCCAACAATGTTGATGGAGCTTGCTTTTGGAAGAGAACAACCGTTGAAAGATACAGGATCCATAGCAGTCTTCTTGGTGAAGAAAGTACATGATTGGGTTTTGGAAATGTTGAAACTGAAATGAAACGTACTTGCATCTTCGATTATTTAGGTTAAGCGACATTGTGTGCGTTTCACTCTTGGATGGACAGACGCAGATATGCTCCTGATGCCTTAAGAGAGACTCTTCTAATGTCTGCTTGCTGGAGTACGCCGAAGACGTTGTTATCATAGAACCATCCACTGGAGTTGTACAAAACATTATTGCCAGGTTGGAAGCAAACTCTCTTTTCCATCCATCAAACACTTACTGACGTGGAAAAAGAAGAACTCCGTGGACTTTCATCTCACTCAAGCGTTTACCGGACACGGAATTTTCAGAGAATTCCTAAAACGATTTGACTCTTTTTCTTGCGACGCATGTCCATGTGATCCAGGCATGCAACAGACTCTCTCATGGAGTGCATCATCCATGAGAACAGGAGACGCATTCTGTATTGTCGCCTGGAAGTCTCTACCATTTTTTGGAAGGATTTAACCTGAATTGGTGCTTAGTTTTGACGGTTCCTTGCTGTTAAGCTTCATCAGGGAAATCGTGGTTAACGAGGCTGACATGGAATAGGCTCTTACGTTAATCAACTATTTCTCAGACGAATATTCTAACCTTGTGTGCATCTTGCAGGGTACAATACACAACTTTATATTTTTTTCTACATTTTTTTAAGGGAAAAATAATCTAAGCAGAATCTAACAGGCTACCACGCACAACTATATGTTTTTTAATCATTTTTTGAGTCCTACCTTCTGTTCTGGTACCAGGTCTTGACCTGCGTGTCCGTGAGTCCCAGCTTGGCTGCCAGCTCCATGCGATCCTGCACGCTTAAGTACTTTTGTCTCTCGAAGCTCTTCTCCAAAGTCTGCAGTTGGTGGTCAGTGAAAGCGGTTCTCGCTTTGCGCTGCTTCTTGGACAAAGACGATCCGCTTCCACCACCGCTGCATCCCTTGCCACCGGAACCCACGTCATCAGAGTCTTCTTTTCCACCTGCAAACAACAAAAAAAACATTTATTTTATTAATATGTACCAAGTGATAATAACAAATTAACATATCAATGCTAGGAGTACCCCTAAAAGATGCAAAAGAATTTGTATACCTTGGAAGTACAATCACCTGGGATGACAGAACAAAAAGAGAAGTCAACAGTCGAATACATCAAGCAAGGCTAGCTTTCAATAAAAAAGCCAAAATTCTTGAGTCAAAGAATATTTCTTTAGAGCTCCGCAAGCAACTTGCCAAAACACTTGTTTGGAGCATCTTAATGTACGGCTGTGAGACATGGTGCTTATCTGAAAGTGATAAAAAAAGACTAGAGGCTTTTGAGATGTGGTCGTACAGAAGAATTCTCGGAATTTCCTGGAGAGACCACGTCACGAACAATAAGGTTCTCAGAATAATCAAGGAAGATAGGCAACTAATAAGAACCATCTCAGAGAGGCGAGCCCGATGGATTGGTCACATCATGCGCCACGATGGTCTCCTTCACGATATTGTGGAGGGGATGGTTGAGGGTAGAAACTGTAGAGGGCGCCCTAGACGGGAGTATTTGCAGCAAGTATTCGAGGACATGAATTGTAGCGCTTATGCTGAGCTGAAAAGGGTTGCGGAGGACCGAGAGGAATGGAGATCGAGATGCAAGATTCTGTTGCTGCAAACCAATCCACCGGATTGATACTACGAAGAAGAATAACATTTACAAAGGATAGGATTCATGTGGCAGAGATGAAGATGCTGAGGTGGGCGGGCGGTATGACTAGAGTGGACAGAGTTCGAAATGAGCATATTCGGGGTTCATTTCGGGTGGCCTCACACTTGAAAAGATAAGGGAAAACCGCCTAAGATAGTATGGACATGTGACACGGAGAAATGAGGACCACATGGTAAAGATAGCCCTCAACATACCCACGCTGAGAAGAAAACCTGGAAGATCACAGGCAACCTGGACTGCAACTGTAAACAAGGATCTAAGAACTCTGGGTTTGACCGAGAATGCAAAGCAGGACAGACAGACATGGCGAATGTTCACGAGGAGAGTCGATCCCAGATGATGGGAAATGGCGAGGCTAAAGACAGAACACCCCCTCTCATTCATACAATAGTGCAGAGAATCGACAGTTGACTCGCTTATTTGGTTCACGCCGCTAGCTTCTCGTTACCTGTTCTATCAAACCTTCGACGTTCGTCGTCCCGCTCCTGAACACGCGGTCTGGACCTCGGATACTGTCTTTTATTTTGAGATATGTCAAACTCTACTCGTATATAAAATATCATATTTTTATGACATTTCTCTCTCCAATTATGCAGAAAAACGGCAGACGCTGCGATTCGAGCCACGAACTATGCACTTAGTTCTTCTATGCCCAGGTTTTAGTTGTATAGATCGCCACTTGCGGCGGTGGACGTCAGCCCATCACGAGCGCGCTCAGTCGTGAGTTAAGTCCCGATCGATCGAAGCGAAAGTAACGCAATGTTACGATCGATCGGGGAAACCAGGTCATTATCGAAAATATATGTGCTTCGGAAAAAGTCTGTGTGTTGGTAATCTGCTCCTCATACTTCCACCACGCAATCCGATAACTATCCCGGCGACGTGAAGTCGTTTCTCCCGTAGAGAGGAGGATGTTAACCCTTTCATTACGGCTCGGTTTGAATACAAATTATACTGTCAATTATAAAACTAGTATTTGAAGCATAAATGTACTTATCAGGTCTAATTTCATATATCACATTGGTTCTTGTATCATTTAGCTATCAGATGATGCATAAAAAAATATTCTAAGAAAGTAACAAAACGATATATTACGTCAACCGATGTCAACGGTTGGGGAATCTTATGACGGCATATGCCGACAACCGAAGCGAAAGGGTTAATAGAAAGTACTTCCAGGAGGTAGAACCGACATAGGATGGTGCAAAGACTATGTTGCATGTCAAAGCTTTATGGCGTCAGTTTGTGACATCCATTTGCTCCAATTAGAAAAGCTGATGATGATGATGTTGTGTAATAATTCCCCCAGTGTTTGCGATGCTCAAATAATGTTATTGAGTGTCACAGTGGGGTTGAAACCGCCCCTCTCGAGTGTATATCGCGACCCTCGCTGTGTCGCTTGCTCCAACACGAGGGGAGAAACTGTCAACATAAAACTATAATTGCGCAATTGCATTGTCAATAAAAGATTACTTGAATATATCATCAATGGATCTTGTAGTAGATATATTTCAGTAGTATAAAATATTTATTTATTTATCTTGTTTTTATATGGATCACGTAAGATAAGTTCTCTATTAGGAGACTGCAGTTTCGAATAACTCGTAGCCTTTCTCAATCCTTCTCTTGTTAAGAGATAACTGAGCTGCGCTAGTACTTTTCAAGTGGTTTAACCCATTTTATGTGGGAGACGGGGTAGGGGTGTGTCTTTCAGGGAATGATGATGGGAGAGGGATACAGATTGAGAGAAGGATTGAGAAAGGCTACGAGTTAGTCGAAATTGCAGTCTCCTAAAAGAGAACTTATCTAACGTGATCCATGTAAAAAAACAAACTAAATAAATAAATATCTATAATTTATAATGGATCACAAAGTGAATGCTGAAAACATTGAAAAAAATATTTCAGTACTGTATGTTTTATATTTATTTTTTCATATTTTTAAATAATGTATTAATTTAATATTTAAGAATTGATTTGTACATAAAAATTCACAGAAAACATCACCTTATATGACATTTATCTCGTCAATAAATTGGAGAAAAATAAACACTAATCGGTGGGTATCGATCTACGAACATTTTGCAAACCAATTTATATAATGTTGATATCAGCTTGATATAGCTCTTTTAAGCTGACGCCGTACAGCCTCGAAAAACGATCTTTTGTCTCTTATTTTTGTTCGCTCGCCTGACATGCACACCTAATAATGTTAGTTTTAATTTTACATTAAATTACACGGCGTTTGCGTACGCCATTTTATTTGTTATGACAGTTGCTCCATTTCGTGTTAGTGCAACTGTCATCTTTAATTTGTTTTTTTGCCGTTATTATCTTGGCGGCCCTGCATGTCACAGTGTTCACAGTTCCGGCAGTCGTCATTTAACTCTTCTCCGGCCGGCGAAACGTCATGTACCGGTCGGATGAGGAAATCAAGTCTTTATTGCAAAATAAATGCGAATTTTGCTTCAAAAACAAGTTCTATGCTTTGCGTCCTGCTCCTGCATCATTTCTCCTGTGAATTGTCGTCCTTTTTTAAGGACTGGGGGAATTCAATGTGTAAGTATGATATAAAGCAAATCGTTGGTTTAACAAGTTTAATGCTGTACACGTTAACGTAAAAATATTTGTGTAAATTAATAGTGTGTTTTCTTGAAGGGCCGTCCCCAATACAAGTGTTAACTTGTTGTAACCCAACAAACATATCACTTCTCCCCTTTTCAACATAGTCAACAAGGTATCTATTCTGTACGAGGCAAATATACAAGGTACTTCAAATTAACAAGGGCGTAACCTTTTTGTGGAGTGTTGTTCCGCCAACGCCATAGACTACAGCCCGAGATTCGCGCATCATCCTTATTATTACAGGAATTAACTATGAATGGGTGGTCTTCACGGCATGACTTTCGTCTACCACCAATTTTAATTAATAGGCTATGACTGGCATTTTACGGGTGAGTGATCAAATTCACATCAACCGGGGGTATTTTAGAGCTAAGAGATCAATTAAAAATATTTTATTTTAATCTCCGTCGGGGTTCGAACCCACGACCTTTGGCTTGCAAAGCAAACGCTTTGACCATTTAGCTATACCCGCCGGCAGATCGCCAAGAGATTAAATTTATCACATTTCAACAATATTTGACACGCCTTTATTGTACAAACGTATGTTTCATTTTTATTTAACCCTTTCGCATCGGTTGTCGGCATATGTCGTCTTAAGATTCCCCTACCGTTGACATCGGTAGCCGGGATATATCGTTTTGCTACTTTCTTAGAATAGTTTTTATGCATCATCCGATAGCTAAAGGATACAAGAACCAATGTGATATATGAAAATAGTCCAGATAAGTACATTTACGCTTCAAATACTAGTTTTATAATTGACAGTATAATTTATATATTCAAACCGAGCCGTAATGAAAGGGTTAAAAGCGAAAGTACTTTGCGAACAACCTAATATATTTTTGAATATTTATAAACATGTAAAAAAATATCTTTGAGTCTTCATTCCTCTCGACACGTTTACATAAAAAGATCAAGCAATTAACAAACGTGCCCTCTCACACTTAAAATTCATATCTCAATTTGTCCCCTTATATAAAATTAGTTTATATTCGAACCCCTTTTGGTACCCCCCTTATTTGGCGAAAAAAAAAGTATTTGTAAGAAATTATTTAAATATTTATATGACAAAAGATTTGACATGGGTTTCTCTGATTGGTTGGAATTTAACTGTCTTTCGAACAAAAAAAAAACATGCTTATTTATCATACATATTTATATAAAACTTTTCATGAAACTAGTCATACAAGTTTTTTTATAATTAAATAATAATGGGCGCCTTTTTATTTCTTTAATTTATTCTAGCTAATCTTTTAAGTGAATGGATGTTTTTTACGGTCACAGTTGTTGTTCCCAAGAAACAAGTATCTTCATCATCATCAGCCTGTATCCGTCCACTGTAGAATGTAAGCCTCCCGCTTTAGTCTCCATACTCTTCGATCCTCTGCCTCCCGCATCCAGGCCACCCCCGCTATTATTCTTATGTCGTCAGTCCATCTTGCAGGGTGTCGGCCAATGCTTCGTTTGCCAGTTAGATAATCCCCTTAATTAATCATAATTGCAGTGAAAAATTATAAAAAAATTGAGATTTACTGGCTGAAAACATTAAAAAACCATCTATCAACGCTCACGGAATGGGCATAGGTCCACTTTGATTTCAAGCTCGATAGCTACTGCCGCTAGTCGTAGTTGTTGCCTGAGTGGCTAACTCCCACTCTCTTCCATCTTCCTTCACAGTGAAGTATGAAACAGTTAAATGCGAATATATTGTCGCACTCCAATACTTTTCTTCCCCATCTCTTCGATAGATATGTCACATTGCCACATGAGTGCGCCTATTCGTTGTGTAGCATCCGCTATTTGAGTCCTTCTACGGATATAATCGTTTCAGATTATATCTTTTAGAGACACTCCAAGCATGGATCTCTCCATAGCACGTTGGGTGACCTTTATTTCATATATAAGACTTGATGTTAGATTCCACAACTCTGCGACATAAGTTAATACAGCGAGGATGCATTGGTTAAACGCTTTAGTTTTAAGATATTGCGGAATTTTCGCTTTAAAAATGTACTTTAGTTTTCCAAATGCTGCGCATCCCAGTTGTATACGCCTGTCGATTTCTTTTGAGAGATTATGGCGTCCTAGTTGTATTACTTGTCCCACATAGGTATAATCGTTAATATCCTCTAACTAGTATACGAGTATGTAATGGTAATTACATTTTAAGAGTTTTACTTAGGGATTATTTCAAATATCAAATATATGAATGCTTTTTAATCGTCTTGACTTTTGTGAGTATGTTTATACACGTGGAGAACTGAAAAAGCTCTCATAGAACGCAAAACTGTACTATTCCAAAATAATAATAAACCGTGCTCAGTGTATTCCATGCTGACACAAGGTTGGAAGTATTAACTAATTCAAAATATGTTAAAAAAAAAAGTTTGCAAAAATTCACGTATTATATATTCTTTTCTACAGATCAAGGCGAAACCGCGGTATCCCAGCAAATGAACAAGGTAGGAAGTATTTCTCTAAATATAAAACATATTTTTTTAATGTTTTCAATTATGCATTATAATTTTTTTTTTATATGTAAACACATAAAGGATATTAAGGAATTACAACAGATGATGATGGTAATTCTGAAGTCTTATTTGTGGAATAATATGACGCTTACCGTAGTGCAAATGGCTAAGCGCTGCATGTTAAGTGCATCATACTGATTTGATCCCTCACCCGTAAAATGCCAGTCGTAGCCTATTAATTGAAATTGGTGGTAGACGAAGGTCGTCCCGTGAAGACCACCCATTCATAGTAAATTCCTGTAATAATAAGGATGATGCGTGAATATCGGGATGTAGTCTATGACCTGAGCGTCATAGAATTCCACAGATGAGACTTCAGAATCACTGTCTGTTGGTATTATATTTTCTTTATCTGCTTACATACAAAAATATCTAAATATTGTTATTTTATGAATACTGTTTGTTTTACAATTTGATGATTTGATTCTTTCTTTAGTGACGAATATCAACCGTGTATAGTTGTATAAATAGACAACAGTTATCTCTACCTACAGCCTCGAATCTAATCTTCTTCTTTATTTACGTTTGTTCGATTTCACACTTTAAAGCGTAGTTAAATTGTTTTTTTTACATGCCAGACGTAATACAGAAGCGGATTTCGATTGTAAATATTTATATATAAAAGTTTACATTAAAACTAAGAAATATTTAAGCAGAGATGGTGTTGTGTGCAAAATTATAATGCATACAACGCCATCTATTAGAACCAGCATAAATTTAAAAAAGCGTTCAATACAAAATGTATGAAAGAAAACCTTCATATTTTTTTCTTGAAGGGATCCAGACTGTAGAAAGGAGGAAACACATACGCTGGAAGAGCATTTCAAAGCTTACCAGTGGCATTACGGAAGGAAATTTGGAAACTGCCAGTTCTTGGTCGACACACATTAACCGTGTATGGATGTTCGACAAGTGTAAGACGAGTTTGTCGGTTGTGGGTGTAAGACTAAGTGAACAAATATTACGCTTTTGTTCCATTGATTGCATGTTAGGCGTAAGAGTGTCATTGTTTTAAAAAAGAGTTGCACTTCTTTGAACTGATTCAATTAAGTTTAGAATGTATTTTGGGGCTCCAACCCAAAGGTGACTGCCGTATTCAAGGATAGGTCGGATTTGTCCTTTATATAGGAAGAAGAAGTTTTTTTATCGTTGAAGCGAGACCGGCTTTATACTTGATCGACTCGTAATTTTTGACATTATGCGAGATTGATAATCCAAGCATGTTGATGGAGCTTGCTTTTGGAAGAGAACAACCGTTGAAAGATACAGGATCCACTGCAGTCTTCTTGGTGGAGAAAGTACATGATTGGGTTTTGGAAATGTTGAAACTAACGAGGTTGAGGTCGCCCCATCTTGAAACCCTTTCAAGGGACATGTTCATCTTCTCCACCAGAGATTCCTTAACAGCTATAGAGTATATATTAAAGAAGAGATGTAGTGATGCGAATTTCGTTTCGAGAATGTACGAGCGCTTGTTTGCAGAGGCCATATGCACCAAATAGATAATTTTAAATTGTATTAAAATAAGTATATCTGACCCTGTGTTCTTACGTTTTTTGTAAAGCGGTTTCATGCACGTATTAGGATGCCGATAGAAGATTTGAAAACCAACAAAAGTATTAAAAAAACACCTTTATTCAGTCGTTCAATCTTAAGGCGCGTTATGGAGCCACGCGCCTGGTTGAAACATATTAGATTGTTCTATCAGAGGCCAGGTTCTTATATCAACACATCACCATCATGATACCGTGTCCGCTCCTCTAATTTGCTTGGTGAAAACCCTCCCTATTCCTTCCTGTCTTTGGAGACCCAGATAGGGACCCGTTAGTGGACGCACGCAAAAAGCTACTTGTTAGAGACTGGCTGAAGGCTTTTCCATGATTCTAGGTGCATCAGTTAGATGTCAAATAGACCTCAGTTTTAAGCTGCGAAGTAAGTATACTACAGCGATTCTCGAATTGCTTTCTTTGGTAACACGTTGCTAGCCACGAAATACGTGGGAATGGATAAGGAAATGGTAAGGTTGGAAAATGCTTTCTGCAGAATGGCAGACATCATTTGGGAGTTCATTCTCAGCTATGCGTAATCTATGGAGATAAGTGTATGAGCGTATAACACGTGCGCAAATGGTGGTCCATGATGAGGAGCTTTCCGGACGGCCATCTGTTTCTGACGAAACAATCGCAAAAGTGGAGGCAGCGATGCTCTCAGATCGAAGAGTGACGATTCCTAAGGTCTCTGAAATGATCCCTGATGTCAGCAAAACCTCTATTGACAAGATTTTGACGGAGCATCTAGGATATGCTGAGGTTTGCACGAGATGGGTGCCAAGAATGTTGATCGTAGATCGGCGATAGAGAAGATCTGGAAGAAGCGGCTCTCAGGTATCTGCGTGGCTTGGCAGCAGATTTTTTTACTCGGGCGTTCAAAAGCTCGTATACCGCATGCAAAAATGCATTGACCTAAGTGGCGACTATGTAGAAAAATAGGTAAAAGCCTGAACTTTACAAAAATGTACGCATTCATGGAATTAAACATGTTTTACACTGTAAAAAATCACTGGGAATCTTATATTACGGATAATCCTCGTAAATGTAAACACATGGAGTAAAATTTCGAAAAAGAGTAATCTCTTTTATACTTTTTTTGTACAGAAAGGTTTCGTCTCATGACCAACCTTAAGTAAAGGTGCTTACACTCTAATTAATTGAATTAATAGTCTTTTTACGAAAAATAAATAAGTGATGAAATGGAAGCTTAGCAATTTGATCGCATGCAAGAGAAACCCTTTTAAGGCAGGGTTTCAAACCAAACAGAGGATGTTGCGGTGCTTGCGGTGACCATCCAAGATTGTTTAACCCTTAAGTAGCTTGCGCACGTGAGTGGCAAAATCTATGAAATTCGTATTCCCCAATGATATACACTGTAAATGTATGTCGACAAAGATCTAGCCATTTTCAAAATTTATATATTTAGGAATACAACTCATGTCCTCGAACACTTGCTGGAAATACTCCCGTCTAAGGCGCCCTCTACAGTTGCTACCCTCAACCATCCCTTCCACAATGTTGTGAAGAAGAGCATCGTGATGCATGTTGTGACCGATTCTTCTTCGACCGTTCTTACTATGATATGATAGTATGTACTCGTAAATGAAACTACTAAGTATTCAAAGTTTCTTCGCTTATATGAGGGTTGTGAGTCTTGATAAATTTTCCAGTTCAGTGGTTCCCTATCGCAGCTTGTATGGCTTCAAGCGTAAGGCGCGCATTCTTTTTTTTCATACTAAAGTGGGCTTAGAACAAGATCAAAAAATAATATAACTATAACATTTAAAAATACTTTATTAATTATAATTTTACATATTTTATGCATTGAGACGAGGGCTGCCAAGACAAAATATAATCTGTGGATATTATGGAGTACCATTTTAAAGGCTACACGTTACATGTGTAATGTTGATCTGCCAACGACATATACTACAGCTCGGCATTCGTGCATGATCCATTTTTAATATTAATTCTCTATGAATTAATGGTGTTCACGGGACGAACTTCGTCTACCTTTTAATTAATAGGCTATGACTGGCATCTCACGGGTGAGGAATTAAATTCAAATCAACAGGGGCTTTTATAGAGCTAAAAATATATTTTTGTAAATATAAATATATTTTATATCTCCGTCGGGGATCGAACCCACAACCTTTGTATGGTAAGCAAACGCTTTACCACTAAGCCACACTCGAAGACGTTACAAGATGTGTTCTGAAAGAGCATAGCAGCTGACGATATGCCACTGGAAATTGATGCGAAACCTGGACATCCCAGTAATAATAATACGTGTACCGGAAAAAAATGACGTTTTTTAGTGGTTTTGAGTGGTCAGTTTTGCTTCGGCAGTTGAACTTTTGCAACGTGTTCTGTGTTGTTTCTCTGACTATGTATACCTGGAGTGTACTAGGGCTTATAAAAAAAAAATTACAACCGTCTATAAAATGGAGAGCTTTGTACCGAATGAGGAATTTATTCGAAATATTATGCTTTACCATTTCATGAAGAAAGAAAGTGCAACACGTGCTACAAATTTGTGATTTAGTGGGAGATATTTTGAATGTTCGGAAATGCCAGAGGTGGCTTAAACAATTAAATCCGGCGACTTTCTTTTAGAAGCACATTGATTATATTTATGATAAACTCTACAAGCTTCCGGCCAAGCGGGAGGACATGCCGCTGGCCGTCATGCGAACTTCTCGATCGTCAACACATAACTGACTCGTCCGGCCCGCGGTCGGTCACCAGCACCGTCGGTGGCAAAACTATATAACTAGTCCCAATATGGCAGACACATAAATGTATGGCTTCTTCTTCTTTATCCTAGCCATTTCCCATCATCTGGGGTCGGTTCTTTCGCCATGTCTCTCTGTCCTGCGTTGCATTCTCGGTCAAACTCAGGGTTTTCAGATCCTTGCTTACAGTTGCAGTCCAGGTTGCCTGTGGTCTTCCAGGTCTTCTTCTCAGCGTGGGTATGTTGAGGGCTCTCTTCACCATGTGGTCCTCATCTCTCCGTGTCACATGCCCATACCATCTTAGGCGGTTTTCCCTTATCTTTTCAGGTATAGGGGCCACCCGAAATGAACCCCGAATATGCTCATTTCGAACTTTATCCACTCTAGTCACACCGCCAGCCCACCTCAGCATCTTCATCTCTGCCACATGAATCCTATCTAAGTCACGTTTCAGCGGGGTCCAACACTCCGTAGAGCATAGCTGGCCTTACAGCAGTTTTGTAGATTTTACCTTTTGGTCCTAACTGGAATCTTGCTGTCACATAAAACCCCAGAGAGAGACCTCCATTTCAGCCATCCTGTGTTTTTTCTATGCTCCATGTCGGATTCAGGTTTGGCGTCTAAGGATATCACAGAGTCCAGATATTTAAAAGTATCTCACATAAATGTATGGCAAGCGACATAAATAAGAGACGAAAGATTGGATATCGAGGTTTTCGGTACCAGTTAGCAAGGGCTACATCGTATATACAGAAAATGTATCGTTTGAATGTTGCGTTACAGTTAGATGCGTGACGCATTAATGCGTCCCGGATATTCCGTTAGATAGCTTTACGCAGATTGCGTCCCGAAAGACCGTTTGCTGCTGATATCTCATAATTAGTGTATATGGGGTGGCTTAATGTAATCAGCCGGAACACGCGAATGCGGAGCTGGGTTTGTAATTACGACCAATTAGTACACAAAAGTATCATTGCAATTAAATTCGGGGGGCAATGTTTTAATTCCACAATCACTAAATCTATACGATTTTTTTTATTTTGTTACCAAATCAATATTGGCGCTGAAAAAGCCTCGAAATGCGATTTTTCATCTCTTATTTTTTGTTCGCTCGTCTGACACGCACATTTAAAAATGTTAATCTAAGTTTTAGATTTAAGTAGCGTTATAAGACGCGGCGCTTGGATACGCCATTTTGTTTATTAGGTTTTGATAGTCAGTCCATGTCACGTGGGAGCAGCTAGTTCCATAGATGGCCCCTCTGTTAATTTCAGTGCAGTGACTGTCACTGCCGCGGGCCGTCAGTCCCTGCCCGGGCGCTATCAAGTAAATAAGTTTTGTCTCGGGCAGAATAAAAAACGTAAACGCCGTGCAACATTATACAATTAATATTAATTAACATTAGATGTGCATGTCAGGCGAGCGAACAAAAATAAGAGACAAAAGATCGTTTTTTCGAGGCTTTACGGCATCAGCCTAAAGGAGTTATATCAAGCTGATATCAGGCGATATAAATAATAAGTAATGGAATTAAAGTGTGATAAATACAAAAAAATAAGCACCCAATAAGAGGAGTTAACGATCGTTGTAATTCCAAACGTATTAGTTCCACAAAAAAATCCGTTTAAATATGTAATTTCCACTTGATTCGTGTTACAGGGGTGTACCTTGGGTCACCACCACATAGCCACAGACACGAATATAACCAAATTTACATGTTCTATGGTGAAATCACGTTTTTCCTGTTTTACTCGAAAACCCTCCTTTTTAACAATGGCGGATCATTTTTTATTATTAATTTTAAATATATAAGTATTTCATTTGGAAAACTAAAGTACATTTTTAAAGCGAAAATTCCGCAATGTCTTCTGCATCCTCCCTGTACTGACTTATGGCGTGGAGACGTGGAATCTGACAGCAAGTCTTACCCGCTTGGTGAAAGCCTCCCTGTGCCGTTCTGTTTTTGGAGACCTAGATGAGGACCCGTTACTGGGACGCACGCAAAAAGCCACTTGTTAGAGAGTGGCTGAAGTGGCCCAATGATTCTGGGTGCATCAGTTAGATGTCAAGCATGTCTTACCCATAAAATAAAGGTCACCCAGTATGCTATGGAGAGATCCATGCTCGGAATGTCACTAAAAGATAGAAACCGAAACGATGAAATACGCTGAAGAACTAAAGTAGTGGATGCTACCCAACGAAAAGGCACACTCAAGTGGCAATGGGCAGGACATATCTGTCGAAGAAACGACGGTCGATGGGGAAGAAAAGTATTGGAGTGGCGCCTAAGAACTGGCAAATGACTCCCTGCAAAATGTACTGACGACATAAGAAAAATAGCAGGAGTGACCTGGATCCGAAAAGCAGAGGATCGTAGAGGATGGAGACTCATGCGAGAGGCTTACTTTCAACAGTGGACGGATACAGGCTGATGATTATGATGGTGATGATATAAATAGAGGTGTATCTAACTAACAGACTTCTGCCGAAATTTTATTTAAGCAATATGAACCAAAACAGTTTTTTAAAGATTAAATAAATTTGTTACGGAACTGTTAAAGTCTACTCCCAGAGCTAATTTTTCCCCTGCATGTATTAGCGCCCCATTCTGTTATGCCCCCCGTTTCTAGTATTACCCCCCTTAGTCCCCCCTAACGCCCCTATAGCTTCACGCAACGCCCACTTTCTCCTTAATCGACGCCCCATTTCTTTATCCACTCGAAGAAGGAATTTCAAAAACGGTTTACCACTAAAAAATATTTAAAAAAAAATGTAGAATGTCAAAACATGATTTAAAAAAAGGTCAATATATACATTGATATCAGCTTGATATAACTCTTTCAGGCTGATGCCGAAGAGCCTCAAAAACAATCTATGGTCTCTTATTTTTGTTCGCTCGCCTGACATGCACACCTATAATGTCGGTTTTAATTATATATGATATTTGCATACGCCATTTTTGTAACATTTGCTCCATTTCATGTTTTTGCAATGAAAGTCGTTCCGTGGAGACCACCCATTCATAGTAAATTCCTGTAATATTAAATATGATGCCTTAATCTTGGGCTGTAGTCTATGGCGTTGACGGATCAACACTCCACATGCAACGCTTAACCATATTCAGTATGGCGAGCGTCGTAGAATTCTACAGATGATACTTTAGAATCACTGTCACTATCTGTCGGTATTCTCATGTATGTGCTTTCATAAAAAAAAATACTGACACAGTGGTTACTGACAATTGATTTAACTTACTGCCATTACCTTGAATTAGTTTCCGAACAAAGAAATACAGCCCTTTTATTTTTTAAGCTTGCCGCGAATTGAACTCACGATATTTTTCTTTATAAGCATTCGCTTTACACGTAAGCCATTTCATTTTCTAGGCTTTAAAGGAACAATACTCGACGTAATAGACGTAGTTTTGCTTCGTAGAGGGCTTAGTTAATTTTCATATGCTCCAAATATGAAGCGGATACGGTTATAAAAAGTGTTAAGTGGTTAAGAAAAAATATTGTACCACAATCATCCTTATATAATCTTGAAACCGGATGCATTTCTTCGAAATTATATCAAAACCGACAGCAATGCCCGAAAAATCACATAGAAAATCAACAAATAACATACCTCAAGTGTCTCATTACCACACTCGACACCCTTAAAAATACAACTCCCACGTTCCAACATCCTCAAACCTCACTATTAAGGTTCTTGTTGCGTGCCGACCACCCTACCGCCTAAACAGCGTGAAATGATGGTTGGAACACGCCGATATGGATCTTTCAACAGTGGGTACGGCAGTTAATACGTTCGGTTCGATGTTGCCGGTATTTCTGCCATCAAACAAGATTGCTCGCATGAAATTTAATAGCACCACTGCCAGTACCGGCTTCAGACCCTGCGGCGCCCTAGGGCATTTTTTTGTGGCGTCCCATATTGTTTATATTTAAAGCTATGTAAGAAAGACTGGCGCCTTGAGTTTATTCGTCACCCTGGGGCACCGAACCACTTCGCCACCCCCTAAAACCGGCACTGACCACCGCTTTTGACTATTAGCTCGTTCATTTTTAAGGGCGCCGCATTCAGCAGTAGACTTGAAAGAGTGGCATTCGATCAAAACATTGTGCGGAGTATACAGCGTCTCTATTGTACTGATATCGGCTTGATATAGCTCTTTTAGGCCAGCCTCGAAAAACGACCTCGAAAGTTAATCTTTTGTAATTAAATATAATATGTCAATATGTTTCTCAAGAAGTCTTTGTGTTGCTCATTTGCTCCTCATTCCACCACCACGCGTATTGATAACGATCCCGGGGATGTGAAGTCTCTTTTCTATAAAGTAACAGGGATGTTTCTACTGATATCGGCTTGATATAGCTCTTTCAGGGTGTTGCCGAAAAGCCTCGAAAAACGATCTTTTGCAAGCCAAAGGTCGTGCGTTCGATCCCTGACGAAGATTTCTGACCTCTAAAATACTCCTGGTTGGTGTGAATTTTATCCCTCATCAGTAAAATGCCAATCATGCCTTTTAATTAAAATTAGTAGTAGATGAAAGTCGTCCCGTGAAGACCACCCATTCACAGTAAATTCCTGTATATAATAAGGATGATGCGTGAATCTCGGGCTGTGTAGTCTTTGACGTTGGCGGATCAACACTCCACATGCACCGCTTTTAGCCATATGGTAAGCGTCATAGAATTCCACAGATGAGACTTCAGAATTTATATCTGTCGGTATTTTCCTGCATGTGTTGATATCAGCTTGATATAACTCACTTAGGCTGATGCCGTAAAGCGTCGAAAAACGATATTTTGTCTCTTATTTTGTTCGCTCGCCTGACATGCACATCTAATGTTTGTAATTGTAGATTGTTAAACGATCCATTTCCTGATGGTACCACTCTCATCTTGAATTCGCTTTTTCCTGCAGCGACAGTTGGCACCGCCGAGATGTCAGGGCGCGCCGTCAGTTGACAGTTGAAGTTTGACTCGCTGCCGCTATAGCGCGCGCGCCTAGGGCGTGCGCTATAACGGGCGACGTTATTGACGAATAAACGCGTAAAGTGAAACAAAAACAAGTTCCTTATATTTTGAACCTGATCCTGCGTCCTTCATCCAGTAAAAGATAACTAAACAAGAGAGGAGGATATCTGTGTGTACATAAAATAACAATAATAGCTTTAGATTGTTATTGTTTTGGAGGTAAGAAAATAATTGCGAAACTATCAATTTCACGTTATTTGATCCAAAGAAGTCTTCATTACGTACATACGTTTCCACGTAGATAAGCATCTCGTACTGACCGGCTGCCTACTAACGATTAGTATAAAATTTAGCCTAACGGGGAGCGACTGTTATACTGCCAGTAGAACACGTGTATGTACTGCACTAAACACGAAAACGGAGGCCTTAATTGTTACAGCCGTAGCAAAGGGCGTAACTTTAATTAATAATAAATAACAATATTAAATATTCAGCTGTAATTAAACCTCTCACATCCGGAGTCTCTCAAAATGAGAGACTCCAGCTCTGGCACAACAAGTCGCATCAGAGGATTTCATTACTCCAAAGGAAGGCCTTCCAACTAAAAAAAACCTTGACTGGTGAACCTGGAAATCCCTAAGCACATTAAAAACCGGAGTTGGTAGAACAAAGGACAACTTCGAGCGGTGGGGAATGGCAGTTGTGCGACTGCGGAGACCTGCAGACCGCCTCACACCTAAGATCTTGCTCAACAAGCTGCACATCTTAAGACCTAATGCTAGGCAACACATGGGCTATCGATATTGCTAGGATACTGGGCAGAAATGATTTGACGTCGCTGACACGAAGAAGACGAAGAAGCTGTAATTAGCGCGGTTTTTGGAGAAAAGGCAGCTGTTTTTTGCACTTCTTCGGGAAAATTTATACATGTCCCAACCAAGTTGAAATTTGAGTTTCTTCCTCACCCGTAAAATGCCAGTCATAGCCTGTTCATGGAAATTGGTGGTATATGACCGTCGTCCCCGTTGAAATCATCCATTCATAGTGAATTTATGTAATAATAAGAATGATGCGTGAATGAAAGGCCGTTGTCTATGACGTCTGCGGATCAACACTCTACATGCAGCGCTTATCCATATGTAGAATGGTATGAGTCATAGAATCCACAGATGAAACTTCAGAATCACTATCACCATCTGTCGGTATTCTCCTGTATGTTTTTATTTAAAAAAATGTACAGCTTCGTCTCTTGACCGACTGTAGTGTGGAAGGATGCCTTGTCCGCTCTCTCATTTCGTCATTTCTCACAAAGTCAAACATTTTCATTCCCAGTACTCTACGTAGGGGTCTATTCTTGAAACTAATTATACGGCTGCATTAGCTCTTAGTGAGATGCCAAGATTCACAGCCGTAAAGAAGAATATGCAGGCTGTATAGATGGAACTTAGTTTTGGTCGATCGTAGCTGTGAGTCTCAGAAATTGTTTATAGAAATAAAAGACGCTCCAACGTTCCCAAGCCGAGAAGCGAGCTTCTTCTGCCGGCCACTGTTTTCAGTGACCTTTAGATATCTGAAACACTCAACCCTCTCAAAGGTCAGACATAGCCCAAAGAAGGCAATTGATGTCCGCTATCTGCAGAACCCAGTATACTAATTTAGCTGCAACTTTCCCAAAGAAGGCTTCGAGGTCTACTTGACATCTATCTGATGCACCTAGAATCACGGGAAGGCCTTCAGCCACTCTCTAACAAGTAGCTTTTTGCGTGCGCCCAGTAACGGGTCCCTATTTGGGTCTCCAAAAACAGGACGGGACAGGGAGGGTTTTCACCAAGCAAGGCGCTTACAACTTTACAAGTCTAAAAATGATTAGATAATTAAACAGTTGCGCTCTTTGTTTCGTGTCACGCAACGCCACAATGGCTCAAGTGGCGCGAGGGGTGGCTAAAGGTGTAGCGCGATAGCCATCTCTCGTTGGTAATTTGTCCCCTCAACCCACCCTTCTAAACCGACTTTCACTTCGGGCATACACTCTGGACACAGCTGATGACGTGCGTATTAGACACAAGTGGTGGCGCAGTTACAGTGGTTTGACTTTACGTGGAAAGACGAAGGTTCATTTATAGATTTAAAAAGTTAGATTACACACAAGGCTAGACCATATTAAGTAACATCCTCCTCTCTCTCACAAATGTGTTATTCCGTCGCGTGATGGCAGGATTAGGAGCAGTTTTATAACACATATTTTTTCAGAAGTACATTGACATATATTTACGATAAAATTTTACAAATTTAGGGCTCGACCTAGTCACAGCATTAGGCCGAGCCACAATACAATATGCTCTCGCCGACGGGCGGGACACAACTGGGGTGATGGGTTGTCGCACCGGCGCCACAGTGGCGGTCTATATAACTAGTCCTAATATGGCGAACACATAAAAGTATGACAAGCGAACAGAAATAAGAGACGAAAGATTGTACATCTAGGTTTTCGGTATCAGTCAGCAAGGGCTACATCATGCTGATGTCAACAGATACAATACTAAATAGATAAAAGTAGTATAAATTCAACTCTGGTTACTGGACGATTCCTTTGTACTGGAATGCGTAGCGCTTTGGCGGCACCGTTCAGCTGACGTCATCATTTAGGAACCGAGTCATTGGTTTCGAAACGGTCTATTTCTTGTGAGTTTCGTTGATTATGCGAGTATCTCGATGGTATCCTTGATGTAAATTAACAGCGAGGGATTGTCAGAATGGAGAAGTTGTGCAGAAAGGTCTAAAAAATTGCAGAGTCTGCTAGAGGATAGTTAACTTCTTCTTCGTAGTATCAATCCGGTGGCTTGGTTTGCAGCAACAAAATCTTGCATCTCGATCTTTTGCAGTCCTATTCAGTTCAGCATAAGAGCTAGAACTCATGTCCTCGAACACTTGCTGCAAATATACCCGTTTGGGGCACCCTCTGCTGTTTCTACCCTCAACCATCCCTTCCACAATGTCGTGAAGAAGACCATCGTGGCGCATGATGTGGCCGATCGCCTCTCTGAGATGGTTCTTACTAGGTGCCTATCTTCCTTGATTATCCTGAGAACTTCATTGTTCGATATGTGGTACCTTCAGGATATTCCGAGAATTCTTCTGTATGACCACATCTCAAAGGCCTCTAGTCTTTTTTTATATTTGTTATATATATATATAGGACGGAAAAAGAAAGTGTGTGTGAGGCGTCCCTCTTTGTACAATGTGTTTTTATAAAGAAAAGTAAAAAATAAAAGTTAAAAATCAGTAAATCTGATGCTAACGTAAAAGCATTAAATGCGTGTATAAATCCTGCCCCCTTATTGCCCCCTTATTGCCCCCTAGCGCCCCCTACACCCGGCTAATCAAAGGCGCCTTAATGTTATTTTTTCTTCGGTAATTTTTCTAATTTCCCGACCGCTACTTACAAACGAACACTCAGCGCAATCGTTGACAGCTGACAAGTCTCCCAAGTAATTTACAAATAAAAAGTTAGTTATTTAATTGCGTGGTGACAGGATGAGGAGCAGATTAACAACACAAAGACTTTTTCCGCAGCATATCGACATGTATATTTCGATAAGTAATTACACATACACGTACTATACATCAAATTATTTATACGCATCAATTCGTTCAGAAAAAATATCGGCAGAAGCGGGATGCGAACCTATGAGCCTTAGAACCAACCGTTGCTCAAGTTCATGACCCTAGACCACTGACCATCAACTGCCCGAACTGTTGCGCGGAATAAGTTGTATTTATACCATTGTACCATTTTTAATAATTCAATCATTCAACATTTATTCACAAGCTTAATATTATTATTTTCCGACAGTCTATTTATTTTAGTAAGTACCACTCCTTTACAGACTTCTGGCCGGACTACAGCATTGAGGCCGGGCCACAATACAATATGACCGCGCCGCCGTCGGCACACGACTGAATGCCCCGGGCGCCGCGCTCGGTGACACCCAGCGCAGCAAGTGGCGATCTATATAACTAACGTCACACCCGTGACCGGACTTGTACAAAATGCCAATATAGCGACACATACATGTACGACAAGCGAACAGAAATAAGTGACGAAATATTGTATATTGAGGTTTTCAGTCCTAGTCAGCAAGGGTTATATCATACTGATGTCAACAGGAAGTCGTCGGGAACCATAAATGTTCCCAGATGGACTGTTAACAGTGATGCTGTGAGACAAACCATGGATGGTGGCAACTAACAACTAACAGAGTGTTGCAAAATCGACGCCGTGAATATAAAGGACAAATCCGACCTATCCTTGAATACGGCAATCACCTTTGGATTGGAGCCCGAAAATACCTTCTAAACTTAATTGGCCTAGTTCAAAGAAGAGCAATTCGTTTGATAAACAATGACAGTCTTACGTCTAACCTGCAATCAATGGAACACAGGCTTAAGATTGGTTCGCTTAGTTTTTTCTACCGTTATTACCACGGTCGCTGCTCTGCGCAACTTAAAGAACTAATCCCTCCTGCACACACCCACAGCCGACAAACTCATCTTACACTTGCCGAACATCCATACAAGGTTAATGTGTGTCGACCAAGAACTGGCAGTTTCCATCCTTAATGCCACCGGAAAGCTTTGGAATTCTCTTCCAGCGTCTGTTTTCCTCCTTCATACATTCAGTACATCTTCAAGAAACAGATACATATACACTTGCAATCTCCCCAACCCACAAACAAACACGAAACAACGCACATTTCCTGCATGCAGCGTCCAGCCTCCCTGGCTGAGCGTCATAGAGTGCACTTTTCTTGACCGGCTGTGCTCTCCTGCATGTGATTACATAAAAAAAACACTCAAAATAAACTTCAGATACTCGTCTAATGAGGTAGTTGGGCTTACTGGCAAAGTCATTGAAAACCCTATATGTTCCTAGGTAGACCTGCGCAAAGATGTCTTGGAACAAGGCATGTATTTCGCCATCGATTGACTCGAATTGATTAACTTTTTTTAGGATTGACACTCGTAGAATGTTAATGGAGCTGTATTTATGGCAAAGTTTCAGTTTCTTTTTTAATTTTACGCGGTTTTCTTGCTTACACTGTGCAAGCTTCCCAACACGCCACCATTTTGGAGCGTTTTGTAAAACGAGCGTTATCCAGGGCGGCATCGGCTGATGGGAATTAGGCGATACGCGGCCCATTTCGAGGAGAAATGAGGGGGCAGCTAATAGCCGGCGGCACCAGAGGGCGGATTGTTCTGGTTTTTAAGCGCACGCAGAAGAAAACTAGGCTTTTCTACGAATTAATAATGATTTTATTAATAAATTGATACACACATACAAATCTTTATTATACAGTCGATTCCGCTTAATTGAGACAGCCACTTATTTGGGACAAATCTCAAAGAACAGAAACCAAACCAAGAAACCAATAGTAAATTTAAATGTTTAATTGGGACGACATTCCGCCTAATTGGGACAGTAAATTTAAGATCACAGCACATATTATGTTACACATATTCTCAAGAAAAAATATGTATAAAGAATTTGATATGATGCATGATGTTACGATGATAATGAAGACTGTGAGGATTCAATTGTAGAAGGTATTAAATCAAAATATGAAAAATTAGACGAAGATGACGATGATGATGGTGAGTCACCTGTGCCTGTGACTAACCAGGAGACAAAAAAATGTATGGTCGTGTTAAAGCATTATTTTATGCAGGAAGGAAATGAAGGGAGCCCTACATCCGCACTGAATATCTGTGCTGATTTTGTAGAAGTGAAATGTTACAAAAACAAAAGACATGACAAAAAAATGTGAATTCGCTTAATTAGGACAGCCGCTTAATTGGGACAAAATGACCAAGTCCCGATGTGTCCCAATTAAGCGGAATCGACTGTATATCATCGTTTACAACATTTTTCTGATAAATATTGAGAAAAAATAAGCAGCAGACGCGGTATTCGAACCTTGAGACTTGCGCCTTTGCTCTATTCTACACACCGCGCAGTCCACACGACCATTCTCTGCCTGGGCAGATACGCGATACCTGATTGTTAACATTGTATAACGATAGATGTGTCTATAGTATATATTCAGAGCATGTATATTATTATTTTTATTATTCACTCAGTCAACATTTATTCACAAGCTTTTTAATTATTTGTAACTGACAGTCTATTTATTTAGCTAGTGTATTTAATTACTAATAATATTGAAATATAGTCAATATATATATTTAAAAATGAATGTCTCTCTGTCTGTCTGTCAGTCCTTTATGTATTCCTACACCATTAATCCGATTGCGATAAAACTTTGTCGAATGATTGCTTCGACTAGCAGGAAGAAGATAGGATACTCAAAATTTGATTTGATTACAAAAATTAATTGAATATTTACGTAAAACATGTTTTCGTACAAGACTATTGCAATACAAAACTGCCATTTTGGTCAAATTTAGGTAAGAAAAACATAACCTAAGTTTATATATATAACCTAACCTTCCGATTGGCTTCGGCATTGCCTCAAGTCCGATTTATCCAATCGAAAGGCGAGAGGCTCCCGACGAGGCGCTTTCATAAACTCGCGGTTTTTTTTCTTTGAGTGGCATTGCAACGCATGCCGGGTACACGCTAGTGATCTATAAAATAAGATCAGAGTATTGACAAATATTCTAATAAAATAAATCAAAATTATATTATAAAGCTTCTCCGGGGATCGAACCCCCGTCGTCTCGCATTGAATCTTTTCCCCATAATTGCTTCTATGAATTTTTTAATGTCTATTACTGAACGTTATGGCAATGTTTCTTTCGTGATGTTTCCATTAATGGCTTGGATTACGGCTATTGGACTATTCAGCTATAGAGCTATTAAGCTATTGGAATATTGAGCTTTTCAGCCATTGAGACATTGCTTTGCGATCAAAGGGAGCAGACACGCGATGTTTTAATGATAAAGTAGTCATACTGATAGACAATTATTAGAGAAATTTGTATTTATGAGAATTTTGTAATCTAATCACTTTTAAATGAACATTAATATCATCTATTTATTTACAAAATTCCCTTTAAAGCTGGAGCATATAGCTGCCACAAAATTTCGACATCTTCTATACATATTTGTACCATATCCATCACATATTATAAATACTAACATCCTCCTCTCTTTAAAAGGAAGTTTTTCAGTTGCGTGGTGGCAGGATGAGCAGAATCACATTGACATAAATATTTCGATAACTCTACAAACTTCTGACCAGGACCTACTCAACAGCATTCAGGCCGGGCCAACAGCAATGCGATCTCGCTGACGTCGGCAAACGACTGAGCGCCCTCGTGATGCGCTGTCGCCCAGCGCCTAAGTGGCGATCTATATAACTGACGTCAAACATGTGATCGGATTTGTGCGAAATGCCAATATGGCGACACATACATGTACGACAGGCGAACAGAAATAAGAGACGAAAAACTGTATATCGAGGTTTTCGGTACCAGTCAGCAAGGGCTATATCATGCTGATATCAATACAAATGTCCGTCACTGAGTACATTTTATAATCTTTGCTATATATGCCGGCGGGTATAGCTTAGTAGTTCAAGGATTTGTTTTTTGAGCTGAAGGTCGTGGGTTTGATCCCCAATTGAGATTAAAAAAAAAGTTCTTTAATCGATTTCAAAGCTCTAAAAACCCCCGGTTGGTGTGAATTTGATCGCTAGCTTGTAAAATTCCAGTCATAGCCTATTAATCAAATTTAGTGCTAGAAGAAAGTCATCCCGTGAAGACCGCCTTTTCATAGTGAATTTCTGAAATAATAAGGATGATACGTGAAAATTGAGCAGTAGTCTATAACGTTGGCGGATCAACACTACACATGCAGCGCTTAGTCATATGCAGCAGACTTCAGAATCACCATCTCTCAATATTTATTGTATATGACTGCTTCTTCTTTTTCCTGGCCCTATCCCATTAACTTGGGGTCGGCTCTCCTAATAACATTTCTCTAAGTTGCTCGATCGAAGATAAGCTCGCTGTCGACTCCAAGACGTTCCATGTCCTTCTTCACTGTCTTGAGCCATGTTGCAGGAGGCCGCCCCGGTCCCAGCCTTCCCGCCTCCAGCTGCAGGGCTATCCCCTCTACATACATGTCCATACCAGCGCAGGCGGCTTTCTGTCGCTTTGTCCACAATAGGGGCTACCTTAAGGCTTCCGCTGATGTGCTCGTTCTTCACTTTGTCAAGCTTAGTCACCACGGCGACCCACCTCAACATCCTCATTTCTGCTACGTGCAGCTTCTGCTCCTCTTTTTTTCTCGTAGCCCATCATTCCGATCCATAGAGCATAGCTGGCCTCTCAGCTGTTCTGTACACCTTCTCTTTGACTTTTACTGGTACCTTGTTGTCACACTGTATTCCGGAAAGGTTACGACATTTCAGCCATGTTCTATATCGGCTTCAATCTTACCGTCGGTCTATATTTTATATGTTTATTTATAAAAAAAATGCGCAAAATGATGCGTGTGTGCGGTGAGTGATAAGTTCTTAATTGAGTGTGTATCCTTTCTGCGATCGAACCAGGAATTCCTCTTTGTACTGAACGCGTTTTCGCTAGCGTAATCCGCATGTCGGAAGTATTCTTGTAATAAAATAGTAAAAACATCTAAGGAAACAAATCAGCTAAGCAATTAAACGTAACTAGAACCTATTTCGGTCTATATAATACTAAATTGTCGGCGAGTGTGGTCGAGTGGTTAAAGCGCTCGACTGCTATGCGACCAGTCGTGAGTTCTGATATCAGCTTGATATATCTTCTTTAGGCTGATGCCGTAAGGCCTCGAAAGAAGATTTTTTGTCTCTTATTTATGTTCGCTCGCCTGACATGCATATCTAATATTGTTAGTTCTAGTTATATAATAATACATGGTGTTTGTATTCGCCATTTTATTTGTTATGAAAGTTGGTCCACTCTATGTTGGCCACTGTCATCTTTAATTCGCTTGTCTGCCGCGACTGTTGGCAGCGACAGATGTCAAAGCGCGCCGTCAGTTGAGAGCTAACTCGCGACCGTTATGGCGGACACCTAATGGCGTTCGCCATAACGGGTGGACGAAAAAGCAAGTGTTTAAGAAATAAATGCGAATTGTGATACGAAATTAAATTCTTTGCATTGTGAACCTGATCCTGCATCCTGTCACACAGTGATTCGATATCCAATTCCGAGAGGAGAATATCAGTTCGAATCAATTTTTTTTCTCATATTCATACTGTTTCATTCTTAGACTATATAGTCCACTCTCGTATTTATATAAGATGGACTCCAGGAAGTCCGAAACATCACCTAGAAATAATTGTCAAATCAATTTTTTTTTTTTTAAATTTGCCATTTTTAAATTAATATACTGTGACATCAGCATGATGTAGCCTTTGATAACTGGTACCGAAAACTTCGATAGACAATCTTTCGTCTCGTATTTTTGTTGCTTGCCATACTTTTATGTGTGGAAACATTGGGACTAGTTACATAGTTTTGCCACCGGCGGCGCTGGTGAGCGAACATGAGCCGCGGAAGTGCTGACGGCCGGCAGTTGGTCCCTACCCGTTGGCGTAGCAAGGTCCACGTCACGGCCGCGTGGCATGTTATACCTATATATATGGTCACAAAATTGTAATGTTTTTAACGTAAATATAATCTGTGCTTCTAAAAGAAAGTCTTTGTATGCTGATCTGCTCCTCATCCTGCCCTCACGTGACGTAATAACGCCCCTCTTTGAGAGAGGAGGATGTTAACTGTTGAAATTTATCCTAAATTTTAGAACGTGCGAAATATCCAAAAGCATGTTACAACGTTTTTGAGAGGCATTCCAGTTGAGGACCTACAGGCTGCCTTCCAGGGGGGGGCAGACATTTTTCTGCATTATTTATATACAGGGGAAAGTATTTTTAAAAAATTAAGCATTTGTACAGATTAGATCAAAAAATATTTTATTGTAGAAAATTCATATTTCTTTTGTACTGGTTAATTATTTTGATATTTTCATAGTAATCGTATCGTAACGATTCCGTTCAAAGGTGTTTTCTCGCATGCGCTTAGATTAAATCTGCTGTTGATAATTGGCCATTAGGGCGGCACAAATCCGGAGGCGGCATCTCTTCCTGAACATTAATTACTGCGGCCACGATACTTCCCATGTTTGTGCCAATATGCGATGCTAATCTCATCAATCCTCCGTGCCACACTGCCTAGCAACACAATGCACCACTAGCACCGGACTCGGTATCAACTATCAGCTGGTATTATTGAAACACTCTAACACCCACAGCATATCAAGGCTTTCTTTCCATCCATCGAACACTTATTGACGTGGAAAAAGACGAATTCCGTGGACTTTCATCTCACGCAAGCGTTTACCGGACAAGCATGAGTCTTCATCCTATTCGATCGCCTTTGCATCCAGGCCACTTCCCATATTCTTCTAATGTCGTCGATCAATCAACACTCTATTTGTCAGTTCTTGGACGCCACTCCTACACTCTTCTTCCCCATCGACCGTCGCATCCTTGACAGATATGTCAGATTGCCACTTGAGTGTGCCTATTCGTTGTGTAGCCTCCATACTTGAGTCATTCTTCGAATATCCTCGTTTCGGATTCTATCTTCTAGAGACACTCTTCTCATTGATCTCTCCATGGCACGTTGGGTGACCTTGACCTGATCACCACGTATTGCAGCCATTTGGTTATTCCTAAAAAGATTTGGCCTTTCTTCTTGCGACGCATGTCCATGCGATCCAGGCATACAACAGACGGTGAGACACTCTCTCGTTGAGTGCATCATCCATAAGAACAGGAGACGCACCATTTCTTGGGAGGATTTTCCTGAACTGCTGCTTAGTTCTGACGGTCCTTAGCTGTTAAACTTCATCAAGGAAATCGTAGAGGCTACAAGAGCGGTTAACAAGGCTGACATGGAATAGGCTCCTACGTTCTTCAACTATTTCTCAGGCGTATAATCTAACCTTGTGTGTAACTTGCAGGGTACAACACGCAACAATATATATTTTTCTCTACATTTTTTTAAGTGAAAAAAACATCCGTATACAGAGACATTCATTGACTTAAGGTTACCAACTTAACACCCGTTTGCAGAGACGTTTCTTTATATTTGAGGTGAGTCAAGAGCTGAGCTTTTCTCACCTTTATAATTCTGAAGGAAAGTAGCTCTTATAGGTTGGTTACCTCTAAAAATGTCTCTGTATACGGGTCTTAAGTTGGTTACCTTTAAAAAATATGCGAACGTAAGTATTTGAGTGAAAAGCTTACAATATAAATTGAAAAGATTGTGTTGTACAAAGCCAAAGTTTGCCGATTATATCCGAGAGTCTAATTCTACTGATTATGGTAACATTTGAGAATTAGACTGATGTGGTTCTGCCATTAGAACTGTCGTCTACTATGTTTGCTTACACCGCCCACGTAATCTATTACTCTATGGGCATTATTCAGATGCATACGATTACCGCACATTAGTGCAGTTAGTCGGTAGACTGTTGCATTCACGGAAGGATGATACGGTTAGCCACGAACCACGCTACAGAAAAATACAAAAAGTATGTTATCATTTCAGTTACCCCTGTTTATTTCTTGTCATAAGAAATCTTTAATGATAAATCTTTAGAAATCCCGCATGAGTCCCCATCCTCTTCGATCGTCTACCTTCCGCATCCAGGCTACTCTCGCTATTCTTGTGATGCCGTCAGTACATCACGATCAACCAACACTACGTTTGTCAAATTTTACACGCCACCGTAATACTTTTCTTTCCCATCGACCGTCATAACTTCGACATATATGTCACATTGCCACTTGAGTGTGCCTATTCGTTGTGTAGCCTCCACTACTTGAGTTCTTCTTCGGATATCCTAGTTATTATTTAACGACACTCATCTCATGGATCTCTCTATGCAGTGTTATGTGATCTTTATTTTGTGAGTAAGACCTGCTGAAAGATTCCACATATCTACGACATAAGTTATAACATTCTCCTTTCTCTCAGAAAGGTGTTATTCCGTCGCGTGAGAGCAGGATAAGGAGCAGATTGATAACACAGACTTATTCAGCAGCACATTGACATATATTTATGATAAACTTTACAAGCTTCCGGCCTAGGCGGAATGACATGCCGCCAGGCCGTACTGCAACCTTCTCGGCCGTCAGGACACACTGACCCGTGCGCCTCGTGGTCGGTCACCAGCGCCGTCGATGGCAAAACTACATAACTAGTCCCAATGTGGCGGACACTTAAATGTATGGCAAGCGACAAAAAGAAGAGTACCAGTTAGCAAGGACTACATCATGTTGATGTCAGTTAATACTGGAAGGATGCATTGGTTAAGCAGCTTAGTTTTAAAACACTTCCGTATATGAGTTTAATTACTGTTGAACGTTGCAATTATGTATTAAGCAGATAATATCAATTAGATATGTATGCTTGGAAGGCGCTTATAAGCAGCACAGTGATAGTCTGATAAACATCGGAGAAAGTAAGACTTACTGCTTAGAAAATAATGCATCAGCTTCTCTTTCAGAACCAGTGCAGCGAAAACAACATACCACGATGTTTGTTCTACTAACGGGAGCGTATGGTCGTCACGATCTACCGCCACAAATCATGTCGTCTCAATAAAACCTACCCCAATATCAAAGCTATATCAAATCTCGAGCATCGCCCTACCAAACATACGGCGAAAAGTCACAACCAAGAGAGAGCTCTCCTAAGGAACCCACGACACACTCCACCCTATGTTTGGGTATCAAAAGATAACCACACGGCTCAAATCAAGAAGAAGTTTCCTACAGTCGACAGCGGAACTGGTAGATAGAGAAGCGCAACTGAGGGGAATACTTGGATCGTCCCGAAAGAGGACCTAGCCCCTGGACACGACCAGGGGTGGAATATATGGAGGTACGTTAACAGACTTCGGACTGGAGTATGCAAGACGAGGACACAAATGAAAGCCTGTCACTTTTACAGCGGACCGATTACTAAATGTGACTGCGTCGTAGAGCAGACCCTGTCACACCTTCTGGAGTGTGCGCTGTGTCCGAGTAGCTGCAGCCAGGAAGACCTGATTATGGCCGGGAGTAACGCCATCGATTAAAGCGCTATATACACAGCACTTAATTTTGATCGAGTAAAGCTGCGAGTCCCAGATATTGCGCATGTAGTCAAAAAACACTCGAGCGTTCTCAAGGTGGAAAGCGATCTTCTTCTGCATATAAAAATAATACTGAATAATGTTGTCAGCAGCGAGACAAATCGAATTACGTTCTGCGCATGTTTCCAGTGTATAGCATCCGCGTTCTGCGCATTACGCCATTACCTTTGTTTTCACGCGCATTGGCGGCCATTACCTGCGCGATTATCTCGACGATTGCCCGGAATCGAGCTCTCCTGCGCAAGTGAGTCTCACTTAAATAAAATACATACATGCGCGCGGCGGCCATCTTTGAGTCTGCGCAACTCAATAAATACATATTTTTTATATAAATATTATATAATTTTTTTAATTTCTTTTGACATCAGCATGATGTAGTCCTTGCTGACTGTTACCGAAAACCTCGATACACAATCTTTCGTCTCTTATTCCTGGTCGCTTGTCGTGCATTTATGTGCGCCATGTTGTCATTTTCGACGGTTCCGTTAACGGGTGTGATAGTTAAAAATACCACCGCTTGTGGCGCGAGCGAAAGCCGAGACAGCGCGGCGATCTTCAGTCGGTCCCCACCCTTAAGCGAGACAAGGTTGCATTGCGGCCGCGCGGCATGTCATCCCGCGTGGTCGGAGCCTTCTAATGTTTTAAAGTAAATAAAAACAATGTGCTTCTGAAAGAAAGTGTTTGTCTGCTGACATAACACATAACACCCCTCTTTTTGAGAGAGGAGGATGTTAGTGCATTTAGTTTCTTCGACGTTGTTTTGATTGTGGTGGCTATATGCGTCAGCTAGGTGGCCATTGCTGCAAAAGAACGGATAATCGATGTACAATTATCGATTTGGAAGACGTTTCACGCTCCGCAAAATGGCCGCCTCGACGATGGCTCTCTTTCACGATCGTTATCGATCATTTTTAAAGCCTGCGATTTGAAATTTGCATAACAATCAAAGAAGATCTACAGAAAATGCGCGTGAAGTCAATTTTTTTTCTGCGCATCCTTTGCAACATTGTAAAACGTGCGCAGAAACATGCAAGATGGCCGCCGATCGAAATGATTCCATTTAGTTTTTCCGGTCAGAATTTCAATACTTTTTTGTTCATAACAATTATTATATAATATACATCACATTGTAAAAGACTATACGTATCTGGGACAAGAAATACAACTAAGACGAAATATCTTCTCATAAGAAATTCATACGCGTATACAACTAGTATGGGCAGCAGTTGGAAAACTAAAGTACATTTTAGACAAGTATGGAATCAAATAAAATAAAAAATATGAAATTTCTCCACCAGTCACCAAAAAAAATGGGTATAGTTCAATGGTCAAAGCGTTTGCTTGACAAGCCAAAGTTCGTGGGTTCGATCCCCAACGAAGATTAAAAAAAAAAATTTTCAATCGATTTCTGAGCTCTAAAATACCCCTGGTTGGTGTGAATGTCATAACCTATTAATCAAAAATATTGGTAGACGAAAATCGATCCGTGAAGACAACACATTCATAGTGAACTCCTGTAATAATAAGGATGATGCGTGAATCTCGGGCTGTAGTCTATGACGTTGGCGGATCGACACTCCACATGCTACGCTTAAACATATGTTACATGGTAAGTGCCATAGAATCCACAAATGAGACTTCAGTATTACTATCACCATCTGTCGGTATTCTCCTGTATGTGATTACTTAAAAAAACGACAGAGCGTTTCTCTGAGAAATGTGACGGATTAGGTTCAATCGCTGATGACTGAAAAAGCATGTAGCTCATCTTGATGTAATCGCTTTAGAAACGTTTTGTGTTTTACTGCGGTGTTTTGTTGTATAGCCCTAGTGTATGACGAACATCTCAATTACGATGTTTTAACTCTCTCTCTCTCCACGATGAAGTAAATGTTGATATTCTTCCGCATGCAGTGATCGCGTGAGGTGGTAGAACGTCTGCTTCCGCTACACATTACCATCTCGGCCAACTTCACGCAGTGTTACATAAACTCGCACACAATCCAAACGAAGAAACATCAAACAAACATCAATACAGATCGTTATGTGTAGAATATTTCGCTTGAAAACGACATTTATTCATTCAGTAATACGTTTAATACGTTTTGCATGCACGCCGACCTCGAATATGTACGAAAAATTATTTCATTCAGTTCAAGGTGCACAAGTAGAGGCGATCCCAGATCATGGGAAATGGCGTGGCTAAAGAAGAAGTGTGTAATCCCCACCAATCCAAATACATTCTTATGCTGGAATTGATCCATAAAAATATTTTTAATTTTACCTAACCAAACATGTGATTGATTTTATTTTTTTGTACTTGCAACACAACGACTGTTTTGACAGTTCCATTTTTTGAATGCAACTCAAACCGCCATTGTTAAATGATTTAGAATTCGGCGCCAAATAAGATTAAATTTAAAAATGTTTTTTTCGCATCTATTGTCGTATCATCGACATCTTTATTTGAAAATTTAAACATCAAAGCATACAACAACAAAAAACTATTTAACCCTATTTAAAAATCGTTTTATTTACGTTTTAGGGCACTTTTACAAGAATGTATATTACTTGGGATCCTACCCAACGAATAGGCACACTCAAGTGGCAATGGGCAGGACATATCTGTCGAAGAGACGACGGCCGATGGGGAAGAAAAGTGTTGGAATGGTGCCCAAGAACTGACAAACGAAGCATTGGCCGACACTCTGCAAGATGGACTGACGATATAAGAAGAATAGCGGGAGTGACCTGGATGCGGAAGGCGGAGGATCAAAGAGGATGGAGACTCATGCAGGAGGCCTACGTTCAACAGTGGACGGACACAGGCTGATGATCGATGAATATTTATCTATTGAATATTAAAAATTGTGAAAATATTGACATCAGCATGATGTAGCCCTTGCTGACTGGTACCGAAAACCTCGATGCACAATCATTCGTCTCTTATTTCCGTTCGCTTGTCATTTATTTATGTGTGCGCCATTTGGGACTAGTTATAAAGACCGCCGCTAGTAGCGCTGGGCGAGATTCGTAACGAGCGCGGCAGTTTTGTCCCGCCCGTCGGCGAGAGCATATTGTATTGTGGCTCGGCCTAATGCTGTGACTAGGTCGAGCGCTAAATTTGTAAAGTTTAACGTAAATATATGTGAATGTGCTTCTGCAAAAGTCTGTGTTATCAATCTGCTCCTTATCCTGCCATCACGTGACGTAGTTACACCTTTTTGAGAGAGAGGAGGATGTTAATAAAAGCAATTTTCCAACACGGCTTAAAGTAAAGTTATGTTATAAATGGTTTTATTGTACTTGTACTAGTTTGTACTAAGTTTTTTTCTACAACATTTCAATTAAACTGCTATAAACGCACAGTGGGATTAGTGGATCAGATATCATACGTGCATTCAATGCTTTTTAAGGCCGAGTTATATCCCACGAGTGGCTTCCAGGTAGCTTAGACCAGTGATAGTAAAACTGTTTGCTTCATTAATGGCACACATGCTATATCCGCTTCCTATTCGGAACATATGGCTGACACAAAACACCACCGAAAATCTCCGCAAAAAGGTTGCCGACTTTTAAAATTATTTATTTTTATAAATATTTCCTTTTTTTTTACATGGATCACGTTGAGTATGGCCTCTGTTTGGGATATTGTAGTTTCGACTGTAGCCTTCCTCAATCCGTCACTCTCAAAAACTTTTTTATATACGGTAAGGTAATTTCAAAATAGGCTTGCTTCCCGCCTTGGAAACGCTGTAGTGTCTTTTAAGTCCGTGCGCAATATCTGGGACTCTCAGTTTTACTTGATCAAAACAAAGTGCTGACAATACGGAGCTTGTATTGTCTCCATTTTTCTATATGGCTGAGAATCTTGGTATCTCGCCAAAATTATCTGGCGGCGATTATAGCTTAATGCTTAAAGCGTTTGCTTGCCAACCCGAAGGTCGTGGGTTCGATCCCCTACTGATATTGTAAAAAATATTTTTTAATCGATTTCTAACCTCTGTTGGTGTGAATTTGATCCCTCGCACGTAAAATACCAGTCATAGCCTATTAATTAAAATTGGTGTCAGATGAAAGTCGTATTTCTTTCACCAGAATTAAGAATCCTATTAAGTTTAATTTTTTAAAAACCTGAGCTCCATCAAGGTCCTTTACTGTTCTCTGATTCGTCCGCAGCTAGAATATGCTAGCGTTATATGGTCTCCCTACTATCGAACTCATATCGAACGGATTGAATCAGTCCAACATCGCTTCTTGTCAAGAGTTGCACGACTGATCGGCCTTGAGAGAGGTAGCTACTCCTATGAAGATATTGAGAGGCGACTTAATGTATCTACATTGGAGAGACGTAGAACAGTGACTGACTTGCTGTTTATTTTTATTTTTAAAATTATGAACTCCATAATCGATGACTCGACATTATTGCAGGAAATTACGTTCAATGTTCCCTCCCGGTTCACTAGAGGCAGTGACCTGCTACATGTAAGGACATCCAAAACCAACCACGGATTCTATTCTCCTATGTTAAGAATGTGTAGACTGGTTAACTCCTCTAGTGACTTGGACTTTTTCGGGGTGAACCTTCCAGCATTTCGCACATCCCTCTACTAATGTACTAGATCTGTTGTTTTACTCATGTTCATGTTTTGTCTAAATGTATAGTCTTAGCTATTATATTGTTCTGTTATACCATTTCATTTATTGTATTTTCTATTTTAAAACCATATGTATTGGCCTAGGCCGTTAATAATAATAATAAAAAAAACTATTTTTAATTTATAATTTTTTTCATTAAAATTAATTAAAAATATAATTATCTTCAAATTGCAGATATTTTTATCGAATTGCGCAAAAACATCACTAGTATAAAGAAAGTAAGATAAAAAATATTGAATAAAATTATTAAAAATAAATATATATATTAGTATTCGGGGATTGAACCCGTGACTTCTCGCATGATACGCTTTTTGAATTTAGTTCTTCTTGGACTTTAGGAGGGTCGCATTGTGTGAGAAGATTAAAAAATCAAAACTGTCGCACAATGCGCTGCCTGTCGCCCTGTCGTCAATGTCACAGAGCTCCTCTGCTCACTAATCCGGCCCTTATCAACGGCATTCCATAGCCGCATAATCATATCAACTTATTATGGGGCAAACAGGGTGTTTGTGCAACGAGGATGCATGCAGAGTCGTCACAGACTGCCTCAAACCAACATCCATTTCAAAGCTATACCCCTTGGCTGGTATTGCACCATACCTCCCTTAAGACACATAGTCTTTTATAAATATTAGACTTAGGTTTGGCAGCGCAAGCGTTAACGTTTGAAGAAGTTGAGGACATCCTAAGCCAGGGACTCAACGATATGTCCCATTACTACAAAACCAATCTCAAATCCAACCCATCAAAGACATAAGTCTGCTGTTTCCACCTTAGAAGCAGGGAAGCTAACAGAAAGCTTCGTGTCGCGTGGGAATGTAGAGTACTGGAACATAGCGACCATCCGAAATACATCGGAGTCACTCTAGATCGCACCCTCACCATTACCAGTTTTAGGGGGTGGTGAAGTGGGTCGGTGCCCATGGGCGTTGAATAAGCTAGGGGCGCCGAGTGCAACCAATCTTGCCTAGATTTTTTTTAATGTAAGCAATATGTAAGGATATATACATAGAGTGTACTTGTGAGAGGCACAGCTGAATTTGGTCAAATTAGGGTCATCGTAATGAGAAAAAAAAGCTTCGTGTCACGTGGAAAGGTAGAGTACTGGAACATAGCGACCATCCAAAATACCTCGGTGTCACTCTAGACCGCACCCTCACCTTCAGGTGTCATTGCAGCAACACCAAACAGAAAGTTGCAACAAGGAACAACCTCATCCGCAAACTGACCAATACTCAACAACCCCTTCTTCGTACCTCAGCTTAAGCACTTTGTTTCTCAGCCGGAGAATATGCGGCACCAGTATGGGGTCGATCAGCCCATTGCAATCAAGTGGATACTGCCCTGAATGATGCATGCAGAGTCATCAGAGGCTGCCTCAAACTAGCACCCATTACAAAGCTATACCCCTTGGCTGGTATTGCACTACAAAATATAATACGCAAAGCCATATGCCCCGAAGAAATGCATCAGGCAATAAGTCTCACTGCTTGTATAACAAGATACCCCTAACACCCAGACTAAATTATAAATATTTATTTATTTACCTTGTTTTTACGTGGATCACGTAAGATAAGTTCTCTATTAGGAGACTGCAGTTTCGACTAACTCATAGCCTTTCTCAATCCATCACTTGTTAAGAGTTAACTGAGTCACGATAGTACTTCATAAGTGGTCAAACCTTTTTTTATGTAGGAGAGGGGTGAGTGGGACAAAGTGAATGCTGAAAACATTGAAAAAAAAAACCTAGACTAAAGTCGCGAAGCAGCTTTCTGAGATCCACACAACCTCTCACATCCCTGAAACTGAAAGACTCCGGCAACAGATTGTAGTATGTGAGTATTTTATAGCTCAGAAATGTACTAGAAATTATTTCTTATTATCCGTCTGTGATCGAACACGACCTTCGGAGTGTCTACCATCAATTTTGATTAATAGGCTATGACTGGCATTTTAAGGGTGAGGGATCAAATTCACACTGACCGTGTATATTATAGATCTCAGAAATGGATTGATTATTTTTTTAATATCCGTCAGTGAACGAGCACGACCTTCGACTTGCCAAGAAAACGCTTTAACCACTGAACTATACTCACCGGCTGATGATTTCCATCTCGTAATTATTTTGATGGTTTTTTACAACCACCCTGTAGATAAAGTGTAACATTATCACCTAATTTTAAATTTCACTTCAAAATATTAAATCTGGTATCTTTTTACATACGGATTATCGAAACATACGTCCGTCCCTCTCTTCCACTAAAGAATGAATACCTTTAAAAAGAGACGATCTTCCAACTACCGTTCACGGGATTACGTTAAAAAAAACGTATACAATATTATAAGTCAAAAGTGGGACAAAAAAATGTATAATTCTAATGTGGCTTTTGTTGGGGATTATTTTTTTAAAATGTTGACAAATCTCCTGGCACGTTTTAAACGGGGGCCCACGTGAGCACTAAGTGTGTGACGTCACATACGTGGTCGAATTGTAAGCGGGTTCGATCCACGATAACCTCAATTTTTCAAAATAAATCTTTCAAAACATGTGAGAATTGTTTCAAATTAAAAAACTGATGCACTTACAAATTCATACGAGCTCTTCGAAATGATCCCTGATGTTAGCAAAACCTCTATTGACAAGATTTTGACGGAGCATCTAGCGTACGCTAAGATTTGCGCGATGTAGGTGCTAATCTCAAAATTTGGATGGGGTGTAATCAAACACCCACTCTACAGCCCGGACTTAGCACCAAGTGACTATCATCTCTTCCCTGACATGTTCCACAATTCCACAATACCACAATTCAAAAGCTCGTATACCGAATGCAAAAATGCATTGACCTCAGTGGCGACTATGTAGAAAAATAGGTAAAAGTCTGATCTTTCCAAAAATTAAAAAAAATTAACACTGTGAAAAATCACTGGGAACCTTATTTTGCGGATAAACCTCGTAGCAAATCGGTCGTTACCTCTAAAATATTCCTGGTTGGTGTGAATTTGATCCCTCGCCCGTAAAATGCCAGTCGAAATCGGTGGTAGAAGAAATTCGTCTCGTGAACCATTTGTAGTGAGTTTTGTGAAAATTGGATGATGCCTTAATATCGGGCTGTAGTCTATGAGCGGATCGACACTTGCAGCGCTCAGTCATACATGTAACACGATAAGAATACACGGATGAGACTTCAGCATCACTACAACCAATTATGTTTACATTAAAATACGATGGATCCCCTAACTGTCACCACAAAGCTCTGTCAGCCGCCAAAGTTCTCGCATTATCTATCCCATGCTAGTTTTGCCTACCGCGAGTACATTCTAGGAGTACGACGGCTTGATTTTGTCAGCGAAAAGCAGCCTTTTATACTACAGTCGGTCAAAAAGAGAAAGTAGTGACATATACTTCGGATGCCGCAGGAGAGCATAAACTATAGCTGCCTTTTGCGCCATCCTGAAAAACCTTTGGGAACTTATGAACGAATTCAACCATTCGAAATTAGTTTCCGAACGACGCGATGTTTAGATTTTTATCGAAACCATTTCCAAAACATGTACGATTCTCTTCATATAAAATATGTATGACACATTTTATTTAAATGGCATTGAAGTGGAAAATATTTTCACGTTCTCAAAGGACCCTTAATGGAGCAAATCGTATGGCATATTTATAAGGAGTCGTTCGCTTTGAAGATGGACCACAGCGGGATGTGGACTCTAAGAGATGTAGTGGACCGCAAAATTGCTGTAAGCGAATATTTGAGATTTGCGGAAAAATGAGAAAAAATATATATATTTCGAAACCAATGTTATATTTATTTATTATTTTACTTTTGGGGGCAGTTTATTAAACCTTTCGTTACGGCTCGGTGGAATACAAATTATACTGTCAATACGGCGTGAATTTTTCAAACAATTTTTTTTTCTCCATAAAACTAGTATTTAAAGCATAAATGTAATTATCTGACATATTTTCGTATATCACATTGGTTCTTGTTTCCTTTAGCTATCAGATGGTACAAAAAACACTATTGTATTTAACAAACGGTAATTATGTAACTCCATACATTTGGTGGCATTGACTCATGTGGTTTACAGAAAAAGCGCTCCTGTGACGAAACCTAATGATATTTACATGCTTTAAAGATTCCTGTAAATAATACATGCAGGTTGATAAAGGTAATGACTGCACTTCCAATTTCCTACCGTAGATGTCACAATGAGTACTGCAAGTAGCAAAACGATATATCACGGCTTGTGATGTCAACGGTAGGAGAATCTTGGACGGCATATATCGACAACCGATGCGAAAACTTGTATACTGACGTGTATAGTTTACTGGTCAAATCGTTTGGTTTGCAAGCCAAAGGTCGTGGGTTCGATCTCCGGCGGAGATTAAAAAAAAAAAAAAAAAACGATTTCTGAGCTCTAAAATAAAATTCCCCCGGTTGGTGTAAATTTGATCCATCACCCGTAAAATGCCAGTCATAGCCTATTAATTAAAAATTTTGGTAGACGAATGTCGTCCCGTGAAAGCCAGCCATGTGTGGTCTTAATTAATTAATCGGCTATGACTGTCATTTTACAGGTGAAGGATCAAATTCACACCAACGGAGTATTAAAAAATAAATTTAAATGATTAAAAATTACTATCACCATCTGTCGGTATTCTCCTGTATGTGTATACTTAAAAAAAACAGTTAAAACGTCATACTTAATTTGGCATTATATCTCTAGGGATGCACTTCTACAATAAAAACATAAATTAATTTAAAAGGGGGTGTTTTGCAACTTTCATTTAATGTGATATCAATAACCGGGCCCCCTTTTAGAGTTGTTTTTTTTTTCATTGACGACAACCATTGTAGAGATATCAGCTTACAAAAGCCTATTAATAATATAATTCAACGTTTCAAACAACCCATTTGATGATATAACGAAGTTGTCTTATTTGATTTGATAAAGCAAAAGAAATCGACAGGCGTATACAACTGGGATGGGCAGCATTTGAAAAACGTACGAAATCGCCTTGTTCCTGCGCTCCTTGGGAGCACTTACCAAGGCATTGTTTTCAGAGTACATTCTCGTTATACAAGTAACTGGTTTTGGTGAGCAACACCACACATGGGTGTAAAAGTTAGTAGTTGAGAAGTTAAAATTTGGACTTTTAGACTTCTTCGCCGAAGGTCGCCGCGAATACAGAAAATGCATGGTAGTTGGGCTCCGTAGATATGAGATCGATATATCCAACCGGTCCAGACTTCTGTTGGATTACGCTAAGGAGCCTTTGCCTCGCTAAATCTAATATTGGACAATGCCACAGAACGTGTTCAGCGTCCTGCAAGGGGCTGCCGCATGGGCAGTCTGGACTATCAACGAGGCTAAACTTGAAGAGTTTAGCCTTAAAACTGCCGTGCCCAGTCATGAATTGACTAGTCCAGTGGTTTGGAATAAGCCACGGCATCTCCATTCTATCGAGGACAGAAGGAAAGAAGGAATATGTGTGTCTACCCTTGAGCGAGGACGACCATCTGCTCTGCCATGCTGCGAGCGCCGCCAGTCTTACTTCTTTTTCGGTTTCTTTCGTGATCTTACCCTGCGGAGGATTGAGACAAGTGCCCCCGACCTCCGCGGAGAAGCCACGTCTAAGCAACGACATAGCGGCGCTCACCTGCACTTGCAGATCCAACGGCAGCACTCCCGCAAGGATAATCAATGACTCGGTGGCAGAGGATCGATAGGCTTTAGTAAGTGAGAGAAGTGGGGTTCTTTGACCGCTCAAGAGAATGCGTCTAATGAAGAGTAGTCGAGTGCGCTCAACCCAGCACCGCGCCGCATATGTCACCGTGCTGAGAAAGATCGCATCATACACTGTTTTAAGGGCTCGAAATTTGAGTCCCCATGAATTCCCCGTAAGGCGAGAAATACAGAAGAAAGCCTTCCGCGCCTTATCTACAACATGGCGAGCGTGAGCGGCGAAACTTCTTTTACCATCCATGATTACGCCAAGGTATGTAACTTCTGTAGAAATTTTTACTTTAGCACCTTGGAAGTAAATGTATTAACTTGTAACAGCAGGTCTTACACATAAAATAAAGGTGACCCAGCGTGTCTCTAAAAGATAGAATCTGAAACGAGGATATTTGACGAAAAAATCAAGTAGTGGATGCTACACAACGAATAGGCACACTCAAGTGGCAATGGGCTGGACATATCAGTCGAAGAGACGATGGTCGATGGGGAAGAAAAGTATTAGAGTGGCGCCCAAGAACTGGCAAACGAAGCATTGGCCGACACCCTGCGAGATAGAGAGACTGACGACATAAGGAGAATAGCGACCTAAGCATCAGCCAGGTCGTATAGTTCAATGGTTAAAGCATTTTCTTGGCAAGCTTAAGGTCGTGGGTTCCATTCCGATGGAGATTAAAAAATAAAAAATAAAATTGATTTCAGAGATCGGTTAGTGTAAATTTTTTATGCTCACATGTAAAATAGCAGTCGTAGCCTATCAATCAAAACTGGTGGTAGACGAAAGTCGTCCCGTGAAGACCACCCACTCACAGTGAATTCCTATAATAACTAGGATGATGCGTGAATATTGGGTATATGAAATTGGCGGATCAACATTCCACATGCAGCGCTTAGCCATTTGCAGCATGCTGACAAGTGGCAATGTGACATATTTTGTACCTTGGGACTTTGGTTCTGTTAAATAAATAAATAAATGTCTAAGTGCGCTATATATATAATCGTGTAGGAAACAACAGCGTTAGATCCTGTCTGCCCAGAAGTGGGCGACGTCGATGGCGTTACTTCTGGCCATCATCAGGTCTTCCTGGGTGCAGCTACTCGGACATAGCGCACACTCCTGAAGGTGTGACAGGGTCTGCTCCGCGCCGCAGTCACATTCAGTTGGTTCGCTGTATAACTGCCAGGCTTTCATTTGTGTTTTCGTCTTGCATACTCCGGTCCGAAGTCAGTTAAGGCACTTCCATATATTCCAACCTTGGTCATGTCCAGGGGCTATGTCCTCTGATTAGTGACGGCCATATGCCCCAGTGTTTCTCGCTCCGGCTGCCCCGGTAGAGAAAGCAGCCCGCTTGTTTATCATCCTCACTCATCTCCTTTGCGATGCACTCGCTCGCATTGTGGGAAGTGGGCAATTACTCACGGCTAATTGCTGCACCGCGGAGAACAATGCGCGGAACACCGGCCGCGCTTCCTACATCTAATTAAATAACCGATTATGATGATGATGATATTATTACCACGCCACCTATATAACGTTCACTTTGCTTAAGTAAATACGCATTTCTTTCGATTTATACTTAGTTAGGCGTTAATTGCAATAGGCCATCGTTGGGCAACATTGGGCGCAGACCAATACATGGACGGGTCACCGCCTGTTGCTTACCGCGTGTTACAGGATGTAACATCCTCCTCTCTTTCAAAAAGGTGTTACTCCGTCGCGTGATGGCATGATAAGGAACAGGTCAGCAAAACATACTATTTCAGAAGCACATTGACGTATATTTATGATAAAACTGTACAAGCTTGTGGCCCGGGCCTAGGCGCAGCAGTAGGCCGAGCCACAATATAATATACTCTCGCCGAAGAGCGGTAAGCAACTGATCTTCGCGCTCATTACGGGCTCTCGCCCGCGCCACGAGTGGCGGTGTATATCACTAATGCCAATACGGCGGACACATCCCTGTTTGACGAGTGGACAGAAATAGAGTCGAAAGATCGTAAATCGAGGTTTTCGGTACTAGTAAGCAAGGGCTATGGCATGCTGATGTCAGGTTGAATCGATGTTAAAGACTGGTCCAAGACTCAGGAGCATTGAGCTAATCAATCAATCTTCTTAGAAAATTTAAAAATTACCAAATCTTTAAGTCCTTGGGCGTCTGCTCTTGAGGTCGTCGGAAACTATATATGTTCCCAGGCGGATGTTCAGATGTGATCAATAGTCTTAGCATTGAAAAGAACACATCCGTATCAGCACATAAAGCTAATATATCTAGAATTGAAGTTTTTTTATGTAAACACATATAGGAGAATACCGACAGATGGTGATAGTAATTCTGAAGTCTCATCTGTAGAATTCTATGACGCTTACCATGCATATGCCTAAGTGCTGCATGTGGAGTGTTGTTCCGCCAGCATCATAGACTACAAACCCGAGATTCACGCATCGTCCTTATTATAATATATATAAGATATATAAGATAAAAAACACACAGATGAAAAATTTCAGAATCACTATCTTTCGGTATTGTCCTGTGTGTGTTTACATAAAAAAAGAGATCAATATACAATTATAATCGCGTCAATCGGTATACAAACATAAATACTACACACTCTGCTTGAATACAGCGTCACAGAGCGTACCGGTCTCGATCGGTTGTGCTCTCTTACATGTCTTCTTCTTCGTAGTATCAATCCGGTGGATTGGTTTGCAGCAACAGAATCTTGCATCTCGATCTCCATTTCTCTCGGTCCTCCGCAACTCTCGTCAGCTCAGCATAAGAGCTACAACTCATTGATATATTTACATGTGCTTCCATGAAAAAATATATTACGATAATGCGTTCATGCCTCGAGGCGCCTATATTCTAGTTTAAGTATTTCGGTAGTAATGCAAGTTTAGCGTCTGTATTTATTCAAAACAGTCCTAGACACGGGTTGTGTTATTACTGAAGATGCGACTACAGTAATTACAGAACAAGAAGGCAGGTACAGACAAACGCATGGGTCAAATTACAAAATTACACGCCATAGATGTATGGTAATATTCTAGTGTTGTGGTAATCTGGCCAAAACGCCTTGTAATTTAAAGGTAAATAAAAAATACACGTTTGAGAATCACTGGTTGTGTATTGGAAGTCTTATATATTTTTGAAACTGAGATGCATCCGAATTACTTAAATAATATTAGTTTTCATATCTTCTCTGCATATGGACACCGCAAATTGCCGTTTCACAATTCTGTAAATTTAGATTGTCGATGCCTTGTCCCAGAACACCTGTATACACCCGGAGGTCCACATGGGAGCATAGATATGCAAGTTCACGGGCTCTTGCCCTGGTGGTTCCCGGGAACCATCCCCAAAAAAATACCTCCACCTCCAGGGATTTTTCAATTTCAATTTTAATTTATTTTTTCCTTGCAGAAACATTACAAATTTTACCAACTCAATTCATTTCTACTACTCATAATTAAATAAAAAATACAATTTATACAAACATAGGTACTTTTGATTAAGTACTAAGAACAATGCAATAAAGACAAGCAACAGAAGGTCCCCATGCTCATCAAACAGACGACGCCAACCAATTATTCCTCCAAAGAAGCTCTCGGAGTTCATGTCTGAATTGGGCTTCTCTTACGTGAAATATATCAACATCTGAGGCGATTTGGTTAAATAGTCTAATCAGATCATCCCAAGAGGCATAGAGTTGTTTTTCTGTTTTTTTTTTTCGTTAATTTGCGGTGTTATGGTAATAAAAGTGTTCGTTAGAACAACTGAAAAGTTGTAGAACCATAAGCTACATACCTGCGAGCATAAATCGATAGATAATAGTCAATAATATTGTTAAATTTATTCACATTTAAGTAGCAACTTAGACATACCCCGGGGCTGTAAGAGACGCTTAATTCGGTAGGAAGTCGACGATAAATGCTCCGACTTGCGAGGAGATGACTGACATTAACGCATCTTACAAAGAACCATTCCACGATCACGTAAAAAATATTTAAACCGTTTTATGACTATCGAAAACTTAAAAAAACGATCACTGTATGAGAAATGATGGATGTACGAGTACGTGAAGGATCGATGTGTGCTGGCAGCGCATTTAGAAATGCCTGTATGTCTTTGTTCAGTAACTTCTTCTTCGTAGTATCAATCCTGTGGATTGGTTTGCAGCAACAGAATATTGCATTTCGATCTCTACTTTTGTCGATCTTTTGCAACCCTCTTTAGCTCCACATAAGAGCTGCAACTCATATCCTCGAACACTTGCTGAAAATACCTCCGTCTAGGGCGCCCTATGAAGTTTTTACCTTCAACCATCACTTCCACAATGTCGTGAAGAAGACCATCGCGGCGCATGATGTGACCGATAGCCTCACTGAGACGGTTCTTATTAGGTGCCTATCTTCCTTGATTATCCTGAGAACCTCATTGTTCGTGACGTGGTCTCTTCAGGAAATTCCGTCAATTTTTCTGTATGTCCGTATCTCAAAGGCCTCTAGTCTTTTTTTATCACTTTCATATAAACACCATGTCTCACAGCCGTACATCAAGATGCTCCAAACAAAGTTCAGTAACTAATAGAAGGTTTTGACGGTAAGTTAAATCAATTGGCTTTAAATAAAATTAATCGACAGTAGACTAAATGAATCGGTAGTGTCCACTGTGTCAGTGTGAATGTTGTCAGTTATAAAATTTAAATGGAAGTAATATATTCAATATTCGGAAAAAATTAAAAATGAATGAATAATTAACCCTTAAAACCTAACCTAACCTATTATTAATTACAATGAATTAATTATTTCCTGCCAATTAATTATTTTTTCTTACTTTTTTAGTTATTTATTACTGACGGTTTGATAAATAATAACTGCCCATTAATTGAAGTAAATAGTGCCAAAAAAATAGCTGCCATTTAGAAACGCCATTCCAGTTGAACTGAATTGAGTACTCGGAACTCAATTCAAAAACAGACATCAACTGGAATGGAAAATTGTGGATGACTACGAGCACGGATATACCTATGTTGAACATAAAGCTTGATATAATATTTAAGATATCTCTGTCAACTGAGAGAAGGGGACTTTCTTTATTTAGATGTAGACATTCTTACATGTTTATATATTTTATTTTGGATACATGTGATTTAATACCATTTAATTTATAAACGTCGCTCTCTAAAAAAGGTTATCTTTTTAAATGTATTTTTTTTATCTATAGTAGAAATATATTGAATGGAACAGGAAAATATTTGTAGATTATTAAGAAATGAATAACAATTGTTACTAAGAAACTAAAGGTGATTTTAAGCAAAGGTATAATTTAGATTTTGTGTGACTTCCATGACAGAAGTTTGATATCAGGTTAGGTTAGGTTGCATAAAACCTTGATCTATCATAAATATATACAATAACCTGTTCGGTACCCGATATATGGCGTGTAAGATTCCCCTAGCGTTGACAGCGGTAGCCGTGATATTTCGTTTTGCTACTATCTTAGAATAGTTTTTTATGCATCAGCTGATAGCTAAAGGATACAAGAACCAATGTGATATATGAAAATAGACCAGATGAGTACATTTATGCTTCGAATCTAGTTTTATAACTGACAGAATTATTTGTATACCACCGAGCCGTAATGAAAGGGTTAAGATAACAGTCGGATTACATTCAAAGAATGCGATTAATAGATACATTTTTATGTGCATATCACCAGGCACCATAAAACATGAAATGATAAGCTTATATGCGTGTGCACTTATATAATATATTTGTATACTGTCTACTATACTGTATACTGCTTCAAACAACACGTTTAAAGTGCTCAAATTGATAAATCGTCTCAGTTCCTCATGTTAGAATGGGGGGTTCTTTTCCGTGCATTTCGAGTAATGTGTATTAAATAAAACTATAATTACATATAATAATAAGAAGACGCCACCAACGAGATCGTCGCAAAATTTGGATGAGGTATTGACAAACACCCGCCCTACAGCCCGGACTTAGCCCCAAGTGACTACCATCTCTTCCCTGACTTGAAGAAACACCTGAGTGGAACGCATTTTGACGATAGTGAAGAGCTGGAAGAAGCGGTTCTCAGGTATCTGCGTGGCTTGGCGGCAGATTATTTCGACTCGGGCATTCAAAAGTTCGTATACCGCATACAAAAATGCATTGACCTTAGTGGCGACTCTGTAGAAAAATAGTGATATCCTCCTCTTCCATTTAGGACATCGATTTGCTTGATGAAGGATGCAGGATAAGGTTCACAATACAAACACTTGCTTCTGTTTCACATATTACTCGTTCATTTGTCAATAACTTCACCCGTTATAGGGACGCCCTTAGGCGCTCCTATAACGATGGCGGGCGCGTTCTGACTTCTCGGCGCTGTCAACCGCCAAGATGACAGTCATACCAACGGAATATATGCCAACTGTCATAACAAATATTTTTGGCGTATGCAAACACCGCTTCACATTATATAATTAATTTTAATTGTTACACATAACATTAGATGTGCATGTCAGGCGAGCGAACAAAATAAGAGACAAAAGATCGTTTTTCGAGGTTGTACGGCATCAGCCTAAAGAAGCTATATCAAGCCGATATCAATAGGTAAAAGTCTGAACTTTCCAAAAATGTGCGCATTCATGGAATTAAGCATGTTTTACACTGTGAAAAATCACTGGGAAACTTATATTACGGATAACGCTTGTATACCATTACAAAAATTGATACATTTCAACTTCAACCATCAGTCAGTCAAAGAAATACTTAGGAATACAGTCGATTCCGCTTAATTGGGACACATCGGGACTTGGACATTTTGTCCCAATTAAGCGGCTGTCCTAATTAAGCTAATTTCACATTTTGTAAATTCATTTATTTGGTTTTAGCAACTAAAGCCATTAATGCACACATAAAAATAAACAATGCATTTTTTTTTCAATAATTTTTATAAGCTCTTGGTAACTGTAAATAACATATATGTAATATAAATTATGATTTAAATTACAAATATGTAATATGAACTTTTAAGAAAAAAAAATCCTAATTAAAATAATAATCATCATCGTCATCTTCGTCCAATTCTTCATATTTTGATTTAATACCTTCTACAATTTAATCCTCACAGTCTTCATTATCAAAGTAACATGGTAAATTGTTATCTATTCTTGAAAATTCTTAATAGGTAATAATAGGAACTTAAATTACTGTCCCAATTAAGCAGAATGTTGTCCCAATTAAACATATAAATTTACTATTGGTTTCTTCGTTTGGTTTCTGTTAATTGGGATTTGTGCCAAATAAGCGGCTTTCCCAATTAAGCGGTGTCCTAATTAAGCGGAATCGACTGTATTAACATTTCTCCAGTTTTTTAATGTCATTTTTATATGGTGTAGAAAATACATAGCATCGGAGCTCTAGGATGTTTTAATACAGTGAGGGGAGAGTTAAGTTTGACTCACCGTTGGAGCATATGCTCGAGTTGTCGTGGTGGCTGGAGTCAGAGTCGCTGTCGTCGTGCCGCGCGTGCAGGTGGCGCTGCTCGGCCAGGCCGCCGCGCATGGCCGTGAGCGCGCCCAGCGTGCCCAGCGTGCCCAGCGCGCCCAGCGCGCCCATCTCGCCGCTGCCTGCCTCGCTCAGGATGTCCTGGATCATGAAGCGGGCGCCGGCGCGCGTCGGCGGCGCCTGGTGGTGCTGCGGCATGGCGGCCAGCGCGGCGGGCATGGAGACACACGACGCACGGCACAACACAAAAAACTACAAACAGTTCTCCTCTACAATCGTGTCTAAAAATCACTCAAATCGGATAATATTTGCAATTTTAAATTCCCGTTTTCTTTCAAATTCCCGATAATCACAAAGATCGCATTATTTTTGCAATTATTAAAATAAAAACATAAAATCTCTTTACAAAAAATAATAGACCAATGTTTTGTCCTCAATTTGAATTGAAAATGATTACAATCGGAAGAGTTTTGCAAAAGTTATAAGAGAATTTGGTGTTTGCCAAAAGTTCTAAAACCGATAAGTTTTCTTCACACACGTGTTAAAAAATCACTGCAAAACATTGTATTTTCAAAAATGTCTTAAAAGATTGTTTGTTTTTTTAATTGCATATTCAATTAAGTCACTAAATGCTTAATGATCACTTAAATAGGAGAAGAATTGCACAAAACATGTGGATTTTTAAAAATATTTATTCCTGAATGTTTTCGTTTAAAATTACACTGTTTTATACAACTTTGTCATTTTTAACTTGTTTATTGCACAATAGTGTATTCTCAATCAGAGTTTTGATTCTTTTTGCCTGTGTAGAGAAAATAAAAATAAATACAATTAGTAAAAATTAGATACAATTCTATTACAATTATGGTATATTTTTGGTTAATCCGCCCTAGTAGGTCTCAAGAGCGTCTGGTTCATCATCTATTCTTGATAAAAATATAATTAACAAATCATTTAAAATATGTCTCTTTTACTAAAGCATGTGCAAAACTTAAGTGCATTTTGAAATCGAAAATTCCGCAATGTTCAAAGACTAAGGCGTTTAACCAATGCATCCTCCCTATATTAACTTATGACGCAGAGACGAGGAATCTCACAGCAGGTCTTACACATAAAATTAAGGTCACCCAGCGTGCCACGGAGAGATCCATGAGAGGAGTGTCTCTAAAATATAGAATCTGAAACGAAGACATCCAAAGAAGAATTCAGGTAGTGGAGGTTACACAATGAATAGGCACTCATGTGACATATCTGTTGAAGAGACCACGGTCGATGGGGAAGAAAAGCGTTGAAGTGGCGCCCAATTACTGGCAAACGAAGCATTGGACGATCTTCTGTAAGAATAGCAAGAGTAGCCTGGATGCGAAAGGCGGAGAATCAAAGAGGATGGAGACCTACGCTTAGTAGTAAACGGACAGAGGATGATGATGATGACTAAAGCTGTCTATTGTCTATAAAAGTCCCCAGATCGTCGTATGTTCCCAGGTGGACTTTTGGGTGCATAGATGCCTTGGGAAATATCATAGATAGTACCTACTGACGGATATGAGGTAGAAGACTTTTTTATGTAAGCACATACAGGAGAATACCGAAAGATGGTGATAGTAAGTAGATTCTGAAGTATTTCATCTGTGGATCCTAGGAAGCTTACCATTGTACATATGAATAAGCACTGCATGCGGAGTGGTGATCCGCCAACGCCATAGACTACAGCGCGACATTCACATTATCATCATTATTACAGTAATTTACTATGAATGGGTGGTCTTCACGGGACGCCTTTAGTCTACAACCAAATTTGATTTTATATATATTATAAATATACTATATATTTTTAACGTGTTTTTCTATAGCGGATCGACACTACACGAACGTACATTATACAATTTGTTAAATATTGCGTTCAGTCGTAATTAATTCCGCCATTGATAATTATCATTATTTTGAAACGTGTGTTCTACAGTAAAAAATAATATTTTAACGAATTCCTGGCGTTTGTAATAACAATTAAATTTTACAATTAACAAATATCTAAGGCAATACTTGATGCTAATTTGCGCAATTATCATCACAGCAATTACGAAACACTTAATGCGCAAAAAGAGTATGACTAATTGGTTTTAATTTTGTACAACGATAGCGATCGGAAAAAAAAATCTAAATATTTATGCAAAAATTTGAAAAGTCGGGCTCCGTCGTATTTCGTTCCCAGACGATTCCTTCAACGACTCATCGGTAATACTGAGTATACTAACTTCGCAGCCTTCAACTAGGATGACGGCTAAACTACCTCCAGATACCAACTTATCACAAAGTTAGAAGAAGACCCGTGCAAAAATTGGAACATAGTAATTCTCCACACACTAAGCCAAAAGACAACATTACTAAATGAATCATTTTTGATGATGGCAAACTCTACGTTTAACGTTATTATAAGATCGAATGCTTAGTCCGACTGCAGAATCCATTTCCCAACCTTACCATTTCCTTATCCATTCCCACGTATTTCGTGGTTAGCAACGTGTTACCAAAGAAGGTAATTCGAGACTCGCTGTAGTATACTAATTTCGCAGCCTTAGATTGAGGTCTATTTGACATCTAACCGATGCACCTAGAATCACGGAAAGACCTTCAGCCACTCTCTAACATGTAGCTTATTGCGTGCGTTCAGTAAAGGGCCCCATCTCAGTCTCCAAAAACAAGACGGGACAGAGAGGGTTTCACTAAGCGACTCATCGTTGACGACGTCTGGTGCACGGGAAATTTGGTGCACGGGACAACTGGTGCACTGGATGTCTCGCTAACCTAACCTTGTCTAACATAATTTCTTCTACCGAGATATATAGATCTCTGGATTATACGATCGCTGGAAAAATCTTTAGCTTAGGTAAGGTTATGCTAGCGAGAGACCCAGTGCACCAGTTCTCCTGTGCGCCAAAAGTCCTGTGCACCAGACGTCGTTACCAATGAGTCGTTGAACGAATTGTCTTAGGACGATAAATCGGTACACTGGGCGTACTGGACATCTAATGCACGGGACAACTGGTGCATGGGATGTCTCGCTAACCTAACTTAACCTAAGTTATTTTGTTAACAAGACATATGGATCTCTGAACTCTGCGATCACTGGATAAATCCTTAGGTTAGGTTGCGAGACATCCAGTGCACCAGTTGTTCCGTTCACCAGACGTCAAGTGCGCCCCACGTCGTTAACGAAGTGTCGTTGAACGAATTGTCTGGGAACGATAGGTCGAGACGAAAAAAGGTATGACTAATTGTTTTTAATTTTGTACAAAGATAGCGATCGGGAAAAGTAATCTAAATATTTATGCAAAATATTTAAAAAGTCGTCTGCGAAAATTGGATTTTTTAAATGTTAACGGCACTAGAAAAACATTTAAATATTTAATTTTAATGCATAATTTAGAGTTTTTTTTCGATTCACATTTAAAAATCACGGATTATATTTAAAAAAAAAACTGATCCCTAACGAGGCAAATTGGAGTATGCAAGACGAGGACACAAATGAAAGCCTGGCCGTTTTACAGCGGACCGACTCAATGTGACTGCGGCGTGGAGCAGTCCCTGTCACACTCGGTGCCCGAATAGCGGCACCCAGGAAGACCTGATGATGGCCGGGAGTAACGCCATCGACGTCACCCACTTCTGGGCAGACGACGTCGCGAAGCAGCTTTCTGAGATCGACACAACCTCTCACATCTGGCCCTGAAAATAAGAGACTCCAGCTCTGGCAACAAGTCACATCAGAGGATTTTATTAATCTAAAAGAAAGTCTCCCAACTGGCAAGAAACTTGACTGGCGGACCTTGAAATCACTGAACAGAATAAAAAAAACGGAGTTGGTAGAACAAAGGACAACCTCGAGCGGTGGGGAATTCATCGACAGGGAGAACCACTGTTGTGCAACTGCGGAGATATGTAGACCGCCTCACACCTAAGATCCTGCTCCATGTGCCCAAGAAGCTGCACAACTCAAGACCTTATGCTAAGCAACACACGGGCTATCGATTTTGCCATTTGCTGGGCAGAAATAAAACGTCGCTGACACGAATAAGAAGAAGAGGGTTGGTGACTTTGTATCTTTGACCTGACGAAGACCCCTGCAATGGCAGTCGAAATATTGGAAGGAAATAATTTTCCACACACGGCTAAGCCCAAAAGCCACAATACCATATGAAACAAGTACACGGAAGAATAATAAAAATTTAAATTAGACTATTAAGCTTGTAAAATAATTGTTTTGTTAATATTTTTATGTTTATTTAATTTAACATCATATTACTTATTTATTGAGTATGAAATTATATTTTTCAGTTAAAATTGGCTACTGTTAAATTCAAATTGTATTTTGGTTAAAGTAATTTAACAGCTAGTTAAAATTTAAACGGGTTGCCAAAAAGTTAATCGTCCAATCGACCGGTTAACTTTCAAATTAAACCGATTAAGCGATTAAAAGTTAATTTAGGCAGTTAAGAAGCATCGTAATTAAACCAAATTAATTGAATCAATTCGCGATGACCCAAAATGGATGATTTAATAAAATAAATAATGCTCTTACTATCAAATGACAGTTTTATACGCATTTACATAATTAGCATATTTTTTTATGTAAGCACATACAGGAGAATACCGAAAGATGGTGATAGCAATGCTGAAGTCTCATCTGTGGATTCTATGACACTTATCACGTTACATATGGTTAAGCGCTGCATGTGGAATATTGATCCGCCAACGTCACAGACTAAAACCCGAGATTCACGCATTATCCTTATTATTACAAGAATTTACTGTGAAAGGGTGTTCTTCACGGGACGACTTTCGTCTACAAACAATTTTGATTAATAGGTTATGACTGTCGTTTTACGGGTGAGGCGATCAAATTCACACCAATCTGTATTTTAGAGTTCAGAAATACGTTAAAAATCTTTTTGTTTTAAATCTTCGTTGGGCATCAGACCCACGACCTTTGGCTTGTCAAGCAAACGCTTTGATCATTGATCTATACCCGCAAGTACACGTTGTTTTTTTTTTCTATTGATTTCCGGAGAATGTGGTCGTCTTAAATTTTCGCTACTCAGTTCAATCAGTAGATTTATCTCAAGACATCTCTGTACCCAAAGGTCTACCTAATATTGCACATGTTTTTTGACGACCTTTAGGGGTGGAGTACCTGAAGACATTTTATTAAGATTTTTTTAATTCGATTTTTAAGCAAATCGGATGAATAATACTATGCGTCCGCAAATGGTATACAAGGTTCGTGGTTCGTAATCCCAGCGCCATAATTTTTACATCTCTTGTATTTCAGATTGATGTAACACTATAACTATTGTCGACATTAACCATTTACATGCGAGGTGCGGATACATCCGCACAAACTTGCACTGCTCTAAAGTGCGAGGCGCAGATTTATCCCACGCCCTGAAAAAAACACGTCGCTTCAGTGCGAGATGCGGATTTATCCGAATACTATATTGAATATAATTTTGTTTCGCATTCCGACATTCCTTCGTCAATTTTTTTTTACGATATGTATTGAGTTGTGTGTCATTCTACACATGTTTAAAATTAGCCCTTTTTTAAAAATAATAATGGATTTATTTAATTTAGTTCTGAAGGTGAATATAAATGCAGCACTGGCCAATCAAAACACTTAAAAAAATCGACTTTAAATATTCAACTTTATTTTTCATTGACTAATTGACTTATTTCGTGACTTTTTATGAAATCTTATTTCGCACGTAAAGGGTTAACATCAAAATACTGGTGTTACTGCAATGCCGCAATTACAAGTATTAATTATTTCCTAAATAACACCAATATTTAAAAAAATAACATTAAATAGCTTTCTTATCCACATTGGTAAGAAGTTTTGTTATTTGTCGTTGTTATAGAGAATAACGTTAAAGTAACTAGAAATATCTGGAATTGTTTAATGTTAGTGTTATTACAATGCTTTATTGTGTTATTTGTTAAATTTCATTAATATTTTCTTAGAATAAAATTAAATAAATTACATAGATGTAGTTGTTGGCCGTTATTTGTTGAATATCCTATCTTTCATGGAGAAAAAGAATCAAATAAATATGTTGGTTGGTTAAAAATTGGTGTTATAATTATTTAATATATAAATATTAAATAACACAAGTTTTAATAACATTAAGGTTATCAACTGACAATACTTGGTGAAACTGCATAATTATAAATTTGAAATTAATTTTAATTAAAAAATTAATAGATCAAAAATATTTAGTTGTAATTCACAAAACTAAATATTTCAATTTGTTATTTTTTTAATTATAATTATTTTAAAAATTATAATTAACACAAGTTGTACCCAGGCTGACATTGTGCTTCAAATGTCAGTTGTGGTTGCGATTGGTGTTATTAACAAAACTGCTAATGTTTTCGTTGTTAGTTAAATAGCGCAAATATTATCAGTGTTAACAAAAAAACTCATTTGTATTTGGTGCTATTTACAAACCAGTTACTTGTTAAATTAAACAAATTCTTTATAGAACAACATTTAAATATTTTGAAATAGATGTAGTTGTGGTTGGTGTTATGACAAAGGTAATGCTTGTGTTATTTGTTAAGTAACATTGAAATGTTTGAAACGTCATCTGTGTTATAGGCTCGTGTTTGTTACATGGCTATAAGGCTTGTGTTATTTATCAAATAACACCAAAATGCCTGAAACACCAGCTACGGTTATAAGCTGGTGTTGTTACACTTTCCCTAATGCTTGTGTTATCTGTAATATAGGGTCCGCCAAATAACTTTTCTTTTTGAAAATGGGGCGCAAAACATCGAGTGTAGCTTCGGCTGTGTGGCACGTAGCGCCGTCCTGTTGAAACCAAATGTTGCCAATATCCTCCTTTTCAATTTTTGTGAACAAAAATAGCCCGATAACGATCGCCATTGACTGTAACGGCCACTCCTTGCTCATTTTCGAAGAAAAATGGCCTGATTTTCAAAGTAATGTCGCAATATTTTCCAGCGTTGTTCAAGCATATACACAACCATATTCGTTCAGCGGAAAGATAAAACTAATTATCTGTCAAATCAGACATGAGCTAAGTGTTACCATTCACGAAATAAGCACTAGTTGAAAAAAAAACGTTAGATGGCGGACCCGTTATTAGACTTGTGTTATTTGTCAAATAATACCAAAATGCTTGAAACACCAGCTACGGTTATAAGCTGGTGTTGTTACACTTTCGCTAATGCTTGTGTTATTTGTAATACAATACAAATATTATTGTGAAAAGCATACAAATAACTTAAAATATCAGCTGTGGTCGAGGTTGGTGTTATACAGCCGCTAACGTTTGTGTTATTTGTTAAATAACATTGAAATGCTTGAAACTTCATCTGTCCTTTAGGCCGGTGTTGTTACAAAGCAGCTAATGCCTCTGTTATTTCACCAGAATTCTTGATACAACAGCCGCGGTTATAAGTTGGTGGTGTTACACAGTCTCTAATGCCTGTGTTATTTGACAAATAGCACCAAAATGCTTGAAAAAACAGACGTAGTTATAAGTTGGTGTTGTAAGACAGTCGCTAATGCCTTTGTTATTTATCAAATAACACCAAAATGCTTGAAACAACAGCCGCGGCTATAAGTTGGTGGTGTTACACAGTCGCTAATGCCTATGTTATTTGTTAAATAACATTGAAATGCTTGAAACATCATCTGCGCCATAGGCCGGTGTTGTTACACAGCCATTAGGCTTGTGTTAATTGTTAATTTATTGGCCTGTGTGCTGAGCGCGGTGACCGTTAATGGCGGCGGCGTCACGCCAGGTGCTCCTCGGTCACGCCACGCAAGCAAGAATCCACTCACTTTTCATACAAAACGCTCCGTTTCCACGAAAACCAATATCAACCGTGTATGCATGCTCGACGCAGGACCGAAACACCCGACCAGCTGTGAGAAATAAGTTTACCAACAAAAATCACAACACTAACACTACCCTAAAAGTAAGATACTACACAGAAGCAAGTAGCTTTATACATTTATTTGCACGTGAAAGCAAGAAAGCCTGCATTTCTTCGTCCTATTCTCGAGCCTCTGGACTATCTATGACAATACAGCCGTATATTTTGAAAATTTATGATTACTTATAATACGTAAGATACGTTAGTTTAAATTGAATATATATAATAACATTAAAAATGTGTATTTATAAATGCGCGATATCTGAAACTCACAGTTTTAGTCAATCAAACAAAGTGCCGCCTATGTAGCGCCTGTATCGTCTTTATTCTACTTGTACGGCTGTGAATCTGGCCATCTCACCAATGACCAATGCAGCCGTATATTAGGTTTCGAGAACAGTGTTCAATTATCAAGGATATTTTAAGCCGACGCTCCTGAGGCCTGGATATTTTTTTGTTCAAAGATGTCGAACTAAATATTTAAAATATACATAATTTAACGATTTCGCATCGCTTGTCAGCAGCTCATCAAACAGACGACTCTAACAAATTATTCTTGCTGATAAATTCGTGGAGTTTGTGTCTGAACTGGGCCTCCCTTGCGTGTAATATATAAACTTTCGAGGCGATGTGGTTGAACAGCCTGATCCTTCTTCCAAGAGGCATAGTCTCTGGCACGTTAGCGTTACCCTTCGGGAGAACGAAAAATCTGTGCTTTAAGGTTCTCAGATATTTGTCGGGGACATATGAAAACGATTTACAATAAATATTCAAGATATACGCCACGCAACAGCCGGAAGAAATGCATACCTATTTTTTGTGTATATGAGATTTGACCCTTTCGCATCGGTTGTCGGCATATGCCGTCATAAGATTCCCCGACCGTTGACATCGGTTGACGTGACATATCGTTTTGTTACTTTCTTAGAACAGTTTTTTATGCATCATCTGATAGCTAGAAGATACAAGAACCAATGTGATGTATGAAAATAGACCAGATAAGTACATTTATGCTTCAAATATTAATTTTATAATTGATAGTATAATTTGTATTCAAACCGAGCTGTAATGAAAGGGTTAAGAAATGGTGTTTACGTGATGAGCCTGGCACTCCCGAGGCATGGACCCGTAAGGTCTTAAGTGGCGACTCAACGTTTTTTTTTTAAATCTACTCCGGCCCTGAAACGCATGCTCCGAGCGTAAAGAGACCAGTGATTATACAATGGGAAGTGTCCAATTAATATGCGAATCACCACAAATGCTGCGTTCTTGTTGGTTACACCTCTCCCTCCACTAGTGCGAGCATATAGCCACCACGAATTGGCGTCACTCAGTTCTGTCAGCTGCCACGCATCTAACTTTATACGGGGTATATTGGCAAACAATGAGTTGAGAACTAGAAGAGATGTGTGCTTGAGTATGCATTTCTTTCGACTAGTACGCGGCGTGTTCAGAAAGCCTGATATTTTGTTGGAAATCGATTTGTTTTTCCCTGAAAATTATTTAAGGATAAGGAGGCACAGATTGTTTGTTCTTCCTAGAAGTAATACTAAGCTGCCAGAGACTATGCCTCATGAGAGAGTGATCAGACTGTTCGATCATATCGCCTCGAATATTGATATATTCCACTTGAGAGAAGCCCAGTTTCGACATGAGCTCCACGAATTTATTTATCAAAGTAATATCGTGGAGTCTTCTGTTTAGCGAGCTTCGGGACTTTCTTAAATATATATATATATTTAAGAATCGCATTAAATATTTGTATTTGTAAGGTTTCTGAATTATTTCTGAGATCTACACAACCTCTCACATCCGGCCTTGAAACTGAGAGACTTCAGCTCTGGCAACAAATGGCATCAGAAGATTTCATTACCACAAAGGAAAGCCTCCTAACTGGGCAAGAACCTGGTGAACATGGAAATCCCAGAACAGATTGACCTGTAGTATCCTAAGCATATCTTAAGAAGCTTGTTTATTACTAAATTTAATAAGCTTTCATCTCCATATTACACTTCTAGAAAAACTGGTGTAACAGTAGCGACGTGGAAACGTTTCAATTATTCCTTCAAACATGCCCGAAGCGGCGGGTTAATCACGAATATAATGATGTTATGTTATTGTTATGTAAATATATTAATTTAGATATTTAAATGTATTGTCCACATTATTTTTTACGGCTGTGAATCTTGGAATCTTATCAATATCCAATGCAGCCGTATATTTTGTTTTTAGAGCTACGTATAATACTGGTACAATGATTTGAATTTGTGAGGAATTATGAAGTGAGAGACTGGACATGAAAGCCTCTCATAATCGCTTGGTGAAAACCCTCCCTGTGCCGTCCTGTTTTTGGAGACCTAGATGGGGGCCCGTTACTGAACGCACGCAAAAAGCTACTTGTTAGAGAGTGGCTGAAGGCCTTTCCGTGATTCTAGGTGCATCAGTTAGATGTTAAATAGACCTCAGTCTAAGGCTGCGAAGTTAGTATACTACAGGCGAAGGTAGACGTGATTAGGACATGTAATAAGAATGCCGCAGAAGAGCAAAAACTACAGCAATATTTTCGCCTCCGTCGGAAACTATACATAGAATATCCTCGGCGGTGCTGACATGGGATGAAGCGAAAGCTAAGGCCGGCTGACAGAGCTTTGTGGTGGAAATAACAAATTTAAAGACAGCTATTTGTTCTAGTTAGGGGAGTGGTGATAATATTATCAATTTTATTAAATTATATATAATTGCGTTGAACCTCCCCTTGGGACCGCATCTGCTTAAGAAGTTATGATAAATAAATCACCCAAGACATGCTGAGATACTACAGTTGCCTTCTATTCGATGTCCTGTTATGCTTATGAATGATATATGTTCACAGGTGGATTTTTTGGGTGTACAGATGTGTCTTTCGATATAGTTTGAACAATGGCAACTGACAGAACTGAGTGGCGGCAATTTATAATAACCATTCTCTGACTATATAGTAAGGGAAGAAAAAATATCTTATTGTTTAGGTTAGGTTAGCTAAACATCCAGTGCACCAGTTGTACCGTGCACCAAATATCCCGTGCACCAAACGTCCAGTGCTAGCCGCGTCGTTATCGATGAGTCGTAGAACGAATTGTCTGGGAACGAAATGAGGTAAAACTGGATTTAACCAGTTTTGATTTCCACCGATACAAGTATTTAATGCATTTTATAAATAATAAATGTTTTTTAAATAAAATAAATAAATTATAAAAAAAAATGTATCATTTTGTGCAATTTTTAAAGTATTAATTTTAATATTGACCGTAAAATTTTTAGGCATTTATGTTTTTTTGATGACATTTCTCATATCCGTTCCATATTTGGAACAAATGGTCATCGAAAAAAAGCTGCCACTCATTTCTGTCAGTTGCTACTATACACGCCTTATCAATATACATTTCTGCACTGAAAATACCATCTGGGAACATATATTGCGGTTCCTGAAGACTGCCATTGCAATCTTGGGAACTTAAAGAGACGGACAACATAATTTTTTACGGTGTAACGACCTATCGTGCCCAGACAATTCGTTCAACGACTCATCGGTAACGACATGGGGCGCACTGGATGTCTGGTGCACGAGACATTTGGTGCACGGGATAACTGGTGAACTAGCTATCTCACCAACCTAATCTCAACATGTGTCTAGAGATCCATAGGTCGCGTTAACCCTTTCATTACGGCTCGTTTTATATCGGTCGGAATAAAAATTATACCGTCAATTATACAACTAGTATTTGAAGCATAAATGTACTTATCTGATCTATTTGCATATATCACATTTACTTTAGACTAACTGCTAATTGTATAAAGCCCTGATCCCTGATGAAAGTAAGCCCTGATCACTGGTCTACTCAACTAATGACCGGGCATGGCGCTTTTAATGACAGATTATACTCATTTAATTTAGTTTCAAGCCCTAGTTGCCCCTGTGGCGCCCCCTTCCAGATCTCAGAGCACATTCTCTGGGACTGTTAGTTCCTCTCGTTAGAAAGAGGAGTCCTTTTCGATGCAGTTCGAGGGAATCGCCTCGGCCCTATCGGGCATGCAGACTTTGCGGCCGCATTTACAATATTTTCTAGTATTTTCGGTGAGAGAATCTATCTTCCATCTCCATCTCTTTACAACCCATGAATGCGATTTTAATCTCTTTCACGGGTTCTTTCTTTTAGCACTTCTGTGCAGTGGCCACAATTGTTCAGAGGGGACTACCACTGGACTTATCAGTTGCTAACTGATCAAATCTGAATGAGCGCGTCATCAAGGAGACTTAACTGTCCTCCGGTGTGATGCGGGTGTGAGGCGGTTAAAGTCCAGTCCAGTCCATACCACATTGGTTCTCGTATCCTTTAGCTATCAGATGATGCATAAAAACTATTCAAAGAACGTAGCAAAACGATATATCACGTAAACCGATGTCAATGGTCGGGGAATGTTATGACGGCATATGCCGCCAACCGATGCGAAAGGGTTAAGGAAATAATTAAGGTTAGGTTAGGTTAGCTAGATATCCAGTGCACCAAATGTCCCATCCACGAGACGTTCAGTACGCCCCACGTCGTTAACGATAAGTCGTAAAACGAATTGTCTGGGGACAAAATGTGGCGCAACCGTTTTATACACTTCAATTAAAATCATATTTTCAGATTTCTAAAAAGTAGTTTTTTTTTATTTACTCTTTCGCATCGGTTGTCGGCATATGCCGTCAAAAGATTCCCCGACCGTTGACATTGTTTGACGTGATATATCGTGTTGCTACTTTCTTAGAATAGTTTTTTATGCATCATCTGATAGCTAAAGGACACAAGAACCAATGTGATGTATGAAAATATTCCAGATAAGTACGTTTATGCTTTAAATATTAGTTTAATAATTGACAGTGTAATTTGTATTCAAACCGAGCCGTGATGAAAGGGTTAAATTACATAAAATCAAAAATAAAAGTAATTCATACATTACGATATTGCAAATTAAATTATTCAACATTCGCACACACGATACACCAATTCGGTCCAACTGTCACCAATTACGAAGAAATCTGATTACAACGTCATAATTGTAAAAAAAAGTCACCAAAATTCGTCACTTATGTATCATTTTAGCTAACACTTGTGTTGTTTTACACTTTTTTGGTATTTAAACAAGAAAATCGCTATTAAACACGACGTTTGCTTTAACAGTTTTGCTTACAGTATATAGCTTGTATGAATCAATTCACAAAAGAAGTTTTTTTTTTAGTTTTTACGTTTTGGGTGATATATTTTATATCACGCGCGCATTTCGCATATAGCTAGCTCCGCATCCCGAAATGCGTCGTCTCAGCACGAACGAGCGGTGTATACTGAAACCGTTTAGCCGAACTTGTTACTACCCCCACCTTTTTAGTCTTCATGGTTGTGGATGGTTTGTCCAATGGGATCACTCTTTGGGTGGGATCCCGACCAATGGCGAGCTTCGGTCGCTGATGCGATGGGTGGGACCGATACCTAACAAGATGGGCGGAGCTACTATACCAAGCACTCCGGTTTTATAAGTCGGAATGGAAATATAATGATATCTCTGCGGAATGGAAGAGACTGCGACGAGATGTTTTCGGCTTAGAAACAAAACGCAGTAAAATGCGCGTTTCTATTTGCAGCTTTCATCGTCGTTTATGTATCCGCTTACTTAATTAAGGGCATACGTACATCACGAACTGACGCCACGAAACTATATTCAATTAAATTTACAAGTATTTAACATCAAGCAAGGGTTCTATAAAAAAAACGAAAATCCTTGATTCAAGAAATAATAATTTTAAGCTCCGCAAGCAACTTGCTCAAACATTTGTATGGTGCATATTGATTTATTTTTATGTAAACACATACAGGAGAATATCAACAGATGATGAAAGTAATTCTGAAGACTCATCTGTGGATTTCTATGACGCTTACCGTGCATTTGGTTAAGCGCTGCGTGTGAAGTGTTCATCCGCCAATGTAATATACTACAGCTCTAGATTCACGCATCATTCTTATTATTCGAGGAATTTACTATGAATGGGTGGTCTTCACGGGACGAATTTCATTTAGCACCAATTTTAATTAATAAAACAAGGCAATGACTGGCATGTGCTGGGTGTATTTTAGAACTCAGAAATGTTTTTTTATTATTATTTTTAATCTTCATCGTGGATTGAACCGATGACCTTTGGCTTGCAAAGTAATCGCTTCGACTATTGAGCTATACCCACCGGAAATTAATAAATAAAAATACTTTCCTATTGATACTCGTTCCTTTTACTAGGGTTTTTTCTTGCAAGACTTAAACACACAGGAAGTATGTTAACTACAAATAATCGAATTCACACTAGTAAATAAAAAAATCAATTCGAACGGTGGAGCGTCTTTCAATTCCATGCGCAATATCAGGGACTCGCATAGAATTCTACAGATGAGACTTCAGAATTACTATCACCAGCTGTCGGTATTCTCCTGTGTGTAAAAAATATATAAATTAAAATTAGCACTGCCCTCGTCAAATGGCATGTATTGCGAATTTTGACCAATCTTTGTCTTTCATTTTGTTTAAATAATGCAGGAGAGCATATCTAGTTAGAAACTATTGTTGATGTGACGCTAAGTACAGCGGAAAGACGGTGGGTGTGGAAAATATTTGTTGTATTTGTGTGCGGGTAGGGGAGATTGCAATTGTGTTGTTTCCATATCCGTTTCATATCTAGAACATATGGTCACCACAAATTTCCACCGCTTAGTTGTTTCAGCTGCCACTGACCGTTCCTCGTTCTAGGATATATCTGCACCTGAATGACCACTTGGGAACATATATGGTTCCCGAAAACCTCTCAAGTAGAAGTCCGAGTACTTGAATAGTTGCTGCTGTACAATCCGAGGCATATTTTTGTGTAATTTGTTAGAATATGTTGTCCCGTGCACCAAATGTCCCATGCACCAGACGTCCAGTGCGTTCCACGTCGTTACCGATGAGTCGTTGAACGAATTGTCGGCGAAAGATAGGTCGTGAAACCGTCCCAGATATTGCGCATGGAATCAAAAGACATTGCAGCGTCCCCATATATAATCGTGTCGGAAACAACAGGGTCAGATCCTGTCTGCCCAGAAGTGAGCGACTTCGATGGCGTTTCTCTCGTCCATGATCAGGTCTTCCTGGGTGCAGCTACTCGGACACAGCGCACAATCCAGAAGGTGTGACAGGGTCTGCTCCGCGCCGCAGTCGCATTCAGTCGGTCCGCTGTAAAACTGCCAGGCTTTCATTTGTGTCCGCGCCTTGCACACTCCGGTCCGAAGTCTGTTAAGGAACCTCCGTATATTCCACCCCTGGTCGTGTCCAGGGGCTGGGTCCTCTTTCGGGGCAATCCAAGCATTCCCCTCAGTTGCGCCTCTCCACATGCTCAGCCGCAGGGTGGCCTCAGGTATCACCAATTCCGTTGTCAACTGTAGGAAAGCAAGCTAAAAAATAAAATATATGTATAGTACAATCTAATTACAGTTGTATGTGTTAATTGAACGTATTATTTTATGTTTAGTACATATCTTACATGTTTTTCTAAAGTCTCTATATCTAGATGTAATTTGAAAATCCTTGAAATGTTTTTCTCGTACATAAGTGCTTCCATCACGCCATGCTAAAATAAAAATTAAATAATTATTTAAAATTAGTGCTTTACACTTATAATCTATCAACAGATTTTATCATCATCATCAGCATCATTATTATTGTATCAGTATTTATAAGGCGCTTTTTTATAACCAAATGGTCATTCAAAAAGCTCTTCTTTGCCTCTCCTAAGTAAAAAGTTTGTCTTGAGTTTGCCTCTGAAGGATGCCTCCGTTTTCAGCTATCTTATACTTTCTGGCAGCTAGTTCCAGACTGTTGGTGCCGCGAAACTGAAATCACAATTGCAAAAGACCATTCTAGGACTGTCTTTCGTCAGCTGCAGGGTGTTTTTACTTGCTCTGACTGATCTGAGTGTCTCTACACGTGAATTTATACAAGATGGTTTGATAAGCTCTGTCAAATAGCTCGGCGCAGTTCTTCAGAGCCTTATAAACTAAAAGGCAGAACTTGTACTGGATACTATCCGGAACTCTCAACCAATGCAGGCGGTGTAGTATCAGTGTTATGTGACAGAATTTGCGTTGTCAACAAATCACGCTGCTGCGTTTTGTAATCACTGCAAGCGCTTTTATTGTTTGAGTGTTACAACTAGTAGAAAAAAGGACTAATTCCTCTTTAAATTCTAAATTATTTTCGCCATTTTGCATGCATTGAAGGCTTCACTGTTTATTCGATAGCTTCAAAGTCAAACCATCGTCCCTCGTATGTAAAGAAAATAATCCACTTGTAAGGATCCAATCGGAAATGTCACACATTTTTTTTTCAATGTTTTAAGCATCCAGGTTGAGATGCATTACAAATAATAATCATTTTTTATTTACCTTGTTTTTGAATCGCGTTGGGTATGGCAAATGTTTAGGAGACTGCAGTTTCGAATAACTCGTAGCATTTCTCAATCCATCACTGTCAAGAGACAACTTTGTCTCTGTATTTTAGAGCTTTCTTCGTAGTATCAATCCGGTGGATTGGTTTGCAGCAACAGAATCTTGCATCTCGATCTCCATTCCTCTCGGTCCTCCGCAACCCTTTTCAGCTCAGCATAAGCGCTACAATTCTTGTCCTCGAATACTTGTTGCAAATACTCCCGTCTAGGGCGCCCTCTACAGTTTCTACCCTCCAACCATCCCCTCCACAATATCGTGAAGAAGACCATCGTGGCGCATGATGCATATTTTGGAGCACCAACCCAAAAAAAACTGATGTATTAAGGGAAATATTGTATAAAGAAAGAAACACAGACTCTGACAAAAAGCATTTAAGAGCATACCGTTTTTGACATAGACCTAAAGTAACATAATAAATTTGCGATTGTACTTCAATAAAATATTAACAATTTCACATGTTACGCGTATGATAAGCGTCCCGCCCTTCGGCGAGAGCATATTGTATTGTGGCTCGGCCGAATGCTGTGACTAGGTCGAGTCATAAGTATGTAAAGTTTATCGTAAATATATGTCAATGTGCTTCTGAAAAAGTCTGTGTTATTAATCTGCTCCTAATCCTGCCACCATGTGACAGAATAACACATTCTGAAAGAGAGGAGGATGTTATTATTAACAATTTCACACGGTTAAAAAAAATCTAAGAAGACACCCACTGGAATCCAGTTACTAGATTGTTTTTTTATGTTTATTTTACAGCGTACTTAATTTTTTATACAGTTAGGCAATAACGCGTGTTATTAGTTTCATTCTCTGCCGTGGCGCTTTATTTTTCTCTAAATGGACTAATTAATGTTTTCCGTGTAACCCTTTAAGTCGCTTCCCAAACAATTATCAAACACTTGGCGGGTCTTGCAGATTCACACGCGAACTCACGGGCGCGGCGACAGGGGGTTAACCCTTTCGCATCAGTTGTCGGTATATGCCGTCACAGATTCGCCGACCGTTGACATATCGTTTTGCTACTTTCAGTACTCATTGTGACATCTACGGTAGGAAATTGGAAGTGCAGTCATTCCCTTTATCAACCTACATGTATTCTTAACAGGAATCTGTAAAGCAGTAAATAAATATCGTTAGGTTCGTCACAGGAGAGATTTTTCTGTAAACTACATGTGTCAATGCCACCACATGTATGGAATTACATAATATACTTTACCCTTTCGTTTACGTAACCCTTTCGTTACGGTTCGGTGGAATACAAATTATACTGTCAATACGGCGTGAATTTTTCATATTTCAAGCATAAATCTAAAAAAAAAAATTCGTATTTCACATTGGTTCTTCTATCCTTTGTCTATCAGATGATGCATAAAAAACTATTATATTCAACAAACGTTCATTATGTAACTCCATACTTGCGGTGGCATTGATAAATCGTTCCTGTGACGAAACCTAACGATATTTATGCACACGCTTTACAGATTCCTGTAAAGAATACATGTAGGTTGATAGAGGAAATGAGTGCACTTCCAATTTCCTACCGTAGATGTCACAATGAGTACTGAAAGTAGCAAAACGTTATATCACGTTAATTATGATGTCAAGGGTTGGGGGGTCTTTGACGGCATATGGCGACAACCGTTGCAAAAGGTTTAATGACGGCGAGACCTCGAAAGCTTGTTCAAAATGCTGCAACTATGATTTGATTAATTGCGATTTTTTTCGTTGCGCCCATGCCTCTTCTCCATTTGCTTTCTTAACAATTGTATCCATTGTCTTGCTGCTGGTATCTCTCTGCATCTCTATTTGCACAAACATGCCCCGCTTCCCTCCTCTGTGAGACACTCGCTCGCAATCAATCAAGTATACAACACAACGAGCGAGAGCAAAAACGATCGTGGCTCAGAGGTAACTAAAAACCACCGCACACGACTCTACAAATATAACATCTTCCTTATGTTCTTTACAACCATTATATTATTTTATTAACTGATTATTTAAACGTAAAAACGTAAAACGTAGACCTCCAGCATGAGTCTCCATACTCTTCGATCTTATGCATACAGACTATTTAAGCTTTTTTTTTGATGTCGTCAGTCTATCTTACATAAGATCGGCTTCCAATGCTTCGTTTGCCGGTTCTTAGACATCTTTCTTCTCCATCGACCGTCGTTTCTTCAACAGATATGTCACATATTTTGGCGGATATAGCTCAATGGTCAAAGCGTTTGCTTTGCAAGCCAGGTTGTGGGTTCGATCCCCGACGTAGATTAAAGAAAAAAATTAATCAATTTCTGAGCGTTAAAATACCCCGTTGATGTGAATTTACTCCCTCACCCGTAAAATGCCAGTCAGAGCCTATTAATTTAAATTGGTGTTAGACGAAAATCGTCCCGTGAAGACCACCCATTCATAGTAAATTCCTGTAATAATAAGGATGAAGCGTGAATCTCGGGCTGTATGAGGTTGGCAGATCAACACTCCACATGCAGCGTTTAGCCATATGCATTATAGTAAGCGTCATAGAATTGCACAGATGAGACTTCAGAGTTACTATCACCAACTGTTGTATTGTGACCCGGCCTGAATGCTGTGGTCCGGGCCAGAAGTTTGTAAAGTTATCGAAATATATATGTCAATGTGCTTTAGAAAAAGTCTTTGTGTTGTTAATCTGTTCCTTATCCTGCTATCACGCGACTGAACAACAACCTTAAATTATAAAGGAGGATGTTAACATGTACTTTTTCGTGTCTTTACCGAATTTATTATGGAAGCTGTCTACGCTCTCACATCGTAATTTCTCACAAGAACAAACTATCGTAGTCCAAACGTACGATGGGGTATATATAATCGTGTCGGAAACAACAGGGTCAGATCCTGTCTGCCCAGAAGTGAGCGACGTCGATGGCGTTACTCCCGGCCATCATCAGGTCTTCCTGGGTGCTGCTACTCGGACTCAGCGCACACTCCAGAAGGTGTGACAGGGTCTGCTCCACGCCGCAGTCACATTCAGTCGGTCCGCTGTAAAACTGGCAGGTTTTCATTTGTGTGCTCGTCTTACATACTCCTGTCCGAAGTCTGTTAAGGGACCTCCATATATTCCACCCCTAGTCATGTCCAGCGGCTAGGTCCTTTTTCGGGACAAACCAAGAATTCCCCTCAGTTGCGTTTCTTCACATGTTCAGCCGCAGGGTGGCCTCATGTATCACCAGTTCCGTTGTCGACTGTAGGAAACATCTTCTTGACTTGATCCGTGTGGTTATCTTTTGATACCCAAACATAGGGTGGAGTGTGTCGTGGGGTGTAATGGTATTATATATTTTAAAGGACGTACGTAATTGTATAAAAGCTGTTTAAAATACTACTAGTAAGTGACGTGTTTGTAAGCTACAACGTATTACGTAATTAATATTTAGTTTAGTATTATGTAAATAAGCTATATATGATGCTAAATATTCCATCTGTTTCGTTTTACACTAAAGTACATACTATGTATGGCTTACTAGGGCGGATCATTGCATCAGTGATACAAACTAGCTTGGTGAAAATCCCGTCCTGTTTTTGGTGACCAAGATGGGGACCCGTTACTGGGCGCACGCAAAAAGCTACTTGTTAGAGAGTGGCTTGAAGGCCTTCCAGTATTTCTAGGTGCATCATTTAGATGTCAAATAGACCTCAGTCTAAGGCTGCGAAGTAAGTATACTACAGCGAGTCTCGAATTGCCTTCTTTGGTAACACGTTGTTAACCATGAAATACGTGGAAATGGATGAGGAAATGGTAAGGTTGGGAAATGGATTCTGCAGAATGGCAAACATCAGGAGTCATTAAGCTCATACAGGAGAATAATGATAGATGGTGATAGTGATACTGAAGTCTCATCTGTGGATTCTATGACGCTTACCAGGTAACATATGGTTAAGCGCTGCATGTGGAGTGTTGATTCGCCAACTTAATAGGCTACAGTCCGACATTCACGCTTCATACTTATTATTACAGGAATTCACTATACATAGGTGGTCTTCACGGGACGACTATCGTCTGCTACCAATTTTGAATAATATGCTATGACTTGCATTTTACGGGTGAGGAATCAAACTCACACCAACCGGAGGAATTCAGAGCTCAGAAATCGATTAAATTTTTTTTTTTAATCTCCGTCTTGGATCAAACCCACGACCTTCAGCTTGCCAAGCAAACGATTTAGCCACCAAGCTATACCCGCCGGCATACACACATGTTGAAAAAAATGCTGAAAAAAATACATTTAATTTTTAATATAATTTTAATGAACTACCCTAGTATTGAAAGTATGAGTACATGATCGTTAGGTTTAGTTTCCGAGCAGAAACACCACAGTACAACATAACCGCAGAGATGCCATACTAGCTACAAAGTAATTCTAACGTCGACGCTTATGATATTATTATACTAAGATGGTCAGGGCCGCATTCAAATATGTAGGAATTATCATTGTTCCGACGCCCTACATCTGGCAACATCGATAGCCCGTGTTTTGCCCAGCATAAGATCTTGATAAGATAACTTCATAGGCTTTAACGGCCAGATTTGATATTGTGGCTTTTGGGCTTAGCCGTGTGTGGCGTATCGTATATATATTGACATCAGCATGATGTAGTCCTTGCTTACTGTTACCGAAAACCTCGACAAACAATCTGTCGTCTTAAATTTTCATAGCTTGCCACACCTTGATGTATATGGTCACATTGGCTGTAGTACATAGTTTCGCCACCGGCAGCGCTGACGGCCTCGAGCCGCGCCAGTGCGGCTGGCGTCAGTGAGTTCCGAGCGATAAGCGAGACAACGTCATTGTTGCGGCCGGCGGTGTGTTTCAACAAGAAAGTCTTTGTCTGCTGCTCTGCTCCTCATCCTGCCCCTCGCGATGTAATAACGCCCCTCTCTCCTTGTTTTGAGAGAGGAGGATGTTAATATATATGCGTAGGGGTTTATCAACCCTGAAGAAGACCCTCACGGCTAAGCCCAAAAGTCACAATATCAGGTCTTCAGATGTGCAGCTTGTTGGGGACATGGAGCAGAATCTTAGGTGTGAGGCGGTCTGCAGGTCTCTACAGTCGCACAACAGTGACTCTCCTTGCCGATGCATTCTCCACCGCTCGAGGTTGTCCTTTGTTCTGCCAACTCCGGTTTTTAATCTGTTCAGGGATTTCCAAGTCCGTCCACATAGCTACGTCAGCCAAACTAATGAGTGCGCAATGCGCTTTTAAATGACAGATTATCCTCATTTAATTTAGTTTCAAGGTTTTTGCCCCTGTGGCACTCTCTTCCAGACCATAGAGCGACAGTGGCAACTGACAGAACTGTTATTTTTTATGTAAACACACACAGAATACCTACAGATTATATTGTCGATGCTGCGTAGTCTCATCAGTGGATTTCTATGACGCTTACCATGCTACGTACGGCTAAGTGCTGCATGTGGAGTGTTGATCCTCTATCGTCAAGCCTGACATTCACGCCTCATCCAATTATTACAGAAATTCACTTGAAATGGGTGGTGTTCACGGGACGTTTTTCGTCTACCCCATTTTTTATCAATAGGCTATGACTGGCATTTTACGGGTGAGCGATCAAATTCACGCCAACCGGGGGTATCTTAGAAATTCGATTTCTTTATTTTAGAATCAAGACCTTTGAATAGGTAAGCAAACGCTTTAACCACTAGGCTGTACCCGCCGGCCAGTGTCGGTAATTTGTGATAGCTGGTTAATCGTATCTTTCGTCTTCTTCGTAATATCAATCTGGTGAATTGGTTTGCAGCAACAGAGTCTTGCATCTCGATCTCCACTTCACTCGGTCCTCCGCAACCCTCTTCAGCTTAGTATAAGAGCTACAACTCATGTCCTCGAACACTTGCTGCGAATACTCCCGTCTAGGGCGCCCTCTACAGTTTCTACCTTCAACCATCCCCTCCACAATGTCGTGAAGAGGACCATCGTTGCGCGTGATGTGACAGATCCATCGGGCTCGCCTCTCTGAGATGGTTCGTACTAGGTGCCTGTCTTCCTTGGTTATCTTGAGAACCTCATTGTTCATGACGTGGTCTCTCCAGGAAATTCCGAGAAATCTTCTGTATGTCCACATCTCAAAGGCCTCTAGTCTTTTTTTATCACTTTCAGATAAGCACCATGTCTCACAACCGTACATCAATATGCTTTAAAAAAAGTGTTAATATTTTGTTACTCTAAATACTGTTCTTATGCGGCCCTGGTGCTGTTTGAAATTATGTAAGATTAGGTAGTTCATAAGTTGCTGCTATAAGTTGCGTGTGTAGCGATAGTAGCTACATACATGTATAATATAATGGCATTAAGTTGTATTAAAACCAGGTAACACATTGTCGACCGAGTATCTCAATTAGTCTTAAATAAAAAATGTATTCACAAGTGTGTAAGTATTGACAAAGAAACAAAGAAGATCTTAATTTTTTTTCTCTTCTTTTGCTTTCTCTAGAACTGCACCCTGTGATTATTTATTACATATTTAAGCAAAAAAAAGTCATATTTGTCAGACTTTTGAACCTATTTCCATTGGCTCAATCGAGACATGTGCCGTACTAGATTCACTACAACGCTGCAAAATAGACTATCGGTATATAGAGAAAATTAAATCTCTATCCAAATCTGCAAAAATGATGGTCCAGCTCCATGATAGCACTAACGATATAACAATAAACAAAGGTGTTAAACAAGGAGATGTTGTATCTCCATAACTCTCCACAAACGCCCTAGAAGATATTTGAAAACTGCTATCCTGGACAAAATGTGGAATAAATATTAACGGAGAGTACATTTCCCACCTCCGATTTGCAGATGACATAGTGCTAATAGCCGAATCATCTGACAAGCTCCAAGGCATGCGTTACGTCCTCAATGAAGCGTCGAACAAAATCGGTCTGAAAATAAGCATGGATAAATCAAAAGCCATGATAAATAGTCATATTTCCCAGATCTTTGACCCTATTTCCATTGGAGGCACACACATAGAGATTGTAAGCGACTATACCTATCTGGGACAAGTAAAACAACTAGGACGAAGTAACTTCTCAAAATAAATCGACAAGCGTGTACAACTAAGATGGGCAGCATTTGGAAAACTTAAGTACATGTTTTTAAAGCGAAAATTCCGCAATGTCTTAAAACTAAGGCGTTTAACTAATGCATCCTCCCTGTATTAACTTATGGCGCAGAGACGTGGAATCTAACAGCCAGTCTTACCCCAGCGTGCTATGGAGAGATCCAAGCTTGGAGTGTCAAGTGGCAGTGGGCAGGACATATCTGTCGAAGAGACGATTCTTCACTAGTCAAGTCGCATACAAACAGAACACACTGTTGCGTGGTGCGTCTAAGCGTCATAGAGTACACTGGTTTTAAGCAGTCGTTCTCTCCTGTACATAAAAGTTAACCGGGCTGCAGTGTGTTGGTAAGCAAGAGTAGTTCCGCGTATTGTTGGCTTCTGAAGACGCGGCCGAGTGGAAAATACCGACATTATTTGTTGAGGAAGGCTTCGGGTTCGAGGCTCGAGTGGGTTTTGAGGAGTTGGAGAAAGATGGAAGTGGATACAGGATGTGGAAGAAGGGAAGAAGAAGACCTGCGCGACGACCTTTGCACATTGCTTGCGGTTATAACCATCCTTTTGCGGTTGATATGGTTAAAAATGAAGTAATACGTATATTCTAAGAAAAATACATTTATTTATTTGTTCTGTAAAAATGCTTGAGATTCTTCAAAACAAACTTCCTTGCATCGATGCACTTGCGGAGACGTGTCTACCATGCCTGGATTGCACTCCGTCTTTCTGCCTTGTTTCAAAATGAATGTAATATTTATATTCTGGGAATAAATTATTTATCAATTGGGCCTTTAAAAATGCTTCAAATTTTTCAAAACACACTCTTCTTCAGTAATACTTTTGGGAAGAAGTGTCTGCCACGCCTGGAAGGTACACTGTCGTACAAGCGTCATATATATATAATCGTGTCGGAAACAACAGGGTCAGATCCTGTCTGGCCAGAAGTGGGCGACGTCGATGGCGTTATTCCCGGCCATCATCAGATCTTGCTGGATGCAGCTACTCGGACACAGCGCACACTCGAGAAAATGTGACAGGGTCTACTCCACGCCGCAGTCACATTCAGTCGGTCCGCTGTAAAACTGCCAGGTTTTCTTTTGTGTTCTCGTCTTGCGTACTCCGTCTCCGAAGTCTGTTAAGGGACCTCCATATATTGTCTTGGTCATGTCCAGGGGCTAGGTCCTCTTTCGGGGCAATCCAAGTATCACCCTCAGTTGTGCTTCTCCACATGTTCAGCCGCAGGGTGGCCTCAGTTCCGTTGTCGATTGTAGGAAACTTCTTCTTGATTTGAGCCGTGTGGTTATCTTTTGATACCCAAACATAGGGTGGAGTGCATCGTGGGTTGCTTTGCATCATATAATTCGACAGATGAAACTTCAAGAATCACTTGTCGGTATTTTCCAATGCACGTACACATTACATACAAAACTAACTAATTTAATACCCGTTTTCAGAGACAATACTTAAGATTTGAGGCGACTCGAGGGCTGAGGCTTCCTCACTTTAATCAGACTAAAAGAAAGCAGCTATTATAGGTTGGTTAGCTCAAGAAATGTTTTTACATACCGGTCTAAAGTTAAATAGATCAAATCAAAGAATGAGTCTGTATACGGGTGTTTATAAAGGGTCCGCCAAATAACTTTTTTTTTTTTGAAATGGGGCAAAACATCAGTGTAGCCGGCTGTGTGGCACGTAGCACCGTCTTGTTGAAACCAAATGTTGCCAATATCCTCTTCTTCAATTTTTGTGAACAAAAATGGCCCGATAACGATCGCTATTGACTGTAACGGCCACTCCTTGCTCATTTTCGAAGAAAAATGGCCTGATTTTCAAAGTAATGTCGCAATATTTCCCAGCGTCGTTCAAGCGTATACACAACCATATTCATTTAGCGGAAGGATAAAACTAATTATCTGTCAAATGAGACATGAGCTAAGTGTTACCATTCACGAAATAAGCACTAGTTGAAAAAAAAACGTTAGATGGCGGACCCGTTAGTTCCACCGAATTTCGTTCCTAAATAATTCGTTCAACGAATCATCGGTAACGACGTAGGGCGCGGTAATTTGGTGCACGGGACAACTGGTGCACTGGATGCCTCGCTAACCTTACCTAACGTAACTTAACCGAAGTTATTTTGTAAATGAGACTTATGCATCACTGGATAAATACTTAGGTTAGGTTAGGTTAGGTTAGAGACAGTCAGTGAACCAGTTGTGCCGTGCGCTAAATATCCCGTGCACCAGAAGTCCAATGCGCCCTAACTTACCGACAAGTCATTGAACGAAGTGTCTGGAAACGAAAAGTCGTGACAACGCGTTAATGATTCGAATTCGACTGTTTGTAAATTATTTGAAACGTCCAGATTAAAAAGGTTTTTTTTTATTTCTGCGGTCGCCCCACGCGAAATAATTACTTCAAAGCGAGCAATTAGAAGGGACTCTATGACGGCAGATGGCCGACCTTTACAGACCGGATGCGGAAACTTACTCGGTTGCGTGTGGAACAAAAATCAAACATGTAACTCTCGTTAATTGCTTACAATAATAGCTAAGTAATAAAAAACGCTCTTGTTTGAGAGAGTGCTCGCACACATTTGCGCTCGGCAGTGAATCGTTTTGATGCGTAACGCTTCGAGATGAAACGCTCGTTCGAGTTAATTCGAATCTTGAACGATTGCCATAGTTTTCAACTCATTTGGTGCCGGATTATATTTTGTGTTAAGTAACGTTTGCATGTGAGTATCACATACATATAATAACACTTAAAGTAATAGTTTTTTTTAATAATATTAATCTCTTAACATATTTCGCTGGAGGGTATAGTTCAATGGTCAAAGCGTTTGCTTTGCAAGCCAAAGGTCGTGGGTTCGATCACCAACGGAGATTAAAAAAAAGGATTTTTAATCGATTTCTGAGCTCAAAAATACCGCCAGTATGTGTAAATTTGATCTTTCACTAGAAAAATGCCAGTCATAAACTATTAATCAAAATTGGTCGTAGGCGAAAGTCGTCCCGTGAAGACCACCCATTCATAATAAATTCCTGTAATAATAAGGATGATGCGTGAATGTCGGGCTGTAGTCTATGACGTTGGCGGATCAACACTCCACATTCAGCGCTTAGGCGCATATGCATCATGGTAAGCGTCATAGAATGCCACAGATGAGACTTCAGAATTACTTTCACCATCTGTCGGTATTCTCGTGAATTTGTTGACATAAAAAATAATTTAAAAATATGTTCCAGTTGTGGGAGCGGACATGAACTAATGATGTCATAGCTGAGCTCGAGTGCCAATGAACGCACGCCGGTCAGGATTGATGAAGAGCAGTTCTTAAAGAGCTGCAATGAATTTATTTGTTGAAGCAATTATGCGGTTGCACAACTGTTTCACTATCTCCCTCCCAATTTATTGCCGTATCACTCTGAAACCAGCGCTACTTAAACTGTACTTGACTTTTTCCGACATAATTTTATGTCACAATAAGGCTCGTATTTTTGCAGTCAAAAAAAAAAATTTTTTTGGTCAGAAATCAGAATATAAAATAAAGGCTGGCGTACACAACTGGGATATGCAGTATTTGATAAGTAAAATCTTGCATCTCGATCTCCACTCTTCTCGATCCTGTATTTATTGCATTATACAGAGTATTATTAGTACTGCCGAGATATCTCGTATATGGCGTGACAAAGTTGGACCGTTTGACGAGATATCTCGGAAGTGATTTGGTTTAAAGCGGCTCAACTTAATGAGAATCAAAGATTCTTAGTTCAGTAATGTTAATGAAATTGCATGTAAAATTAATAAATATTGCACTAGACATAGCATTGTTAGAACAACCGAGATATCTCGTATCTTTCATACCGAATTTTGACGAGATATCTCGTATCTGGCAGTAATTTGTGAGTGCGTTTAAAGCAGTTCAACTTAATAACGATGAAATTTTAATTGTTTTTTTTTATTTGGCAGTTTGACAAATATTTTTAGTCAAGTAATGTTAATGTAATAAGAAGTAAAATTATAAAACGTTGCATTAAAAAGATTATTGTTAGTACTAACGAGACATCTCGTATCTGGCGTAGTGATCTTGGACCGTTTGACGAGATATCTCGGATCTGGCACTGCTTGGGGTTAAAGCGACTCAACTTAATGACGCTAAATTGTATATGTTTTATAAATTTTGCAGTTTTACAAAGATTTGTCGTTTAACAATGTAAATTTAATTGAAAATAAAAATAAATATATATTGCATTAAACAGAGTATTGTTTGTACTACCGAGATAACTCGGATCTGGCGTAGCAAACATGGAAGTTTTGACGAGATATCACGTATCTAGGAGTGATTTGGTCAAAAGGAACTCAACTTGATAACGTTGAAATATTAAAAAATATAAAATATTTTTTTAATTTTACTGTTTGACAAAGATTTGTCATTTAACCGGTTTTAACAGTGTATGTAATTGTAATTTGAAGTGAAATTAATAAGCATTGCATTAAAAAGAGTATTGTTGAGGGTTGGCGTGCTTGGCGATTGTTTGTAATTATCCACTTCCCTGACTGCGAACAGGTAGACACTTACCTGCGAATATACGTCAGCCACCCAAACTGCATGCAAGGCACGCCATCTCACATGACTTTACCCGCATCACACCTGCACCACACCAGATACAATTCTTCTTCTTCCTTGTGTCAGTGATGTCAAATTGTTTCTGCCAAGTAACTGGCAACATCGATAGTGTGTTGCCCAGCATTAGGTCTTGAGGTGTGCAGCTTGTTGGGCACATGGAGCGGGATCTTAGGTGTGAGGCGGTCTGCAGGTCTTCGCAGTCGCGCAAGAGTGTCTCTCCCTGCAGAAGAAGTCCCCACCGCTCGAGGTTGTCGTTTGTTCTACCAACTCCGGTTCCGAAAACTGGACACAATTAAGTCTCCGTGATGATGCGCTCATTTAGATTGTGTCATTAGTCACAATTATTTTATGTAAACACGAGCATAAGAGCACAACCAGTCGAGACCAGTGGATGATTTTGAATGTGGACCTAAATATAGATGAGCTACCGCTTTATAATAATAATAATAAAAATAATAACATTAATTTATTTAGCCACTTGTACCATAATCAAAATTTTACATACAATGATTCCAAGCAAATACAGAAAAAAATCAAAATTTAAATTATACAGAATAGAAAGAAAATATAAATCGGCATGTACACCACATTATTATCATTGTACTACTCAGTGAGTGGAGCACCGGATCCCCTCTGGATGGTCACGTGAAGGTGCATCCAGTGCCCCTCCAACCGTGAGTTCCACCTATCCGCCCACACAGCGACCATCGCGTTGGCACTGCCGCGAACGTGCGCCCATTAAGAAGCGCAACGCTGCCTTATTATGGCATAGAAACCATCCACTCGCGCCTCCGTCAACATGCCTGAGGCACTGCAGTATCGTGACAGTCCCAACAACATTCGGAAGGCGTTGTTATACTGGACCTGGAGTGCACTGTAGACCTTCTGATTGTAGAAAGATTGACAGAAGGCTTTAAAGCAGATGATTAATCCGACGGTCGCTTATTCATCTGAGGCGGCTTAACACATCCAGCGACACGCGGCGTACTTAAGCGGTCACCATCCTAATACGTGCCTCGTTTAATACTGCTTAACTTCGATGATCGTCTCTTCAACATTTATTTTTTCAAAACGTTCATGAAATAGTATAGTTACGGCAATACTCCAGGTGTTCTAACTTCCCTCTCTTTCTGTTGCATAGCTCCGTTCCTCTCACTCACTCTCATTATTTCCCTCTTTTGCAGCATTTATACAATTTCTATTATTTAAACAGAAGTTAATTGACGTAGGTTACCTCATTACTATGAAAAATATCGTTTTTTTACCTTTTTACGTTTTTTTTTCTCAAATGATTGTTAAACAATTAACAAGGTTATGGAGCAGAAGCGGTGACGCTTTTTCAGTTTAACCTCTAACAGGACGACGTATGGTCGTCACAAATGCTTCCAGCATCATCCCATAACAACTCTGCCACTTGCGTGTACATTCTATGTAAAGCTCCCGACGATTTTTCAGAACGGCGCGTGTCCGGGGGCTATTTTTATGTAATCACTTACAGTAGAATACCGAAACATGGTGATAGTGATTCTGAAGTCTCATCTGTGGAATTCTATGACGCTTACCGTGCTGCATATAACTAAGCGCTGCATGTGAAGTGTTTATTCGCCAACGTCATAGACTACAGCCCGAAATTCACGCATCATCCTCATTATTATAGAAATTTACTATGAATGGGTGGTATTCACGGGACGACTTTCGCCTAGCACCAATTTTGATGTAATAGACTATGAGTGGCATTTTACGGGTGAGGTATCAAATTCACACCAACCGGGGTATTTTAGAGCTCAGAAATCGATTACAAAAAAAATATTTTTAATTTCCGTCGGGGATCGAACCCGCGACCTTCAGCTTGCTAAGCAAACTCCTTAACCATTGAGCTATACCCACCGGCAAGAATAGGCAGTACTATGTGTAACAACCAGGTTCACCTTCGCTTCTTATAACCAACTAAGTAATGTTGTGTACTAAACGCAATGTACCAGTTACCATCCAAGTACGTTCCGCGATTATCGTTGCTTTACTTTGGTTTTCAAAATATTATTTAATTTCAGCATAATAGCTTGTCAGCGCGCGTTGCTACGCATCATAAAATTGATAGAATATTTCTGTAAACAATCGTTATTTTGGTTTTATTTTAATGTATAAAATCTACCCTAAAATATAGTACTTTCAAAACCACAGTAGGTACAAAACAACAAAAAACTACTACACGAGTCTGCTCGACATGCTCTGGGAGCTCCGACCCCACCGCTATAATTAATTAGCGTATTAATTTAAGTGGGACTAACTGCTTACGTGATTTGGGAACATTAGGTCTCTCCACTGCTGGATAAAGCCCTTCGATAAATTACAAGCAACGCATAACTTGAAGCAAAAGCCATAAAATTAAACTATCTTTATTGTGCATCACTTTTAAGAGTGATGAATCAATTGAATTGGTAAAAATAAATTGGAGCAAAAATATATTTACAATATTTGTATTGTAGTCAATAAAATATAACCTGATCCATATGTATTTACTGGAATTCTTTTCCATATCTGTTCCATATCTGGAACTACTATAATCGTGTCGGAAACAACAAGGTCAGATCCTGTCTGCCCAGAAGTAGGCGACGTCGATGGCGTTACTCCCGGCCGTCATCAGGTCTTCCTGGAACTGGTAGTACCTAAGGCCACCCTGCGGCTGAACATATGGAGAAGCGCAACTGAGGGGAATACTTGGATTGCCCCCAAAGAGGACCTAGCCCCTGAATACGACCAGGTGTAGAATATATGGAGGTCCTTCTTTGGATCGGAGCATTCAAGACGAGGACACAAATGAAAGCCTGGCAGTTTTACAGTGTACCGACTGAATGTGACTGCAGCGTGGTGCAGACCCTTTCACACCTTCTAAAGTGTGCGCTGTGTCCGAGTAGCTGCACCGAGAACGATGGCCAGGAGTAACGCCACCGACGTCCCCCACTTCTGGGCAGACAGCATCTGACCCTGTTGCTTCCGACACGATTCTATACATCGAAAAAATAGCGGGAGCAGCCTCATTGCGGAAGGCAATAGATCGATAATGGATGGAGACTCATACGGGAGGTCAACGTTCAACAGTGGACAGACGCAGGCTGATGATGATGAATGTAGAATAGTCTTGAGAATCCATCATCCATATCCATCTCTTTACAACTCGTGAATGCGATTCTGATTTCTTTCACGGGTTCTTTCTTTTAGTGGCCACAATTGTTCAGAGGGGACTCCCGCTGGACTTATCAGTTGCTAACTGATCATAATCTGAATGAGCGCATCGTCTAGGAGACTTAACTGTCCTCCGGTGTGATGCGGGTCTTCTTCTTCGTGTCAGCGACGTCAAATTATTTCTGCCCAGTTTCTGGCAACATTAATAGCCCGTGTGTTGCCTAACATTAGGTCTTGAGGTGTACAGCTTGTTGGGCACATGGAGCAGGATCTTAGGTATGAGGCGGTCTGCAGGTCTCCGCAGTCGCACAATAGTGTCTCTCCCTGCCGAAGAATTCTCCACCGCTCGAGGTTGTCCTTTTGTTCTATCATCTCCGGTTCTTAATCTGTTCAGAGATTTACAGGTCCGCCAGTCAAGGTTCTCGCCAGTTGGGAGGTCTTCCTTTGGAGTAATGAAATCCTCCGATGCGACTTGTTGCCAGAGCTGGAGTCTCTCACTTTCATAGCCTGATGTGAGAGGTTGTGTGGATCTCAGAAAGCTGTTTCGCGACTTCAATCTTGGTGTTGGGGGTATCTAATCATACAAGCAGTGGGACGGTTGGTTGATTGCCTTACGCATTTTTTCGGCGCATATGACTTTGCGTCTTATGTTTGGTGGTGCGATATCAGCCAAGGGGTATAGTTTAGAAATGGGTGTTGGTTTGAGGCAGCCTGTGACGACTGCATGCATCATTCAGGGCAGTATCCACTTGATTAGAGTGTGCTGATCGACCCCACACTGGTGCCGCATATTCTCCGGCTGAGAAACAAAGTGCTAAATCTGAGGTACGAAGAAGTGCAGTGATGCGGGTGTGAGGCAGGTAAAGTTCAATCTAGTCTTGAGAACTCCTTCAAATGTGAGCTCGCGGTTTCAGTTTGTTGGAGGCTTAAGCATTCGGTTTAACGCTCTAGCGAACAGCCGTTCTCGTTATCGCTAACGCATCTGAAGGGGTAGGCAGCTGACCGTGTAAAACGAAGACAGGTTTTCGCTTACCACGAATCTAGACGATTTATCTGGACCTGTTTATAGCAACACGCATGCGTGCATTTCCTTCATCGCTAACTATTTTCCACTAACAAAATTAGTGGTTTTCCGAAAATGGATAAACGCTATGATACATCTTTATACAGTCCTTTCTACTTTAGTACACAATAAAAAGGCCTTCACTCAACCTTTCCTTGCGAAACATTAACATAATGAATTTAAAAAAAAAATAATGTAAAAGTAAAAGCAGTGTGGCTTTACAGCTGCACACTGAGTTGAAAAATTAAGACGTATATTTTTAATACATATTATTATAGATGGTTCTTGTTTTAAATTGCATGTACACTAAGGTGTGCCAAAAAAAACTTTTTTTAGGGTCAACCCCTTATTTTGTGTGAATAATGTCAAAAAAAATGTATAAAAAGTTTCACGTCATTAAAACCACGGGAAAAGATAGCGACTTGCATCGAAACATGTCAGTCCTAGAATTCTAAGTCGCGCGATAGCTGACTTAGGATGGGCTGTTTAATAGTGGTTTGTTTTATCAGGATACGCATTGTTTTTTGTCAACATTTGTGTGTAGTAACGCAGTTATAAAAGGGAAATATTTTAATAGGGGACGTAAAACATTAAATTACCGGTCCAAATCATCCCTTTCATAAAATGGCTCTAGAAGTACAATTTTAGAGCAAATGTTAATATTCGTGAGTGCGTTATTTTTTAGGAAAAGGCCCGTCTACCGACTATATCTTTACAAAACTGTGTTAGAAAACTACATACCTTATACCAAATATAAGGTAAATAGTTTATTTAGTATTAAGTTCACAGTTTTGAAGGAATATTATACATACTTGGAGTGGGAAAAAAAATACCAATAAAGAAGAAAATACGCTTCTTAGAAAAAATGAGGATCAAAACCGACATGCAAAACAATTTTCATAGTCAACTCTTTTTGCATCATCGTTTATTCCACCACATCTAGAAACTTAGTACATAATCTTCTTCCGACTTGCAAAAAACTCGCCCTTCTTGACTGATATCACACTGACCGCTATTTTGAGTAATAAAACTTCTATGAAGAAAATTTTTATTACTTCAAAATTAGTGAAGCCGATAGGTGTCACTAAAGTATGCTCAATTGTGTGTTTATTAATAAACATACTATTCAAGTACTTAAGACATAATATTGCGAAACATTCTATTAGCGAATTCTCCATTTAAGGGACATGTACGGAAAAGTCCCCGCAGAAACTATAAAAGTAAATTTTCAAAACGAGGTACCCGATTTTGTAGCTGTCTATTAGAAGGAAAAACTGTTGACAGTTTTATATACATACAGGCAAATTTAATGTGTAATGTATTCTTATAGTTATTTCGTCTTCTTCGCAGTATCAATCCAGTGGATTGGTTTGCAGCAACAGAATCTTGCATCTCGATCTCCATTCCTCTCGGTCCTCCGCAACCCTTTTCAGCTCAGCATAAGCGCTACAATACATGTCCTCGAATACTTGCTGCAAATACTCCCGTCTAAAGCGCCCTATACAGTTTCTACCCTCCACCATCCTCTCCACAATATCGTGAAAAAGACCATCGTGGCGCATGATGTGACCGATTGCCTCTCTGAGATGGTTCTTATTTAGGTGCCTATCTTCCTTTATTATCCTGAGAACCTCATTGTTCGTGACGTGGTCTCTCCACGAAAATCCGAGAATTATTCTGTATGACCACATCTCAAAGGCCTCTAGCCTTTTTTTTAGTTATTTCGTATAGTAAGAAAAAAATATGATCGCTGTGTCAAAATTGGACAACTCTTCAGGAATAGAGCAATTTAAAAAGCTTAATTACAATGTATAGTAATGTAGCTATTGTTAGTGTTCTGATTCACATCCGACTTGCATAAAGGACGAATATAACTTCGATTTAGTAAGCTTTTTTTTGAACCGTTTGCGGCAACATTTTAAAGGATTACTAACTTTTTTTTTTGAAAATGGGGCGCAAAACATCGAGTGTAGCTTCGGTTGTGTGGCACGTAGCGCCGTCCTGTTGAAACCAAATGTTGCCAATATCCTCCTTTTTAATTTGAATGAACAAAAATGGCCCGATAACGATCGCCATTGACTGTAACGGCCACACTTTGCTCATTTTCAAAGAAAAATAGCCTGATTTTCAAAGTACTGTCGCAATATTTTTCAGCGTTGTTTAAGCGTATACACAACCATATTCGTTTAGCGGAAGAATAAAACTAATTATCTGTCAAATCAGACATGAGCTAAATGTTACCATTCACGAAATAAGCACTAGTTGAAAAAAAAAACGTTAGATGGCGGACCCAATACAATGTTATATTTCCTGACGCCATCATTGCACCAACCGAAAGGTGATGATGAAGGAAGATAGACGATCTAACCGCCGTGGATCTCTGTTATCGGCCGGTGCGGATCTCGCCCCGCCCCGCCCCGGAGATCGGCAGTTAATGGCGGCTTGTGGAGACCACGTCTCGGCCATTCCCGACCCGGTATCGAACCCGAGATCGCCGTTCAGAAACGTGAACAGTCGGAGAGAAGCATTGGAACATCATCGACATCAAGTAATTGCAGAGCATTTTATTAACGACGAATGTGCAAAGAGATCCAAAACATTTTCATTTCAAAATAAAATGTTTTTTTTTTCGCATGATATAAGTGTCCATCTGTCGAAGAGACGACGGTCGATGGGGAAGAAAAGTATTGGAATGGCGCCCAAGAACTGGTAAACGAGGCATTGGCCGACCCCCTACAAGATGGGCTGACGATATAAGAAGAATAGCGGGAGCTACCTGGATGCGGAAGGCGGAGGATCGAAGAGGATGGAGACTCATGCGGGAGGCCTACGTTCAACAGTGGACGGACACAGGCTGATGATGATGATGATGAAGAAGTGTCCAGCGGCAATTGGACATCATTAGCGCGGTTCTTGTTAAATAATCGAATTCAGGCAAAATTGGGCGAAGACAAAAACTTGGATGGGTCACACCGTTGGGTTGCTAACCACGTGTCACTGCTTCAGTTGAAACGATTCTTATAAAAAAATGGTACAAGTCTAGGGAGCGTTGGGCTAATCGTCCAATGTCCTTAAAAATAGGATTAACAAATCACCCAAAAACATACCTCGGATAATACAGTTAATTGTTGTTGCAGTCCTGAGGTCTTGCCTATATTAATATATTCCCATGTAGATCTTTGAGTGCAGAGATGTCTTGGGTAAAGTGATGTTAAGTGGATAACTGTCAGAATATCAATGAAATAAAAAATGGTTTTCAACTTTTTCTAAGCTCTATTATCTCTTTGGAGGAGGTTTTTATAGAGCTAAGAGAGTTGTGGTGAATTCGATCCCACACCTGCAAAATTCCAGCCATAGCTTATAGATTGAATTTGTAGGCAGACGAAAGCCGACGCTAGAATGCGTGAATGCCGAGCTCTAGTCTACTGACGTTGGCGTATCAACAATCCACATGCTGCGTTTAGACATACTAAAAAGATAACAAGTGTTATAGAATCCATATATGGGATTTCTCCAGTGGCAACTGTCGGTATTTTCGGGTATGTGTAAAGATAAGAGTCGCAATACTCCGATACTACACCGACTGCATTGCTTGAGAGTTTCGGCTAGAATCCAATACAAAATCTGCCTTCAACTTTTAAGGTACTCAACGAAACTGCACCGAGAATTTGATATAGCTTATCAAGACATCTCTAAAAATACCGTCGGAGAAACACTCAGATCAACCTGGACAAGTAAAAGCACCCTGCAGCTGACGGGAGGTAGTCTTAGCACGGTCTTTGGCAATTTGATTTCAGTTTTGCGGCATCAACAGTCTGGAACTCGCTACTATAAGTTATTAGAGAGCTGAACACGGAAGTATCCTTCAGAGGCAGACTCACGACACACCATTTTATTTAGAGAGGACAAAGAAGCATTTTTTGAATGACCATTTGGTCATAAAAAAGCACTATATAAATACTGATCATCATCATCAGCCTGTTTACTTCCACTGTTGAACGTCAGACTCCCGTATGAGTCTATCCTCTTAGATCCTCTGCCTTCAGCAATCAAGTCACTCCCGCTATTTTTCGTAATGTCGTCAGTCTATCTTACAGGGGTTTGACCAATGCTTCGTTTGCCAGTTCTAAGACGCCAATTTCAACACTTTTCTTCCCTGCCGACCGTCGTCTCTTCAACAAATATATCCTGTGCATTGCTACTTGAGTGTGTCTATTCGTTGTGTAGCCTCCACTACATGAGTTCTTCTACGGATATCCTCGTTTCGAATTTAATCTTTTAGAGACACTCCGAGCATGGATATCTCCATAGCCCACTGAGTGAATTTTATTTTATGGTGAGACTTGATGATCGACAAGTTATAATTCCTAAATGATGTCTGCTTTTTGTGGAATCCATTTCCGAACCTTACCAATTCCTTATCCATTCCCACGTATTTCGTGATTAGCAACGTGTTACCAAAGAAGGCGATTCGAGACTCACTGTAGTATACGAACTTCGCAGCCGTAGACTGAGGTCTATTTGACATCTAACTGATGCACCTAGAATCACGGGAAGGCTTTCAGCCACTCTCTAACAAGTAGGTTTTTGCGTGCGTCCAGTGACGGGTCCCCATCTGCGTCTCCAAAAACAGGACGGGACAGGGAGGGTTTCCACCAAGCGGGTAAGACTTGCTGTATAAGTATACTTACTTCGCAGCCTTAGACTGGGGTCTATTTGACATCTAACTGATGCACCTAGAATCACGGGAAGGCCTTCAGGCACTCTCTAAGAAGAAGTTTTTTGCGTACGTCCAGTAACGGGTCCCCAAAAACAGGACGGGACAGGGAGGGTTTTCACCAAGCGGATAAGACTTGATGTTAGATTCCACGTTGCGTCATAAGTTAATACAGGGACGATGCATCAGTTAAACAAATAATAATACGTCAACGTTTTCATGATTATAAAATTATGATTCTTCAAAGGTTGGCGATGAATGACATTTTTGTATGAAGAGCCATTATTTATTTATCATCGATCATTGGCCATGTACCGGGCGCAGTTGCGCGCAACCATCGATTACGCCTGATTGCGACTCATTATCCGCGATTATCCCGCCGCTGATTGCCCGCATTATGTACAACATAATGCGGGATAATTCCCGACGATCGCAACAGACCGAAAATTAATTCTGTAATTTCACAGCATCTCGATTTATAATCATTTTAAATTATTGTGTTATCTGTATATATCTATTAATATATATGTGTATGTACAAGTTTGTCGAAAGGTATATATACTAGAGAGATAAAACGCTATACTCAAGAAAACCTCCCATTAACTAACTATTTAAATAATTAAAATATATTTACTTGAATCCGTGCTTATATATATGTGAAAATACTTAAAATCACTGTAAGTAGTGACATCCCCGTCTTTAAAAAGACGACAAGTCGCGGGTTCATCACATGGCCGCGTGGAGGAAAGATGCAGGAGCAGATTAACAACACAAAGAACTTGTTTTTGAAGCAAAAGTCGCATTTATTTGAATAAAGACTTGATTTCCTCGTCCGACCGCTACATGACGTTTCGCCGGGCCGGACGAGACTTGACTGACGACCGCCGGAACACAGTGGCATGCAGCGCCGCCAAAATAATCACGGCAATAAAACAAATTAAAGATGACAGTTGCACCAACATGAAATGAAGCAACTGTCATAACAAATAAAATGGCGTATGCAAACGCCGTGTAATATTATATAATAAACTCTAACAATTTAAGATGTGTATGTCAGGCAAGTGAACAAAAATAAGACATAAAATATCGTTTTTCTTGGCTTTTCAGCATCAGCCTAAAAGAGCTATACCAAGCTGATATCAGTAGAAACATCCCCGTTACTTTGAGAAATGAGACTTCACATCCCCGGGATCGTTATCAAAACGCGTGGTAGTTGAATGAAGAGCAGATGAGCAACACTAATACTTTTTCAGAAGCACATTGACATATATTTAATTAAAAGATTGACAAACTTCCGGTCTGCTCGAGGCAGACAATGACGTGTTGTTAACGCCCCGAGCAGACACAGTCTGACGGCTGGCCACTGAGCGCTCGTTGTCGGCGACACCCGAAATTCATACAATGGCGATCCACAGAAATACACCTGTCAAACAAACAATATGACGACACATGCGTGTCCGACGAGCGAATTATTTTAAGTAATGGTGGAACTTCCGGTTGGAGGGGCACTGGATGCGCCTTCACGTGGTCATCCAGCGGGGATCTCACTCACTGAGTAGTAGTTTTTAAAATTTTTAAATGTTATTTATTACCTTGTATTTTTTTATGTATATATAAAAGGTGTTATTCTAAAAGGAGTAAAGTAAGATATGGAGCTGTGTCTCCATTTTGATTTATTTGACAAGTCATGTCACTGGTGCGTCATTAGTAATGTACAAGGCTGTCTGTCATTGGTACGCCATTAATTCTATAAATGGCCACTGTATTAGTTACAGCGCTGCTGGAGTCATCAGAGTAATCCGTCCGAGGCCTGAAGCAGTAAGTTCCGCCTCGGACAGATGACCGAAAGTTTGTCATTCTCTGTCGTAGCTTTGTGGAGGCAGTTCGTAACATCCACATGCTCCAGTTAGCGGACATGATGACGATGATGTGACTACAAGAGTCTCTTGCTGTGCTCGGCGGCGCGTTGAGGCTTTTATCTCCGATCTGCGGCCGGAAGCGCCGCCATCTTGGAAGCTAAACGGCCATTTTGGCTAATTGTTGTTTAAAACGCGCGTATGTGTGTACAGTATAATGGATGACGTGAGCGGAGCGCTCGCGATAATTGTATTCACAAACCTTTTGTTCCAAAACGAGTTGATTTTGTTAACAAACGGTAAAAATTAACATTCTATTCGGTTGTGATTACAAGGCAGTAACCGATGATACCATTTGAATAGTTTTACATAAGATGGAGCGATAGCTGACCCATCCAAATCGTCGGAACAGTCGCCGAGTAATATCAGAACTCTTATTTACGAGTTCTTATAGAAAACCTCTCACATCCGGCCCTGAAAATGAGAGACTCCAGCTCTGGCGACAAGTCGCATCAGAGGATTTCATTGCTCCAAAGGAAGGCCTCCCAACTGGCAAAAACCTTGACTGGTGGACTTGGAAATCCCTGAACAGATTAAGAACCGGATTTGGTAGAAAAAAGGACAACCTCAAGCTGGGGGGAATTCTTCGGCAGGGAGACCTACTATTGTGCGACTGCGGAGACCTGAAGACCGCCTCACACATGAGATCCTGCTCCATGTGTCCAACAAGCTGCACACATCAAGACCTAATGTTAGGCAACACATGTTGCCAGATACTGGACAGAAATAATTTGACGTCGCTGACACGAAGAAGAAGATAGAAAAACTTATTTTGCACTTGTTGTAAGCTGAATGTATTATTCATCATCAGCTTGTGTCCGTCCACTGCTGAACTGTAGGTCTCCCGCATGAGTCTCCATTTTCTATGATCCTTAGCCTTCTGCATTCAGACCACTTCCGCTATTCTTCTGATGCCGTCAGTCCATCTTGATCGACCAACACTCCATTTGCTGTTCTTGGACGAAAATCAAGCACTTTTCTTCCCCATCGACCGTCGTCTCTTCGACAGATATGTCACATTGCCACTTGATTGTGCATATTCGTTGTGTAGCCTCCACTACTTGAGTTCTACTTCGGATATCCTCGTTTCGGAATCAATCTTTTCGAGATACTTCTCCATGATACGTTGGGTGATCTTTATTTTATGTGTAAGACTTGCTGTTGGATTCCATATATCTGCGTTATAAGTTAACACTGGGAAGATACATTGGTTAAACGCCTTAATATAATAATAATAATTTTATTTTATCAGCCACCAGAGCCATAAAAATTAAAATTTCATTCAGAGAAAAAGGAAATACAAGGTAATAAATAGCATTTAATAATATAAACAACTACTACTGAATAAGTGGAGCACCGGATCCCCGCTGGATGGCCGCGTGAAGGCGCATCCAGTGCCCCTCCAACTGGGAGTCCCACCTCGCTTAGAAAATGTTCCAAAAAAACATTTCGATTGAAATTTGATCACTATAACCAATCTAATAATAACCAACATTCTAATTAAGAGTACTTAGTGTACCTTGTTAGTGTACCCTGTATTCGAATCCCAGCGTTTATTTTTTTACAATATTTTGATGATAAATTTATGCAATAAAATATGATGCTTGGTGTGAATTTATATGTACTATATCAGTTGCTGAAATGAGGAAATCCCTGGAAATCTAATCTCGCAGGTTACACTTTATTATCGTCACGGCTTAAGCCGTGTAGCTGCCATGTAGTGAAGCATCCTAGTTTTTTGCAGTTCACCAAAAATAACCCCCCATTTAATGGATTAGTTACGCCCATGACTTGGTAACTAAACGAACAAGATCACTGGCTGGTAATAAATAATAGAGACTCATGTTCGCCACTCTCATATATTAATTCATGAGCTATCAAGCAATCTATTATTAGGCTGTTCGGAAAATAAAGTCTTTTTTTTTCGAAAAATTTGTATAAAAATGTATTTAAGGATTTGAAGAGACTCCAGCTGTTACCTGTGGCATATTTTGATTTTTGGATGGTTTGTTAATGGGGTTATGTGATTTACCCGACGCTTTGAAAACAACAGGCGGTGACCTATCCCAGTTTTATTCCGCGTTGAATACTGCTTAACTTCGATGATTTAATGAGAACCACGATGTACCATTGTCATCGGAGTATTTTAAAAACATTTTTTTTCAAAAATGCTGTTCTAGCAAGGTAAAAAACGTTTATGGAGAAGATGAAGTGACAAAACGCCAATGCCAAAATTTAATTGCGATATTTCGATCTGTCAATTTTGGTGTTGAGGATGCGCGACGTTCTAGAAGGCCAGTTGAAGCTATTAAAGCGTAATAAAGTCATCGCTCAATATGCCATGGAGAGATCCATCATGAGAGGAGTGTCTCTAAAAGATAGAATCCGAAGCGAGGATATCCGAAGAAGAACTCAAGTGGTGAAGGCTAACTTAAAGAATAGGCACACTCAAGTGACAATGTATATCTATCGAATACACGATGGTTGATAAGGAAGAAAAGTGTTGGAGTGACGTAAAAAAATGGCAAACAGAGTGTTGGTTTGATTAAATCATTCCCCGTCTTTAAAAGAGACGACAAGTCACGGGTTTGTCATGTGGATGCGTGGAGGAAGGATGCAGGGCCAGATTATCAAGCAAAAGAACTTGTTTTTGGTTCACAATTGATGTTTATTTTTATTAAGAATTTCTTCTTCGTCGGACCGGTATGGCGTTCGCATACCGGTCGATAAGTTCACTGACAACTGCCTGAACCTGTGACATCCAACGCCGCCAAAAATCGCGGCAAAAAATCAAATTAAAGATGACAGTTGCACCAACACGAAATGGAGCAACTGCCATAACAAATAAAATGGCGTATGCGACGGCCGTGTAATATTATATAATTAAAACTAACATTATTGCATGGGCATGTCAGGCGAGCGAACAAATATAAGAGACGAAAGATAGTTTTTCGAGGCATTACGGCATCAGCCTAAAAGAGCTATATCAAGGTGATATCAATGGATTAATGGTATTAGAAGAATAGCGGGAGTAGCCAGTATGCAGAAGGTGGAAAATCGAAACAGATGTAGATGCGAGAGGTTTATATTCAACAGTGGATGGACACAGTATAATGATGATGATGATGAGATTTTTGGTAGAATTTATTATTATTGTTTAAATGTTAAAAGCGTTTTTTTTCCAAGCAACTTATATAATTATTCTCACTCTGATTTGATAAAAATTCAAATCAAGAACCCACGAAAAGCTTAAATTCAAATCGCATTGTTCTCGATGGTAATGTAGCCGCGGTAATGTATTTTAATTGTTAATTAATGAGCGGTAATGTAGCTTCACGACCTGTTAAGCCCGAAGTATGTACTTAATAAACGACTGACAAAGTGAAATGGCTTCAAAAACTACAGTTAGGTCTTTTTAAACTACGTATTGAAACGCAAATTTTAGTGTATTATATAATGAATGTTTGATCAATTAATACCTGCGTTGATTCGATGGTTTGTTTTTGTATCAGCGTTTGTAAGCACATGCTAATGCAACCGCACAATGGGTTTTAAAAACAGGTGTTAGAGTTGCGTTGGCATTGTAAGCGCTGTTTTCGTTATTTTACAAAACTTTATTTTTATGTAATCGCATGCAGGAGAGCACAACCGGTCAAGACCAGTGCACTATATGACGCTCAGCCAGGGAGGCTGGATGCTGCATGCGGGAAACGTGTGTTGTGTTCGTGTAGGAAGAAGGAAACACAGACGCTGGAAGAGCATTCTATTGCTTACTGGTGGCATTAAGGAAGGATCTTTGGAAACTGACAGTTTTTGATCGACACATATTGAACGTCTATAGATATTCGGCAACTGTAAGACGAGTTTGTCGGTTGTGGGTGGGTGCAGAAGGTATTAGTGCTTTAAGTTCTGAACAGCAACAATTATGGTAATAACGGAAGAAAATACTAAGTGAACCAATCTTACGCCTGTGTTCCATTGATTGCAGGTCAGACGTAAGAGTGTGATTGTTTATCAAACGAATTGCTCTTTTTTGAACTGAGTCAATTAAGTTTAGAAGGTATTTTTGGGCTCCAATCCAAAGGTGACTGCCGTATTCAAGAATAGGTCGGATTTGTCCTATATATGGAAGAAGAAGTTAAAAAAGGTGCTAAATGAAGAAACAAAAAGGTGCAAAAAAATGTTTCAGTTACAAAAGAGCGGTAATGAAATTACCGGTATAATGAGGCATTAATGGTGAATAATTAGTGGTAGACGGGCGAGGTGTCTGTCACCTGCCTCGGTCGGCGTGGGAGTGTTCGGTGAGAACTGCAGCAGATAAGACATCTAGGCAGTTACGCGCATAGATGGAGGGGAGATATCAATACGATCTGATCGCTTTTAATATGCAATTTGGGGCACAATTTGTGGAGACCATATGCTCCAACATGGAAGCAGAAATGGGGCAAATGCTGACCTAATTGTTATGTACTCTTGTAGTTATTATTATTCTTATTATATTAGTATTTGTATAGCGCTTTTTTATGACCGAATGGTCAGTCCAAAAGCGCTTCTTTGCCTCTCTGAGTAAGAAGGTAGGTCTTGTCCACACAACATGATACTTTAGAAACGTGTGTTTTCGTGGTTAGCAACGTTTTACCAAAGAAGGTAATTCTCCACACGCTGTAGTATACTAATTTCGCAGCTTTAGACTGAGGTCTATTTGACATCTAACTGATGCACCTTAATCACGGGAAGGTCTTCAGCCACTCTCTAACAAGTAGCTTTTTGCGTGCGTCCAATAACAAGTCCCCATCTGGGTCTCCAAAAAAACAGAATGGGACAGGGGCTTTCACCGAGCTAGATGAAGCTTCAGAACCATTGTCCCCTTCTTCGTAGTATCAATCCGGTGAATTGGTTTGGAGCAACAGAATCATGCATCTCGATCTTCATTCTTCTCGGTCCTCCGCAACCCTCTTCAGCTCAGCATAAGAGCTACAATTCATGTCCTCGAACACTTGCTGCAGATACACCCGTCTAGACGCCCTCTACAGTTTCTACGCTAAACCATCCCCTCCACAATGTCGTGAAGAAGACTATCGTGGCGCATGATGTTACCATCGGGCTCACCTCTCTGAGATGTTTCTTACTAGGTGCCTATCATCCTTGATTATTCTGAGAACCTCATTGTTCGTGACGTGGTCTTTCCAGGAAATTCCGAGAACTCTTCTGTAAGACCACACCTTAAAGGCCTCTAGTCTTTTTTTATCATTTTCAGATAAGCAGCACTATCACCATCTGTCGGTATTCTCCTGTATGTGTTTGAATAAAAAAATGCGTCGTTTTGTGGCATAATTGTCTCGAATTATAATAGAGAGTCGTTAAAATCACACGGAATTAGTTGGTTATACATCGATAGCGATCTGCCGTGTTGTGGGCATTGTTGCGTATTCCATCTGTGGGAGACCGGCGCCAGGGAGAGACTGTTATGCCCAGTTTTGTCAGTGTTTAGAGAGGTACGCCGGACGTGGAATATTACTATGCATGGATTTGTAATGAAATATACCTTAGAAAAGCGATCGACAGCCATTGGGAATCGAACACGCGTATTATCGCCAAAAAAATAAAATAATACAAAGAAAATTGACAGAACTAAGTGTCGAATGTTGGTATTATTTGGGCTCCCCACGAGTATAAATATGACCTCATATTGAAGAGAGTCTAGAATAAATTTATGAGGTTTCTTTACATGAGAATGTGTGGATATTATACTTGGCTGTACCCATCTAACTTTATAGGGGTATGTTGGGATACAATGAGTTGAGAAGTAGAAGAGATATGTGCTTGAGTGTGCATTTCTTTCGGCTAGTGCGCGACGTGTTCAGAAATCCTGATATTTTGTTAGAAATCGGTTTGTGTGTTCCTGAAAATTTTTTGAGGATAACGAAGTACAAATTGTTTGTTCTTCCTAGAAGTAATACTAACCTGCCAGAGATTGTGCCTCTTGGGAGAGTGATCAGACTGTTCAACCATATCACCTCGAATATTGATATATTCCACTTGAGAGAAGCCCAGTTTCGACATGAGCTCCACGAATTTATTGAACAAAGTAATTTCCGTGGAGTCTTCTGTTTAGCGAGCTTCGGGACTTTTTAATAATTATTGTTAACAATCATAAATACCTATATTTATAAATTGTTTGTATTATGTTTAATTTCAGGATCGTATTAAATAAAATTTGTAATGTTTCTGAAAGAAATAAAATTGAAATTCAAATTCAAAAACTGATCGTAGACCAGTTAAGTCTCCTTGACGCAACTGATAAGTCCAGTGGGAATCCCCTTTGAACAATTATAGCTACTGCACAGAAGTGATAAAATTAAATAACCAGTGAATGCGATTCTAATATATTTAGATTAAAATCGCATTCACGGGTTGAAAGGAGATGGATGATAGATTCTCTCGAAAAGGACCCCTCTTTCTAACTCTTGTAACTGCCAGTCCCAGAGAATATGCTTTGAGGTCTGGAAGGCGGTGAAACTAAGTTTCGAAAATAAATTTAATAAGTAATTAAATGTAATTAAATGTAATTAAAAGCGCCGCGCCCAGTCATTAGTAGGGATAGACCAGTGATCAGGACTTACCCACTTAGCAGTTAGTCTGAAGTAAATATCTGGGAAGAACAGAAAAGTAGTTCTCCCTTTGTTGGAAAATGACCAACGTTTTAACCAATGCGTTCTTCCAGTTATAAGTTACGCGCAGGGACGTGGAATCTAACAGCAGGTCTTATACATAAATCTATAAGAGTGTCTCTGAAAGATAGAATCCGAAACGAGGATTATCCAAAGAAGAACTCAAGTAGTGGAGGATACCCATCGAATAGGTAGCACACTCAAGTGGCAATGCGACATATCTGTCGAAGAGATGATGATCGATGGGGAAGAAAAGTGTTGAAAAAGCTTTATGTGGAGGATCGAGAAGGATGGAGGCATTCGTTCAGCAGTGGACGGACACAGACTGATAATTAAGATATTCTCACCGAAAATACGAGCGAAAATGGTAAATGCGTGTTTTTTTTAGTTGCCACATAGTCTAAGAGGTTTATCCGTGTAAAACTTGTTTAATTCCATGAATGCGTCCATTTTTGGAAATTTCAGACTTTTTCTTATTTTTCTACACAGTCGCCACGTGAGGTCAATGCATTTTTGCATGCGGTATACCAGCTTTTGAATGCCCGAGTCGAAAAATCTGCCGCCAAGCCACACAGATACCTGAGAACCGCTTCTTCCAGATCTTCTCTGTCGCCGAAATGCGTTCCACTCAGGTGTTTCTTCGTGTCAGGGAAGAGATGGTAGTCACATACTCTCGTACATGCCCAATAGGTCGAGGCACTTTTTAAAACGGAGTGCAGAGATCCGAATTTATTTTTCAGTTTTGTTTAAATAATCGCTTGAAATTGATTCTAATGGTTGACGATCGCTTCGTGCTCGTTAAAAACAATCCCGCGACCGTTAATTTGGTTAACGCTTTTTTTTCTTCATTAAACGGCCGCCGCTAAACAGAACAAATCTCACAAGTACCCACCGCGAGCAATAAACACAACACCGCGCGAACAATACAACAGGGTGATCGCGAAGAAAAGTACCACATTTCATTTCAATAATACGAGGGTTATCTGTAAAATAAGGTCACCCAGTATCCTTACAGTCCTGACTGAAGAAAAGTCAAAGCATTGGGACATTGTGGAAAACATACAAAAGCTTGTTGCAACGTTCCTGAAAGACCCCTCGAGGTCTTTCAGGGTGCCTTCCAGACTTAGCAGATACTTAAACGTCTCCGCAAGCATTTCAATGCAGGTGGATACTAGCCGGCGGGTATAGCTCAACAGTCAAGGCGTTTGCTTTCCAAGCTAAAGGTCGTGGGTGCGATCCCCGACGGAGATCAAAAAAATAACATTTTGAATCGATTTCTGAGCTCTAAAACACCCCCAGTTGGTGTGAATTTGATCCGTCACCCGTGTAATTCCAGTCATAGCCTATTAATTAAAATTGGTGGTAGACGAAAGTCGTAGCGTGAAGACCACCCTTTCATAGTAAATTTCTGTAATAATAAGGATGATGCGTGAATCTCAAGCTGTAGTCTACGACGATGGCGGATCAACACTCCACATGCAGCGCTTAGCCATATGCACCATGGTAAGCGTCATAGAATTTCACAGGTGAGACTTTAGAATTACTATCACCATCAGTCGGTATTCTCCTGTATGTATTGACGTAAATAAATTAAATATTTTGAAGAATTTTAAGCATTTGGAAAGATCCGATCAATATATACATTTCCTTGAAAATACACATTATTTTTGTTATGGAACCTGAATGTATTTCATCTGTCCTTGCGGCCACCATCCAAACGCGTTCCGCATCCAATGTTGCTTCACTTTGCTTTGTCGGATGTTAGTTTGCGGGGGCCCTGTGGGTGAGGGGAATAAGTTAATTAGTGTTGTCAGGTTCGAGTCCCGCCAACTTGTTCTTGCCCAGTAAAGGCTTTGTAAACTGATGAATTATGCATGTGAGGAGCGGCGAGGTGTGACGAAAGTACAAACGGAGGCGCACACGAAATAATGCCACCCTGACGCATAGTCTCCAGTACGTGGAACGCGAATTCTTAAAGAGACTACTCATTCATTAAGTAATCATCAATATATCAAGATCGAGCAATAATTCAACTTTAACAATAGTTTGTGTCCATCTACTGTTGAAAGTAGGCCACCCGCATGAGTCTCCATCCTTATCGATCCTCTGCATCCAGGCTGTTTCCGCTATTCTTCTGATTTTGTCAATCCATCTTGATTCACCAACACTTTGTTTGCTAGTTCTTGGATGCCACTCCAACGCTTTTCTTCTCCATCGACCGCCGTCTCTTCGAGACAGATATGTCACATTGCCACTTGAGTGTGCCTATTCGTTGTGTAGCCTCCGCCACTGGAGTTTTTTTTTAGATATCTTCATTTTACTGACACTTCTCTCATGAATCTCTCCATGACACGTTGTGTGACCTTTATTTTATGGGTAAGACTTGCTGTTAGATTCCACGTCTCTGCGCCGTAAGTTATTACTGGGAGAATGCATCGGTTAAGCGCCATACTCTTTAAGACACTAAGGTTAAAAGCTAATAATCTGCAATACGACCTTTGAAGTGTTCTGGAGTATGGCAGCTTAGTTTGGAATACAAATAATACAAATATTTTTTTATGCTTCATCAAATCCAAGTTTTATCAAACGTGCGTCCTTCTTCTTCGTGATGATTTTAACAACACTATAAGTTTTATCTCTCGGGCAGAGATGTAAACCTGTGCTCGTAGTCAGCTATTGTTATTCATTATACATAATTTATATGTTGATATTAGCTTGATATAGATCTTTTAGGCTGGTGCCGTAAAACCTCGAAAAAATTATATTTTGTCTCTTATTTTTGTTCGCTCGCCTGACATGCACATCTAATAATGTTAGCTTTAATTATAGAATATTACGCAGGCGTTTGTATGTGCCATTTTATTTGTTTTGATATTTGCTGCATTGCATGTTGGTGCAAGTGTCATCTTTAATTCGCTTTTTTGCCGCGATCATTGGCAGCGCGGCGTGTCACAGTGTTCGGCAGTTGTCAATTGACTGGCGCCCGGCCGGCGAAATGCCACACCGGTCGGGCGTAGAAATCAATTCATTATTTAAAATAAACGCGAATTGTACTTCAAAAACAAGTTTTTTCAATTAAGTTCAACAACGATGACGTTTCGATCCTTTTTTCACACCCTTCTCCTCTCATGTCGATGAAATTGGTATAATATTTAAAAAGTAATATACAAGTATATATTTATTTAATTATTTGCGTTTGTTCTCAACTAGCAATTTCGCATTCGTATCCAAAGCCCGCTCACCTGCTGATGGTCTGCCCAGATAAGCTTAAGCACCTTGTATGTACACCTTACTTAAGAATACTTGAATCGTGCCACTGTTATGCGAGCGGTTCCGAGTTCGCATCCCGTGACAACCATAAATTACATAAATTTTTATCTAAAATTTCTTTCTTTTCTTCAAGCTCCCAGGCTTGCGCCGTCCTAGAAGGCCGTCGAAAACTATACATGTTTTTTTTATGTAAAAACATACAGAAGAATACCGAGTAATGCTGTCTAATCTGTGGATTATATGACGCTTACCATGTTACATATAGTTAAGTGCTGCATGTGGATTGTTGATCCGCCAACGGAATTTACTATGAATGGGTCGTTTTCACGGGATGATTTTTACTACGTCTGCCAACAATTTTAATTAATAGGCTACGACTGGCATTTTACGGGTGAAGGATCAAATACACACCAACCGGGGGTATTTTAGAGCTCAGAAATCGATTAAGAATCTTTTTGTTTTTAATCTCCGTCGGGGATATCGAACCCACTAACTTTGGCTTGCGAAGCAAACGCTTTGACCATTGAGCTATATCCGCCGAACATACTCATTTTAATCTGAAATTGCTTTCTTATCTTCAAGCCCCCAGGTTTGTGCCGTCCTGGAAGGCCGTCGGGAAATATATATGAATGTACTCGGTGGAACTGAGATAGGATTAGGCGAGAAGCATGGCAGCTGACAGTGCTTTTTATCTGCGGCTTTTAATGACCTTTATGCTACAGTTAAGCGAGCAGACATGATGACGATGAGCTTCTTATAAAACACAAACTTCATCCTAATGCCGACTGAGAGTCGTAGAACACAACCGGTCGAGACCAGCGGATGATGACTGGGTGCTGTAAGGCAGTGCTGTCATGGGTTGAGGTCAGAAACATGCCAGATGATAGAGCTATATATCGGCTGTTTTGATGACCATATGCTCCAGTTATGGTGATGATGATGATGATGATGTTGCATATTCTTCTCCGTTTTGCTGTGTTCTCTTGCATGCGTCTCCTCACAGTGAATAGATAAGCTAAAGCGCTGTTTGTCGGTCCGACTTGCACACCACGGGTCGTTGGTTCGAATCCCTGCAACGCCTCGGTGGGTTTCACATAAAACACTGTAATTACTGGCATTTTGCACTCTTTAAACGAAAAGCCATAAAAAATGATTGCCATAAATCTTCTTTTACTTCTTCTTTTAAATCTTTTATTCATACTCTTCTCTCATATTTATTCCAATTCTAGAACACATGGTCGAAAATTGCAGCTACAGAGTTCTGTTCAGTTGCTATTGAGCATACTTTATCCCTTAACATCTCTGGATCAGAAAACTGTCGAAATGTCCACCTGGGAACATGTATGGTTCCCGACTACCTCCAGGGTATCAATCGCGAATAATGTCAAATATTACGAGTCAATGAAATACAAAGCCGGTCTTGCTTCCAAAAAACTAGGTGTATTATATAGATCACTGAGGTATTTCAACGATAAACAACTTCTTCTTCTATATAAAGGACAAATCTGACCTATCCTTGAATACGGCAGTCACCTTTGGATTGGAGCCCCAAAATACCATCCAAACTTGATTGATTCAGTTCAAAGAAGAGCAATTCGTTTGATAAACAATGACGCTCTTACGTCTAACCTGCTATCAATGGAACACAGGCGTAAGATTGGTTCACTTAGTCTTTTCTACCGTTATTACCACGGTCGCTGATTTTCGGAACTTAAAGAACTGATTCCTCCTGCACCCACCCACAACCGACAAACTCGTCTTACACTTGCTGAACATGCATACACGGTTAATGTGTGTCGAACAAGAACTGGCAGTTTCCAAAGTTCCTTCCTTAATGCTACCGGTATACTTTGGAATGCTCTTCCAGCGTCTATGTTTCCTCCTTCCTATAATCTGAATGTCTTCAAGAAACAAATAAAAATACACTTGCAATCTCTCCAACCCACATACAAACATGAACACAACACACGTTTCCTGCATGCAGCGTCCTGCCTCCCTGACTGAGCGTCATAGAGTGCACTGGTCTTGACCGGCTATGCTCTTCTGCATGCGATTACATAAAATAAAATAGGGTAGAAACTTCACGAAACAGCAGTTTTCAGTATCCGCGGCATATTTGTAGTATAAGTGGACTTATGAAGTGGCACTTTTTAATCAAAACCAATGATTAGTCAGACGCTCTCAAAGCCTGGATAATTTAGTACTACAAAGTAGTTAATCAAAATTAACAACACGTAGTTAGTGCAACATGCGGTTACCCATTCAATTTTCGTCCGCTCACAATGCTGCTTAATTTCGGTGATCTAACGAGAACTGTACTAACTGTTTCATTGATATGTATTACGAAAAGAGACGGCAGCTGTAGTATTCGAGAAATAACATAATTTGGATTTGCTTACCAAAACTTTTAATTAAATGACATGCCTGACGCTCCCTAATCATGAATCATTCGGTCTTAGCAGACACATTTAACTAACCAACGACACGCGGTAAGCAACATGCTATAACTCATCCAAGTTATGTTTCTGGCGAGCACTGTAGTGTCCGAGGCATATTTGCATGTTTGTTAATCAGCATTTTTTAAGAGGTTGCATTATTAATCTGACACGGACCGCTCGGTTCTAAAGGGCAGCTCAATCGGACATTAAATATTCAAAGCTACATCACACACGTGGGTTTATTCAGTGTGTGTGTTGTGTTCAACGTCACGCTCCGCTGGGTTTCCCCCCGATGTTTAATTAAACGGGCGATAATGAACGGCTACGCTTTATGTTAATTCAATTCCGGACATTCACGCATGGTCCCCCTACCGCCGGTACATTGAATAAATTAACGGCGACGCCAGCCATACAAAAACAGTAGGGTGACCATCGAGTTAAAAAAATATAAAAAAAAAAAACAAATACCTAAACTGTATCACACATTAATTTTTCCGCTACCTCAACTAAAGCATATGGACAGTACGAGCCGCCGCTTAGAAGCTCTGTAAGCTGCCTTGGTCCTTGCCTCATCCCATGTCAGCTCTGCTTCCCGAAGCTCCTTCAAGTAGATTCTATATTTTTATGTAAGCACTTCTATATAGAAGAATACCGACAGATGGTGATGGTGATAGTGATTATGAAGTCTCATCGCTTACCGTACTGCATATAGCTTAGCACTGAATGTTGAGTGTTGATCCGTCAACTTCATGGACTACAGCCCGATATCACGCATCATGATAATTATATTATTATTATAACAAGAATTTACCATAAATGTGTGGAATCACGGGACAACTTTTGTGTACTACCAATTTTGATTAATAGGATATGACTGACATTTTTCGAGTAAATGATCAAATTCACACCAACCGGGGTATTTATAGATATTAGAAATCGTTTTTTTTAATCTTCGTCGGGGATCGAACCCACCCACACACAAACACGAACACGACACACGTATTCCGCATGCAGTGTCCAGCCTTATAGTAAATTCAAATAATAAAACACATATTCTTCCATATATATCTACTGAAGCTGATATAGCTGAATCGTACGCTTCACACACTTAAATTGTTCACATGCTAACATGAATGTGTTGTGGTGTGCGCTGTTAATAGCTATGTAATAGCTGCATAGCTGTACAAGCCATTACAGCCATTGAGGGAATAGCTGTTAATGGCCTCACTGCTGGCATTGCCCAAATATTCATATGAAATGATACAACTTTTAATGGTAGTAGAGAATGCCATGATTTCATCAACACTTTACTGCTTAAGAGTCTACAATAGTGATTAAATAAAATTAATTTAAGTGATAATAATTCTAAAAAATAAAAATGTATATATATAAATAAAAAAGACAGTCTATAATATAGTAACATCCTCCTCTCTCAAAAATGGGCAGCTATTACGTCGCAGGAGGGCAGGATGAGGAGCAAGTCAGCAGACAAACACTTTCTTTTTGAAGCACATTGATTATATTTACTTTAAAAAGATTACACGCTTTCAGCCAAGCGGAAATATACCGCTGGCCGCAACGCTGACCTTGTCTCGCAAAAGAGTGGGGACTGACTGCGCTGTCCCAGCTTCCGATAGCGCCACGCGCGGTGGTATCCTTAAATAACACACCCGTTAGCGGAACCGTCAGCACGGCGCACCTAAATGCACGATAAGCGATCCGAAATAAATAGACGAAAGATCGTATATCGAGGTTTTCGGTTACAGTAAGCAAGGACTACATCATGCTGATGTCAATAGTGTCATCAGCATGATAGCCCTTGCTGACTGGTACCGAAAACATCAAAATGCGATCTTTCGTCTCTTATTTCTGTTCGCTTGTCAGACATGAATGTGTCCGCCATATTGGCATTCTGGACAAGTCCGGTCATAGTTATATAGACCGCCGCTTGTGGCGCGGGTGAGAGCCCATACTGAGCGCGGAGGAGTCGTGTCCCGCCCTTCGGCGAGAGCAGATCGTATTGTGTCTCAGCCGAATGCTAGGCCGAGCCATAAATTTGTAATGTTTTATCGTAAATATTGTTTATGTCAATGTGCTTCTGAAAAAGTCTGTGTTATCAATCTGCTCCTAATCCTGCCATCACGTGACGGAACAACAGCTTTTTTGTGAGAGAGAGGAGGATGTTAATAGGTAAAGGACTACAAAGTTATCATGCAGCATGAGGTTCGCGGTAGATTTTACAGCTATGGAGCGTGTGGTCCGCTTGTATGAATTAATAGCGGCAAGCAGTGTCTTTGTTTCGAGCTATGGGAGAATGATGCTAACCAACAATCTGACTATCTAACAATCTAACTCATCTAAGTAGCGCCACAGACTCTCTAACTTTACAGTCAACCACATATCATTCAAACTGTATATCCATAGTCAAGGAAGATAGGCACCTTGTAAGAACCATCTCAGAGAGGCGATCGGTCACATCATGCGCCACGATGGTCTTCTTCACGACTTTCTGGAAGAGATGGTTGAAGGGAGAAACTGCAGAGGGCGACCATTACGGGAATATTTGCAGCAAATGTTGGAGGACATGAGTTGCAGCTCTTATGCTGAGCTAAAAAGGGTTGCAAAAGATCGATAAAAGTGGAGATGCAAGATTTTGTTTTGAATCCACGGGATTGATACTACGAAGAAGAAGTGTGTGGAAGGGCAATTCTTCTTCTTCGCGTCAATGACGTCAAATTATTTCAGCCCAATATTAGGCATTATCGATAGCCGGTGTGTTACGCAGCATTAGGTCTTGGGATGTGCAGCTAATTGGGTACATGGGGCAGAATCTTAGGTGTGAGGCGGTCTGCTGGTCTCCACAGTCACACAGCAGTGACTCTTTCTTTCGAAGCATTCACCACCGCTCGAGGTTGTCCTTTGTTCTACCATCTCCAGTTAATCTGTGTAGAGATTTCCAGGTCCGCCAGTCAAGGTTCTTGCCAAATGGGAGGCTTTCCTTTGGTGTAATGAAATCTTCTGATGCGTTTTGTTGCCAGAACTGGAGTCTCTTAATTTCAGGGCCTGATGTGAGAGGAATGGCACAGAACATTTCTAATATATAATAATATAATATTGAATCAATAATAGGAATATTAAATAATATAAGATGACATCCCCAGTTAATCAATTCAACTCAATGTCACCGGGATCGTCATCGGAGCGCGTGGTGAATGGAAGAACAAGTAACCCGCGAGAGACTATGCCTCTTGGGAGAGTGATCTGAGAGAGACTGTTCAACCACATCGCTTCGTTTTTCATATATTCCACGCGAGAGAAGCCCAGTTCAGACATTTTTATTAAATTATTGGCCAGGCTTTCATTTGTGTTCTCGTCTTGCATACTCCGGTCTGTAGTCTTTTAAGGAACCTCCATATATTCCACACCTGGTCGTGTCCAGGGGCTAGGTCCTCTTTCATGGCAATCCAAGTATTCTCCTCTCCACATGCTCAGCCGCAGGGTGGCCTCAGGTATCACCAGTTCCGTTGTCGACTGTAGGAAACTTCTTCTTGATTTGAGCCGTGTGGTTATCTTTTGATACCCATACAATTTATGGTAGACCATCATAAATTTTCTTTACTTACACTTTCTAAGGCGCTTCGTGAGGCGCCCTCGCAGTCGGCGCATAGCATTGCCTGAAGGATCACTGCTACGACAACACAGTATAAATGTGCGTCTTAGTTTGGGAACCTCCTCCTTCCGTGTTAGCTTTAAACGTTTGCAGCGATCATCTGGGAACTGGAATCATTAGCAGCCTCTAAGTCCGTATCTCATAATGGCTGGTTAGGCAGCAATTATCTTTGCAAAACTGTACAGAGAAACGACGATTTTGGGCGCGGAGAGAGCCGCATCAGGCATTTCAAACACTACACTAACCACTGCTGAATTAAACCTTCAACGAAGTGTATGGATGCCTCGCTATTCTAACCTAAATTATAAAATTGAGACGAATATGAATAATGAATGCTGCAATGCTTTCTCGGAGGTTCTACCATTGTAGTAATGCTGTCAGGAAAGTGCATTTCAAAGCACGCTGTATGGCATTATATACATCAGAACTCTGGTCTAGCTATCCTAAACGAGAGTAGGAGAAGCTCAAAGTTGCGTATAATAATTCATATCGCCAACTTATACAACTCCCTAGATTTTGTAGCGCATCTGACATGTTTGCGGAGGGCGGAGTCCATTCATTCGCAGCATTATTGCGACACCGTGTTGCCGGCTTCTGGAGCAGGATAAAGAGGTCCAACAACACCATCATCCTGGCTGTTTCTGAATGGCTCAACTCTTCCCTGAGCCATCGCTGGATGGAGATGTTGCAGCGACCACCATGAATGAATTAATATATTTATATATAATTATTATTTTGTATCTAAAATGTATCTATGTATCTAAAAATATTGCAGATTGGGTATTGCACAACCCACCCAATCCTGCTGGAATAAAAAGCTTATTATTATTAATGCATCTTGCGCTCTACACTTTTCGCGCTAGTCCCACAAACGGCGTGGACGTGAAAGCAAGAAAGCATGCTTTTCTTCATCGCTTTTTCGAGCCCTGCGCTTTAATTGGTTGTCTTTTATCGTGGCTCTTTTATCATCAAATTGATTGATTTGACAATACATATATATTTGCGATCTCTAAAGCTGCTAATTTAAGTGATAGAATCCCTCGATGCGTCCCTGGGCTTAATTTAGAATTTTCTTCACAGCAAGTGGCAATAATTAAACATTACAAATTACGGTGGCGGATCGAGTCTAAGTCGCACAGCCCATTGTTGTTTGCTCAGCATGCGGAGAGCACAATCTTCGGCGAGGGAGGTCGGACCAGTGGGAAACGGATACGACTCCCAACCGATTAATACCATTCAAATCTCACCTGTGGCATATTTTTACATCGTACAAATTTAAAAGGCATGTTTTTTAACATAGATTATATATTAAGTTATTTTTTATATAAACACATACAGGAGAGTACCGACAGATGATGAAAGCAATTTTGAAGTCTCGTCTGTGGATTCTATCAAGCTTACCATGCTCTAATGGCTAGCACGCTGCATGTGTAGTCTTGATCCGTCAACGTCATGGACTACAGCCCGACATTTCAATTTTTCAATTTTAATTTCAATTTATTTTTTCTTTTAGAAACATTACAAATAACAATATTTAATTCATTTCTAAAACAGTATAAAATAACAATTTATAAATAACACAATAATAATAGAATCATTTAAAAAGTCCCGGAGCCCGCTAAACAGAAGACTCCACGAAATTACTTTGATAAATAAATTCGTGGAGCTCATGTCGAAACTGGGCTTCTCTCAAGTGGAATATATCAATATTCGAGGCGATATCGTTGAACAGTCTGATCACTCTCCCAAGAGGCATAGTCCCTGGCAGGTTAGTATTACCTCTAGGAAGAAAAATTCACGCATCATACTCTTTACTACAGAAATTCACTAGGAATGAGTGGTCTTCACGGGACGACTTTTATCTAAAACCAATTTTAAATTTAAATACCCCCGGTTGGTGTGAATTTGAACCCTCACGCGTAAAATGGCAGTCATAGTCTATTAATCAAAAGCGGTGGTAGACTAGAGTCGACCCGTGAACACCACTTATTCATAGTGAATTCCTGTAATAATTGGACGATGCGTGAATTTCGGGCTGTAGTCTATGAAATTGGCGGATTAACACTCCACATGCAGTAAGCGTCATATCACTATCAACATCTGTCGGTATTCTCATGTATGTGTTTACATAAAAAAATATATAATCGTTAACAGTAAATTATATTCCATAGATGCTGTCACTGTAATACCCGCTTTGAGAGGAGTGGGGAGATGAACAATTATTCGTTTATGACTCTCTTATCTAAGAACGAATTGCGCCCACCTTTAGTTAGGTCGTGAATTCGAACCCACGATGCTTAACGTCGATCGTAAAGAAGATGTTTATCGGTCGACCAATTACAGTCAACTGCATTTGACGAAAAAAAGAAGAAGAAATTTACAAATTTCACGCAAAGTTTTGTCAGTTGGCATTGTCTCTATGGTTTTTCTAAATACTGATATCATCTTGGAATATAGCTCTTTTAGGCCGATGCCGAAAGCCCTCGAAAAACGATCTTTCGTCTCTTATTTTTGTTCGCTCGCCTGACATGCACACTAATAATGTTAGTTTTAAATATATATAAAATTACACGGCGTTTGCATACGCCATTTTATTTGTTTATTGACATTGCTCCATTTCACGTTGGTTCAACTGTCATCATTAATTTGTTTTTTTTTTGCCGTGATTCTCTTGGGGGCGCTGCATGTCACTGTGTTCCGGCTGTCATCAGTCAAGCCCGGTTCGATCGAGACGGAATTAACGTCATGTTACGGTCGAACGGGGAAATCAATAGATTATCAAAATATATACGTCAATGTGCTTCGGAAAAGTCTGTGTGTTGTTAATCTGCTCCTCATACTTCCACCACACTGCATTGGCTCAGAGTTCCGGCTAGAATCCAGTACAAACTCTGCCTCTTAGCTTATAAGGCAATCAACGGAACTGCACCGGGCTATTTGACAGAACTGATCAAGCACAAGGAGATAAGCGCGCGTGGAGAGACACTCAGATCAGCCAGAGGAAATAGAAGCACCCTGCAGCTGACAGGAGGTAGTCCTAGCACGGTCAGCGGCAATCTTGCTTTCAGCTACTCGGCACCAATGGCCTGGAACTCGCTACCAGAAAGCATAAGTTCTCTTAAATCGAAGGCATCCTTCAGAAGCAGACTCAAGACCCACCTTTTTACTCAGAGGATAGGCTTTCGTTCAACAGTGGACGGATACACCCTGATGATGTACAATAAAGTTCTAAATGTAAAACAAATATGTAAAGAAAAAAAATGACTCTCTCATCTATAATTTCAACTACAGTGCTGCTACACAGTTCCATTAGCTGCCATTATCTTTGGTATGTCCAATGTCAAATTCTACAAAATAATCTACATAAAGGTTAAGCACGCATACGTATACGTAATTCGCGACTGCTATGTCTAGTATATATATATATATATGCAAGTTCGTGGGCTCTTGCCCTGGAGGCTCCGGAAATGTATCAATGTGGAAAGCAGGTTATACAGGTGTTCTGGGACAAGGGATAGACAATCTGACCTTACAGAACTGTAAAACGTCAATCCACAGTGTATTTATGCTTCAAATATAAAGCGGATACAGTAGAAAAGTATTTTTTTAAAAGATTGATTGACGTTTTCAGGATTCGAACCCTGGACTTGTAGATGCTCGAGCAGGCGCTTTAGACACTGTGCCACGTGTTTAATATGGCAATTCATCAGTTGTGTCTATAAGAGCAAGAATTACTAAGAGCTAAACATACACTTAGCATAAATTAAACTTCTTGCTGATAACGAAGCGGTGGACCTGGCTGCGTGGCTTTAGAGGTGGGCGCTTGCCGATACTGACACCAGCTTAACCCTTAAGTGATTTTGAGCGTAGTTTGTGTGATCTTTTCTTCTTCGTAGTATCAATCCGGTGGATTGGTTTGCAGCAACAGAATCTTGCATCTTGATTTCCACTCCTCTCGGTCCTCCGCAACAATCTTCAGCTCAGCATAAGAGCTACATTCATGTCCTCGAACATTTGCTGCAAATACTCCCGTCTAGGGCGCCCTCTACAGTTTCTACCCTCAACCATCCCTTCCACAATGTCGTGAAGAAGACCATAGTGGCGCATGATATGACCGATCCATCGGGCTCGCCTTTCTGAGATGGTTCTTATTAGGTGCATATCGTCCTTGATTATCCTGAGAACCTCATTGTTCGTGACGTGGTCTCTCCAGGGAATTCCGAGAATTCTTCTGTACGACCACATCTCAAAGGCCTCTAGTCTTTTTTTATGAATTTAGATAAGCATCATGTCTTACAGCCGTACATCAAGATGCTCCAAACAAATATTTTAGCAAGTTGCTTGCGGAGCTTTAAATTAATATTGTTTGACTAAATAATTGTTGTTTTTTTATTGAAAGCTAGCCTTGCTTGATGTATGCGACTGTTGACTTCTCTTTTTGTTTTGCCATCCCAGGTGATCGTACTTCCAAGTAAAAAAAGACTAGAGGCCTTTGAGATGTGGTCATACATAAGAATTCTCGGAATTTGCTGGAGAGACCACGTCACGAGCAATGAGGTTCTCAGCATAATCAAGGAAGAAAGGCACCTAGTGAGAACCATCTCAGAGAGGCGATCGGTCGCATCATGCGCCACCATGGTCTTCTTCTCGACATTGTGGAGGGGATGGTTGAGGGTAGAAACTGCAGGAGGCGCCCTAATCGGCAGTATTTGCAGCAAGTGTTCGAGGACATGAGTTGCAGCTCTTATGCTGAGCTGAAGAGAGTTGCAGAAGATCGAGATGTAAGGTTTTGTTGCTCCAAACCAATCCACCGGATTGACACTACGAAGAAGAATGAAGGTTGGTATTACCAGTCTCCGGTCGTATTAGGGTTCGGTTATTTTGGTATGTCGCAGCTAGTTCCACTCGGGCACACTTTAACGACGCCCTAATGGCCCAAACATGGAAATTAAACGCCGAGAATTTACTTTACATAAAACACTCTTTTATTATTGCTAATAAGGCGAATATCTTAAGCCGCTTTCACGGTATGTACCAAAAAACACAAATTTTGGATAGGTCACCGTGCGTTGCTTAATCGATTATTACTATCGCTAGTTGGATTGAGTCATAGTTGTCATCACCATCATACCATGTTCGCTCCCTTAACTGGAGTATATGGCATTCACAAACCGCCAACACAAAGCTCTGTTAGCTGCCATAGTCTGCGCCTCATCCCAAGTCATTTCTTTCTCCCGTAGCTCCGCCGAGCACATTCTATGTATAGTTCCTGACGACCTTCCAGGATGGTGCGAGCCCTGGGTCTTGAAGAAAAGGCAGCTAGTTTTTATACGCTTAGTAGTTCATGCACTCTCGCGGCATCCTTCTTTGTATATGTCCGTACCCCCAATATTCAATGAAGGGGTCTGCTCTCGAATCCAATTATACGGCTGCATTGGCTCTTGGTGAGATGCCAAGATTAACAGTAGTAAAGATTGAAATAGGAGCTTTGCAAGTAACGTAATTATATATTTTTAAATATTCATACCCTCCAAAAAAGTTACAAACAAAATCTGCTGTCACATGACAGGTAGCGGCTACGTGATAGGTCAAAACAAATAAAATAGCGCCTGCAAGCGCCATCTCTTATGACTCCTTTAATCTAGACATAGACTGCCGGCGGGCGCTGAAAAAGCCTCGATATACGATCTTTCGTCTCTTATTTTTGGCTCTTATTATTATAAGAAAAAGCGTTGCATCGCCATTTTGCTTGTTGTGACAGATAATTCGTTAAAGGGCCGACAGGTCATATATATAGTAAGGCGCTATAGTGTTACGGAGCGCTCCGATTCACTTTCGGCTCGGGTCTCAACGGAGATAGATCGTTCATTGTTTTCGGCCCAAGCCGAATACCGAAAGTTTATCAATCTTTATTTAAAATTTATTTCAATGTGGTTTTTAAAAAGTTCTTTGTGCTGCTCATCTGCTCCTCATCCCTCTACCACGCATTATGATAACTATTCCGGTGACGTTTGTGTAAGTCTTTTCTTTTAGTAGCGGGGATGTTATTTATTAAAAGTTTATTTGATTATTTTTATTTTTTCAATGTTTTGGGGTTGTTAAGAGTTGTATTGAGAAAGGCTACGAGTTAGTCGAAACTGCAGTCTCCTAATAGAGAACTTATCTTACGTGATGCACGTAAAAACAAGGTAAATAAATTATTATTTTTGATTATTTTTAACTGTAACGTGAATGCGCCTTAACTTCAAGAGTTATGGAGATGGTGCGGCAATATTTTATTGGTCGGCCATCAAGTCGTTAGTGAATGGGTCTTAATGTTGCCAAATCAATAATTGCCCACAGATTGTTTGTCGGGTTTGTATGGAAAAGATTAACACGATCGACTGAAGCTCAGAAGGACACGGGTTTGATCCCCACGTAGCTTAAAAACTAATTCCATATACATATATATATATATATATATATATATAATTATTTACGGAATAAATGTACCAAAAGTAAAGAGTACAGTACAAATATTACAATATATAGATTTAACATAATAATTACAATACTCAAAGTAATGTTGACACATATTGCTGGGCGGTATAGTCCAGTAGTTATTTTTTTTGTTTTTTTTTTCACTTAAAAATAATGTAGAAAAAAATATATAGTTGCGTGTTGTACCCTGCAAGTTACACACAAGGTTAGATTATACATCTGACAAATAGTTGAAGAACGTAGGAGACTATTCCATGTCAGCCTCGTTAACCGCTCTTGTAGCCCCGACGATTTCCCTGATGAAGTTTAACTAAGTTAACCGTTAAAACTAAAGCAGCAATTCAAGAAAATCCTCTCAAGAAATGGTAGAGACTCCCAGGCGACAAAACAGAATGCGTCTTCCGTTCTCATGGATGATGCACTCCACGAGAGAGTGTCTCACCGTCTGTTGCATGCCTGGATCACATGGACATGCGTCGCAAGAAGAGAGGTCAAATCTTTTTATGAATTCTCTGAAAATTCCGTGTCCGGTAAACGCTTGAGTGAAATGAAAGTCCACGGAGTTCTTCTTTTTCCACGTCAATAAGTGTTCGATGGGTGGAAAGAAAGACTTGGTTATTCTTCTCGAAGTTGATAGTCCAGTGATAGGAGCGTTTGTTTGTCATTCAGAAGCTGTCCGTTCAAAACCCGACCAAGCATGATTTTTTCAAACTTATTTGATTAAATATAAGCTCTTTGCATGCCGCTCTCAGAGCTCGCAAACTGTCATACACTGCACCTGTAGTATCAGAGAAATATTTGGGTGTTCAAAGATCAGCGTATTTTTTGAGGATATTTAAGATTTATTACAAAAATTAGACGTCTCCGTCTATGTCTGGTTGTGCTCTCCTGCGTGCGTTCACATAAAATTAAAATAAAGATTGCCAGGTCGTGTTTCTTCTTCTTCTAACTGCCGCGATTAGTGTCGTAATAAATATCATAAGGAGATTAGATATAGAGAAGGTGTTGCCCGACACGAAAAAAACAGTTAAAACTCGAATGTTGATGTCTCCAAGAAATAAAATTCAAATTAATTTAAGAAACACTCAAAACACATTAATCGCTTAAGATACAAACGCGTTTATTTTCAGAGTTGAAAACTTATTGCTTTGATCGTCGGGTTAATCACATATAATTGTAATCGACAAGGTACGCAACGGCCACCATTTATTTATATAAATAAATACTTTCTTCAATGTTTTCAGCATTCACTTTTAGATTCATTATCTATATATATATATATATATATAAATGAATGTCTGTCTGTCTGTCTGTCTGTCTGTCTATCTGTCTGTCAGTCTTTCTGTCAGTCTGTCTGTCTGTCTGTCTGTCTGTCTGTCCTTTATGCATTCCTATACCAGTAATCCGACTGCGATACAACTTTGTCGAATTGTTGCTTAGACTAGCGGGAAGAAAATAGGATACTCAAAATTTGATTTCATTACAAAAATTAATTAAAAATTAACGTAAAACATGTTTTCACACGAGACTATTGTAATACAGAATGGCCATTTTAAAACATTGTATCCATAGCAACGCCGGACACAAAAATGACGCAAATCTGTCCTGTAAGTATTTTAAGTAGGTACTTACTTAAGGTTTTTTTAAGTGGCATTGCAACGCATGCCGGGTACACGCTAGTAAATTATAAATATAATAATATATTTATTTATTTTCCTTGTTTTTACATGGATCACGTAAGATAAGTTCTCTATTAAGACACTGCAGTTTCGACTAACTCTTAGCCTTTCTCAATCCATAACTTGTTAAGAGATAACTGAGCTGCGATAGTAGTTTATAAGTGATCAAACCCATTTATGTAGGAGAGAGAGTAGGGGTGTGTCTATCAGGGAATGATAAGAGAGGGAGACATATAGGGTTGCAAGGGTGAAGAAAAAAAAAATGTATAAAATGATTTAGGCATTACATTAATTTATTATTTTCTTATTTATTAGGTACATAGAATAATTAAGAACAATAAACATAGAGTATACATAAATATAGAATACATACAACAACAAAAAACATAAAAAGAAGAAGAAGATGACAAGTGTCAACGATAACAGAGATCTAGGAAAACAATACCATCGACAAAAGAGGTAAAGGCAAGATTTCAATTTCAATTTATTTTCTTTTAGAAACATTACAAATAACAATATTTAATTCATTTCTAAAACTGGATAAAATAACAATTTATAAATAACACATTAATAATAGAATCATTTAAAAAGTCCCGAAGCTCGCTAAGCAGAAGACTCCGCGAAGTTACTTTGATAAATAAATTCGTGGAGCTCATGTCGAAACTGGGCTTCTCTCAAGTGGAATATATCAATATTCGAGGCGATATCGTTGAACAGTCTGATCACTCTCCCAAGAGGCATAGTCCCTGGCAGGTTAGTATTACCTCTAGGAAGAACAAACAATCTGTGCCAATCAAAGATTGTGAATTGCACCGCGAAGAAGAAGGAATGAATGTTTGAGGGCAGAAATTTTTTGCTAAGGGACTCTAACGAATAGAAAGAAAGCATCCCTAGAAGAAAGAGAGTTGGCTGATGTACGGATTTGATTGAGTTGAATGGATATTTACCGTACATATAAAAATAGAGACATCAGAGAAAAAAAGAGTGAATTATTTCAAGCATAAGAATGTATTTTTCGTAATCCTCGGAGGATATATATTCATTTTATAATCCACAGCGTACCTTCGAAGGGAAAGGTGTTAGTTCTCACCTGATAATTGATTATCCGTGTACAGATATCGATTGAAGAGTTACGATTCGGGGTTATGCGCCCACGCGAACCAGGGAATGTTCCAAGATAGCCAACGCACGAGAGCGACGACTCCATCCATAAAGTAATATAATACATCTATTACGCTATTCGATAAGCGAGGCAGTGCTGATAAGCGAGTGTTGTTTTGTATGGCGTTTCGATCGACATGTTTCCACCTCTAACTATCAACTTGAAAAAAACAAAATCATTTTTAAAAATCACATAATCACAGTGTCCCCCGTTTTCTGCATGCAGCGTCCAGCCTCCCTGGCTAAGCATCATAGAGTGCGCTGGTCTTGACCGGTTGTGCTCTCCTGCTTGTGATTACATAAAAAATGTATTTTCGCTCCCCAACTTGAGCACATATTCGTCGCCACAAAACTCTGTCAGCCGTCACATTCCTTGCTTCATTCAATGTCAATTTTGCGAGTACATTCTATGTATAGTTCCCGACGGAGGCATGAGCCCGAGTTCGTGAAGAGCGGTTGAAATGGATAAGAGAAAATCTTTCCAAACCGCGTCTTTTGGCACCCATACATCGCAACTCGCTGATACTTAGAATGTTATTTGTGATACGGATTGCTTGGAAGTCCTTGCCGGGAGTATTCATGGTACGTACTTGTACGCATGTTTTTAATCTGCTTTGATTTAAAAAAGAACGAGTGATAAACCCGATGCTCTTATGGCTTGGACCATTCGGTCCTAAAAGACGGCTCAACCCTGCCACGTGACCGTTTTTTTTTCATAAACACATACGGGAAATACCAATAGATTGTGATAGTGATGAAGATTTCTCATCTGTGGATTTTTTGGCGCTTATAGATATGGCTAAGCGTTGCATGTGGAGCGTTGATCCGCCAACGTCATAGAATACTCGAGATTTAGGGATCATCCAATTACTACAGAAATTCATAATAAGTAGGCGTGGTTCACTTGACGACTTTCGTCAATAATCAATTTTAATTGATACGCTATGACTGACATTTTACAGGCGAGGAATGAAATTCACTACAAAACTTTGGTTTTTTAAGGCAGCGATCGATACAAGTACTTTGAAATCATCGACACTTTGGCTTACTGATTTTGTAAGCTTGATGATTAGTTTAATAAAACTAAGTTAAGAAACGCTATATACAACTAAGCATGTACGGCTGTGAGACATGGTGCTTATCTGAAAATGATAAGAAAAGACCGGATGCCTTTGAGATGTGGTCATACAGTAGAATTCTTGGAATTTCCTGGATAGACCACGTCACCAACAATGAGGTTCTCAGCATAATCAAGGAAGATATGCACCTAGTAAGAACCATATCAGAGAGGCGATCGGTCACATGCGCCACGATAGTCTTCTTCACGACATAGTGTAAGGGATGTTTGAGGGTAGAAACTGCCTTAGACGGGAGTATTTGCAGCAAGTGTTCGAGGACATGAGATGTTGCAGGTATTATGTAGAGCTACAGACCGGGTCAGAAGATCGAGAAGAGTGAATATCGAGATGCGAGATTTTGTTGCTGCAAACCACCGGATTAATAGTACGAATAAAAATACAATTATATAATGTAAAAATACATATGTGTATATATATATAGTGGAACCTCTCATAACGAGCATAATTCGTTCCAGATTTTTTTTAACGTTTATTCAAATAAAAGCACATTCTTGTAAATTGTTAAAGATCGTAACAACCTGGATAAAACATTATGAAAAATCGAAACTAGCTTATATTTATCAATTTATGACAAACACTTTTTTTTTTATTAGAAAGCTGTCTAAAGACATTTATTTTAGCCGACTCTTTAAAATTTGGTGAACATGCGACACCTCCAAACTCTCAAAAAAAACATATACAAATAATGTCACATCGGTTAAGAAAAATGTGTGATCACATGCAACACTAACGCGCTAACGGTACGAGTGCTAAACACAGATTGACGCAACGACGCAGAAGTCCCGGCTCACAAGTGCGTCATACGCTTTGTGACTTCCTCTTTCTGCGTCACTCGTTATGCGAAAAGTCGCTCGTTAGGGGAGCAATTTTATCACATTTTTTTTGCTCGTTATGCGAATTACTCGTTATGAGAGGTTCCACTGTATATATATATATTATTATTATTTGTAACACCTGATCTTTAATTGGAGCATATGTTCGGCACAAAATTTCTAAACAGTGTCACTGTATAGAAAATGCCTCGAAAAACGTTTTGTCTGCGGTTGAACCCAAAATTTACGACTTACTTAATGGTCCATGTTTCTTAATTAGGATATTAAGCGCACGCAGTTTTGTAGAGCCTCTCAAGAACAGCATCGAACCCACGATCTCTGCTTTCGATTGTCTTTAGATTAATAATAAATAAATAAATAAAACGATAAAAAAACACGAAACATGTCAGAGTTCTTATCTGTATTTTCGGTTTAAAAAAATATCAAAGTTTGCTGACCAAATGTCCTGTTTGAAATGGGACAGTAACATTAAACTTTTTTTGATATTTTTTAATAAACTTGTAATATTAAACAATTGATTAAAAAAGGTCATCTTATGTGACATTTCTTTAACTAATAAATCGGAGAAAATAAACGCCTTTTTGCAACCAATGTTCATTTTGTACTTAGCGTAGGCCTATAGCTATTTGCTCTGCTCACTGAGCCTCGGTTACTACAGCGATTGTCTCTTCATATCCTCAGGCTTCCCCTGTAGATCATCGGGAACCATATATATTCCCAGATGAACCTTTCGGTGCAGAGTTGTCTTGGGGTGAGCCATGGACGGTGGCAACTGACAGAACTGAATAGTGGAAGTTTGTGATGATCATATGTTCCATATATGGAACAAATACGGGAAGAAAATATACTCCACCTCTTGTTGCTTACTGCGCGTTGTGGTTAGGTTGAGCATACCAAATATCCCAATGCTTGGCAGCTTTAAGCTAGTCGTCCGATCTCCTTAATAATTCAAACTCACTTTAACTCGGTTACTACAGCAGTCATCTCTTGAAGTCATCTAGTTCAAAACCCAGTTGCCCCTGTGGCGCCCCCTTCCAGACCTCAGAGCACATTCTCTAGGACCGTCAGTTCCTCTCGTTAGAAAGAGGAGTCCTTTTTGATGCAGTTCGAGGAAATCGCCTCGGCCCTATCGGACATGCAGACTTTGTGGCCACTAAAAAAAAAAAATCCACGCATTTACAATCTTTGCTCGTATTTTCGGTGAGTTCCTGCCTTGAAGACCTTCGGTAAACATACACGTTTCCAAGTGAACCATCGATTCTTTGTAATAATGCAAGGACAACGGCGACTAAGTGGCTGGAATTTGTGGTAGAAAGTAGGCTGCCTTTTTCATTTTTTTTATTAACATATCGGTTCAATATCTAGAATATGTTACTACAAATTGGCACCACTTAGTTCTCCAAGTATCCATTGTACATGCCTTGTCCTAGGATATCTCTACACTCGGATGTCCAGCTGGTAACATATATAGTTTCTAACGACTTTCAGAGTAAGCCCGACGACTTGATTATACGGTTGTTGTAAAACGAGTATCTCAGGCATATTTTGAGTGATTTGTAAATTAGATTACTTAAAGAGATCACATGATTAGCTCGATGCTTCTGAGTTCTGGTCCGTTTTATCATGTGGGAGAACTTCAAGGAGAACAATACTATCGACAAAAGAGGAGAAGGATGTAAGAAAAGGATCGAGGTGTGTTGGTAGGCCATGTAGGAGCGCCATTGCCGTTGTACTAAATTAGGTGTTTGAAGCTCCACAAGCGTCAACTGGAATAAAAAAAAATGGATGGCTACGAGCACGGGTCTCCTTATATGGAACATAGAAGTTAAAACATTCAAGAATCCTAGGTTGTGAATTGCACCGCGAAGAAGAAGGAATGAATGTTTGAGAGCAGCAATTTTTCTCCGGGACTCTAACGAATGGAAAGAAAGCATCCCTAGAAGAAAAAAGGTTGGGTAATGTTCGGAATTGATTGAAGTGAATGGATAGTTACCGTAAATATAAAAATATGTTAACCTAAAACGTATAAATGGCAAAATAAAAACGTACCGCATTTTTGGCCACAAAATATGGTCACGTTGACCAAAGGCCGTCCCATTGACGCTAGCGTGGGTCAAAAAAATGGTCAATTAGGGACAAACATTTTTGGGAAATCGAACCCAAAAAAGTACACCGACGACATACGATTTTAATGGACTTTTTGTGTTGACAACTTCATGTGGATCTCGTGTGACGCTTACCGAGGTGACTAAACGCCGAAAGCGAACATTGATGATACCTATCTGGAGCGTAAGTACGCCACAAATAATCGTCATTAAGATTTCAAGGTTTGTGTCAAAATATATTTATTTTTTTCTATGTAAATGATGCAGGAGAGCACAGCCGGTCAAGACCAGTGCACTATGACGCTCAGCCAGAGAGGCTGGACGCTGATGGCAGGAAACGTGTGTTGTGTTCGTGTTTGTGTGTGGGTTGGGGTAGATAGTAATCTGTGGAATTCTATGACGCTTACCATGTGCATATGGTTAGGCGCTGCATGTGGAGTGTTGATCTGCCAACGTCATAGACTACAGCCCGAGATTCACGCATTATCCTTATTATTACAGGAATTTACTATAAATGGGTTGTCTTCACGGGACGACTTTCGTCTACCACCAATTTTAATTAATAGGCTATTACTGACATTTTACGGGTGAGGGATCAAATTTACACCAACCGGAGTACTATAGAGCTCAGAAATCGATTAAAAACCCACGACCTTTGATTTGCAAAGCAAACACTTTGACCATTGAGCTATACCCGCCGGATAGTGATTCAGATATATTATCCGTGGATTCTATGACTCTTATCATATTACGTATGCATCATCGCTGAATGTTAATCCGCCAACGTTATAGACTACAGCACGGCATTCACGCATCATTAATTTATCACAGGTATTCACTATGATATATATTTTTTAAAAAGACAACTAATTATTTATTTAAGTATATAATTCAATTATTATTATTATATTAGTATTTGTATAGCGCTCTTTTATGACCGAATGATCATTCCAAAAGCGCTTCTTTGCCTCTCTGAGTAAAAAGGTGGGTCTTGAGTCTGCTTCTGAAGGATGCCTCTGCTTTAAGCTCTCTTATGCTTTCCGGTAGTGAGTTCCAGGCCATTGGCGCAGCGTAGCTGAAAGCCCGATTGCCAAAGACCGTGCTAGGACTACCTCCCGTCAGCTGCAGGGTGCTTCTATTTGCTCTAGCCGATCTGAGTGTCTCTCCACGCGTGCTTATTTCTGAAGGCTTAATAAGTTCTGTCAGATAGCCCGGTGCAGTTCCGTTGAGTGCCTTGTAAGGTAAGGTGTAACTTAACGTTATATGACTACACCATGGCATTCACGCATCATGAATTTATCACAGGTATTCACTATGATATATATTTTAAAAATAGACAACTTATTATTTATTTAAGTATATAATTCAATTAATGGCCAGTAAATATTTAGGAAATAGTCAGTAACAAATGTTTTAAAAAGGGCAATAAAATAATAAATTGGCAGAAAAAAAGTATAAATTGACAGTAAAAAAATAATAAATTGGCAGAAAAAATATATAAATTGACAGTAAAAAAATAATAAATTGGCAGTCAATAATATTAATGAATGGAAATAAATAATAGGTTAGGTTTCAATTTTACGTGCTAATTATTCATTCAGTGTACGTTAATTACTGGCAATATTGAATATATTTCTGACATTTTAATTTTATAACTGACCACATTCGTGCTGACACAGTGAATATTGCACATGTATTTATTCCAATGCAAGTTTATTTAATTAACTGCCAAAACCTTGAATTAGTTAATGATCAAATATGTAATGACATCAGCATGATATAGCCCTTGCTGACTGGTACCGAAAACCTCAATTTACAATCTTTCGTCTCTTATTTCTGTTCTGTACATGTATGTGACGTTGGTTATAGAGATCGCAACTTGCGGCGCTGGGATTGTGGTTGGCCCGGCCTTAATTCTGTGACTAGGTCCGGGCCAGATGTTTGTAAAGTAATCGAAATACATATGACACCCTTACGTCTAACATACAATCAATGGAACATAGACGTAAGATTGGTTCTCTTAGTCTTTTCTACCGTTATTACCACGGTCGCTGCTCTTCGGAACTTAAAGAACTAATTCCTCCTGCACCCACTCACAGCCGACAAACTCGTCTTACACTTGCCGAACATCCATACACGGTTAATATATGTCGACCAAGAACTGGCAGCTTCCAAAGTTCCTTCCTTAATGCCACCGGTAAACTACGGAATGCTCTTCCAGCGTCTGTGTTTCCTCCTTCCTACAATCTGGATCTCTTTAAGAAACAGATAAATGTACACTTGCAATCTCGCCAACCCACACACAAATACGAACACAACACACGTTTCCCGCATGCAGCGTCCAGCCTCCCTGGCTGAGCGTCATAGAGTGCACTGGTCGTGACCGGTTGTGCTCTCCTGCATGCGTTGACATAAAAAAAAAAAATGTCAATGGGCTTCATAAAAAGTCTTTGTGTTGTTAATCTACTCCTCGTCCTGCCACCACGCAATTCAATAATAACTTAGAAAGTATTAATAAGTGTTCAGTATCAAAATTGAATAATAAAAAACGACGATCGAATAATTAATTGGGTAATTAAATTGCAATGAAGTGGTTGTAAACACGGACGGTAATCTGCCTAATTGATAGGCTTCTATCAGCTTCATTAGCTGCTTCGTTAATGCGGTTAAGTGATACGTTAAAACTACACGGGGATCAGGCATGGTCGAGTTCTCAATGTGGAACAAACTCGGCGACAACCAAACCCAAAATAAAGGACACACATCGGTAAAAATAAAGTAAACGAAACGGCATAGAATCCATTAGGTAAATTGGTTGCGTGGTTAAATAGGTGGTGTGGGCTTGAGAAGAAGGGGAGGATCAATTTAACAATATTACATATTTATATATTTATTTTTTTCATGTAATCGCATGCAGGAGAGCACCCTCGGTCAAGACCAGTGCACTCTATGACGCTCAGCCAGAGAGGCTGGACGCTGCAGCGGGTGGGTTGAGGAGATTGCAAGTGTATATTTATATGTTTCTTGAAGAGATCCAGATTGTAGGAAGGAGGAAACACAGACACTGGAAGAGCATTCCATAGCTTACCGGTGGCATTAAGGAAGAAGCTTTGGAAACTGCCAGTTCTTCGTCGACATATATTAACCGTGTATGGATGTTCGGAAAGCTTAAGATAAGTTTGTCGGTTGTGGGTGGGTGCAGGAGGAATTAGTTATTTAATATAATGTTTATTTACTACCTCCATTCAAAATGAGTCAAAAACAATGAGGTTCTCAGCATAATCAAGGAAGATAGACAGTAAAAACCATCTCTGAGAGGCGATCGGTCACATCATGCGCCACGATAGTCTTCTTCACGACATTGTGGAAGGGATGGTTGAGGGTAGAAAGTGCAGAGTGCGCCCTATACGGAAATATTTGCAGGAAGTGTTCGAGGACATGAGTTGTAGCTCTTATGGTGAGCTACAGAAGGTTGCAGAAGATCGAATAGAGTGGAGATCGAGATGCAAGATTTTGTTGCTACAAATTAATCCACTGGATTGATACTACAAAGAAGAACTTTATTTCTCATTCGTTTTGAGTGTTCTGAAATATGACAGCTTAGTGTGGAATCCCTAACAATCCAAATACAAAATTATATAACTTGTTGTATTAAAGTGACTCAAGATCGCCGGGATCGTCATCGGGACGCGTGGCTGATGGATAAAGAGCAGGCGGTCAAAGCAAAGGAGTCGTCGAGAAGCACATTAACATTTATTTAAGTTTAAAAGATGGACCAAAATCGGTCCTCTGTCCGGGACACAAAAAATGGTATTTAATTGACTGCGCCCGGGCAGAGTGTGACACGGACGGCGGCAATGAGTCAAATTGCCCGAATACCACATAGCGGCCATCTAGCGAACTATCCGCGCTCACATGACAGGCTAGCAACTATCAAAAAAAATGGCGCCTGTAAACGCCCTGTTTTATAACTATTTAAATCTAAAACTTAAATCAATATTTTTTTATGTGCGTGTCAGACGAGCGAAAAAAAATTAATGACAGTCGTCATTTAAGTCTCGTCTGGCCGGCGAAACGTCCTGTAACGGTCGGACGAGGAAATCATGTCTTTATAAAAAATAAATGCGAATTGTGGTTCAAAAATAAGTTCTTTGCTTTGCGACCTGCTCCTGCATCCTTCCTCCACGCGGCCACTTAAAGACGGAGATGTCAATTGATAGATTTATTTGTTGTTTTTTTCTTGAACATCCCAAAGCTGTTGGATACGTCTGATACGGCGCCCTATCTAACTGGCCGGTCGTAAAGTCGTATACCGTCCAGTACCGGAAACGAAGGATTGAGGTTCGAGGTCCGACCGTGGTCGTCTTATCGGAGAGATATCACGCCACAAGCACACGTATGTAACACACCTGTCGTCCGGGCCAGTGGTCGGTAATCCGCGACAAAAATTAGCAACGGCAAAAATACAAGCCGGACTGGACTTTACCCGCCTCACACCCGCATCACACCAGAGGACAGTTAATTTTCCTTGATGAAGCGCACATTCAAATTACAATAAGTTAGTAACTTATAAGTCCTGTGGGAGTCCCCTCTAAGCAATTGTAACCATTGTTAAAAATAAAGAACTCGTGGAAAAGATTAGTATAGAGATGGAAGATAGATTCTCTCACCGAAAATACGTAAGTGCGTGGAATTTTTTTTAAGTAGCCACAAAGTCTGCATGCCAGATAGAGCCAAAGCGATTCCCTCGAAATAATATCATCGGATCTCCTCAAAAATTCAGATTAATAAGTCATCTAAAATATGTAACGGATTTTTCACTTTTATGAGATTGAGATTTGAGACGCTTCCAGTATTTATGGTATGTTTCTTTGAGTCATCCAAATTGTATGGATGAGGAAAAACAGATGCTGGAACAGCATTTAAGAGCTTATCGATGACGTATATAATTTATGTTGTAAAAGAAACGAGGAAATACGCAGAAGAACTCAAGTAGTGGATGCTGCCCAACGAATAGGCACACTCAAGTGGCAATGGGCAGGACATGTCTGTCGAAGAGACGACGGTCGATGGGGAAGAAAAGTACTGGAATGGCGCCCAAGAACTGGCAAACGAAGCATTGGCCGACCCCCTACAAGATGAATATGATATAAGAAGAATAGCGGGAGTGACCTGGATGCGTAAGGCGGAGGATCGAAGAGGATGGAGACTCATGCGGGAGGCCTACGTTCAACAGTGGACAGACACAGGCTGATGATGATGACGATAATGATTATGATGATGAAGAATGTATTATCTGAAAAGAAAATTTCCTTTTCCGTATTTAGAGCATATTACTGCCACATATTGACGCCACTCAGTTATATCAGTAGCCATTGTCCATGCCTTGTCTCAAGACATCTTTGCACACGAGTTCCACTTGAATATATGGAGACCCCGATTACTTTTAGAGCAGGGATTTGATGAGAAGGCACTGTATTATCGAGCCATATTTTTATGTGATTTTTTAATGAGACGTGAAGATAGCTCTTCGCTCCCGAGACCTGAAACAAGACCACGTAACCAACAAACGGTAACTCATCCAATTTGATGTCCGCGTCGAATTTTGCTTTACTTCGGTGATCTAACGAGAACTGCGTTCGCAATGCACTATTGTATACTTTAGCATTATGCGAGTATTTCAATATTGAGTGTACCAATACACAATTGGTGCTATTTGTATACTTTTGTCACTAAAATACTTCGGACCTGCAGACTTTTTAGCTTCATAAAAATAATCCGCACAATTACCAATTTATTATTACTTGACTGCGATTTTAATCTTTAGTATAGATTCTTGCTCTTTAACACTTCTGTGCAGTGGCCAAAATTGTTCCTATTAGACTCCCAATGAACTTATCAATTGCTAACTGACCATATATATATATATATAATCGTGTCGGAAACAATAGGGTTAGATCCTGTCTTCCCAGAAGTGGGCGACGTCGATGGCGTTACTACCGGCCATCATCAGGCCTTCCTGGGTGCAGCTACTCGGACACAGCGCACACTCCAGAAGGTGTGACAGGGTCTGCTCCACGCCGCAGTCACATTCAGTCGGTCCGCTGTAAAACTGCCACGCTTTCATTTGTGTCCTCGTCTTGTATACTCCAGTCCGAAGTCTAATATGGGACCTCCATATATTCCACCTTAGGACATAGTGTCCAGGGGCTAGGTCCTCTTTTGGGGCAATCCAAGAATTCCCCTCAGTTGCGCCTCTCCACATGTTCAGCCGCAGGGTGGCCTCAGTTCCGTTGTCGACTGTAGGAAACTTCTTCTTGATTTGAGCCGTGTGGTTATCTTTTGATACCCAAACATAGGGTGGAGTGCATCGTGGGTTGCTTTGGTAAGCTCCTTCTTGGTAGTAATACGGTAATACAAGTATTAGTAAGTAGAAAAAATAATTCCAATAGAAAATTATAAATATATTATATATAAACAAAGCAATAAAGATAAGCAACATAAAGACCCAATGCTCATCAAACAGACGACGCCAACAAATTATTCTTCCAAACAAACTCGTGGAGTTCGTGTCTGAACTGGGCCTCCCTTGCGTGGAATATATCAACATCTGATGCGATGTGTTTAAGCAATCTGATTCCGTGTGTGTCGTGGGTTGCTTTAGAGAACTGACTATAATCTTAATAAACGAATCATCGTATATAATTGATTGACCTCAGTTGTGATGCGGGTGTGAGGCGGGTTAAGTCCAGTCCAGTGTGTCAATAATTGGTTGGATTTTCATGAAACGAGTCCCCATTGATTAGTGGTAGTGCGTTATCTCGTTCGTCGTCTCGTTTTGATGATCCACTAATTATACTGACCGCGCTCGGTCACACCTTTTCTTCTGCTATCGGAGAATACACATAAAGGTGGAAGCCGTATGAAGCATGTGGGAGATAATGGTTTTATCTGCTTTGCGCTGCTTCTTTTTTTTGTGTAAACACATACAGTAGAATACCGATAGAACGTGATAATGATTCTGAAGAATCATCTGTGGAATTCGATGACGTTTATAACCTAATAGGCTAAGCGCTGCACGAGGAGTGTTGATCCGCCAGCGTCACAGACGACAGACCGACATTCACGCATCATCCTTATTATTACCGGAATTAATTATAAAAAGGTGTTGTTCACTTGACGACTTTCGCCTAGCATCGATTTTAATTAATAGGTTGTGACTCACATTTTAAAGGTGAAGGATCAAATTCACACCAACCATTGGTAATTTGTAGAGCTTAGAAATCAACAAAAAACATTTTACTTTAATCTCCGTCCGTGATCGAACCCACGACCGTCGGTTCGGTAAGCAAACACTTAAGCACCACTAAGCCATATCCGCCGGGTTTTTGTGGGATAGATGGATGTGTTGTTAGAAAGGACTATGTATGATATATATTACAAGAATTCACTATAAATGAGTAGTCATCAAGTTTTTTATTAATATGCTATGACTGGCATTTTACGGGTGAGGGATTAAATTCAAACCAACCGGGGTATTTCATAGTTCTGAAATCGATTAGAAATATATGTTTTCTTCCGTTGGGGATCGAACCCACGACCTTCGGCTTGCCAAGCAAACTCTTCATGTTGGGAAGGAATCATGCTAAATTTTCTTGAATTAGTCATCGAGAACTAAGCATAGAATGTGTTGACTAAAGATGATGTTGCACACATACTATAGCAATGCTATGCACAACCTATAAATCGAATTCAAAGCCTTTCACATTACAATCTTACTAAACCACACTATGACTTAAATGCCTCCTCTATTTCATTGCGTCCTTTCATTCACAGGTTTACTCGCACCTTTTACGATGCACCTTTTTTCCGTTGTGTTTTTTGTGTTTTTTTTAAATATATATTTTGTTGTGGTTTTATTTTTGTATTTGACACAAGTCTGGTGGCGCCGGCCGGCGGCGTCCCTCTCAATTACAACACATCAAATACACCTTACACAAAAAGAAGAAGAAGAAACGAAAGAAACCACACCATAGGCGCACCCATAAGCCCTCCATCCTTTTTTCACGCGATACAATGAGTTCCAGAAACGTGACTTAGATAGAATTCATGTAGCATAGATGAAGATGCTGAGGTGGGCGGGCGGTGTGACTAGAGTGGACAGAGTTCGAAATGAGCATATTCGGGATTCATTTCGGGTGGCCCCCATACCTGAAAAGATAGGGGAAAACCGCCTAAGATGGTATAGGCATGTGCCATGGAGAGATGAGGACCACATGGTGAAGAGAGCCCTCAACATACCCACGCTGAGAAGAAGACCTGGGAGACCACAGGCAACCTGGACTGCAACTGTAAACAAGGATCTGAAAACTCTGGGCTTGACCGAGAATGCAACGCAGGACAGACGGACATGGCGAACGTGCACAAGGAGAGCCGACCCCAGATGATGGGAACCGGCTAGGTTAAAGAAGAAGACATTGAGTTCCAGAAAGTTACGCGTAAAAAAAAAATTCGTTTAATTCAATGAATCAGTTTTAACAATTAAGATAAAGCTTTACAAAGTATCAAATAGCCGGTAGGTGTAGCTCAGCGGTTAAAGCGTTTGCTTGGCGAGCCGAATGTCGTGGGTTCAATCCCCAATATCAATTGTTGTGAATTTGATTCCTTAGCCGTAAAATGTCAGTCATGGCTTATTAATCAAAATTGGTGGTAGGCGAAATTCATCCCGTGAGCACCACACATTCATGTGAATTCCTGTAATAATAAAGACGATCCGTGAATGTCGAGTTGTAGTCTTTGACGTTGGCGGATCAACACTCCACATGCAGCGCTTAACCACTGGACTATGCCAGCATTAAGTCTCTTCTTTAGCCTCGCCATTTCCCATCATCTGGAGTCGGGCTCTCCTTGTGCACGTTCGCCATGTCTGTCTGTCCTGCGTTGCATTCTCGGTCAAACCCAGAGTTTTCAGATCCTTGTTTACAGTTGCAGTCCAGGTTGCCTGTGGTCTTCCAGGTCTTCTTCTCAGCGTGGGCATGTTGAGGGCTCTCTTCACCATGTGGTCCTCATCTCTCCATGGCACATGCCTATACCATCTTAGGCGGTTTTCCTTTATCTTTTCATCCAGCATTAAGTCTATGACATGAAGTATACTACATTCCTTCATTTTGAAAGTTTTTTTTTTAAATATACATTTTGAAAGTAATTCCTTAGTGTGGCGCCTATGGTGATAGTGGTGTGTAAAGTTAAAGTGACGCCGCCATGGATTCGATCCACAGATATCCCATTCTAAACCATGACCGATCATTTTGTTATTGGGCGCCATGTTCGCCTCCCACCCCATCCGTCTAATGACGAGCTAATGGATCGAGAGGACCTTCAAGCTGATGATGATGATGATGATGTAAAAAAATAAAATTTATAAATACAATATATTTTTGGCGCGGTGCTCGTTATTAGATCATGGAAGTAAAGCAGCATTGGACGCTGACCAAAAGTTGGATAGGTCACCGCCTGTGGTTAAGCGCGTGTCGCTGGTCGGGTCGAGCCATTATCTAGGATCAAATGGTCTCTAGGCCTTGGGAACTTCGGAACAATTATCCAATCGAATTTTTTAAATTCCATTTAGCAAATTTATATGCTTTGGAGTATTGACCTGGAAGTTGTAGGGAATAATATATGTTCCCAATTACTAAAAAAATGATTTATTCAAATCCTGGTAACGTTAAGCCACCCCTTAAGGACAAAAATATCATCCAATTTCCTTAAAAAAAAAAGCTCACCCAAATATTTCTGTTACTACAGTCGCAGTCTTTTTTTTTTTTTTATGTAAACACATACAGGAGAATACCGACAGATGGTGATAGTAATTTTTTTTTGAAGTCTCATCTGTGGAAATCTATGACGCTTACCACGGTGTATATGGCTAAACGCTGCATGTGGAGTGTTGATCCGCCAACGTCATAGACTACAGCCCGAGATTCACGCATCATCCTTTATTATTACAGGAATCTACTATGAATGGGTTGTCTTCACGGGACGACTTTCGTCTACCACCAATTTTAATTGATAGGCTATGACTGACACTTTACGGGTGATGGATCAAATTCACACCAACCGGGGTATTTTAGAGCTCATAAATCGATTAAAAATCCATTTTTTTTAATCTCCGTCGGGGATCGAACCCACGACCTTTGGCTTGCAAAGCAAACGCTTTACCATTGAGCTATGACCGCCGGCAAAAGTCTATGGAAGTTCGCGAGTTCTTGTCCTGGAGGCTCCCTGTAACCATCTATATTCCCCTGTGGGCCTTCCGAGTATACAGGCGTTCTGAGATAAGGCATATATTTGATCACTCACTCATAAAATTCCAGTCACAGCCTATTAATCAAAATAAGTGGTAGACGAAAGTCGCCCCGTGAACACCAACCATTCATGGTAAATTCCTGTAATAATAAGGAAAATTTCGGACTGTAGTCTATGACCTTGGCGGATAAACAATCCACATTAAATAACCACATGTAACATGGTAACCGTCTTATAATTCACGGATGAGACTTTATCTACACTATCACCATGTCGGTATTCTCCTGTATGTGTTTACATGAAAAAAAGTCTATGCTAGTTCGCGTGCTCTTGCTCTGGAGGCTCCCGGGAACCATCTATGTTTTCATGTGGACCTCTGGGCATAGACAATGTGAGCTTACAAGAACTGTGAAACTGTTATCATTGGTGTTCATGCGCTCCAAATAGGAAACGGATGTGTTAACCCTTTCTCATCGGTTGTCGGCATATGCCGTCATAAGACTTCTCGACCGTTGACATCGGTCGATAAAATATATCGTTTTGCTACTTTCTTAGAACAGTTTTTTACGCATCAGCTAAAGGATACATGAACCACTGTGATGTATGAAAATAGACCATATAATTACAAATACTTGTTTTATAATTGACAGCATAATTTGTATTCAAGCACTGAGTGATTCTAAAAAATGTTTTTTTTTTTAGAAATTTATTTTGAGCTTCGCAGGGGTTCGATCCCGTGACTTATCTCACGACAGTTGGGTACGTTGGTCATACCTTTCAGTACTGAGAATATGTGTTTTCGAAATGCGTAGGTTTGCTTTCGATATCAGCTTCACCTGGTGGAAAACATTGCTTCGATATCTGTTATTTCCTTAACTTGTTAAATAAGAATTCTGGATACAATCCATGAAAACAAAAATGTCTGATTTTTTTTCTAAGAAGTTTCGAACAAATGCCACCTATAAATAATACGCATCAATAACATGCAAATTTCTTCGTCTTTTGTGTCTAATTCTGTCTGCCTTAGTTCTACCGAGTACATTATATGTTTAGTACCCGAAAGTCTTACAATACGATGCAAGCCTACGACAAAAGGCTGTAGCCCTTGCTGATTGGTACCGAAAACCTCGATATACAATCTTTCGTCTCTTATTTCTGTGCGTTTGACGTACATGAATGTGTCCGCCATATTGGCAGTTGGTACTAGTTATATACACTGCCGAGAGCCCGATCATGAGGGCGGCAGTTGTGCGTGGACAACCGAGAAGGTCGCATTACCGTCGGCAGCATGTCATTCCGCCTGACCGGAAGCTTGTAAAGTTTATCATAAATATAATCAATGTGCTTCTAAAAAAAAGTCTTTGTATCGCTGACCTGCTCCACGTATTTCGTGGTTAGCAACGTGTTACCAAAGAAGGCAATTCGAGACTCGCTGTAGTATACTTATTTCGCAGCCGTAGACTGAGGTATATTTGACATCTAACTGATGCACCTAGAATCACGGGAAGGCCTTCAGCCACTCTCTAACAAGTAGCTTTTTGCGTGCGCCCAGCAACGGGTCCCCATTTGGGTCTCCAAAAACAAGAATGGGACAGGGAAGGTTTTCACCTGCTCCTCCTCATGCCCTCACGCGATGGAGTAACACCTTTTTGAGAGAGAGGAGGATGTTAGGATATTTGATACCTCAACTCAATTCATACTATGGAAGCTAGCTTTCTAAGAGGCTTTCATCTAGTGTGGATAGACCATCAGGCAGTGTGTACATTTTATTTGTTGGTAACCAAATCATCGAACCCACGATATTCCTTACCACAAGATTTTCCTTAGATATTTTGACAAATTCAAAACAAGACCTGCGGCGAGACCCAGTCTAGACTGCTGCAGGGCATGGGCGGCACGACAAAACGATGGATGGTTAAAATATAAATAAAATAAATACATAAATATTTAATTTATGTAGCCGGCGGGTATAGCTCAATGGTCAAAGCGTTTGCTTTGCAAGCCAAAGGTCGTGGGTTCAATCCCCGTCAGAGGATTTTTAATCGATTTCTGAGCCTTAATATACTTCGGTTGGTTTGAATTTGATCCCTCACCCGCAAAATGCCAGCCATAGCATATTAATCAAAATTGGTGGTAGACGAAAGTCGTCCCGTGAATGCCACACATTCATAGTAAATTCCTGTATTAATAAAGATGATTCGTGAATCTTGCGCTGTAGTCCACATGCAGCGCTCAGCCATGTGCACCGTGGTAAGCGTCATAGAATTCCGCAGATGAGACATCAGCATCACCATCACCGTCTGTCGGTATTCTCCTGTATGTGTTTACATTTAAAAAAAGCACACGTATAAAACAATCCAGTCATTCTTAGCGTCTGTATCATCCCTATTGTCCTTTACGGCTGCGAATCTTGGCATTGCAAAAAATGCCAATGCAGCCGTGTAATGGGTTTAACGTAGAATACTGCTGACATCAGCATGATGCAGTCCTTGCTGACGTACCGAAAACCTCGATATACAATCTTTCGTCTCTTATTTCTGTTCGCTTGTCATACATTTGTGCGTCCGCCATTTTTGGTCGCCGACTAGTTATACAGACCGCCGCTAGTAGCGCTGAGCAAGAGCCATCACGATCGCGGCGGTTGTACCCTGTTCATCGGCGAGAGCATATTGTATTGTGGCTCGGCCGAATGCTAGGTCGAGCCATAAATTTGTAAAGTTTTATCGTAAATATATGTCAATGTGCTTCTGAAAAAGTCTGTGTTATCAATCTGCTCCTAATCCTGCCATCACGCGACGAAATAACACCTTTTGAGAGAGAGGAGGATGTTACTACGTTTGACTTTGAGAGGAATGACAAGATGAGAGAGCGTACAAGGCAGTTTTCTCTACTAAAATCGGTCAAGAGGCGAAGGTGCAAATGGGACATACACTAAGGATGCCGCAGAAAAGCATTAACTGCAGCGCTCTTTTCTACGGGCTTGTGCTTCCTTAGGGAACTATATTTATAATGTACATGAGGGAGGCAGAGCTAACATTGAATCAAGATAGGATCATTCTGGCGACAATTAGTGATGGTCTTCTTCTTCGTAGTATCAATCCGGTGGATTGGTTTGCAGCAGCAGAATCTTGCATCTCGAACTCCATTCCTCTCGGTCCTCCGCAACCCTCTTCAGCTCAGCATAAGAGCTACAATTCATGTCCTCGAACACTTGTTGCAAACACTCCCGTCTAGGACTCTACAGTTTCTACCCTCAACCATCCCCTCCACAATGTCGTGAAGAAGACCATCGTGGCGCATGATGTGACCGATCGCCTCTCTTGGATGGTTCTCACTAGGTGCCTATCCTCCTTGATTATCTTGAGAACCTCATTGTTCGTGACGTGGTCTCTCCAGGAAATTCCGAGAATTCTTCTGTATTTTATGGTATATGCTGCATTTAAAAGGGCGGATATATATTTTTTATTTAGTTTCAGTGCGCCACTGCATCGTTTACAGATAAGAGCAACACCTTAGTAACAAGAAGGCGATAAATGGTGCCCATCCATCAGGTAGACCGGACATAGCTATCTTTATAACACCGCATCACGACACCTCACAAATACACACACAATACCAGCGGGTTTGGCTTAGTTGTAATGCGTTTGCTTACCAAGCCGAGAATCAAGACTTCGATCTCCGTCGTCCATTAACCCTTTCGTTACGGTTCGATGGAATACAAATTATAATGTCAATAGGGCGTGAATTTTTCAAACCACTTAAAACTAGTATTTGAAGCATAAATGTACTTATCTGACCTATTTTCATTTATCACATTGGTTCTTGTATCCTTTAGCTATCAGATGATGCATAAAAACTATTAAATTTAACAAACGTTCATTATGTAAATCCATACATGTGGTGGCATTCACACATGTGGTTTACAGAAAAATCGCTGCTGTGACGAAAACTAACGATATTTACATACATGGCTTAGAGATTCCTGTAAATAATACATGTAGGTTGATAAAGGGAACGACTGCAGTTTCAATTTCCTACCGTAGATGTCACAATGAGTACTGAGAGTAGCAAAACGATATGTCACGTCAACCGATGTAAATGAATGGGGAATCTTTGACGGCATATGCCAACAAACGATGCGAAAGGGTTAAAAAATATATTTAAATAATAAATTTCTAATAGTCAGGGATCATGTTAGATTTTCTAGAGTATAGTTGCGTTATAGATATATGCTGGTGGGTATAGCTCAGTGATTAAAGAGTTTTCTTGGAAAGCCGAAGGTCGTGGGTTCGATCCCCGACGGAGATAAAAAAAACGTATTTTAATCGACCTTAGGTTTGGCGAGCAAACGCTTTAACCACTAAGCTATGCCCGCCGCCTTTTGCGGGAATGGATGCAACTTTTTATTATTTTTTTTTTTAATATTTTCAGCATTCAATTTGAGATCCATAAAACCTTGTTTTTACATGGATTACGTATGATATGGTCTCTGTTTAGGAGACTACTGTTTCGACTAACTCGTAGCCTTCCTCAATCCATCACTTGTCAAGAGACAAGTGAGTTGTATAGTAATTCATAAGTGGTCGAACACATTTTATGTAGGAGGGGGGTAGGGGTGTGTCTATCAGGGAAATGTTTTAAAATAGGGATTGTTGTAAAATGATGTTATTTTAATGTTGTATGTAGATGTGATGAATTTGACAGCATAATAGGTTTCAAATATTTGATTGTTGTAGTTAAGCCATTGAAATATTACAAAAATATTGGCGTACGGGTCTCTTAGTCTATTAAATCGTATATAAAAACTTTTTGATATTTTTTTCCTTTAAAATTGAAAATACTTTCCGATCTACCTAATATTTATTTATTAACGCCCACTCACCTTTTGTTATCACACCTTTGGTTACCTTTTACTGATCCGGCTGTCGCACCTCAGGTGATATTAATAGAAGCGTTCACACGTGACACTAAAAATCACTTTGAACGACATGAAACGACTCTGAGGATAGAAAAGATGAAGTTAAACAATAAAAAGGGTTGCCAGCCAATGATCAGTATTAAAAAAAACAATGAATATGGTTGATGTTGAAATGTAACAATTTTTGTAATGTAAGTATCTGAAAAAGAGAAAAAGCATTGTAAGTAGTCACTATAGTTGCAACAATTTCAGCGCGCTTGTTTATCCGTACTCATCTGAATTCAAACTTACGAAATATTCAAGAATCCAAAACAAACAAGTTTGTCTGTCTGCGCAGCCGTTCGCGCAGATGCATGATACGTGAACAATTTCAATTTTCAATTTCGTTCAATTTTGTTTATTTTTTCCTTTCAGAAACATTACAAATTATATTAACTCAATTCATTTCTGAAGTAAAATAAAAAATAAAAATAAAAAATACAATATATACAAAAAAAAGGTACTTATGATTAAGTACTATGAACAAAGCAATAAAGACAAGCAACAGAAGGTCCCAATGCTCATCAGACAGACGATGCCAACCAATTATCCCTCCAAAGAAACTCTTGGAGTTCTTGTCTGAATTGGGCCTCTCTTACGTGAAATATATCAACATCCGAGGCGATTTGGTTAAACAGTCTGATCCCTGAACGATCTACCTCCATAGAGACCCGAGCCGAAAGTGATGGGAGTGCGCTGTAACACACGCAGCGCCCTCCGATCGCCTGTCGGCTCTTTAACAAACCATCTACCGTCAAAACAAGCAAAATGGCGACACAACGCCTTTTTTTATATCATTAACATTTTTATTTATGCGTGTACAAAGAGCTAACAAATACAAGAGACGAATGTTCGTACATCGAGGCTTTTCGGCACCAGCATGCAACGAATATATCGAGCTGTTATCACTACGTAGAATCTTTGTGTGCAGAAACGACATGGAACTAATGATGGAAGCTGATATAACTTTGTGTCGACAGCTCGTGGCAGCCATATTCTTCATTTTTTGGAGCAAATATGACATGGAGACTCGCTCGCTTCTTGAAAACCCTCCCTGTCCCGTTCTGTTTTTTGAGACCCAGATGGAGACCCGTTACTGGCCGCACGCAAAAAGCTACTTGTTAGAGAGTGGCTGAAGGCCTTCCCGTGATTCTAGTTAGATGTCAAATAGACCTCAGTCTAAGGCTTCGAAATTAGTATACTACAGCGAGTGTCGAATTGCCTTCTTTGGTAACACGTTGCTAACCACGAAATACGTGGGAATGTATAAGGAAATGGTGAGGTTGGTAAATGGTTTTTGCAGATAGCAGACATCAGTTAAGAATCATTACTTGCGTCTGCACTCTTGCAGACGGACGCGCAGAAGCGCTCAAAAGCAGCGTAATTCCGTGTGTTAGCAACTCGTCCTGGTATCCTCTGGAGCTGAAGCCGGCCGGACCACTTCAAAGAGCGCAATCCTCACAGAGTGGTGCAGCGGACAGTTCCACAGAACGTGAGGCGCGTCCTGCGGAGAGCTGCCGTCACATGGGCACTCTGCCTGGGTTCCAACTGTCCAAGCCTGTCGAGTTAGCTCCGGAAGAATCCGTGTCCGGTTAGCAGCTGGCTCGTGACAAAGAGAGTAAAATAAATATTATTGCTTACCTAACATATGTAATGTACTCGTTGTTGAATTATTTGGGCGCAGTTTTATGGTGGCCGTATGCGAGGGCAGCCCTGAATGTTTGGATGTTGGACTTGAGGATACGATCAGCCGGACGCGAATGGGGACGCTTAGAGATAGCGACGATGAAGATATTCAGGGACCGGAAAAACGAACATCAACCAGATGGTTAAGCGAGATTTAAACAGCTATACATGTATATTTATATTTATAATATGAGTATATATTTTTTTAATGTAATCGCATGCAGGAAAGCACAATCAGTCGTGACTCTATGACGTTCAGCCAGAGAGGCTGGACGCTGCAAGCGGGAAACGTGTGTTGCGTTCGTGTTTGTGTGTGGTTTTGGAGAGATTTCAAGTGTATATTTATCTGTTTCTTGAACAGATTCAGATTTAATTTTATGTAAACACATACAGAAGAATACTGACAGATATTGTGATATTGATTCTGAAGTCTCATCGGTGGAATTCTATGACGCATACCATGCTGCATATGGCTAAGCGCTGCATGTGGAGTATTGATCCGCCAATGTCATAGACTACAGCCCGAGATTCACGCATCATCCTTATCATTACAGGAATTTACTATGAATGGGTGGTCTTCGCGGGACGACATTCTTCTAACAATAATTTTGATTAATAGTCTATGACTAGCATTTTACGGGTGAGGGTTCAAATTCACACCAACCGGGGTATTTTAGAGCTGAAAAATCGATTAAAAATTTTTTTTTTAAATCTCCGTAGGGGATCGAATCCACGACCTTTGGCTTGTAAAGCAAACGCTTTGACGATTGAGCTATACCCGCCGGTGAAGTTCGAGTATAAAAACACATACTATACTATATACACGCTTCTTGAAAATGCCATCTCTACAGCGCCTGGATCGTTCCCATTCTTCTTTACGGCTGTGAATCTTGGCATCTCATCAAAAGCCAATGCAGCCAAATAATGTGTTTTGAAAACAGGTGTCTGCGTAGAATACTGGGATTGCGATGGTTTGACTTCATGAAGAATGACGCGGTGAGAGAGTGGATGAGGCAGCCTTGCATACTACAGTGTTTAAAGAGACGAAGATGGACCTAGATGGAACATTTCTAGGAGACCATTAACTACGGCTGCCATTTCTTCAAGCCCCCGGGCTCTCGCCATCCTGGTAAGCCGTCGGGAACTATATATAGAGTGTACTCAGCGAAGCAGCATAAGTCTTAAGAAACGTCTCTGCAAACCGGTTTTAAATCGATTACTTTATGTGAAGGAATCTCTCTTCATATTGTGTTTGTACACAGAATTTCAATTTCAATTTATTTCTTTCTTTCAGTAACATTATAAATTACAAATTTAATAAGTAGTATTAGTAAGTAGAAAAAATAAATCAATAGAAAATGATAAATATGCTATATAAAGCAATAAAGATAAGCAACATAAAGTCCCAATGCTCATCAAACCTGGGATAATAATCCCAGGTTCCACGATTCTCGCCCATCACAGTTCAGCCTTCTAAACTTAATTGACTCAGTTCAAAGAAGAGTAATTCGTTTGATAAACAATGACACTCTTACGTCTAACCTGCAATCAATGGAACACAAGCGTAATATTGGTTCACTTAGTCTTTTCTACCGTTATTACCACGGTCGCTGCTCTTCGGAACTTAAAGCACTAATTCCTCCTGCACCCGCCCACAACCGACAAACTCGTCTTAAACTTGCTGAACATCCACGGTTAATGTGTGTCGACCAAAAACTGGCAGCTTCCAAAGTTCCTTCCTCAAAGCCACCGGTAATCTATGGAATGCTCTTCCGGCGTCTGTGTTTCCTTCTTCCTATAATCTGGATCTCTTCAAGAAACAGATAAATATACACTTACAATCTCCACAACCCACACACAAACACGAACACAACACACGTTTCCTGCATGCAGCGTCCAGCCTCCCTGGCTGAGCGTCATAGAGTGCACTGGTCTTGACCGCGTGACATAAAACAAAGTTCCGCGTCTGTAAGAGTACAATTGATGACCCCTACTTATTTTTGAAGAAGGTCCTCGTAAAGCATATTAATAGATTGTCAGTTTATTCATAATAAGGGTCACCCATCCATTGCACGACTTCGCTGGAGACTCATTTACTCGACAGGTGTCAGTGTAGAGCAGCGATCACCAAAGCACTTACTTTTGTTATTCTTTTATTTAATAATTTCAAGAAGCGGAAATATTTTCGTAAAATATTATTTCTCATGGTTGTTTTGTCTAATAAAGACTTGTAAACCTTGCAAGTCGAAAGCGAGCAAATTTTTGAAGCAATATCTGTCAAATTGGCTGTCATTTTTCAAATTTAGTGACATCCGCCGTCCTTAAAAAGACGACGATTCGCGGGAGGAAGGATGCAGGAGCAGATCAACAACACAAAGAACTTGTTTTTCAAGCACAATTCGCGTTTATTTTTATTAAAGATTCGTTTTTTTTTCAAAGTTAATTGTCAACTGTCGGAACACTGTGACGTGCAGCGCCACCAATGATCGCCTCACAAAAGCAAATTAAAGATGACAGTTGCACCAACATGAAATGGAGCGACTGTCTTAACAAATAAAATGGCGTATGCCAACGCCGTGTTATATTATATAATTAAAACTAGCATTATTTGTGTGCATGTCAAGCAAGCGAACAAAAATATAAGACAAAAGATCGTTTTTCGAGGCTTTACGGCAACAGCCTAAAAGAGCTGTATCAAGCTGATATCAGTAGTCACATGCAGGAGAGCCCAACCGGTCGCGACTAGTGCACTCTATGATGTTCAGCTAGGGTGGCAAGACGTTGCATGCGGAAAACGTGTCTTATATTTGTGTTTGAGTGTGGGTTGAAGAGATTGCAAGAGTATATTTATCTGTTTTTTAACGAGATCCCGATTGCAAGAGGAAACAGACACTGGAAGAACATTTCAAAGCTAACAAGTGGTATTTAGGAAGGAACTTTGGAATCTGCCAGTTCTTGGTCGACACACATTAAACGTGTATGACGAGTTTGTTGGTTGTGGGTCGGTAAAAGAGGAATTGGTACTTTAAGTACTGAAGTCTACTTTGCATGTCGCAAGAGAGCATAAACTACAGCTACATTTTTTTCAAGCCCCCAGACCTGCACCGTCGGGAAGTATACATAGAATGTACAGAAAACAGACCTGGCATGTGATGATCCAAGGACCAAAGCAGCTCACATAATTTTGTGGCGTCAGTTCGTGACGACCATATTCTCCAGTTAGGGGATCAGACATGGTATAGTGATAATGATGATGATTACTGTATCGCGTGTCGAATTTGGCGATCGCTGGTTTAAACTTCAAAGCACCCTCGTATAAGAATCAGCCAATTTTTGGCGTGCCGACTGTTTTGGTTGCGGACGAGCGGTTTGCGAGGGCGCTCACCTGCCGTAGGGAACAACCGGAAGCATGTGACAACAACTAGGCACGCAACGAAATTGCGGTCTGTGTACAACGTACTTGATGCCATTTAAAAAAATAATAAAATAAAACATAATTTTTATCAACTCACATACCCTGACCTCGAACATAAACGTTCATTCGGTCCTTGTCAATTATCTATGATAAAGAGGCACAGATTGTTCATTCTCACAAAGAGTAACATTAACCTGCCAGAGACTATGCCTCTTGGGAAAGAGATCAGACTGTTAAAGCACATCGCATCAGATGTTAATATATTCCATGCAAGGGAGGCCCAGCTCAGACACGAACTCCATACATTTTTTTGAAGGAGTAATTTGTTGTAGTCGTCTGTTTGATGAGCATTGGGACTTTGTGCCATCATCAGATTAATGCCATCAATTTGTGGAGACCATATGAACCAAAGTATACTCAATGTGCCATGAAGAGATCCATGCTAGGAGTCCATAAAAATTCCTTATATTTTGTTGTTGTATATACTACTATACACATAAATTACCTGCTAAAATATCATAGTGTTTTTTGTAATAACATCCTTCTCTCTCAAAAGGGGAGTTATTACATCGCGTGAGGGCAGTATGAGGAGCAGGTCAGCAGACAAAGACTTTCTTGTAAAAGCACATTGATTATATTTACTTAAACTTTACAAGGTTCCGACTACGCGGCAAGACATGCTGCGCGGCCGCAATGCAGCCTTGTCTCGCTAAAGGGTGGGGACCGACTGGCGATCTACGCGCTGTCTCGGCTTTCGCTAGCGCCACGAGCGGTGGTATTTTTAACAAACACACCCGTTAGCGGAACGGTTCAAAATACAATACAACACGGCGCACCTAAATGCACGACAAGCGACCCGAAATAAGAGACGAAAGATTGTAAATCGAGGTTTTCGGTAACAGTCAGCAAGGACTACATCATGATGATGTCAGTATATACACATTTAATCGTTTTAATACGATAACACCAAACTATCAAATTATAATTTATTTTATTTTTATAATTATTTATTTGTAGTATCGTTAGCATAAGACAACAGTTTTTTATAAGCATGATTAAAATTAATCATTAACATTAGCGTCGCTAGCGGGTATAGCTTAGTGGTTAGAGCGTTTGCTTGCCGTACCGAAGGTCGTGGGTTTCGATCCCCGACGGAGATTAAAAAAAAAAAAAACCTCATGAGTGCAATTAAAAGGTTAAGGTACTTCACTGTTTACTCTAGTGTTCTTGGGTTCAATATTAACGGATAGTACTAGTATATCTTGAAAGAAGTAGTCACCTAGTATCGGTCACATCATGCGCCACGATGGTCTTCTTCACGACATTGTGGAGGGGATGGTTGAGGGTAGAAACTGTAGAGGGCGCCCTAGACGGGAGTATTTGAAGCAAGTGTTCGAAGACATGAGTTGTAGGTCTTTTGCTGAGCTGAAGGGTGTTGCGGACGACCGAGAGGAGTGGAGATCGTGATGCAAGATTTTGTTGCTGCAAACCAATCCACCGGATTGATACTACGAAGAAGACTAGTATATACGATAATACACACTGATTTAGTTTAATTAAACTATCCCCGGTTGGTGGTGATGCCTCACTCGTAAAATGCCAGTCATAGCCTAATAATCAAAATTGATGGTGGACGAAAAGTCGTCACGTGAAGACCACCCTATAAAAGTGAATTCCCGTAATAATGAAAATAAAGCGTGAATGTCGGGCTGTAGTCTATGACGTTGGCGGATCAACACTCCACATGCAGCGCTTAGCCATGTGTAAAACTCCACAGATTAAACATCAAAATGACTATCAGCATCGGTGTCAAGTCCTATCGTTCACAGACAATTCGTTCAGCGACTCATCGGTAACGAAGTGGGGCGCACGGGGCGACTGGTGCACTGGATGTCTCGCTAAGCTACTCTAATCTAAGGATTTGTCCAGTGGTCGTTGAGTCATCTGTTGGTATTTACCCGTATGTATTTACATAAAGAAAACACGCGCAGACACACACACTAAAAATGCGTGTATAAATCAATTATGTTTTATTGAATCGTTTAAAAATTATATTACAACATAAATAGTGACAACGGCTTGATCGTAAAAATCTATTAAACACGTTTAGTAATATGTAAAAAATCGAAAACACAAGATTTCAATTAGTCGTTGGCCAATCTTTCTTTACGCGTCAAGAGGTTAAAGATCTCGGTTGTTATGCGAGAACACAAGGGTTCGATCCCCGAAAAAGGTTAAAAAAATATTTTGATGAATTCATCATTTCCATATTGCTCGAAAATATCATCATAGCCGGTGGGTACAGCTCAATGGTCAGAGCGTGTTTGCTTTGCAAGCCAAAGTCGTGGGTTCGATCCCTGACGGAGATTAAGAAAAAAGATTGTTAATCGATTTCTGAGCTCTAAAATATCCCCGGTTGATGTGAATTTGATCCCTCACCCGTAAAATGCCAGTCATAGCCTATTAATTAAAATTGGCGGTAGACGAAAGTCGTTCCGTGAAGACCACCCATTCATAGTAAATTTCTGTAATAATAAAGGACGATGCGTGAATCTCGGGCTGTAGTCTATGACGAGTTACGTCTACCACCAATTTTAATTAATAGATTATGACTGGCATTCTACTGTATTTTAGAGCTCAGGAATCGATTAAAAACCTTTTTTTAATCACCGTTGCGGATTGAACCCACAACTTTTGGCTTGCAAAGCAAACGTTTTGACCATTGAGCTATACCCGCATAGTATCGCGCTATATGTTTGAAGGAGTTGACTATTGAGGATTTTCCATTTATATTGATGGTATGTTCATACCTATAATGGCTAGATAATCTTAGTTTGAGTTTCAAACCCTAGTTGCCCCTGTGGCGCCCCCTTGCAGACCTCAGAGCGCATTCTCTGAGACTGTCAGTTCCTCTTGTTAGGAAGAGGAGTCCTTTTTGATGATGTTCAAGGGAATCACCTCGGCCGTATCGGGCATGCAGACTTTGTGGCCACTAAAGAAAATTTCCACGCATTTACAATATTTGCTCGTATTTTCGGTGAGAGAATCTATCTTCCATCTCTATCTCTTTACAACCCGTGAATGCGATTCTAATCTCTTTCAAGGGTTCTTTCTTTTAACACTTCTGTGCAGTGACCACAATTGTTCAGAGGGGACTCCCACTGGACTTATCAGTTGCTAACTGATCATCCTGTGTGATGCGGGTGTGAGGCGGGTAAAGTCCAGCTAGATAAAATAATTTAGAATGAATTTAGTGAGTAACCCTCAGCTCTCGACCCACCTCAAATCTTAAGGAATCTCTTTGCATACGAACGTTAATATTACTTGAAGATATTCCTCCATGACAGTTTGGTGACATTCTTTTCAATGTGTATGTTATCTTAATGGCTGCCATTAAAAAACGCTTCGCGTTAGTAAATCTTCTTCTTTTACGTATTAACACATAGTTATTTATTTGTATTTTTAAATTGCATAGATTCTGAATTTTAAAGGTTAGGCACTTCAAAAGCTAATTTACGGCGCGACGAAATTTCAAAAATGTGCCATATTTAAACAAAAAAGAAAAAAACTATTCATTTTTATTCTTTATAGTTGTAACATCTTCCTCACTTTCTCAAAAGGTGTTTTTCAGTCGCGTGATGGCATGATGAGGAGCAGGTTAGCAAAACAAAGACTTTATCTGAAGCACATTGATATTATATATTTACGATAAACTTTACAAGCTTCCGGCCCAGGCGGAATGACGTGCTATCCGGCTGTACTGCGACCTTTTTGGCCGTCAGCACACGACTGCCGCGCTCGTGATGGGCTCTCGTGTAATCTCCGACACGTGTCATCTTCTTCTTATTTTATGTTACTGGAACTTCGATTTTGGGTGTGAAATTGAATTAATTAAATGTCAATATAAATGATGAATATATCCATTGTCTGTCTCTATTCTGTATTATATTGCCTCTTATTTTATCTTACATTTGTAACATATCTATATTATTTTGTGTAATATAATTACTAATTGGAAATCAATTCCATTAATAAATAAATAAATAAAAACTTAGTTATTTGAATTATGACTATGTACTATAAATTCTGACCAATGTATTTAAAATTATGACTTAAATGCATTAAAATTCCGACCGGAAATCTGTTTTCGATATTCACTGTGTCAATAATTAGACGAATTTTAATTGGTTAATTCAAATAAATGGAATTTTCCATTCCGCGCCACAGAGCTACGAATCGCATTGTTACCACAGACATCGGAATACCTAAACCGAACGTAATAATTGTTATACCTACCCATTTAATTATACCTAATTATAAAATCGGCTCCCAGTGAATCTATCAAAAGCGGCGTCCCGCGTCGCGAGTTGATCGATATATTTAACAAAGAATCGAACGTATTTAAAAAATGTATACATTTTATGGTTCAATTCGTCGAGAAACATCTGGGCGAGATGATCGCGGTGTTACAAAGTTCGCCCGCAGCGGGATAGAACCCGGGGATCTTTGTTCTTCGAGCACTTTGCCGCGCCTCTGGGCCACCAATCACCGCACACACGTTCACACAATGCGGCATAACTCTCAACACCCACAAACGCCATACAATTCCGATCAAAACGCTTACAGGTAGATTAGTAATGTTTTCGAATCGACATGGATGTACAATCTTTTAGCGTTTTACAGAAAAAAAATAAGTCCGCGGGTAGTTTGTAAGTATTATATATAACCGTGTCGGAAACAACAGGGTCAGATCCTGTCTGCCCAGAAGTGGGCGACGTCAATGGCGCTACTTCCGGCCATCATCAGGTCTTCCTGGGTGCAGCTACCTGGGTCTGCTCCACGCCGCAGTCACATTCAGTCGGTCTGCTGTAAAGGCTGCAAGGCTTTCATTTGTGTCCTCGTCTTGCATACTCCGGTCCGAAGTCTGTTAAGGGACCTCCATATATTCCACCCCTGGTCGTGTCCAGGGGCTAGGTCGTCTTTCGGGGCAATCCAAGTATTCCCCTCATTTCTAAGTATTGATACTAAATTAATATGGTTTCGATTTCGTTCACAGACAATCCGCCCTTCGGCGAGAGCATAGTGTACTGTGGCTCGGACTACTGCTACGCATAAGTCCGGGCTACAAGCTCGTAAAGTTTTATCGTAAGTATACCTCAATGTACTTCTGAAAAAGTCTTTGTTTTGCTGACCTGCTCCTCATTATGCCATCACGCGACGTAATAACACCTTTTTGAGAGAGAGAAGAATGTTAGAGTAAATGGGGATGACAATTGAAATGGATCTTAAGCAAGGACTTCGGGGACTATACATAGAATATACTCTGTAGAGTTTCAGAAGGCATAGCTGACATAGGATGAGGCGAAGGTTATGACAGATAAATAGCTTTGTAGCATCAGTTTGTGACGACCATGTGCTCCGAATTGGAAACATATGTTCTTCTTCTTCGTGTCAGCGACGTCAAATTATTTTTGCCCAGTGTCTGGTAACATCGATAGCTCGTGTGTTGCCCAGCATTAGGTCCTGGGATGTACAGTTGTTGGGCACATGGAGCAGGATCTTAGGTGTGAGGCGGTCTGCAGGTCTCCGCAGTCGCACAATAGTGGCTCTTCCTGTCGAAGAAATCCCCATCGCTCGAGGTTGTCCTTTGTTCTACCAACTCCGGTTCTTAATCTGTTCAGAGATTTCCAGGTCCGCCAGCCAAGGTTCTTGCCTGTTGCGAGGCCTTGCTTTGGAGTAATGAAATCCTCTGATGCGACTTGTTGCCAGAGCTGGAATCTCTCATTTTCAAGGCCGGATGTGAGAGGTTGTGTGGATCTCAGAAACTTATATGTTGATTCGGTCAAAGGTTGCTCATGTCTGAGTTTGAATGGCACAACAATGGTCACCGCTCAGGGGCTATACAAATTAAATTAATGATTGTTGGCTCCTTGTGTTGTTGGGGAGTCCCCACCCCGACAGCCGCGGACCGTTTGATTGATGGACTCTATGACGCTTTGTGGCGCGACCGACATCACAACAGGAGCGGACAGGCGATGGAAAAAAAAATATATTCCTCAGCTTAATTACAAAAGTAATGTGTATTCTTCTTCGTAGTATCAATCCGGTGCATTTGGTTTGCAGCAACAGAATCTTGAATATCGATCTCCATTCCTCTCGGTCCTCCGCAACCCTCTTCAGCTCAGCTACAACTCATGTCCTCGAACAATTGCTGCAAATACTGCCGTCAAGGGCGCCCTCTACAGTTTCTACCCTCAACCATCCCCTCAACAATATCGTGAAGAATACCATCCTGCCGCACAATGTGACCGATCCATCGGGCTCGCCTCTCTGAATGTGTATTTTCTGTAAAAAAATAGATTCCTTGATCGGACCTGTACAAATAAAAAATCCTGATATTTTGTTAAGAATCGGTTTGTATGTCCTTGACAATTATCTGACGATAAGGATGCACAGATTTTTCGTTCTCCTACATATCAACACTAATCTGCCAGAGGCTATGCCTCTTGAGAGAGGTATCAGACTGTTAAACCACATCGCCACGGATGTTGATATGTTGATATATTCCACGCAAGGGAGGCCCAGTTCAGACATGAACTGCACGAATTTGTTTGGAAGAATAATTTGATGGAGTTGTCTGTTTCATGAGCATTGGGACTTTCTGTTGCTTGTTTTTATTGCTTTGTTTTTCTTTAGTACTTAATCATAAGTACCTATACTTATTTATTGTTTCTTTTTGTATTATCTTATTCTAGGATCGTATTGAATAAAATGTATAATGTTAATACGATAAATAAAATTGTAATTGAAAAAAACATCCTTAAAGTCCTCGATAGTAATGTGTCTTGGAACGTTGTAACATGCTTTTGGATGTTTTCCACGATTTTTCAATGCTTTTCTTTCAATTCTCTATTCAGTAGATACTGTATGCGGTCTGAAGGAATATAAAGGATAGCTCCGCGCTAGTAACGATTAAAGACGCAAGAAAATAATTCGCGACACACGGCTAAGCCCAAAAGCCACAATACCAAATCTGGTCGTGAAAACCTAAGAAGTTATTTGGGTGAAGTCTACGTAAGCAATTTAAAATTTCAATAAAGAATATTAGGTGGCGGCGGCAATTGATGTTGTCCATATGTTCTAGATTTAAGAGGAAATAAAATATGCTTCTGTTAGAGAAGTGCTGATATTCTCATAGATTAGGTGCCCGAGTGTGATCTATACAAAGTGCCGAAACGCCAGAAGTAGCGGGTAAAAGCCTCGCGAGCAATGTTCCCACAGGCGAACAAAACCGCCCCGCTGGGTTCCCAATGAGCGTCGGTTCCCGTACCTCTGTCGGAGGTAATTTGGGCCGATTCTCTTCGTTAATGGACTAATTTGATTACTACCGCCTCACATATGAGAGGCATCACAAGAAATAATGATGTATGTAGTAAGGTGGATCATATAAGACTACTAGATAGTATACTCAATGTTTTTTTTTTGCGTTGTATCATGGGTTTAGTCATCCTTTAAGCCTTTCGCATCGGTTGTCGGCATATGCCGTCAAAGATTCCCAGACCGTTGACATCGCTTGGCGTGATATACCGTTTTGCTTTTTCAGTACTCATTGTGACATCTACGGTAGGAAATTGCAAGTGCAGCCATTCCCTTTATCAACTTACATGTATTCTTTACAGAAATCTGTAAAGAATGTAAATAAACATCGTTAAGTTTCGTCACAAGAGAGATTTTTCTGTAAGCCACTTGTGTCAATGCCACCACATGTATGGAGTCACATAATGCACGTTTGTTAAATATCATAGTTTTTTATGCATCATCTGATAACTAAAGGATACAAAAACCAATGTGATATATGAAAATAGGTTAGATAAGTATATTAGGGTTTCCCAGGCTATAAATAAGTTTTTTTTTTTAATGAAATCGGCTCACCCTCTATTTTTATGTCGTTTGGTCCTAGTAACTCACATAATAAATTTGATTGCTATCGGACAATGTTTTCTGATAGCGACTTGATGTTGAAGTTTTAATAAAAAAAAAATTATGAAGGCCAAAAGGAGCTTTTGAAAACTTAATGTTTATTCAGCAAATAAAACGCTGTTTTATCTCTATCTTACATATTTTAAATATCAATTATGTAAATATTATTATCTATTACAGAAAATTAAAAAAAAAACTTTTTATAATCAGGGTTAAGCTTTCGCGCGCCTTAGAATTCAAATATTGACATGTTCCGATGCAAGTCGCTATCTTTTCCCGTGGTTTTAATGGCGTGAAACTTCACACAAAACGAGGGGGGGAGCCTTGTAAAAAAACGAAAAAAAAAATTTGGGACACCCTAAAGTACATATATGCTTCAAATACTAGTTTTAAGAAAAAAATGGTTTGAAAAATTCACGCCGTATTGACAGTATAATGTGTATACAGCCGAGCCGTAACGAAAGGGTTAAGATCAAACGGTCTAAAGCTTTGCACTAATAATTCAGTCTTCTTAAAAATTCACCTTAGCGAATCACTTAAAACATGTCTCGAATAATGCATTAATTCAAACAAAATAATCTTCGAATGTTAAATGTAACCAATGGCAACTGATATTACTGAAGAGAAGAAATTAGTGGTGACCATATCTTCCAGATATTTGCCCTGTCCTTGAATACGGCAGTCACCTTTGCGTTGGAGCCCCAAATTACCTTCTAAACTTGATTGACTCAGTTCAAAGAAGAACAATTCGTTTGATAAACAATGACACTCTTCCGTCTAACCTGCAATCAATGAAAAACAGGCGTAAGATTGGTTCACTAAGTCTCTTCTACCGTTATTACTTCGGAATCTAGGAAGTTGCATAAGTTGGCGATATGAATTATTATACGCAACTTTGAGCTTCTCCCACTCTCGTTTAGGATAGCTTGACCAGAGTTCTGAAGTAACGGGTCCGCCAAATAACTTTTTTTTTTTGAAAATGGGGCGCAAAACATCGAGTGTAGCTTCGGTTGTGTGGCACGTAGCGCCGTCTTGTTGAAACCATATGTTGCCAATATCCTCCTCCGAATGGCCCGATAACGATCGCCATTGACTGTAACGGCCACTCCTTGTTCATTTTCGAAGAAAAATGGCCTGATTTTCAAAGTAATGTCGCAATATTTTTCAGCGTTGTTCAAGCGTATACACAACCATATTCCTTAGCGGAATGATAAAACTAATTATCTGTCAAATCAGACATGAGCTAAGTGTTACCATTCACGAAATAAGCACTAGTTGAAAAAAAAACGTTAGATGACGGACCCTATATATAATGCCATACAGTGTGCTTTGACAGCATTACTACAATGGTAGAACCTCCGAGAAAGCATACCGCTCCGAACGCTTATTGCTCTTCTTTGCCGCTCTAGGTCTTCAATGTCACGTGGGTCATCTGTGAGGATGTGGCCCAAGTATTTTATTGAAGACACTGTCGCTAGGTCCCTGCCCTCAAGACTCAATGTGGGTATGATCAGTGGTTCAATATTGTATATATAAATGAAAAATAGTTGCTGTCTTCATGATCTACCCTCATTTAAACGTGTGTAGTACACTACACACGTAATATTCTAATTTTGAATGTCAAATTGTATTGAATAGTTCATACTTGATTTCTTCTTTCGGCACGATTCTTCTTTTTTATTTAATTTCTGTTTATAACCTGCCGGCAGGTATAGCTCAATGTTCAAAGCGTTTGCTTTGCAAGCCAAAGGTCGTGGGTTCAATCCCTAACGGAGATTAAAAAAACCATTAGTAGACAGAGTTCAACATGAGCATATTCGGGGATTATTTTGGGTGGCCCCCATACCTGAAAAGATAAAGGAAAACCGCCTAAGATGGTATGGGCATGTGACACGGAGATATGAGGACCACATGGTGAAGAGAGCCCTCAACATATCCACGCTGAGAAGAAGACCTGAAAGACCACAGGCAACCTGGACTGCAACTGTAGACAAGGATCTGAAAACTCTGGGCTTGACCGAGAATGCAACGCAAGACAAACAGACATGGCGAATGTGCACAAGGAGAGCCGACCCCAGATGATGGGAAATGGCGAGGCTAAAAAAAGACCCGTAAGATGCCAGTCAGTAGTATATTCCTGTAATAATAAGGATGATGCGTGAATGTCGAGTTGTAGTCTATGACAACGGCGGATCAACACTCATGCGGCGCTTAGCCATTATGCAGCATGGTAAGCGTCATAGAATTTCACAGATGAAACTTCAGAATTACTATCACCATCTGACGGTATTCTTCTGTATGTGTTTACATAAAAAAGTATGTTATCAAGTGGACCTTGAGGTGTAGCGATGTTTTGAGACATGAACATTGGCAACTGATAAAACTGAGTGACGGCACAATTTGTAGTGACCATATGTTGCAGAAATGGAGCGAATCATCATCATCAGCCTGTATCCGTCCACTGTTGAACGTAAGCCTCCCGCATGAGTATCCATCCTGTTCAATCCTCCGCCTTTCGCATACAGGTCACTCCCGCTATTCTTCTTGTCGTCAGTCCACCTTGCAGGGGGTCGACCAATGCTTCGTTTGCCAGCTCTTGGGCACCATTCCAATACTTTTCTTCCTCATCGACCGTCGTCTCTTCGACAGATATGTCACATTGCCACATGAGTGTGCCTATTCGTTGAGTAGCATCCACTACTTAAGTTCTTCTGCGTATTTCCTCATGGATCTCTCCATAGCACGCTGGGTGACTTTTATTTTATTAGTAAGACTTGCTGTCAGATTCCACGTTTCTGCGCCATAAGTTAATACAGGAAGAATGCATTGGTTGAACGCCTTAGTTTTAAGACGTTGCGGAATTTTCGCTTTACAAATGTACTTAAGTTTTCCAAATGCTGCCCATCCCAGTTGTATACGCTTGTTGATTTCTTTTGAGAAGTTACTCCGTCCCAGCTGTATTACTTGTCCCAGATAGATATAGTCGCTTACGACTATACCTGTATGTGCTTACACAAAAAATGATGATATCTAATGTACATGAGGTAGCTATGATTTGAGACACGAACATTAGCAAATGATAAAACTGAGTGGTGGCACAATTCATGGTGACCACATGTTGTAGAAATGGAACGAATATGAGAAGTAAAACAATGTATCGAATGTGCGAGTGTAAATACGTTTGATGTCGTTCATTTCATTCGTTAACATAAAAAACAAATAAAATAAAGGTAAATGAGTCCAAATTAGCCGCCGGCGTCGCTAATGCGGCGGCCATAAGGCCCTAATTGAACTTTAACTTCCCGTTTCCTGTGTTTAGGCGATGCGGTCGTCCTTTAGTCTCGTCCGCGCGGCAGCCGCGCGTTTTTTGCGGATATTAATTTGTCCGTTTGCCTGGCTGCGGTGTTGCGGCGGTGCCCATCCAAAAAACGGAGCGATCGACAACTGTTTCACTTGCATTATATTACTTAACATGAGTGACTTTTTTTTGTTTTCGTCGCTCGGTTGAAAAGATTGGCCGGGACCGTTTCAGGGGCACGAGCCTGGAATTCTTTAGAGGTCCCCCATGCTCTGGCAACAAGTTGCACCAGAGGATTTCATTACTCCAAAGGAAGGCCTCCCAACTGGCAAGAACCTTGACTGGCGGACCTGGAAATCCCTGAACAGATTAAGAACCGGAGTTGGTAGAACAAAGGACAACCTCGAGCGGTGGGAATGCTTCGGCAAGGAGCGACACTGTTGTGCGACTGCGGAGACCTGTAGACCGCCTCACACCTAAGATCCTGCTCCATGTGCCCAACAAGGTGCACACCTCAAGACCTAATGCTGGGCAACACACGGGCTATCGATGTTGCCAGATACTGGGCAAGCCTAATTTGACGTCGCTGACACGAAGAAGAAGTGACTTTTCTTCTTCTTTGTCTCAGTGACGTCAAAAACTCGTTGATATCAGCTCGATATAATGTTTTTATAAACTCGTAATATATTGATATTAGCATGATGTAGCCCTTGCAGACTGGTGTCGAAAACTCTCGATTTTCAATGTTTCGTTTCTTTTTTTTACGCTTGTCTGACTCGCATGTATCGCCATCTTGTTTATTTGAAAAGTCCTGTTTTTGGCGCGCAATTTATTCTTTAAATGGCCACTGTATTGAGTATGACGCTGGGCTGTCAGTCTGAGTCTGCCCGGGGTGTAAGCTACATATTCGTTTGTGGCACCGGGCAGAATAATATGTGTCAATATTTTGTCGTAAATACATTTCAATGTGTTACTTAAAAAGTTCTTTGTGTTGCTCATCTGCCTCTCATCCGTCGACCACGTGTTCTGATGACTATCCAAGCGATGTGATCTCGCTCTTTTGAGTTACATTGATTTCATCTTATGCTGCCCAGCATTAGATCTTGATGTGCAACTAGTCGGGCACATGGGGCAGCATCTTAGGTGTGAGGCGGTCTGCAGGTCTCCACAGTCACACAACAGTGACTCTCCCTACCAAAGCACTCTTCACGCTCAAGTTCGTCCTTTGTTCTGCCGGCTCTTAGTCTGTTCAGGCACAATCAGGTCCGTCAGTCAAGGTTCTTGCCAGTTGGAAGGCTTTCCTTTCGATTAATGAAATCTTCTGATGTGATTCGTTTCCAGAGCAGGAGTCTCTTATTTTCACGCCTCAAGCCTAGTACAATATGCTTACATAAAAATGAGAAAAGTCTTTAAGAAACAAAAAAAAATGTTTCATATACCTACAGTTGTCTACCACCACCGGAAGATCTTCGTATATACTTAATAAATAGCAAACGATTTGCCAAATGTGCCTTAAGTGTTTTTTCCCAGTACTTTAATTTTTGACCACTTTTTACGACCATTTACCTTAAAAATATTGAGCATTTCTGTAAAAGAAACGATTATCTATGTGTGTTCTGTGACTATGAGCATCCAGGCTGTTACCAACTAGATGCTCTTTCACCATATCTACGAATATATCTATTTAAATTACTGATATCAGCATGATATAGCCCTTGCTGACTGGTACCGAAAACCTCAATATATAATCTTTCGTCTCTTATTTTAGTTCGCTCATCGGACATCTTCGTAGTATCAATCTGGTGGATTGGTTTGCAGCAACAGAATCTTGCATCCCGATCTCCACTCCTCTCGGTCCTCTGCAACCCTCTTCAGCTCAGCATAAGAGCTACAACTCATGTCCTCGAACACTTGCTGCAAATACTCCCGTCTAGGGCGCCCTCTACAGTTTCTACCCTCAACCACCCCCTCCACAATGTCGCGAAGCAGACCATCGTGGCGCATGATGTGACCGATCGCCTCTCTGAGATGGTTCTTACTCCTGCGTATGATTACATAAAAAACTTTTATTTACTTATACTTGTTTGTCTTTATTATGTATTATTTTGTGTACTTTTTTGTCTTATTTATATAATGTCTTTTTATTTTATTGTCTGTTCTGTATTCATTAACCCTTTCATTACGGCTCGGTTTGAATACAAATTACACTGTCAATTATAAAACTAGTATTTGAAGCATAAATCTACTTATCTGGTCTATTGTCATATATCACATTGGTTCTTGTATCCTTTAACTATCAGATGATGCATGAAAAACTATTTTAAGAAAGTAGCAAAATGATATATCACGTCAACCGATATCAACGGTTGGGGAATCTTATGACGGTATATGCCGACAACCGATGCGAAAGGGTTAAGAAATCTCTGTATGTATTACTTAGAACTAGATTCCGTTAATTTTTTTTTTAATGCTTCACATATTCGTATCAAATAACTAACGGCTTGTACCTATTTTAAACGACTTTTAAGCAATGTAACTTTTATTTAAGTGCGGTTTCTAGTAAATGTAATTTATTTAGTACAAATAGAGTATAATTTGTTCCCAATGTTGATGCGAGAGTGATCACAGAGGTATCATTCCGAATTTCATCAATGAAATGCTTACAAATGATAGGTGTTAGATCCATTGTCCTTTTTTTTCACCTTTGCCGCAACTTTTAACTGTCCTAATTGACAGGTAACAGCCCCGAGGTATGAGTGAGAACAACGCGTAAAAAATAAAAAAATGTTATTTATTTATTATTTCTATGCGTAAAAAAATATTTGGCGTCCGCAATACATTAAGCAGAATTTCATCAATATATAAATTATAAGTATTTGATTGAAGTGTTTTTTCTACATTTGCGGAGACAATTTTTTAAGCACTGAATGTCAGAATTAACAGGTAAAAGTCCGGGGAGATATTTTTGAAGTCTAATCACAATTGATGTGTGCCGACCAAGAAATAGCTAGTTTCTAAAGTTCCTTCTTTAATGCCACCGATATTTTATGCATCCAAAAACCAGGTGTATTAAATAGATCACGTTGGTATTTCAACGACAAACAACTTCTTCTTCTATATAAAGGACAAATCCGACCTATCCTTGAATACGGCAGTCACCTTTGGATTGGAGCCCCAAAATACCTTCTAAACTTAATTGACTCAGTTCAAAGAAGAGCAATTCGTTTGATAAACAATGACACTCTTATGTCTAACCTGCAATCAATGGAACACAGGCGTAAGATTGGTTCACTTAGTCTTTTCTGCCGTTATTACCACGGTCGCTGCTCTTCGGAACTTAAAGAACTAATTCCTCCTGCACCCACCCACAACCGACAAACTCGTCTTACACTTGCCGAACATCCATACACGGTTATTATATGTCCACCAAGAACTGGCAGTTTCTAAAGTCACTTCTTTAATGCCACCGGTAAGATTTGGAATGCTCTTCTAGCGTCTGTGTTTCGTCCTTACTACAATCAGAATCTCTTCAAGGAACAGATAGATATACACTTGTAATTTCTGCAACCCACACACAAACACGAACGCCAAACACGTTTCCCGCATACAGCGTCCAGCCTCCATGACTGAGCGTCATAGAGTGCACCGGCTGTGATCTCCTGCATGCGTGTACATAAAAAACCTCCTATAACACATGCTTTTTTACATTTGACGGAGATTTTTTTTTTAGTATTTGCGTTAATTTTTCGGAGATGAAAAATACTGCTGTAGTTTAAGCTATCCTGCGACATCTCAAGTATAATTATTTATTCCTTTGCAGTATTGTCCATATATATTATTTTATATGATAAGTAATATATTTATAACCGGGTGGCATAGATCAGTGGTTAAAGCGTTTGCTTGTCATTCAGACGTCGTCGGTTCAAAACCCAACCAAACTCATTTTTTTTATAAATATTTAATCAAATTTAAGCTCTTCACATATCCAAGAAAGATTTGATTCACCCGAAGACAATGTTTTTCAGGCTTAAAGAGCGTCGGGCTGATCATGCAATCTTTAAAAAACACTGATATATATAATCGTGTCGGAAACAACAGGGTCAGATCCTGTCTGCCCAGAAGTGGGCGACGTCGATGGCGTTACTTCTGGCCATCATCAGGTCTTCCTGGGTGCAGCCACTCGGGCACAGCGCACACTCCAGAAGGTGTGACAGGGTCTGCTCTACGCCGCAGTCACATTCAGTCGGTCCGCTGTAAAACTGCCAGGCCCTCATTTGTGTCCTCGTCTTGCATACTCTGGTCTGAAGTCTGTTAAGGGACCTCCATATATTCCACCCCTTGGTCATGTCCAGGGCTGGGTCCTCTTTCGGGGCAATCCAAGTATTCCCCTCAGTTGCGCTTCTCCACATGTTCAGCCGCAGGGTGGCCTCAGGTATCTCCAGTTCCGTTGTCGACTGTAGGAAACTTCTTCTTGATTTGAGCCGTGTAGTTATCTTTTGGTACCCAAACATAGGGTGGAGTGCGTCGTGGGTTGCAAAGAAGGAACCTCCGCGTGGTGCCCCCTGGAAACGGTTATTTACAATGCCGGCCAATCCTTCTACTACGGAAACAACATCAACAAAACACTGATTATTGAACACGACAATATTTCTCTGGTAATTTAGCCGCAGTCTATTAAATTTCGCGGGCTCTTGCCCTGCACGCTCATGGGAGCCATCTATGTTCTCGTGTAGACCTCCGGGTGTGCAGGTGCTCTGGGACAAGGTATAGACAAAATGAGCTTACAGAACTGTGAAATGGCGATTTTTGGCGCCCATACGCTCCAAATGTGGAGCGGATAACGTAAAAAAATGTTTTGCCGTCTTTTAATTATTATTATTTATTATATTAATTAATTAATATAATAATATTATTTATATATATTTATATATTTATAATAATCTTATTTTTTTTCAACAAGCGCGTTTTTATTTTAGCACCGTAAAGAAAAGGTTAAAAATATACCTTTAATAATATTATATGACAGAATAAAGCAAGTAAGACTTTATATTGACATCCCCCATCTTAAAAAAAGTTGTGGTTTCGTGATGTGGCCGCGTGGAGGAAGGATGCAGGAGCAGATCACAAAGCAAAGAAACTTTTTGAAGCACAATTCGCATTTATTTTGAATGAAGATTTGATTTCCTCGTCCGACCACTACGTTTCTGCGGACCGTCGAGACTCGTCTGACGACTGCCGGAAGACTGTGACATGCAGCGCTGCCAAGATAATCACGGCAAAAAAACAAATTAAAAATGACAGATGAACCAACATGAAATGGAGTTTCTTCAACTATCATAGCAAATAAAAAGGCGCATGCAAACGCCGTGTAATGTAAATAAAATTAAGACTGACATTATTAGATGTGCATGTCAGGTGAGCGAACAAAAATAAGAGACAAAAGATCGTTTTTCGAGGCCTTTTGGCATCAGCCTAAAAGAGCTACATCAAGCTGATATCAGTATGAAACCACTAAGCTCAGTGGTTTCATACAAGGTTTTACTTGTTTTATTATTTTAATATGACAAACCACAAAAATTTAATGTGTTCTATATGATGTAACAGCTCCAATTTGGTATCATCAATGGGAGAGCCGTCAATGATAGGTGACGACTTTTTTTTTTCGTTTGCGGCGACAGATCTCCGTCTCGATCGGTCTAATTGCATGACGAGAGCCCGGGGGCGAGGGCTGCCTCGCTTATTGTTAATTCTATTGCTCGAATCATCGAGATCAATCGCGCAACATACGAGATCATTTTTTTTAACAACTCAACTAAATAGGGATGCCAAAATATTTTTAAAAATATATAAGTTCTAACATCCTATTTACGTAAGCAAGAACGACATCACGTCGTCGGGTTCATTTCTTTTATGTAATCACAACAGGAGAATACCGACATATGGTGATAGTAATTCTGAAGTCTCATCTGTAAAATTCTATGGCGCTTACCATGGGTGCATATGGCAAAGCGCTGCATGTGAAGTGCTGATCCGCCAACGTCATAGATGACTTTCGTCTACCACCAATTTGAATTAATAGGCAATGACTGGCATTTTTAGGGTGAGGGATCAAATTCACACCAACCGGTGGTATCTTAGAGCTCAGAAACCGTTTTTTTTTTTTTTTATCTCCGTCGGGGATTGAACTTTGGCTTGCAAAGCAAACGCTTTGACCATTGAGCTATGCTCGCCGGCAGATGCACTGATAGATTAAATATATAAATAACTTACAGTAACACTTCGATATAACGGACCTCTATAAAATGGACGTCAAATGTAACAAATAAAAACGTCCTTATTTTCCGTTTTATTTTGATTTGTTTATCAGTTATTTTAAAAGGGATCGGACGAATAGCCCTACGCTTTCAATGCCTGGTTCATTTGGTCCCAAGTATCAGCTCAACCCGACCAACGACACGCGGTGACCAATCCAAGTTTTGGTCCTCGCCCAATATAGCAACTACAGCAACAAAATGACAAACATAACTTACAGGTAATCCACAGATTAGATTTCTCCATCACTTTTTCTCGGTATTTTTCTGTATGTGTTTACAAACTATTATTTTTTTAAATGAGGACATCCCTGTTGCTGTGATACTCGTATATACCTCAGGTATAAACCTGTCGTAAGATGCGCACACAAATTATGGATTTGGGTCTTAGTCTCTAGCAAAAAACTGTCCATTCATGAAATGGTGGCTATCGGGAAACGTAGTGTATTATTTGCTTATTTTTTTTAAATAAAATGACTATTAGGGACGCAGGTACAACGTCAGTGATAATGCCATTATTTTGTGGCAAATGTTTTGATTCCATCAAGTATCCCTTTGAACCGAATGGATATTTCTCTGGACCGAATGGACTCTCTCACAATGTCTTCTTGCTGGAGTACGCTGATGACGCTATCATCGTAGTACATTTCACTGCAGATCTGCAGAACATTATCGGCTGCAAGCAAACTCTCTGCAACTGGGCTTGCGAATTCATGCAAATCGGGCGTTACCAATGCTGGTTAGATTATTGAGAGGGTCGAGAGCTTAAAATATCTTGGAATAAGAAGAGCGTTAGCTAGAAAACGCTGTCATCATCAGCCTGTATCCTTCCACTGTTGAACGTAAACCTCCCGCATGCGTCTCCATCCTCTTCGATCCTCCACCAGGTCACTTTTGCTATTCTTCTTAAGTCGTCAGTCCATCTTGCAGTGGGGCGTTTGCCAGTTCTGGGCTCTTGGGTGGTGATGCGCACCTACTACCGACTGCTATTAAAACAGCAGTTTATACCCTCTCACAACAAACTGCACTCCCACCTGTACGTGGTGGGCCCTACATAGTCGTGTCACATCAAGATTGCGGTAACCAATCGCTTTGGCGATGTGACGTGATGAACTGACGGGAGAAAGGAGGGCTGAGAGAGTTACCAAAAGAACTCTCCCAGCTTCAACTAGGCACGGTTTAAGCCGGCCAGAAACTCGCCAAGCCGCCTGGCAAGCGTGGCGTTTTAAGCCAACTACCCCACATGACAAGAAAACGCTGTAGCGTCTTTTAATTCTACGCGCAATATCTGAGACTCGTTAGTCATACTCGTAAAAACGACATCTATAAAGCGCATGTATCCTACTCATTCTTCTTTACGTCTGAGGGTCTTGGCATCCTTTAATTGAAGCAATGCAGCCGAATAATTAATTAAGTACAATACTGGTGATACGATGGTTTGACTTCGTGACGAATGACGAGGTGAGACAGCGGATAATGCAAACCCTTCCATACTTCAGTCGGTTAAGGCGGACCTGCCTGGTATATGTACTTCAGATACTGTAGGACAGCATAAATTATAGCTGCCTTTTCATCAAGTTACCATGCTGTTGCCGTTCAGGAAGTCCGTCGGAAATTATACATATAATGTACTCGCAAAATGTACAACTTGCATGGGATGAGGCGAGGACTATGGCAACTTACAGAGCTTTTTGACTGCAGTTCACGATGATTAGATGCTCAAGTTAAGGAAGAGGATATTCCATGATGATGATGTCAGTTGAATACACTGATATCCTCCTCTTCCATTTAGGACATCGGTTTACTGGATGAAGGATGCAGGATCAGGTTCACATTATAAACAACTTGTTTCTGTTTCACGATACATGTTTATTTGTCAATAACGTCGCCCGTTAAGGGGCCGCCCTTAGGGACGGTCCTACCACGAGGACGGGCGAGTTGCGACTACTTGCCCGCTCTCACATTTCGGCGGTACCACCCGCCAAGAGGACAGTTGTACCAACTGTCAATGGACCAACTGTCATAACAATTATTTTGTCGTATGCAAACGCCGCTTAACATTCGATGTAGATGTCACGCAAGCGAACCAAAATAATAGACAAAAGATCGCTTGGTGAGGCTTTACGGCATCGGCCTTAAGGAGCTATATCAAGCTGATATCAACACATTTTGAAACTCTCTCACTGACAACTAGCGCTGCCAACGTAATCACAACACAAATTCGCCATGCGATTTTCTCTGGGAATTATATGACTCATGAAAAGTTAATAATACATCAGAGTTTAGAATTATCTTTGGGTTCATTCATTTGTGGGTCCGATTCCACTTTATTTGGTCCTTTTTCTGCGTAGCTTTGTCCTTTTGTCTATCATTTCATCCTTATCTCCGGGTATACGAGTCTTAATTTGTCATTTTACGTTTGTTAAACCCGGTATTAACTGAATAACGATCTAACATATGCCGAATTCATTTAATTTCGTCAAAAAACTATTTTCTTTTTTAAAAATATTCACATTGACAATTTATTTTGTACTCAAGGGTATAGTGTAATCATAATTTCGTTATCTATCAAGTAATTACTATATGTTTAAATTATGTTTTAATGTAATTAGCATTAAAAAAGTGCTCTTAAAATAACTAAAAAACTATATGATACTCATATTATAATACAATATTTAGACGTAAATGAAATCGCATTATAATGATATAAAAGAAAAAGGAATAGACATTTTTTTATACATGAGAATACCGATGGTGATAGTAATTCTGAAGACTCATCTGTGGAATTCTATGACGCTTACCATGGTGTATACGGCTAAACGCTGCATGTGGAGTGTTGATCCGCCAACGTCATAGACTACAGCCCGAGATTCACGCATTATGCTTTATTATTACAATTCACGCGCCAATAAACTTCTCGGATTCATCACCCGCCAGGCTAGTCAATTTCATGACCCTCTAATTTTTCGTACTCTCTATTCTTCACTCGTTCTATTTGTTCTGGAATATGGGAGTTTAGTTTGGAATCCCAATAAATCCAAATGCATTTTCATGCTCGAAAAAATTCATAAAAAATTTCTCCGACGTCTCTATTTTTATATTGACGGTAACTATCCATTCAATTCATTTAATTCCGAACATTGCCCAACTCTTTTTCTTCTAGGGATGCTTTCTTTCCATTCGCTAGAGTCCCGGAGGAAAATTGCTGCACTCAAACATTCATTCCTTCTTCTTCGCGGTTCAATTCACAACCCTGGGATTCTTGAATGTTTTAACTTCCATGTTTCAGATAGGTACACCCGTGCTCGTAGCCATCCATTGTTTTTGATCCCAGTCTATGCTTGTGGAGCTTCAAGCACTCAATTTTCTACAACGACAATGTCGCTTCTAAATGGCCTACCAGCACACCTCGATCCTTTTCTTACATCCTTTTCCTCTTTTGTCTCCTGTATTGTTCTACTTGATCTCTGTGATCTTTGACACGTGTCATCTTCTTATTCTTTGTGTTATTTTTATTTTTTATTATTTTCTCTATTTATTGTATATTTATGTATATTCTATGTTTCTAAATATTTGTAAAAAATTGTAATTTCGATTCTGTATATAAATAAATAAATAAATTACAGGAATTTACTATGAATAAATGGTCTTCACGGGACGAATTTCGTATACTACCAATTTTAATTAATAGGCTATGACTGGCATTTTACGGGTGATGGATCAAATTCACACCAACAGGGGTATTATGGAGCTCATAAATCGATTAAGAATCCTTTTTTTTAATCTCCGTCGGGGATCGAACCCACGACCTTTGGCTTGCAAAGCAAACGCTTTACCATTGATCTATGACCGCTGGCTACATAACATGGATTGGTCATCGTTTTTTGCTTATAGTGTACTGTTGGTTGGGTAAGGTAAGGTTAAGTTATGTTAGGTTAGGTTAGGTTATTTTTTTATTTTTTTATGTAAGCAGATACAGGAGAATACCGACAGATGGTGATAGTGATGCTGAAGTCTCATCTAAGGATTCTATGACGCTTACCGTGTTATATATTACATGTACTACCAACGTCATAGACTACAGCCCGAAAGTCACCCATCATCCTTTATTATTACAGGAATTTACTATGAATGGGTGGTCTTCACGGGACGACTTTCGTCAACCACCAATTTTAATTAATAGGCTATGACTGGCATTTTACGGGTGAGGGATGAAATTCACAACAACCGGGGTTATTTTACTCGTAGTGCTCAGAAATTTTTTTTATCTCCGTCGGGGATCGAACTCTCGACCTTCGACTTGCCAGGAAAGCGCTTTAACCACTAAGCTATACCCGCCGGAAAATTTGAATGAAATGAAAGACTGATCATATAAGATGAAATTTGCTTTAAATTTGTATGTAATACGGACCGATTCGATCATTGTCGTTTTATTCTGATTCACAAAATTGATCGATGTAAGTTTTGTATTATTTGTATTCGCTGGGCATTCGCATCTGTGAGTTAATGCTAGGGTAGTTTCTCTGTCTGCCATTACCGCCGCCATTTTGTGGCTCTTTCTCTGGGAACCAAAACGACGTATCATCATCATCATTATCAGCAGCAGCACGGTTCCGAATAAAAACACTCCAATTATTGCCATCCATTCTCCATGTAATTATATTTTCAAATAATTCCGACCGATTGATTGGTGCCTTACAGGCGAAGCTTCCCAAACGAAGATTCACTGAGCGCATATATTTTTACCTGCAATCAATGGAACACAAGCGTAAGATTGGTTCTTTTAGTCTTTTCTACCGTTATTACCACGGTCGCTGCTCTTCGGAACTTAAAGAACTAATTCCTCTTGCACCCACCCACAACCGACAAACTCGTCTTACATCTGCCGAACATCTATACACGGTTTATGTGTGTTAACCAAGAAATGTCAGTTTCAAAAACTCCTTCCTTAATGCTACCGGTAAGTTTTGGAATGCTGTTCCAGCGTCTATGTTTCTTCTTCCTACAATCTGGATCTCTTAAAGAGACAGATAAATATACACTTGAAATCTCCGAACCCACACACAAACACGAACGCATGCAGCATCTAGCATCCCTGGCTGAGCGTCATAGAGTGCACTGCTCTTGACCGCGTTTACTCTCCTGCATGCGTTCTGATGTCGTCAGTCAATCTTGCAGGGGGTCGGCCAATGCTTCATTTACCTGTTCTCGGGCGCCATTGCAATACTTTTTCTTCCCATCGACCGTCGTCTCTTCGACAGATATGTCCCGCCCATTGCCACTTGGTAGCATCCACTACTTGAGTTCTTCTGCGTGTTTCCTTTTTTAGCATATACGCTCCATATTTGGAACATATGGACACCACAAATTGTCGTTTCACAGTTCTGTAAGCTCAGGTTGTCTATGCTTTGTCTCAGAACACCTGTTTACCTGGAGGTCCACATAAGAACTGACATCAGCACGATGCAGCTCTTGCTGACTTTAACCAAAAACCTCGATGAACAATCTTTCGTCTTTTTTTCTGTTCGCTTGTCGACATGCATGTGTCCGCCATATTGGCATTTCTGGAATAGTTACATATATCGTCACTGGTGTCGCTGTGCGACAGCTCATCACGGGCACATCAGTTTGTGTGCTGACGGCCGAGAAGGTTGCATAACGGCTGGCCGGAAACATGTTATGTTTTAAAGTAAGTATATGTCAATGTGCTTCTGAAAAAGTCTTTGTTTGCTAACCTGCTCCTCATCATGCCCTCACGCGACGGAATACCACCTTTCTGAGAGAGAGCTGGAACATAGATGATTCATGGAAGCCCTGATCATTGAATACCCAAATATTTGTCTGGTACTACAGCCGAAGTCTATGCATCTTACTCTAGAGGCACCGGGGAACTATCCTATGATAACATGTAGACTTCAGGTACGCAGGTGTTCTGGGACAAGGTATAGAATATCTGAGCTCACAGAACTGTTAAAAACGGCAATTTGCCTGAAGAATTACAAGTTATAAATGTTAACTGTGTTTTTCGATGAACTGCCGGCGGTCATAGCTCAATGGTCAAAGCGTTTGCTTTGCAAGCTAAAGGTCGTGGGTTCAATCCCCGACGGAGATTAAAAAAAAAAAAAATTTTTAATCGATTTATGAGCTCTAAAATACCTCCGGTTGGTGTGAATTTGATCCATCACCCGTAAAATTCCGGTCATAGCCTACTAATTAAAATCGGTGGTAGACGAAAGTCGTCCCGTGAAGACCACCCATTCATAGTAATTCCTGTAATAATAAAGGATGATACGTGAATCTTGGGCTGTAGTCTTTGACGTTGGCGGATCAACACTCCACGTGCAGCGTCTAGCCATATACACCATGGTAAGCGTCATAGAATTTCACAGACGATGAGACTTCAGAATTACGATCACCACATGTCGGTATTCTTCTGAATGTGTTTACATAAAAAAAAACTTATTCTCAAAATGAATACTAGATGCGATTTGAACATATTAATCACAAGGTGCTAAAGCCGATGGGTCGCAGCAACGTTTCCGCGCCACACAGTTGGAGAAGCGTGCTTTTCTTATGCTGATGTTTGATCTAGCCTTCGATCTGTAACCCCTCGCGTCTAAGCATCGAACCGTATTGCTCAGAGCAGCCAAGCTATCATCTGCTCAAGATGGCGGAACTGGGATGACCACGAGCTTGCCGCATCTATACAATGTGGTCTTCTGTCACATCTATCTCTGTTTTTATTTTAACATTCATGACGGCGCAAAATTAATCAACCCTATCGAAAGGTGTTATAATTATTGGAAATGTCGATTTGTGAACTAGACATCTGCAGTTTGCAAACAGATAAGCAATGAAGCGCTGTACTCACAACAGCTTGGAATATTTGTGTCATTTTTGACAGCGATTTCATAATAGTATCGCGCGTACTGGGCAAAAATTCGCTTTGCTACTCGACTCGAACAGACTGGAACCACAGAAGGCCTTGCACGGATAAAGTATATCGCGGCTGTGGCTGCCCATGTCGCTGAGAACGAAAAAACATCAAGAAATTCACTATTAATGGGTGGTCTTTACGGGATGATTTTTATTTATCAAAAATTTGGATTAATAGGCTATGACTGGTATTTTATGGATGAGCGATCAAATTCACACCAACTGGGGGTTATTTCAGAGCTCAGAAATTGTTTTTTTTTTTTTAGTCTCCGTCGAGGATTGAACCCAACACCTTCGGTTTGCCAAGCAAACGTTTTATCCATAGAGCTTTATCCGCCGGCATAAGCTGCTCATTGGGATAAAATTATCCAGTCATCGAGAGCATCGAGCTAATCATCATTTTATAAATCCTTAACAAATCACCCAAGCACGAATACTACAGCTGCCGTCTATTCAAATCCACGAGCTTCTGTCTTGAAGGTTGTAAGGAAGCGTATATGTTATCAAACGTACCTTTCGGGTTCAGAGATGTCTTGATAAGAGGCAATGACAGTGGCAACTGACAGAACTGAGTAGCGGCAATTTTTGGTGTGCATATGTTTCAGATGATGGAATGGTTATACGACGTTATTTAATTTTATTTTTTGATTATTTTTAATGAAGAAAAAAATATATAGATGCGTGTTGTACCCTGCAAGTTACACACAAGGTTCTAATACGTCTGACAAATAGTTGAAGAACGTAGGAGCCTATTCCATGTCAGCCTTGTTAACCGCTCTTGTAGCCTCGACGATTTTCCTGATGAAGTTTAACAGCAAGGGACCATTAGAACTAAGCAGCAAATTCGGAAAATCCTCCCAAGAAATGGTAGAGACTCCCAGGCGACAACGCAGAATGCGTCTCCTGTTCTCATGGATGATGCACTACATGAGAGAGTGTCTCACCGTATGTTGCATGCCTGGATCACATGGACATGCGTCGCAAGAAGAGAGGCCAAATCTTTTTAGGAATTCTCTGAAAATTTCGTGTTCGGTAAACGCTTGCGTGAGATGAAAGTCCACGGAGTTGGTCTTTTTCCACGTCAATAAGTGTTAGGTGTATGGAAAGAAAGACTTGGTTAATCCTGCCGAAGTTGATTCCTGATATGCTGTATTCCAGGCAATTAATTTTAGTTTGATAGCGCGTCACCCCGCATTAGATTAGGTTATTTTTAAAAATAGTTTCCCGATTATTTTTGTTTGATCGGAGCGTCACCCTGCGTTAGGTTCTCTATAATTTGTTGAGTATCGTGGTCCCTGCATTTTATTACGTATTACCGATCATTTAATAATTCCATTGACAAAAAATAACACCGGTCCCCACCGCGGCGGCCACGCCCCCATACCGGTGAGAAATCTGATTAGAATATATGTACCTGTATTTAGAGTTGTATATTTACAACTGGAAACATCTTCAACAAGGGCCGGTCCAAAATGTTTCAAACACCAATTTTCAATTTTTTTTCATTTCTTAAAAAAATAACTTTACCCGGCTCACACCCGCATCACACCGGAGGACAGTTAAGTCTCTTTGATGACGCGCTCATTAAGATTGCGATCAGTTAGCTACTGATGAATCCAGTGGGAGTCCCTTCTGGCTATATTGAGCTGATATCAATGCCCAACCTCTTCTCTTCTTCTTCTTCTTCGTGTCAGCGACGTCAAATTATTTTTTCCCAGTACCTGGCAAAATCAATAGCTCGTGTGTTGCCCAGCATTAGGTCCTGAGATGTGCAGCTTGTTGGGCACATGGAGCAGGATTACAGGTCTCCACAGTCGCACAATAGTGTCTGTCCCTGCCGATGCATTCCCCACCGCTCGAGGTTATCCTTTGTTCTACCAACTCCGGTTCTTACTCTGTTCAGGGATTTTCTGGTCCGCCAGTCAAGGTTCTTGCCAGTTGGGAGGTCTTCCTTTGGAGTAATGAAACCTCTGACGCGATTTGTTGCCAGAGCTGTAGTCTCTCATTTTCATAGCCTGATGTGAGAGGTTGTGTGGATCTCAGAAAGCTGCTTCGCGACTTCAATCTTGGTGTTGGGGGTATCTGATTATACAAGCAGTGAGACGGTTGATTGATTGCCTTACGCATTTCTTCGGCGCATGTAACTTTGCGTCTTATATTTGGTGGTGCGATACCAGCCAAGGGGTATAGTTTAGAAATGGGTGTTCGTTTGAGGCAGCCTGTGACGACTCTCCATGCATCATTCAGGGCAGTATCCACTTGATTACAGTGGTCTGATCGACCCCACACTGGTGCCACATATTTTTCGGCTGAGAAACAAAATGCCCAGCCTAATACTACGAGTATTAGAACCTAATAAAAAAATGTTTAGTATTCATTGTATGTCGTTGAGCCAGCCCTTGACAATTGTATCTATCATCTGTCTAACTTGGACCATTATGGCATTAGACTATTCGTGTCTCCAAACCTTGAATTACCTGAGCTAGTTCCTCCCTCCCACCACTCGATCGTGAGCGCAAGATGGCGGCCGATTACAAATATTAAATGGACCTTTATAGAAAGCAAAGATGATGGAAACGCCAAAAAAACTACGTTCTGAAGAAGAACAAACAGCAATTTTATTTAGATACAATATAGTAATATAAATGATAAAATACTGATAATACTCGTAGATATGCATCAAAAATGAGAGTTAAGTTACAAAGGAAACTTAACTGAAAGCGGTAAAATAAGATGACTCGTATGAAAGATAACAAAGATCTAGGAAAACAATGTTATTCAATTATATTTTGTCACTTACAAAAACATTACAAATTTGAACAACTCAATTGATTTTTGAAGTATAATAAGAATTGATCATAAAATAAAAAAATACAATATTTACAAATATATATTTGCAGCAAATATTCGAGGACATGAATTGTAGTGCTTATGCTGAGCTGAAAAGGGTTGCGGAGGACCGAGAGGAATGGAGATCGAGATGCAAGATTCTGTTGCTGCAAACCAATCCACCAGATTGATACTACGAAGAAGAAGGTACTTATGATTCAGTACTATGAACAAAGTAATAAAGACAAGCAACAGAAGGTCCCCATGCTCATCAAACAGACGATGCCAACAAATTATTGCTCCAAAGAAACTCCTGGAGTTCATGTCTGAATTGGGCCTCCCTTACGTGAAATATATCGACTTCCGAGGCGATTTGGTTAAACAATCTGATCCCTCTCTAAAATACCCATGGTTGGTGTGAATTTGATCCCTCACCCGTAAAATTCCAGTCGTAGCCTATTAATTAAAATTTGTGGTAGAGGAAAGCCGTCCCGTGAAGACCACCCATTCATAGTAAATTCCTGTTAATAACAAAGGATGATGCGTGAATCTCGGGCCTGTAGTCTATGACGTTGGTGGTCAACACTCCACATGCAGCGCTTAGCCATACCCACACCATGGTAAGCGTCATAGAATTCCACAGATGAGACTTTAGAATTACTATCACCATCTGTCGACATTCTCCTGTATGTGTTAACATAAAAAAAATAAAAAAAAATTAGGTATTTCCTTGTCATTCGTTCCCTAGACATATTACACACAAATGAAAAGGCTCGTCAGCGATGATCATCGAATGAAATGATTTTTTCCTCCAGTCATTTGTGTCATTGATGTTCGAAATGATACACCCGGACGATCTCCGGCCAATTGTCTCGGGTAATTGCTACAAAACCTTTTCTTGGGCCGAAAAAAAACTTTTAATATCGAAAATTAAATCGAAGTTGTGCTTTAATGCCGAAGCAGTTTGAAAACATCTCGAAAGAGTACCACTTGGGATAATATCAGTTTTTAATGTTATTATTTTTATTTATTTTTTATTATTTAAACGCAAACATAAGTAACCCTCCAGTCAATCTGTGATTGCATTGAGTCACCATTTAGAACTTAATATTTCCAGACCTCAAGAACGTCGGGCTATTTGTCAGATTTCCTTAAAAACAACAGTTAAAAAATGGCAAGTAATCATACTGTCAGTATTCAAATCAATTAACTAGAAAGTAAATGTTTAAGAAATCTTCATAAATGAATACAGTATTTTCTACCGTTATTACCACGGTCGCTGCTCTTCGGAACTTAAAGAACTAATTCCTCCTGCACCCACCCACAACCGAAAAACTCGTCTTGCCGAACATCCATACACGGTCAATATATGTTGACCAAGAACTGGCAGCTTCCAAAGCTCCTTCGTTAATGCCACCGGTAAGCTATGGAATGCTCTCACAGCGTATGTGTTTCCTCCTTCCTGCAATCTCGATCTCTTCAATAAACAGATAAATATACACTTGCAATCTCCCCAACCAGCGTCCAGCCTCCCTGGCTGAGCGTCATAGAGTGCACTGGTCTTAACCTGGTGTGCCCTCCTGCATGCACTTACATAAAAAAAAACATAAAAAGCTCAGTTAAAATAATAAATTGGCAGTAAAAAATAATGAATTGGCAGTAAGTTATTAATGAATGAAAAATAATTAAAGATTAGGTTAGGTTAGATTAGGTTAGGTTTATATTTTATGTGATAATTAATTTGAAAAGAATTCGTATACCTTGGAAGTACGATCACCTGGGATGGCAGAACAAAAAGAGAAGTCAACAGTCGAATACATCAAGCAAGGCTAGCTTTCAATAAAAAAGCCAAAATTCTTGAGGAATATTACTTTAGGGCTCCGCAAGCAACTTGCCAAAACACTTGTTTGGAGCATCTTAATGTACGGCTGTGAGACATGGTGCTTATCTGAAAGTGATAAAAAAAGACTAGAGGCCTTTGAGATGTGGTCGTACAGAAGAATTCTCGGAATTTCCTGGAGAGACCACGTCACGAACAATGAGGTTCTCAGGATAATCAAGGAAGATAGGCACCTAATAAGAACCATCTCAGAGAGGCGAGCCCGATGGATCGGCCACATCATGCGCCACGATGGTCTTCTTCACGATATTGTGGAGGGGATGGTTGAGGGTAGAAACTGTAGAGGGCGCCCTAGACAGGAGTATTTACAGCAAGTATTCGAGGACATGAATTGTAGTGCTTATGCCGAGCTGAAAAGGGATGGAGGACCGAGAGGAATGGAGATCGAGATGCAAGATTCTGTTGTAGTATCAATCCACCGGATTGATACTACGAAGAAGAATTATATATTAATTTTACATTAATTAATAAACGGTATTAAGTATATTACTGACATTGAAATATTATAACTGACCACAAGCATAAAGCCAATTTATTTAGATTTCTGCCAGTTTATTGAATTTACTCTCAAAAAAACCTTGAATTAGTTACTGAAAAAAAAACAAATAGGCTTCCAAAAATTACCCAAAGATATGCCTCGGATACTACAGCTACCCTTTCTTCAAGTAATCTGACTTGTGCTCTGAAGGTTGTTGGCAAATGCATAGCAATTACACAAATTTAATGTAATACAGTCGATTCCGCTTAATTGGGACACATCGGGACTTGGGCATTTTGTCCCAATTAAGCGGCTGTCCCAATTAAGGGAATTTCACATTTTTTTATTTGGTTTTGGCAACTAAGGCCATTAACCATTAATACACACATAAAATTAAACAATGCATATATTTTTTTAATAATTTTATTTTATAAGCTCTTGGAAACTGTAAATTACATATAGGTAATATAAATTATCATATAAATTACAAATATTTAATATAAGCTTTTAAGAAGAAAAAAAACCTAATTAAAATAATAAATTTGTAGGTACATACAATGTAATTCAATGCAAAAATGAGTCAAGTGTAGTCTGTCTTTTGTTTTTGTAACATTTCACTTCTACAAAACCAGCACAGATATTCAGTACGGATGAAGAGTTCCTTTCATTTCCTTCCTGGATAAAATAACATCGTCTTCGTCTAATTTTTCATATTTTGATTTAATACCTTCTGCAATTGAATCCTCACAGTCTGCATTATCATCGTAAGATGGTAAATTGTCATCTATTCTTGAAAATTCTTCATAGTTAATAATAGGAACTTGCAACATATCCAGATTTTCTTCATTGCTTAAAATTTATTGTCCCAATTAAATGAAATGTTGTCGCAATTAAACATATAAATTTACTATTGGTTTCTTGGTTTGGTTTCTGTTATTTGAGATTTGTCCCAAATAAGCGGCTGTCCCAATTAAGCGGTGTACCAATTAAGCGGAATCGACTCTATACGAGTATATATTAAATATCCAATGAGATTGAACCCGAAATCGTCAACTTGGACAGTCAGCCGCCTTAATATCTGAGTTGTAATGTTAAAATTAATTTTAATTGAAAAATTAATATATTTAAAATATTTAGTTTTGATTCACAATTTATTTTAAGCGATTACATGTTTCGGCCTTCCCGAAGACCATCTTCAATAATGTCAAAACAAAATATTTTGAATTCATTAATTTTTAATTAAAATTTATTTTAACATTATAATTATGCAGTTTCACCAAGTATTGTCAGTTGATAACCTTAATGTTATTACAACCATCGGGGATGTTTTTTTTTTTAATTTTTGTGGATTCTATTTCTTTTTCAGAGACATTACAATCACTTAATAACGTTTTTCTCTGGAAAAAGAACGTATGTCTTTTTACAATGTAATTATAGATGTACGTTTACCTGTCTGTTGCACCCATAGGATATGGTTTAATTTGTTTTTTTGTGGATTCTATGTCCTTTTCAGAGACATTACAATAAATTGATAACGTTTTTCTCTGTAAAACGAACGTATGTCATTCTACAACGTAATTATAGATGCATTAACGTTGCTTAAGAAGAAGAAAAAAGCATTCGGGTGTCATCTACGTGCTGCCTTTTATCAACTAACGACAATATAATTTTACAATTATTTCGATATTTATAAGTGACAATTATATTCAAACCGTTTTTTGGAACATAAATAGTCTCCAAGTCTCAGAGCTCGCGCCTCCGTCGGGAACTATGTATAAAATGTACTCGCAGGAGGTAAATCTGACATGGGATGAGGCGAAGACGGATTATAGAGCTTCGTGGCGGCAGTTCATAACGATAATACGCTCCAATTAGTTGAGCAAGCTTGGTGATCAAGAGGCGAATCGACCGAGTATTTGCCGGGTGGTATAGCTCAGTGGTTAAAGCGTTTGCTTTGTAAGCCGAAGGTCATGGGTTCGATCCCCGATAGAGATATTTTTTAAAAATAATAATCGATTTCTGAGATCTAAAATACCCCCGGTTGGTGTAAGTTCGATCACTTACCCGTAAAATGCTGGTGATAGTGTATTATTCAAAATTGGTGGTAAACGAAAGTCTTCCCGTGAAGACCAACCATTCATAGTGAATTCCTGTGATAATAAGGATTATGCGTGATTGTCGGGATATAGTCTATGACGTTGGTTGATCAACACTCCAGCGCTTAGCCATTTGTAGCATGGTAAGCGTCATATAATTCCACAGATGAGACTTCAGAGTCGTTATCACTATCTGTCGGTATTCTTGCGGTAACCCATCCAAGTCACGGTCCGCTCGCAATGTAGCTTAACTTCGATGATCTAACAAGAACTGTCCTTCAACTATGCCATTGTCGTTGGGTACACATCGACTTTCAGAAACACCCTCTTCATATTTTCGCCTGATACAACAGCAGCGGTCTCTTGAGCGGTTGCCCAGCGGAACGCAGAGTTTCGCTCGTCCATTGTGCCGGCGATCGATCCTTCACGCCTCTTTCAGCCACAATTGAATTATTTTAATGGAGCGCTCTTGTTGATAGAAGTTATTTTAAAAAGGGGGGCATTTTTCTATTATTAATCGTTTAACGGAATTACGGGGGCGACGCGTGACTAAATTCACGTCATTAGAATTTAACTGGTTGTGCGCAGTTCACGTTTTTATGTAAACACACGCAACAGAATACCGACAGATACTAATGAAAAAATCATATCTGTAAATTTTATGACTCCTGACATTTTTTAGTAAGCCTGAATGCGTAAGGCAGAGGATCGAAGAGTATGAATACGGATAAAGGCTGATGATGATTTAAACAAATCACCCGATATGCGCTTTAGATACTACTGTTGCCTTCTCTTTCAAGTCCCTGGGTTATTGGAATAGAAGTTGCCGGAAATACTGATATCAGCTTGACATAGCTCTTTTAAGCCGATGCCGAAAATCCTCGAAAAATGATCTTTTGTCTCTTATTTTTGTTCCTTTGCCTGACATGTACATCTAATAATGTTAGTTTTAATTATATATAAAATTACACGGCGTTTTAATACGCCATTTTATTTGTTAGTTGCTCCATTTCATGTTGGTGCAACTGTCATATTTAATTTGTTTTTTTGCTGTGATTATCTTGGCGGCGCTGGATGTCACAGTGTTCCGGCAGTCGTCAGTCAAGTTACGTTTAAGAATGCTCTTCCAGCGTCTGTTTTTCCTACTTTCTACAATCTGGATCTCTTCAAGAAACAGATAAATATACACTTGAATTCTACCCAGCCTACACACAAACACGAACAAAACACACGTTTCTCGCATGCAGCGTACAGCCATCTTGGGCTGTGCTCTCCTTCATGCGATTACATAAAAAAAAACCGTACTTAGAGACATTTCTTGACTTAAGGTAACCAACTTAATATTCGATTGCAGAGACTTAAGGTGAGTCCGAGGGCTGATGCTGCCTCACTTTGATCATTCCAAAAGAAAGTAGTTATTATAGGTTGATTACCTTAAAGAATATCTTTGCATTCGAGTATTTAGGTTGCCTCAAGCCAAGAAATGAATGCATACCGGTGTGTTAACGTCAGAAAGTCAAATTGAAGTAATCCTAATATTCCACGTAGGCACCTGCTTTCCTGCATGCGATTGCATATCTATTTTTTAACAAGTTTTGGTCTGAGAGAAATATTGATGCAATGTCGCAATTGGTATCGCCCGTCTGAATATCCCTTTAGAGGTACGGCAATGTCTGTAATTGTGAACGTGTCTGTAAGTTAATTTATTATAGCAGACCATTCGTGGCGGGAACATTGAAAGGTGTGGAAAATCGGAAATTGGTCGAACGCCATGTTGGATCGGCGAGAAGGGCGCAGGTACATTATATATACCCAAGCATATATAATATATAATAAATAAATAAATACAATACTACTAAAATATTCTAAAGGTAGTGGGTTCGATCCCCGACGGAGATTAAAAAAAAATAATTGATCGATTTTGAGCTCTAAAATAAGTTGGTGTGAATTTTATCCCTCACCCGTAAAATGTCAGTCATAGCCTATTAATAAAAATTGGTGGTAGACGAAAGTCGACCCGTGAAGACCACCCATTTATAGTAAATTCCTGTAATAATAAAGGATGATACGTGAATATCGGGATGTAGTCTATGACATTGGCGGATCAACACTCCACATGCAGCGCTTAGCCAAATGCAGCATGGTAAGCGTCATATAATTCCACAGATGAGACTTCAAAATTACTATCACCATCTGTCGGTACTGCATAGATTGCTGCAACAGTATCAAAAAATTATTTGGGTGTTCAATGATCAGAGTTTGTAAGGAGATCGGATGATCAGCCCGACGCTCCCGAGGCCTCGACAATTTTTTGTTTTGTTTCTAAGGGGTGGCTCGACCCTAACGGGGGCATGTGAAGAGCTTAAAATTAATTAAATCGATTTAAGAAAATCGAACTTGGTTATAAGTTATATTTTTAATAATTCCAATGAGTTCTGCTTAAATGGTTATTTCATCATAATTATTAATAGTTTTTTTTCATACTTTGTTATTCTACATTGAATACATCTATGGTATTGTGGAGCCCCCGTTGCGCCCCCATCTGGCAAGCGAAGCGCCCACTGAAGCGCATCAGCCCCACCAACACCTCAGTAATACTCACTAATTATTTACCAATTTACACAGGAGTACATAAACGTAAATGAAACATTCTGTTAACGTAACTTCCAACCGTAATGACATGCATTTAAAATGGAATTCAAGTTTTTATTTATATTTTTAGCAATCACATTGAGATCCAATTCAAATGTGGAATATATTGACATGAGCATTTTATTTTATTTTATGTAAGCACATACAGGAGAATACCTACAGATGGTGATAATAACACTGAAGTCTCATCTGTGGAATTCTGTGACGCTTACCATAGTGTATATGGCTAAACGCTGCATGTACAGTGTTGATCCGCCAACGTCATAGACTACAGCTCGAGATTCACGCATCATCCTTTATTATTACAGAAATTTACTATGAATGGGTGGTCTTCACGGGACGACTGTCGTCTACCAACAATTTTAATTCATAGGCTATGACTGACATTTTACGGGTGATGGATCAAATTCACACCAACTTATTTTAGAGCTCAGAAATCGATTAAAAAACAATTTTTTTAATCTCCGTCGGGGATCGAACCCACGACCTTTGGCTTGCAAAGCAAACGCTTTGACCATTGAGCTATGACCGCCGGCTAAATGATATAGCCCTTGTTGACTGGTACCGAAAACCTCGATGTACTATCTTTCGTCTGTTATTTCTGTTCGCTTGTTGTCAGTTATATAGTATAGCCGCTTGTGGCGTCGGTGCGACAGCCCATCACAGGCGCGCCAGTCGTCGGCATATTGTATTGTGGCTCGGCCTGCATTCTGTGACTAGGTCGAGCCATTAGTTTGTAAAGTTTATTTCTTTTTTATTTATTTCCATTTCAAATGTCAAATATATGAATACTTTCTATTTTTCATTTCATTAGTCTATGTCAGCTTCATCAAGTAAAGCATATAGACATCACGAGCCGCCGCTACAAAGCTCTGTCAGCCGCCTTGGTTCTTGTCTCGTCCCATGTCAGCTCCGCTTCCCACAGCTCCGCCGAGTATATTCATTTGCTGGCGGGTATAGCTCAATGGTCAAAGCGTTTGCTTTGCAAGCCAAAGGTCGTGGGTTCGATCGTCGACGCAGATTTAAAAAAAAAAGATTTCTGAGCTTTAAAATAGCACGGTTAGTATGAATTTTATCCCTCGCCCGTAAAATGCCAGTCATAGCCTATTTATCAAAATTGGTGCTAGACGAAAGTCGTCCCGGGAAGACCACCCATTAATAGTAAATTCCTGTAATAATAAGGATGATCCGTGAATCTTGGGCTGTAGTCTATCACGTTGGCGGATCAACATTCCACATTCAGCGCTTAGCATGGTAAGCGTCATAGAATTTTCCACAGATGATACTTTAGAATTACTATCACCATCTGTCGGTATTCTCCTGTATGTATTAAGATTTAAAAAAAAGACTGAACATGGCTTACAAACTTTTCGAGTTCGAATCTCAGCGTCGGCGGTTTTTTTCTCAGATATTGACGAGAGAAATGACAAAGATGATATTTGCTGTAGATTTGTATGTACATCATCATCAGCCTGTATCTGTCAACTGTTGAACTTAAGCCTCCCGCATGAGTCTCCATCCTATTCGACCCTTTGCCTTCCGCATGCAGGTCACTCCCGCTATTTTTCTGACGTCGTCAGTCCATCTTGGAGGAGGTCAGCCAATGCTTCGTTTGCCAGTTCTTGGGTGCCATTCCAATACTTTTCTTCCCCATCGACCGTCGTCTCTTCGACAGATATGACCTGCCCATTGCCACTTGAGTGTTCCTATTCGTTGGGTAGCATCCACTACTCGAGTTCTTTTACGTATTTCCTCGTTTCGTATTCTATCTTTTAGCGACACTCCGAGCATGGATCTCTCCATAGCACGCTGGGTCTCTCTATGACACTTTGAATGGCCTTCAGTTAGTGGGTAAGACTTGCTGTCAGATTCCACGTCTCTGCGCCGTCAGTTAATACAGGTAGGATGCATTGGTTAAACGCCTTAGTCTTAAGAAATTGCGGAATTTGTATGTATATATGACATTATTATTAATTTTATACGTGTTTACATAAAAATAAAATTCCGATTGTGGCACAACTTTGTAATATTCACAAGTTCACTCGGCCACATAGTAAAAGGGGTTGCTTTGTGCGATTTGTCGTAACTACAATGTAATATTAATAATTGCTTTTAATGCAACAACAACAATGCCTTTCCACCGCAGTGGGCACCGACTGTGACCAAGTGGTCGCGGGTTCGAATCCCAACGTTGCCCCTCTTTGAATTGCGTCGATTGACCAAACTTTATAAATCAACTTGTCAAGTAAATAATGAACAATTAATATCATTTTGATCGATAAGTACTTCTGTATTAGGTCATATTTTTCCAGATAAAATCCTTTTTTTGGCATTTAACATGTGTACATCGTTATATTAACCCAACTAAACCTAACCTATTCAATAGATAAGAATTTCATAAATAACTTCTTAGGTTTTCATCAGATTTAATATTGTGGCTTTTGGGTTTAGCCGTGTGTGGCGAATTACTAATTTCACATATTTCGACAGCCATTGCAGGAGTCTTCTTCAGGGTTCGATGACTTAGTGATGAGTTGGTGTCTGGAGGTAGTTTAACCGTTAGACTAGCGTACCTCCACGAGCGACATCAACATAAACAGGGATAACGGTTTGATTCTCAAAACAGCATGGCTTCCACCTCAATCACATACTCAAAAAAACCTGTACAGACAAGCAAGGACAACCACAGTCCGACATAACGTTCGTGGAGGTACGCTCCTTGGAACATACACGATTCTCCGACATGACGCTCGTGGATGTACATTACATTCCTCTCAGTTGTGCTCCTCCACATGCTCAGCCGCAGGGTGGCCTTAAGTATCACCATTTCCGTTATCGACTGTAGGAAACTAAGTACATGACTTGTAAAGATAGAGTTCCGCTAGACATAAGGTAGGGAGTTAATAAGCGGGAGTAGTAGGTGTGATCTATCGTCTATGTCAGAGCTCTGCAACCTTTTCTCATCTACGGCACACCAAAGTTCTTACCTTGAATACCGCGGCACACCAAAAGCCAAAAGTATATATTCATTTGATCAATTTCACTTTTTTTAAGTTCATTTAGAACTTAAATAAAGCAAGTTCCTCGTTGTATGTCTACATAAATAGGCGCTGGGAGCTTGAGGACCGTTGTAAAATTATTTATTTATAATATTGCCTTATTTGATCGCGGCACACCTGTATCGGCTAACGGCACACCGGTTGCGGAGCACTGGTCCATGTGATTAAATTGATGTTGTAATATTTAAGAGACCTAACCTAACCTAATCGTAACTTTCATACCTTTACTACTACATTAAATATTACGCAAATTGAACAGTCTTCCATCTCCAATCTTCTCATATAAATCTGTCTGATATAAAAATTCAAGCCCAGTATCAAATGACACCGTCGCTTGGTGTGTCTGTGTAGTTGGTGTTGCCACCCGATTTCCCGACCGTCTTCATTTTCCCCTTTGAAGTCGTGTTTATTTTTTAAAACGCAAATTATCCAGTCTGGAAATCTGTATACTACATTGCTGGCACGCTGGCAATACCAATACATATTTAAAAAAAAACTTACAAAATCTAACTTCTTTTGGTAGATTTCTTAAGAATGCATTTATAATAAATAACCTTATAATTTATAGCCTTTGAGATGTGGTCGTACAGACAAATTCTCGGAATTTCCTGGAGAGACCACGTCACGAACAATAAGAACCATCTCAGAGAGGCGAGCCCGATGGATTGGTCACATCATGCGCCACGATGGTCTTCTTCACGATATTGTGGAGGGGATGGTTGAGGGTAGAAACTGTAGAGGGCGCCCCAGACGGGAGTATTTGCAGCAAGTATTCGAGGACATGAATTGTAGTGCTTATGCTGAGCTGAAAAGGGTTACGGAGAACCGAGAGGAATGGAGATTGAGATGCAAGATTCTGTTGCTGCAAACCAATCCACCGGATTGATACCACGAAGAAGAAGATACTTTATAGATTGGGGTTCCACTGTGTTCATCGTGAGTCTCCGTAAAAAATAATTATGCGTGAATGCTGTAATCTATGACGTAGGTGGATCAAAAATCCACATACTGCACTTTGCTATATGTCAATAAAATACACAACAAGAGATCTCCATTACCTTCTGTTAAAAAAATGTCTTGTGAATTCAAGTATTTTAACTTTTACGTAAGCCCGGATTCTTGTAAATATGTTTAATTTATTTTGATTTTTGTAGTTTTTGTCGGCGGGTATAGCTCAGCGGTTAAAGCGTCTGCTTGCCAAATCGAAGGTCGTGGGTTCGATCACTAACGAAAATTAATAAAAAAAATATTTTAATTGATTTCAGAGCTCTAAAATACCGCCGGTTGATGTGAATTTACCCTCATTCTTCACCTGCATAATGGCAGACATAGCCTATTAATCAAAATAACGTAGATTATGGATGATACTCGTACGTGTACTGTAAAGTCTATGATGTTGGCGGATCAATACTCCACATGCAGCGCTTAAGCATATGTATCATATTAAGCGTCATAATATCCACAGATCGGACTTCAGTATAACCATCTGTCGGTATTTTCCTGTTTGTTTTTACATAAAATAATGCATAAAATACCACATATACTTGCAAATTTAACAAAATAATCATTTTTTAAAGTTTAGTATAAAAAATAAAAAGAAAATCTTTAAGTGTTGCCAGGGGTGGATTGTTACATTACCGATATATTTTTTATTCGAATTTCCTTATTCCCTGATTGAGGAGACTCCATGTTATTAACTCCGCAAATGGGAAAAGCGCGCAGTGGAGGGGGTGTGATTGGATGGCCGCGCAACTCCGCACGGAGCTCCTCCTCAGCTCATTCCTCTCGATCCTCTTGCAAAAGTAATTAAGATTACTTATAGAGTGGAGACAACTCTTTAAAAAAAAATTTGCTGCGAAACTCATCAGCGTAAGAATTAATGTTTTAAAAATACAAGAACAAATATTCACGAAGGGCTTCTCAAACGAAAGAGCCGCATTTTATAATTTTTTAGTACTTCTTGGAACATCACAAAAGACATCCCATCAACATCAACAGGGATGACGGTTTGATTCTCAAAACAGCATGGCTTCCACCTCTTAGCACACACTCAAAAACCTGTACAGACAAGCAAGAACGACCACAGTCCGACATGACGCTCGTGAAGGTACGCTTCTTGGAACATACCCATCGTACACGATTCTTCGACATGACGCTCGTGGAGGTACGTTGGGCTGACGGCCATACTACCTCCAGACACCAACTCATCACTAAATCATCAACCCTGAAGAAGTATCATCTGTGAAATTCTATCATCCTTATTATCACAGGAGTTTACTATGAATGGGTGTTCTCCGCGAAACGATTTTTGTATACCACTAATTTTAATGAATTGGCTATGACTGGCATTTTACGGGTCAGGGATCAAATTCACAGCAACCGTTGATATTTTACAGCCCAGAAATCGATTAAAAATCTTTTTTTTTAATCTCCGTCGGGGATCGAACCCACGACCCTCTGAGGTCTGCATAAACGGCAGCAACTAGGTGAAAACTAAATTAAATCTGTAGTTAAGAGCACCATGTTCAGTCATGAGATGGGTAGACCAGTGATCAATGTTTATCCATTTAGCAGTGAGTCTATAATTTATGACCAATGTTTTTAACATTCTTTGATCCTCTGTTGATACTCTCCTCTCATGTATATCTCTCTATGACACTTTTAATGACCTTTATTTTATGTGGAAGACCTGCTGTTAGATTCCACGTATCTGCGCCATAAGTTAATACCGAGGGATGCATTGGTTAAACGCCAAAATTTTTAGACATTGCGGAATTTTCGCTTCAAAAATGTCGTACTTACTTTCATGTTTTATTCATACGGTCGCCAAAAATTGATGGCATTGTATTACGTCACTTTCCATGAACTATTTGGATATTTTTTTTCACTATTTTACCAAACTGAGTCGCGAATATGAAAAAAATCGTTTTTAAACAGGCGTCAAAACATTTTTTTCCCATTTTCCCCGCTACTGGCTCGCCCTGATTTGCATGGATATGATATTTTTTCTCCGCAGCTTTGACATCCACCCACGTCCTCCACACCCCACGTCGCCCCCATAGCTTGCGGTCTTCGTCTCTTCTTTTTTATCATCTCCTTTACGCCTGTGTTTATTTAAAAAATGGCGGCCATTTCGCGAGGCACACTCTAATAACTTAAATAAAGGGTTCGCCAAATAACTTTTTTTTTTAAAATGGGGCGCAAAACATCGAGTGTAGCTTCGGCTGTGTGGCACGTAGCGCCGTCCTGTTGAAACTTAAATGTTGCCAATATCCTCCTCTTCAAAAATGGCCCGATAACGATCGCCATTGACTGTAACGGCCACTCCTTGCTCATTTTCGAAGAAAAATGGCCTGATTTTCAAAGTAATGTCGCAATATTTCCCGGCGTTGTTCAAGCCTATACAAAACCATATTCGTTTAGCGGAAGGATAAAACTAATTATCTGTTGAATCAGACATGAGCTAAGTGTTACCATTCACGAAATAAGCACTAGTTGAAAAAAAAACGTTAGATGGCGGACCCTTTATATATATACATAAGTTATCAAAAATATTTATTCATTTTTCTATATCTACTCCCTCAACAAGAGCATATGAATACCACGAGTCGTCACCGCATCTCATTTCAGCTCCGCCTCCGGCAGCTACGCCGAGTACATTCTGTATTTAGTTCCCGACGGCCTACCAGGATGGCGAGAGCCAGGGGGCTTGAAGAAAAGGCAGCCGTGGTTAATGATTTTCTGCAGCATTGTGAATACATATCCCAGCCACAAATATAAATTGATTAATTTGATAAGCCGTAGATTTGTGTTTTTAGTAATATTAAACATATAATAACACAGATGAAGCTCTCATTCAAGGCGAAACCGCGGTATTCCTACAAGTGAATAAACAGTGTTTAGCGTGATTTATGTTAAAACAAGGTAATAATTGTCAATTAATTTAATACGAATATATTTGTTCTTATCATGATATGTCTTTTTTCTTTTACTATATCCGCTCCATGTTTAAATCATGTGGACACGACAAATTGTCATTTCACAGTTCTGTAAGCTTAGATTGTATACGATTTGTCCCAGAACACTTGTATACCCGGAGACCCCCATGGGAACATAGATGGTTCCCAGGAGCCTCCAGGGCAAGAGCCCGTGAACTTGCAAATACTGAGGCTGTAGTATAGTAGTAGACTCTAGCCCAGGAGGCTTCCAGGAACAATCTCTGTTCTCATGTAGACTTCCAGGTACACAGGTGTTCTGTGACAAGGTATAGACAGCCTGAGCTAACAAAACTATGACACGATAATTTGTGGTGTCCATATGCTCCAAATATGGAACGGATATGGTACAAAAAATATTCGTATCGGCTCTCTAGTTCGTGCATATATCCAACGTGAGTCGTGTATTTGCACATTTCCTTTCCGCGCATTCCTCCCGTTTGATTTGCCGACTGGTACTCAGTTAGCGCCGTCACGGATTCACGTCACGTAGTCGCTTGCTCGTCTTTAATAGGTTGTGGGTATGGGCGGAGCAGCCACTAGAGGAACTCAGAGGGACTCACTGCAACTCTGCTTTACTAAGAGACACTTAATGGATCATATCGAAAATGCAGCAAAAATATATAATCATTTCCAATAATGCTATATAAATACGTCTTCTTAAAGTAGGTCGAAGAAATGGTCGTGGGGACCGCGCTGTGCATGTCTAAAAACTAAGGCTTCCAAAAAACTAGGTGGATTATATAGATCACTGAGGTATTTCAACGATAAACAACTTCTTCTTCTATATAAAGAACAAATACGACCTATCCTTGAGTCACCTTTGGATTGGAGCCCCAAAATACCTTCTAAACTTAAATGACTCAGTTCAAAGAAGAGCAATTCGTTCGATAAAGAATAACATTCTTACGTCTAACCTGCAATCAATGGAACATAGGCGTAAGATTGGTTCACTTAGTCTTTTCTACCGTTATTACTATGTTCGCTGCTCTTCGGAACTAAAATAACTAATTCTTTCTGCACCCACCCACAACCGACAATTTTGTTTTACACTTGCTGAACATCCATACACGGTTAATGTGTGTGGACCAAGAACTGTCAATTTCAAAAGTTTCTTCCTAAATGTCACCGGTAAGCTTTGGAATGCTCTTCCAGTACATGTCTGTGTTTCCTCCTTCCTACAATCTGGATATCTTCAAGAAACAGATAAATATACACTTGCAACCTCTTAAACTCACACACAAACACGAACACAACACACGTTTCCGCATGTAGCGTCCAGCCTCCCTGGATGAGTGTCATAGAGAGCACCGGTTGTGGTCTCCTGCATGTGTTTACATAAGAAAAAATAATTGTGACATATTGTGTTGATAATACGTTCCAAATAGAGAACGGATACGTGAAGAAAAAAAAACAATTGGCCTTGAATTATTTATTATTTTAACTTAGTAAATGTTTGAACTTATTTACTTCTTCGACATACCTGTATATCTTAGAAAAGTCAGGTATTTCCACAAAAAAAAAACATGAAAATATGATTTCTCCGAGCGCCTTTTCTATATTCTACAATATCAATTCTTACATATATCCAGCTGAGAAAATAGATGTCTCCTTGACCGTCACGTCCAATATCCCAGCATCCCACGGTCCAGCGCCTCAATATCAATCTCCATCTCACTTTGAACATCCACATCTCATATTCACAGCGCCACTTTACATTACAGCAACCACAAACGGATCCCAACACCCACAGAATCATTTGAATTTATTATATTCCTGGTCAAAGGGATCAATAGATGATAACTTGTAGATATTGGTTTATATATACAAGTATTTTTTGTCTTAAATAGCTGCTTTCTTTACATTTCTTAGAGTCTCATAGAAAAATAGCTCCTCTTATCTGTCCATTTATTTCCGTGAGTTGTGTTTGTGTTTGTGTGTGGTTTGGGGAGATTCAAAGTGTATATTTATCTGGATTTTTAAAAATATTTATTAGAATATCATTTTATTATTTCAATATTCTAAGCTACTTTTATAGATTATTGACTGTATTACAATATTATAAGTAATTAAATATACACATACTATAACGCAACAAATTCTTTTTATACGCATCAATCAAAATATAATATACGCATTGGTTCGGGCAGTAGATGGTCGTGTGGTCAAGGGTAATGAACAAATGGTTGGTTCCAAGGTTCGCTGGTTCGCATCCCGCCTCTTGCCGATATTTTTTCTGAACGAATTGGTGCGTATAAAAAGAATTTGTTGCGTTATAGTATGTGTATATTTAATTACGTATATGTATCTGTTTCTTGAAGTGATCCATCGTAGGAAAGAGGAAACACAGACACTGGAAGAGCATTCCAAAGCTTACCGGTGGCATTTAGGAAGAAACTTTAGAAACTGACAGTTTTTGGTCGACACACATTAAGCTTCTATAGATGTTCGACAAGTGTAAGACGAGTTTGTCGGTTGTGGGTGGGTGCACGAGGAATTAGTTCTTTAAGTTCTGAAAAGAAACGATTTTGGTAATAACGGTAGAAAAGATTAAGTGAACCAATCTTACGCCTGTGTTCCATTGATTGCAGGTTAGACGTAAGAGTGATTTGTTTATTGAATGAATTTCTATTCTTTAAACTGAACCAAATAAATTTAGAAGGTGTTTTGTGTCTCGAATCCAAAGATGACTGCCGTATTCAAGGAAAGGGGGTATTTATCCTTTATATAGAAGAAGTTGTTTGTCATTGAAATACCTCAGTGATCTATACATTACACCGAGTATTTCAGATGCGAGACTTGCTTTAGACTTAATTGACTCATTATACTCGAGTTTATCCGAGATTTATACTCTAAAGTTGTTGATGGAGCTTTCTTTTCAAAGACAACAATCATTGAAAGATATTTTTATTATGATTTACGTTCCGGATAGGTATATCCTTGCTCGTAGCCATCCATTGTATCTTTTCCGGTTAGTACCTGTGGAAGGCTATATTGTTCGCTCTCACCTAATCATTCTTATTGACGTGGAAAAAGACGTACTCCGTGGACTATCATCTCACTCAAGCGTTTACCGGACAAGGAATTTTCAGAGAATTCCTAAAAAGATTTGGCCTCTCTTCTTGCGACGCATGTCCATGTGATCCAGAGAGCCACTCTCTCATGGAGTGCATCATCCATGAGAACAGGAGACACATTCTGGGTTTGTCGCCTGGGAGTCTCTACCATTTCTTGGGAGAGCTTTCCTAAATTGCTGCTTAGTTCTGACGGTCCCTTGCTGTTTCTTCTAACTTCATCATGGAAATTTTCTGGGCTATAAGAGCGGTTAACGAGGCTGACATGGAATAGGCTCCTACGTTCTTCAACTATTTCTCAGACGTTTATTCTAACCTTGTGTGTAACTTGCAGGTTACAACACGCAACAATATATATTTTTATTAAGTGAAAAAACACTTCTTTCTTCACAAATTCAAACCATCGTACCTCTTATATTCTACGCAGGAATCTACGTTCAAAACAAACCGCATTGAATTTTCTTGAGATGGCAAGATTCACTGCAGTAAAGAATAATAGGGACGATACAGGTGCTGTATAGTCGGTGTTCCTTCGCAAGTGATAGCTTCACAATGAAGTAAGTTAAAGGAGAATGTTGGTGTAAATAATGTATTCGGTGGTAATCTTCGTGGGATACAATGTAACAATTGGCGTTAACAACTCGACCATTGACGCGAATCATCGATTTCTCCGCTCCATCGGCATTCTATCCGACGTAAAAAGAAGACCTTAAACGCAGTGTTGCCATCCCAACAAAACGTCATCCATTCATTAATTATTATCATTAGTCCACGAGCCGCCTTGGTCCTCGCCTCATCCCATGTAAGCCCTGCCTCTTGTAGGTCCATCAAATACATTCTGTATATAGTTCCTGGCGGCCTTCCAGGACGGCGAGAGCCTAGAGGCTTGCAGAAAAGGCCGCTGAAGCTTATTTTCAATTTTATTTATTTTTTCCTTTCAGAAACATTAACTTTTCAAAAAATCAAATTTTATCAATTCAATGCATTTCTGAAGTAAAATAATAATAAAATAAAAATACAATAGGTAACATAAATGTGGTGATGTAAATTTATTGACACATTTAGTATCACTGACCTCACACTCAGAACTAGCGTCAGGAGACTCAAGATAAACAGTTTGACTTGTAACAACAAAAACCCTGTCATAAGTATATCATGATTGACTCACAAATAACAAGGCATTATTGTCACAAAATAAAACGTGTTAACATTTCGCCTCCATAAACACCAGTACTGAATTTAAAGCAATATTAAACGAAATATGTCAATATCTTCACTCAAGTTGGTTTCAACCACTGTTCACTGCGATTCTTTCGTCTTATGCGTATCCAGGGTTGAACGATGGTCCTTTCAGGCCACATGATACCTTGCGGTACCCTAACATATTAATACATGTCCTAACCAGATCCATCTTCAAATCTTCACCGACAATAGTATGGAAGCTGCTTTGTACGGTATCTCACCTCGTCACTCGTCCGAAAATCAAACCATCGTTCCCCCTGTATTCTACGCAAACATCTGCTCTCGAAGCCCACTAATCGGCTGCACTGGCTCTTGGTGAGATGCCAAGATTCACAGCCGTTAAAAAATAAATATCTTGTTTATGATGCACTGATGCTTAAGAATCATTCCGAGCTGAATTAGAAAAATAATTAGGTATTTTCTTATATTTTTAAGGTGGGCAGCATGCAGAACAGATGACGACTCACTCAGGGCCCACAAAGGGCCCGGCGTGTAATGCCCTGCACTTAGATACCCCTGCAAAAACGCTACAAACGCTTCTAACCGGTACCGTCTCTAATGAGTCCTATACTCGTAAATACAGCGACCAGCGGTCAACAATCAGTAGCTCTATCTATAACCAATTGAAGCTTTTCAACTAAATTTGGTGCTAGGTCTAAAAAAACACATTTTTTGAGTTTTTGGCAGAAAAAAAACGTTTCAATTACTATGGATACCGCAGGAGAACATTATTTTCGGCTAGTACGTGGCGTGTCCGGAAATTGTAATATTTTGTTGGAAATCAGTTTTTATGGGACAATTATCTGAGGATAACAGGCACAGATTGTTCGTTCTCCCTAAGACTTACACTCACCTGCCAGAGACTATGCCTCTTGAAAGAGGGATTAGATTGTCGAACCACATCGGATGGTGATATATTCCACGCAAGGGAGGCCCAGTTCAGACATGAGCTCCACGAATTTGTATGGAAGAGTAATTTGTTGAGATCGTCTGTTGATGAGCATTAGGACTTTCTGTTGTTTTTCTTTATTGTTTTCTTTTTCTTAGTACGTAATGAAAGTAGCTTTATTTATATATTGTTTCTCTTTTTATTATCTTATTTCAGGATCGTAATATATGAAAAAAATATGTTTCTAAAATAAATAAATGTATTTGAATTGAATTCAGAAAATGAGGTCGCCTTAATTTAAATGTGATTTTATAATTTTACGAAAATCAATATTTTTACGTTTAAGTTAACTGTTTAAAACATATGAATTATTTACAGTCATCCCTCCTATAACGCATTTTTAAATATTGTAACGGAAAAATTTCCTATAGTGTTTGCAACGATTTTTCATATATGTAACTGTCCCTTCCATGCTGTTATTTCAAGTTGAACCGCCTCTTAAGACTATTTTCCAGGCTTTAAAGGCATCGTACGATCTTTTAAAAACGTTATAACGACTGTATTAGGTAATTCGGATAATTCTAATTGTATTTTTAACACACCCAATTTTACACTATAATCAAATAATTATTCTATTTTGACAGCCGATATAACAAAGCTTATTTGTAAAAATATTTTGTTTGATTCTACGCAATAGTATTTTTTTGATACCCTTTTAAATCTTCTTCGTAGTATCAATCCGGTGGATTGGTTTGCAGCAACAGAATCTTGCATCTCGATCTCCAGCTGATACATGGGATGTCTTTAAGACCTTTAATGTGGTATTTTCCCCTTTATTTCCACATCCTAATGCCGTTGACCATAAAGGTCCATCCGCCTTAGGAGAGCATTTACTACCTCCAGGACAATAGAGTGCCCTAACCAGCTTGACCTGATGAGGTTAGCTGGGTGTTAGCTTATTCCGGCCAACATTCGGTCCCTGTCTATATTGGCCGACTGATGTCGCTCGCCCCCCACCACGAGAAGGAGATAGATCAGGATTTTCCTTTCATTGAACCTGTGACCTTAAGGCATTTCGCAAAGTCCTCCAGTACTTTTAGGGGGCCTTTTAAATATGAAGAATGAAAAGCAGCATTTTCGGAATGATTAAAAAAAAAACACTTTAGTAGCAAAACTAAATGCGTATGGAGAAGATGTATTCACAAAACCCCAGTGCCTGGTTTCTTTAATTTCGATCTGAAAATTTTGACGCTGAAATGCACCCCGTTCTGGAAAGCCATTTGAAAGTTCATTCGGGATTATAAGCTGTCATAGACCGTGGCAGACAATTTTATGGCGGTGATATGTGACGACCATATGCTCCAACTGGCAACAGAATACAGAAGCAATTTGACTTTTAAGAAAGTTTTTCGATCACTGCAAATAGACAAATCAAAACTGTCGGCGCTCTTTGAACAAAGGCATCGATTTTTTTACTCAGTTTTTCTTTCTTTTCGTGTTTAAAAGATGATCAATTTGGATATTTTTTTGTGTAAACACACGAACAGAAATGCAGCAGTCGACGAGGGATATGAGCGAAGTGTTAAAGCGATTGGCTGTTTTGCGAGAGGTCGCAGGTTCGATATCTAGAGCAACTAGCCTCCATTATTTGAGTTCTTCTACGATCTTTCTCGTTTATTATTTTATATTTCAGAGACACTTCTGTCATAGATCTCTCATGAAGATCATAGCACGTTGAGACACCTATATTTTATGTGTAAGACCTGCTGCTAGATTCCACATCTCTGCGACATACTTAACACTGGGAGAATGCATTGGTTAAACGCGATAGTTCTAATTGTTGCGGATTTTTTGTTTTAAAAATGTACAGTAAGGCCCCGCTTTACGCGGGGGATACGTTCCATCAAAGTAGAGCGTAATGCGAAACAGCGCTAAACGAGGCTATCTTAACATGTAAATAATGGGGTTAGGTATTAAATTTAATAGTTATGTTATTTTTAATAAAAATAAAACCAAACATTTATTTCCTACAAAAATAAAAACAATATACCTTTTTTGCCTTTTTGTCAAGAAGGCATCTAATATAGTTTGCGTTTTGCGTTCTGTTAGAAGTTGTTGATAAGTGGATAAAGCATCTATAACACCCCGTCTTGCTTTTGATCTCCTGTCAAAATTTGGATCGTTTTCAACAAATTGATCCATAATTTCAGTTACAGTGGTCAAACTCTTTTTTAACAAACGCCATCGAAAGTTCTTTTTGCTCTTCTTCGAAATCACTAATACCAATATTTTTGTTTTCTCCTTGCTCAGCTAATTCCTTGAGCTCATCATTAGAAAGACTAGCTGCTGTTTCTTGAACTATTTCTTCGACGTCTTCCACATTTACCTCATCTAACCCGGTTGTTTCGTTAATTCCACTATTTTTCCACTATTTATGCACAATTTTGGGGAATAACCCCGAGTTGAAATAAAATGGTGCTAAAAAGAAACAGCGCTAAACGAGACAGCGTTAAGCGGGGCTTCTTTGTACTTAATTTTTCCAAATGCTGCCCCATCCCAGTTGTAACGGTTGTGGTACTTAACCAGATAATTTTTATGTATATATTCACATTCTCTGGGACTGTCAGTTCCTCTCGTTAGAAAGAGGAGTCCCTTTTGATGCAGTTCGAGGTAATCGCCTCGGCCCTATCGGGCATGCAGACTTTGTGGCCACCAAAAAATATTTCAACGCATTTACAATCTTTGCTCGTATTTTCGGTGAGAGAATCTATCTTACATCTCCATCTCTTTACAACCCATGAATGCGATTCTAATCTCTTTCACGGGTACTTTCTAGCATTTCTGCGCAGTGGCCACAATTGTTCAGAGGGAACTCCCACTGGACTTATCAGTTGCTAACTGATCATAATCTGAATGAGCGCGCGTCATCAAGGAGACTTAACTGTCCTCCGGTGTGATGCAGGTGTGAGGCGGGTAAAGTCCTGTCTAGGTATGTATATATAGAGATAGTTTGATAGGTATTTCTATTGATAGATAGATAGAAAGATAGGTAGAGAGATAAATAGATAGATAACCTATAGTCCCTTTATGTAGGCGGGGTTGAGAACTGCTCGGGGAATCCCAGCCCATGAATATAAATACTATGGAGGTACATAGTTGACGTGCAATGTACAGGAATCGCCAATATACTAGAATACTAGAAATTAAATGTACTTTTTTATGTAAACACATAGAGGAGAATTCCGACAGATTGCGGTAGTGATGCTAAAGTTTTATCTGTGGAATTCTATGTTGCATACCATGCTGCATATGGCTAAGCGCTGCATGTGGAGCGTTGGTCCGCCAGCCCGACATTCACGCATCTTTATTATTAAACGAATTCACTGCGGATGGGTTGGTCTTCACGGGACGACATTCGTTTACCGCCATTTTTTAGGCTACGACTGGCATTTTACAGGTGAGGGATCAAATTCACACTAACCGAGGTTATTTTAGAATTTAGAAATCGATTATTATAAAAAAAACTCCATCGGGGAACATTAACTTATCCGTTAACTATTAAAATTCATCTCAAAGTGAATTCTAGAAATATGCAATTAATAAACAGACCAGTGGTTATCGTAGAGAAATAACTTGAAAAAAGGATAATTGGAGCTTAAAAAATTGTGTGGCAGCAGTTTTTGGCGTCCATATGCTCCATCTCCTTCGTAGTAGTATCAATACGGCGGATTGGCTTGTAACAACAGAATCTTGCATCTCGATCTCCACTCCTCTCGGTCTTCCGCAACCCTCTTCAGCTTAGCATAAGAGCTATAACTCATGTCCTCGAACACTTGCTGCAAATACTCACGTCTAGGGCGCCCTCTACAGTTTCTACCCTCAACCGTCTCCTCCACAATGTCGTGAAGAAGACCATCGTGGCGCATGATGTGACCGATCGCCTCTCTGAGATAGTTCTTACTAGGTGCCTATCTTCCTTGATTATGTTGAGAGCCTCATTGTTCGTGACATGGTCTCTTCAGGAAAATCCGAGAATTCTTCTGTATGACCACATCTCAAAGGCTTCTAGTCTTTTTTTATCACTTTTTATCACGGAGCCTTAAATTAATATTCTTTGACTCAAGAATTTTTGCTTTTTTATTGAAAGCTAGCCTTGCTTGATGTATTCGACTGTTGACTTCTCTTTTTGTTCTGCCATCCCAGGTGATCGTATTTCCAAGGTATACATTTTTTTTTTGCATTTTTTAGGGGTACTCCTAGCATTGATATATTATGTTCTGCTGCTTATTGCGGCTTACTCTCATGACTTTGGTTATTGTGCTGTTTATCTTCATATTGAAGTTGAAATTAAATATGTCTTCCATGAATGTCAGCGCTTCAGTGAGTTCATCTTCAGTTATTTTTTTCCATCTAGAGTACTGATATGAACGATTTATAATGTTTCAAGAGTCCGCGGGCCTTCGTTGACAGTCCCTGTCGAACCCAGGACACGTGTTTTCTAACTAGATACGAGAACAGGGAGAGTACCGCTTCATGCAACTATATCTTCCGTAATTACATAATGCACGTGGTCCATATATGCGCCACGAAACTCAGACAAGAGTCTCGAGCAAGTGGAATATCTGAGCTTAGATGGGTTAAGAGATTTTTAAATGACAACAATTTTTTTGGGAGTATTTAATTCAACTAACGGGCAGTAATTATATAGCAAATGGCCAGTAATAAATACCTAAAATATAAGTAAAAAATAATAATTAAGTAATATGGCTTTAGAAAAAGAATAAATTGGCAGTTAATAATTAATAATAGGTTAGGTTAGGTTTCCATTTTATGGGTTAATTATTCAGTAATTGTACATCCATTTTTACCAATATTTAGACAATTTTAGACAATTATTTATTTATTTCTTTCAATAACATTACAAAATATTCTTACATCTTAATTCATTATTGAAGTATTTACATAAAAGTGTGGCCCTGTAAATTTATTGACACACTTAGTGTCAATGACCTCAGACCCAGAACAAGCGTTAGGAGACTCAATGCAAATAGTTGACTTGTAACAACAAAAACCCTGTTATAAGTAAAACATGGATGACCCACAAATAACATGGCATTATTGTCACAACATCAAACTTTCAAAATTTCGCCTTCATCAACACTAGCACTGAATCTGAAGCAATATAATATTGAATATATTACTGTCATTTTAATTAAATAACTGATCACATTCATACTGAGACGTTATGTAAGGTTAGGTTAGGTTAGCGAGACATCCAGTGCGCCAGTTGTCCCGTGCACCAGACGTCCAGTGCGCCCCACGTCTTTACCGATGAGCCTTTGAACAAATTGTCTGGGATTGAAATGCGGCGGAACCATAAAATTCCCACCAACCTGGGTATTTTAGACCTCAGAAATCATTTTTTTTAAATCTCCGTTGAGGTACGAACCCACAACCTTGCGTTTGCTAAGCAAACGCTTTAACCACTGAGCTTTACCCGCCTGCCTCATGAAAAGGCAGCTGTAGTAATAATAACATATACGAGTATTACATATGTATTGTATTATGTACACTCTTACATTGTAAATTAACAAAGTTATGTCTATAAACTTAATTCAAAGTAATCTAGTTTATTAGTGCAGTGTATTAGACTGATGCTTTAAGTAGTCCTCCCATACAACGGTGGGGTGACGATTAATACGCAATAAAGCGGGACCCTCGCTACCAAAATAATTCGGGACAATGGCAATATCATAAGCTGCTAATCCCCTGGGCGGGGTTGCTAATATAGCGACAACCGCGATGTCTGGGACGGTTGGGGCGCGACCAATCTACAAGTTATCTGAAATATAACGTGAAATCGCTTGGCGAAAACCCTCAATGTTCCAACCTGGTTTTGGAGATCCAGATACTGGACGCAAGTAAAAAGCTACTTGTTAGAGAATTGCTGAAGGAATTTCTGTGATTCTAGGTGCATCAGTTAGATGTCAAATAGACCTCAGTCTAAGGCTACGATGTCAGTATACTAGAGCGAGTCTCATATTGCCTTCTTTGTTAACACGTTGCTTACCACGAAATACGTAGGAATGGATGAGATTCGCTTGGTGAAAACCCTCCCTGTCCCGTCCTGGTTTTGGAGATCCAAATGGGGTCCTGTTACTGGACGCACGTAAAAAGCTACTTGTAAGAGAGTGGCTGAAGGCCTTCCTGTGATTCTAGGTGCATCAGTTAGATGTCAAACAGACCTCAGTCTAAGGCTGCGAAGAGAGTATACTACAGCGAGTCTCGAATTGCCTTCTTTGGTAACACGTTGCTAACCACGAAATACGTTAAAATTAATGAGGAATGGTAAGGTTGGGAAATGGATTCTGCAGAATGGCAGACATCGCTGACATCTTCCGTTTTATTAAAGCGACTCCAGATAGCGGAATTGTCATTGGGATGCATGGCGGATGGATGAGGAGCAGGTCGCCAAAGCAAATGACTCGTAGAGAAGCACATTTGACATTTATTTTAAGTGAATACAAGAAGACTGACAAACTTCGGTCTTCTGCCCGGGACACAAACAATGATGTGTACCTTACAGTGCCCGGGTAGAAATGTTACTCCGGACGGAACAGTAAAAGTGCCCAAAGACCACATATCGGCCATCTGTCGAACTATCCGCTTCGGAGCGGCTGTTAAATCAAACAAACACAATTGCGCATACAAGCGGCGCCACTTACAGAAAATCGTTGGTTCGATGCCCGACGGAGATTAAGAAAACATATATTTAATCGATTTCTGAGCTCTTAAATACCCCCGGTTGATGTGAATTTGATCCCACACCCACAAAATGACAGTCATAGCCTATTAATCAAAATTGGTTGTAGACGAAAGTCGTCCCGTGAACACCACGCATTCATAGTAAATTCCTGTAATAATAAGAATGATGCGTGAATGTCGATGCTGTAGTTTATGACGTTAGCGGATCAACACTTCACATATTCATATGTAGAATGGTAAGCGTCATAGAATCCACAGATAAAACTACAAAAGAATCACTTTATCACCATCTGACGGTATTCTTCTATATGTTAGTAATTAAATACATATACACATTCTTTAAACGCGTCAATACATTCAGAAAAATATCGGCAGAAGAGGGATGCGAACCGCGGACCTTAGAACCAACTTTGGAATATATACTATAGAGACATCTATCATACGATGATAGCAATGACATAAATACAAGTTCCAGCTCGGGTCAGCTCAGGCAAAGAAAAAGCCGAGGTGACTAAGCGGTATAAATACCTGGGCAAAGAAGGTTCCGCGGTTCGCATCCCGCTACTGCCGATATTTTTCTGAATGAATTGACACGTTTAAAGAGTTTGATATACAGTATGTGTATATTTAATTACTAATAATATTGTAATATAGTCAATGATCTATAAAAGTAGATTAGAATATTGGAATAATAAAATAATATTCTAATAAATATTTAATCCATATCTTCGATATGTGTTTACATAAAAAATAAAAATAAATAATCATCATCATCATCACAAGTGTCATAAACTAGATCCTGGATGACCATATGACCCAGACTCTCTCGTTGGGGAGAGAGATGCCTTCGCTGTTTTTGCTGGAATAAAACGACGCTGCTCATGAATACTGATGGAGGTGGGGGCGGGAGGAATCCGAGAAGGCAACACGGAGGAGCCGAGCCGGGGGAGACTCACCCTCTAACAAGAGAGGAAATAATGCGACTATGAAGGGATGATTGTCGTTTTTATTGGGCTTTATTTGCTTTTTATTCAATTTCGGTCCGCGTTTTTGGGGTCAGCCATCTAAGATGGAACTCAACCGGACTGTCGATAAAAAAATATACGTTTCCGATTGCTATATTCGTGCTCGGTGTTGCAGCAAACTATAGTTTTATCAAATATCTACGGTAAATAATCGATTCACGTAATATGTTAAAATTGAAATTTTACACTTGTAGTAACTATTCTTAAAAAAGCAAGTAATTTGATCAAAACTACATTCAAATTCACAGAAAACATGAACAGTTGCAAAAAATAAACGACAGGCACTGGGATTCGATCGATAAACCCTTACAAGGATAGTAACACTTATAATTGTTATTTATATTTTTAGCGTTCACTTTCCGATACATTTTAATATTAAGTATATAAGAAGATTTCACAGACTAAGAGACCTGTACGCCAAGATTTTTGTCAGATTTCAATAGCCAAACTATAGCAGACTAACATTTGAAACCTATTATGTGGACGAATTGATCAAAACTACATACAACATTAAAATAACATTATTTTACAATATTCCCCGTTGTACAACATTTCCCTGATAGACACACCCCTACCCCCTCTCCTAAATAAAATGGATTCGACCACTTATGAAGTGCTATGCAGCTAAGTTGTCTCTTGACAAGTGATGGATTGAGGAAGGCTACGAGTTAGTCGAAACTGCAGTCTCCTAAAAAGAGAACATATCTTACGTGATCAATGTAAAACCAAGGTAAATAAGAAAATATGTATTATTTATAATGGATTTCAAAATGAATGCTGAAAACATTGAAAAAAATATCTTACAACAATAAAAATACATTTAATTTCAAATTTCGTGTGTGTGAAGGGTGCAAAAAGGTTTTCAAACCCACTGATCCCTCAGGCTTATACGCGATAAACCGGGATTTAAAGGTGTTGGGTTTCAAAAAGGTTTCTTATCTGATAAATCTGCGCTGTAAAGGGCCATATGTGCGGCGCATCGGACCGTGGCGCTCTCGACGCGAAACCCGGCACACACCCATTGTCATACTAATCCTACATTTTAGCATTATTACATGCTTTTTTATCTTTCTTTGATAAAGATCGACGGCTTAGATGCACAACGCGGCAAATACGTTATCACGTTTTTAGATTGCATAATGAGCGATTAGAGCGTTTTTTATGACAAATATGTTGTGGTTTTAAGAAAGGGTGCTAGTTTATTTGTTTTTATTCTTCTATTTTTTAAATATATTTTTAATATTCTTGCACTGCGTATTGTAAGTTCCATTAACATTTTACTTGTAGCTGAGATAAAGCAATTTATTTTATGAAATTTAAAGCTCACTAGGGGCATTTCTACTGGGCGCTACGCGGCCTAATAACAAACTATTAAATGACAAAGTAACTTCTCAAAAGAAATCGACAGGCGTATACAACTGGGATGGGCAGCATTTGGAAAACTAAAGTACATTTTTATAGCGAAAATTCCGCAATGTCTAAAAACTAAGGCGCTCCCTGTATTAACTTATGGCGGAGAGACGTGGAATCTGACAGCAGGTCTTACACATAAAATAAAGGTCGCCCAGCGTGCTATGGAGAGATCCATGCTAGGAGTGTCGCTAGATACAATCCGAAACGAGGAAATACGCAGAAGAACTCAAGTAGTGGAGGCTGCCCAACGAATAGGCACACTCAATTGGCAATGGGCGGGACATATCTGTCGAAGAGAAGACGGTCGATGGGGAAGAAAAGTATTGGAATGGCGCCCAAGAACTGGCAAACGAAGCATTGGCCGACCCTCTGCAAGATGGACTGACAACATAAGAAGAATAGCGGGAGTGACATCTCTGCACGCGGAGGCCCACCTGGGACCATATATGGTTCTCATTGCTCTCCAGAGCAAAAGCCTAAAGATTAGGAGGACTATAGAGACGGCTGCTGTAGTATCCGAGGCATATTTTTACATGATTGTTAATATACTATTTTGAATAGATGCTCTTGAGGCCTGAATCATGTGGTCCTAAGGAGCAGCGCGTCCCGAGATGTGCAAACACATTTAGTGTCAATGACCTCACACCCAGAACAAGCGTCAGGAGACTCAATGCAAATAGTTGACTTGTAACAACAAAAACCCTGTTATAAGTAAATCATGGACGACCCACAAATAACATGGCATTATTGTCACAACATCAAACTTCCAAAGTTTCGCCTTCATCAACACTAGCACTGAATCTGAAGCAATATAACACTAAGTAGAGTTGGTACTAATTTATTTGATACGAGACCCTATTTTTATACTCTAGTTTACAACATGAGTAAGCATTCATAAAAGTAATATTAATACATTGAATTTCATACACCGCACATTCCTCTGGCTGAATGAATCTAAGATAAAGAGTATAATTATAAACTATAATTACTTTAAAGACTTTTGGATGTTTAATACAACACAGTTATATTCAAAATAACGTTTTGAACAATGGTTTTTGCTATAATTTGTATGTGTAAAAAGCTTTTCTCATACATCACAATACGGCACGACAGTGTTGCAAATTTCGCGTAGCGTGATACACGATCATATGAGTACTTACTTTTAATATGCCCTAAGTACCCCGCTTTCAAGGTGACTTTACGCCCCTTGTTGGATAGCAATACTCGTATTTAACTACATATTTGTATAGAGAGTTAGTGGACGAGTGGTTAGAGCTCCGCGGCAAGTCGGCACGCGTCCAATAAAACAAAAGTGTTTGTAATAACTGATTTGTATGCAATGTGCTTAAATCGAATCCCAGCCCTACGTACTGGGGAGCAGTTATACGCAACCTTTTATACTTTTCACAAATTCATACTGACATCAGCATGAAATAGCCCTTGCTGACTGGTACCGAAAACCTCGATGCACAATCATTCGTCTCTTATTTCTGTTCGCTTGTCGACATGCATGTATCGCCATATTGGCATTTGGGACTAGTTACGGAGATCGTGACTTGTGGCGCTGTGCGACAGCCCATCACGGGTGCGCCAGTCGTGTGCCGGCCGTCGGCGAGAGCATATTGTATTTTGGCCCGGCCGAATGCTGTGACTAAATCCGGGCCATAAGTTTGTAAAATTTATCGTAAATATATGTCAATATGCTTCTGAAAAAGTCTGTGTGTTATTAATCTGCTCCCCACCCTGCCACCACGCGACTGAATAACAACCTTTGAAAGAGAGGATGTTAACATAAAAGTTCTCAGATGGACCTACAGATGTAGAGATGTCTTAGAATAGGGCGTAGACAATGACCACTGAAATAAATGAGTAAGAACAAATGTTCGAGATGTATGGGAGTAAGAGAAAGGTTTTGAATGACTGTTCTTTATAGACAGTAGCTACCCCAGTGCCACTCTCAGCCAATCATTGCACTGAGAGGGTCGGAGTGTAGAGAGGGATCGCGGAGGGATGTAGCATGGATGTTTGTGGAATGTAGCAGCATTGGGTTAACACTTCTGGGTGCAAGCAAATACCCTGCGACACCCGAAACGGGGTGCAACAAATACCCTTTACAGTAGCACATTTCATACCCCATACTATAAGTGTTCAATGACTTTAAACTTTTTTCTGAACATTCGATAATTCATAAGTGGCGTACTTCGTGTATTTTTTTTATGAAAACACATACAGGATTAAGCCAACAGATGGTGATGGTGATTCTAAAGTCTCATCTGTTGAATTCTATGACGCTCACCTCGCTGCATATGGCTAAGAGCTGCATCTAGAGTGTTGATCTGCCAAACGTCATAGACTGCAGCCCAGCATTCACGCATCAACCTTATTTTTAAAGGATTTCACTACGAATGGGTGCTCTTTACGGGACGACTTTCGTCTGCCGCTAATTTTGATTACTAGGCTATGAATGGAATTTTACGGGTGAGGGATCAAATTCACACTAACCGGGGGTATTTTGGAGCTCACACCGAAGGACAGTTAAGTCTCCTTGATGATGCGCTCATTCAGATTATGATCATTTAACAACTAATAAGTCCAGTGGGAGTCCTCTCTGAACATTAGTGGCCACTGCACAGAAGCGCTAAAAAAAAGAACCCGTGAAAGAGATTAGAATCGCATTCACGGGTTGTAAGGAAATGAAAGATAGATTCTCTTACCGAAAATACGAGCGAAAATGGTAAATGCGTGGATTTTATTTTGTGGCCACATAGTCTGCATGCCCGATAGGGCCGAGGCGATTCTCTCGAACTTTATCGAAAAGGATTATTTCTAACAAAAGGAACTGACAGTCCCAGAGAAGGTGCTCTGAGATCTAAGATTTAAGGGGCGCCACAGTGGCAACTAGGGTTCGAAACTAAATTAAATGAATATAATCTGTCATTAAAAGCGCCGTGCGCAGTCATTGGTTGGGTAGACCAGTGATCATGGCTAATCCATGTCAAATTGAGCTCTTGGAACTACGTTTTCCAAGGCTCAGAAAAGCCATCCGATCTCCTCAAAAAAACTGACGGAAACTATGCCGTTTTGCACCTGAAGGTCCACTTGGGAACATATATGGTTCCCGATAAGCTCCATAGCACAAGTCCGAATACTTGACGAGGGGGTAGCTGTAGTATCCGACATCAGTCAAAAAATTGCTGGCCTCTTACTTCAAATGAAACAATGAAAAACTATCAGACATTGTTTTAAAAACACCCCAAAAAGAGCACTCGAAAAAAAATATCGTTACAAACGCTTTAGTATACGAACACTTGACTGTGTAAGCCCTCGCACGCGTCTGGCCACTCCATCGTGCTGGGAAACAGTCCACTAGAGTAATAAATGAACCGGCACTTGACTGTTTAGAGTGGAAACCAAATGGTAAGTGTACAAAGCAAATATAGGGTAGGGTAGAATTTTTCGATAGGCGTATACAACTGGGATGGGCAGCATTTGGAAAACTAAAGTACATTTTTAAAACGAAAATTACGTCTTAAAACTAAGGCGTTTAACCAATGCATCCTCCCTGTATTAACTTATGGCGCAGAGACGTGGTATCTAACAGCAAGTCTTACCCATAAAATAAAGGTCACCCAGCGTGCTATGGAGAGATCCATGCTCGGAGTGTCGCTTAAAGATAGAATCCGAAACGAGGAAATAAGCAGAAGAGCCCAAGTAGTGGAAGCTACTCAACGAATAGGCGCACTCGAGTGGCAATGGGCAGGACATATCTGTCGAAGAGACGACGACCCCCTGCAAGATGGACTGACGACATAAGAAGACTAGCGGGAGTGACCTGGATGCGGAAGGCGGGGGATCGTAGAGGATCGAGATAATGCGGGAGGCTTACGTTCTACAGTGGACGGATACAAGCTGATGATGAGGTTTTTCTTTTAATATTCAATTTTCTCTTTTTTGAATGCAATTATCACTTCCTAGTGCAGAATTTTGAAAGCAGATTCTTGCGTAGTTTTTTTGATATGTTAACACATACAGGAGAATACCTACAGATGGTGGTAATAACACTGAAGTCTCATCTGTGGAATTCTATGAAGCTTACCATGGTGCATATGGCTAAGCGCTGCATGTAGAGTATTGATCCGCCAACGTTATAGACTACAGCCCGAGATTCACGCATGATCCTTATTATTACAAGAATTTACTGTGAATGGGTGGTCTTCACGGGACGACTTTCGATGGCCGATATGCGGTCTTCGGGCGCTGTAAGTGTTACTTCGCCTTCCGAGTCAGGTAAGCATCATCGTTTGTGTCCCGGGCAGAAGACCGAAGTTTTTCAGTCTTCTTGTATTTACCTAAAGTAAACGTCTTGTCTACCTGTCATGTGAGAAAAAAATATATGTTGCGTATTGTACACTGCAAGTTACACACAACGTTAGAATATACGTCTGAGAAATAGTTGAAGAACGTATGAGCCTATTCCATGTCAGCCTCGTTAACCGCTCGTGTAGCCCAGACGATTTCCCTGATGAAGTTGATGAAGAACAGCTAGGGACCGTCCGAACTAAGTAGCAATTCAGAAAAATCCTCCCAATAAATGGTAGAGACTCCCAGGCGACAACACAGAATGCGTCTCCTGTTCTCATGGATGATGCACTCCATGAGAGAGTGTCTCACTTTCTGTTGCGTTCCTGGATCACATGGACATGCGTCGCAAGAAGAGAGGCCAAATCTTTTTAGGAATTCTCCGAAGATTCCGTGTCCGGTAAACGCTTGCGTGAGAATACCGAAGTTTGTCATTTTATTAATTTAAAATAAACGCCACTGTGTTTCTCAACAAGTTCTTTGATTCGTGACTTTCTCCTCATCCATCCACTACGCGTTCCAATGATGATCCCGGCGACTTGGAGTCATCCCATTGCTAAACGGGTCATGTCCAAAGTCTTTTCTCCAAGCCCCCGGGCACGTGTCGTCTTATAAAACCATGGGGAACTATACATATAATGCAGTCCCTTAATGGGATGAAAAAAGGACCAGTAGTAGCAACTCGTGATGCCCATATGCTTCATTTAGGGAAGCTAACATAATGATGTTAATGACGTGAATACGCGATATCATTACTCCCACGCTTAGCGTCATAGAGTCCTTGCTTCATCACCCCTGATGTTCTTTTGCGAGCTTCAGTGAAATTTTGAAGCACCCTTAATTAATGTCGTTGGTCTAATAAAATTGAACAAACACAATAGAGAGACATAAAAGCATCATATATAAGATCAAAAAGGGGATAATGCCCTTTCTATGATATTACATACAAATACGCGATAATGGTAAAGCTTCTCTAGTTTTAGAAAAGGGGTAATGCTGTACATGCAACGTTCATGATAAATTGATTAAATTTAAGATACAAATTGGCTGAGTTGACAAACGAATTATCGAGCTTAAGTTCGGTTAACACATTAAAATTTATATAAACTTGGAAAGTTCTGGAATTGATTTGACAGCGAGTCGCGAAGTTACGTCGGTAGCTGACAGCAATGATCGGATTATTATGAAGATTTCGGTACGCGATATCATTACGCCCACGCTTAGCGTCGTAGAGTCTTTGCTTCATCACCCCTGATGTTCTTTTGCGAGCTTCAGTGAAGGTTTGAAGCACCCCTAATTAATGTAGTCGGTCTAATAAAATTGAACAAACATAATAGAGAGCCATAAAAGCATCATACATTAGATCAAAAAGGGGATAATGCCCTTACTATGATATTACATACAAATACACATTAGTTGTTAAAGTTTCTTTAGTTTTGAATGGGGTGATGCTGTACTTGCAACACAGTAATTATGTGCAGTGTATCGAGGGACAGGTTTCATACTCGTATATTTAAAACAATGTTTTAGATTCAGACTCTCTTCCTTTAAAATAAAACGTATTTGTCGTTATTTATACCATCTGCTTTCACTTACAATTTCAATTTTCAATGGATAAATAATGCCTACCTTTGCAACAGCTTGTAAAGGTTCGTGGTTCGAATCATCGAATCTGCTGTTTCTTTTTCTCCGATTTGTTGACGAGATATATGTCATATAAGATGATATTTGCTGTGAATTTAATTTTTATGAATTGTTGTACATTCAGTGGTTTATAAATACTAGAATATTAAAAAAAAAAAATATAACCCACTAAAAACAATTTTAATTTCATGTTGTACATATGGTCATCACTAATTTCCGCCACTCAATTCTATCACATGTCATTTCTTAGGTTTTCACTGTCAGAATCTGTATTGTGGCTATTGGGCTTAGCTGTGTGTGGCGAATTTTGAAGCACAAATATTTCGACCGCCATTACAGGGGTCTTCTTCGAGGCTAACGATAAAAAAGGTGTCAACCCTGAAGAAGACCCATGCAATGCGATCGAAATAATGGTGATACGAAATTCGCCACACATGGCTACACCCAAAAACTACAATACCTTTCAGATGGCATTATCCAATCGTCATCCCAAGACATCTCTGCATCTGATAGTACACCTGGAAACAAATATGGTTTCCAACAACATCAGAGCAAAAGCCCGACGACATGTTTTTGGCATATTCAAGGCATATTTTACAGTGTCTTTTTTTCGTGGTATCAATCCGGTGGATTGGTTTGCAGCAACAAAATCTTGCATCTCTATCTCCACTCTTCTCGATACTCTGCAATCCTCTTTAGCTCAGCATAAGATATACAACTCATGTCCTCGAACACTTGCTGCAAATACTTCCGTCTATGGCGCCCTCTACAGTTTCTACCCTCAACCATCCCTTCCACAATGTCGTGAAGAAGACCATCGTGGCGCATGACGTGACCGATCAGCTCTCTGAGATGGTTCTTACTAGGTGCCTATCTTCCTTGATTATGCTGAGAACCTCATTGTTCCTGACGTGGTATCTCCAGGAAATTCCGAGATTTTGAAGTGATCATTTGATAATCGTATTTTTTAAAAGATCGGTTGATTAGCCCGACGCTGCCGGTGCTTGGACCATTTGGTCTTAGCAGCGGCTCAACCCGACCAGCGACAGCTATACAAGTTTTGGCCTGCGCCCTATGTTGCTTAACGTGAACCGCGCTAATGATGTGTCAATGGATAATATTGTAAAACGGTAATAAACAGTCGAATCCTCAAGTCCACCGTTTCTTTTTTATTTATCTAATTGAAGAAAAAAATATGTTTTTTCAGCGTTTCTCAAAATATCGTCTAATTCAAAATAAATTGTTTGAAAAGCTCGTTTATCGTCTAAACACAATGATTATTAACTTTTGTTATAATTCAGTGCAAAGCCGAGTGGCCCCCATTGTATCGTTATAGTTTACTGTTGGAGCCCCCTTCTGGGTTCCCAAAGTGTGCGAGCAGATAAGTTAAGTGCGGCGCCCCCTGGGGGGGTCATTAGGGGGGCACTCGCGTGCGACCCCCACTTGAAAGAAAGGGGGGCGTGACGAAAGTGAAATTGACGATATGTGTAGAAAGAGGGAATTAAGCAAGTGATTTTGTTGTAAAAAAAATGTTTTTTAAATTTATTTACATGTATATTGTGTGTATATTTATTAACCCTTTCACAACGGTAACCGATATATGCCGTCTAAGATTCCCTTACCGTTGACATCGGCAGCCGTGACATATCGTTTTGTGACATCTACGGTAGGAAATTGGAAGTGCAGTTACTCCCTTTATCAACCTACATGTATTCTTTACAGGAATCTATAAAGCATGTAAATAAATATCGTTAGGTTTCATCACAGGAGCGATTTTTCTGTAAGCCACATGTGTCAATGCCACCACATGTATGAAGATACATAATGAACTTTTGTTAAATATAATAGTTTTTATGCATCATCTGATAGCTAAAGGATACAAAAACCAATGATAAGTACATAGATAAGTACATTTATGCTTCAAATACTAGTTTTAAGCTTAAAAAAAGATTGTATTGAGAGTATAATTTCTATTCCACCCAGCCGTAACGAAAGGATTAAGAAACGTCTCTGCAGACGGGTGTTAAGTTGGTTACCTTAAGTCAATGAATGTCTCTGTACAGGGTAGCATTATCAGCCTGTGTCGGTGCACTATTGATTGTAGACCTCCCGTATGAGTCGTCATCCTCTGCCTCCCGCATCCAGGCCACTCCCGCTATTCTTTTTGTGTCGTTTGTCCATCTTGCAGAGGGTCCGTTTGCCGTTCTTGTATGACACTTCAAGACTCTTCTTCCCAATCGATCATATCTTCGACAGATGTGTCACATTGCGACTTGAGTGTGCCTATTCGTAGAGTAGCTCCACTACTTTAGTTTTCATGGGATATACTCGTTTCGGGTTCTATCTTTCAGAGACACGTATGACACTTAATGTACTTAAGATTTCAAAATTCTGCCTAAATATTTGAATAAGATTTTGGAATATACTCGTATATGAACAGTCAGCCAAATGTTAAGTTCTTAAAGGCCCACTTGGACCCTGACTACTCATGTAATGTAAGGCCGGACCCCTTGTGTGGAACGCTACTTTCTAAATACACTTTGAGGGTACTTAAATAAATTGTACGGGAACTTGCGGCGGCACAATGCGCGCTAATTCATTGAATCAAACTGTTACCGCCCCCCTCCCGCGACCTCTGGCGAGGGTTGAGGAGCGCTGGTGTGGGGCGATCGAGGACTAATTGTTTTGATTTTAATTCGGAGCGATACTAATTACCGAACGGCTCTCAACATTTAATTTTTCTGAATATATTTCAATACTCTAATAAACTAATCTTTACTATTGACATCAGCATGATGTAGTCCTTGCTTACTGTTACCGAAAACCTCTACAAATAATCTTTAGTCTTATATTTTTGTAGCTCGCCACACCTTTATGTAGATGGCGACATTGGCACTAGTACATAGTTTTGCCACCACGCCGCGGGAAGTGTGGAGACGGCAGTCAGTCCCGAGCCATAAGCATGACAACGTTAGCGTTGTGGCCGACGGTATGTTTCCGCTTGGCCCAAAGCTTGTAATGTTTTTAAGTGAATAAAATCAGTGTGCTTCTACAAGAAAGTCTGCTGCCCTGCTCCTCGTCTCGCCCCTCGCGACGTAATAACGCCCCTCTCTTTTTGATAGAGGAGGATGTTAATATATTTAATAAAGGCATACAAAAAAAGATACGAATGTTTGAGGTCGTTAAACTTGAAAAGTAATCGATGAATTATTTCGTTTTTTTTAAGGAACAGTGCATTTTGGTTAAAAAATGTTATTGGAAACTTATTATTTAGCAAATCGTTGGTCATATTTCATATTATGTGTCATCCTATCCTAACCTAACCTAATATACCCTAACATAACCTTAGATCACCTTACACAACTTAACCTAACCTTTCATAACCTAACCTAAGCTAATCTGATTCTGAGTGTACAATAAATTTATTTTGACCTTACAACGATTTCTATAAAAAACACAATTTCGCAGGTTTTCACAGATAGATTTGGAATTGTGACTTTTGGGTTGAGCCGTGTGTGGCCAATTTCGTATTTTATCCGATATTCGGATAGATCTCTCCATGGCACGTTGGGAGACCTTTATTTTATGTGTAAGACCTGCTGTTAGATTCCAAGTCTCTGCGCCATAAGTTAACACTGGGAGGATGCATTGGTTACAACATTGCGAAATTAACAACCCTGGGATTCTTGAATCTTTTAACTTCTACGTTCCAGATAAGTACACCCGTGCTCGTAGCCATCCATTGTTTTTGATCCCACTTGATACTTGTGGAGCTTCGAGCACTCAATTTAGTACAACGGCAATGGCGCTCCTAAATGGCCTACCAGCACACCTCGATCCTTTTCTTACATCCTTTTCCTCTTTTGTCGATGGTATTGTTCTTCTAGATCTCTATGATCTTTGACACGTGCCATCTTCTTCTTCTTTTATGTAATTTTTATTTTTTATTATCTTTTGTATGTACTGTATATTTATGTATACATACTCTGTTTCTTATTATCTTGCACCTTGGAACTTCGGTTCTGTCAAATAAATAAATAAAAGTAATTTTCGTTTTAAAAATTGATATCAGGCCGATGTAACTCCTTTACTCGCCTGACATGCACATATAATATTAATTGTATAATGTTAAGCGGTGTTTTCATACGCCAAAATTATTTGTAATGACAGTTGGCCCATTGCCGGTTGATACGACTGTCATATTGGCAGTTGGTACCGCCGAGATGTGAGATCGTCAGTTGAATAAAACGCTCGCGACCGTTATGGTCACGCCTATATGGCGTGGGCTACAACGGCCTTTTTTGAGGAAAGTGTTTGACGAATACCTGATCCTGCATCCTTCATCCAGTCTTCGATATCTAAATGGAAGAGGAGGATATCAAAATGATCTTAAGATTTCCAAATGCCATTCAAGTTGACTGATTAACAATTCGAATGAGCGCGTCATCACGGAGACTCGATTTAAGCATGATACGCGAAGAATTGATCCCAGATGGAGAAACCTTCGTCCATTTGTGTATCGACACAAGTGTCGTCTACTTTCCTGATGATGATTGCAGCGGCTGACCTTTTTCACGACATTTATATCAACGATTACTGGCTGAGTTCGGCCTCTAGTATATCCGCGTCCCCACCACAACAGCCTCGCATACTATCAACCACTAATCTTACTTATATTGAGGTTTATAAGAAACATTTTAGTTCAGGGGTATTCAACGTTAAGCAGTGTATTTTTTTGCATTTTTTCAATCGAGTGATGTAGATGAAATTCCATCATCCATAACAGCATGTCCGCTCCTCTTAACTGGAGCATATGGCACTTAATAACTGTCGCCACGAAGCTCTACCAGCCGCCATAATCTTCGCCTCATCCCATATCAGCTCCGACACCCGAAGCTTCTCCGAGTTCATTCTATGCATTTTTATTTTTTTTTATGTAAAAAAAATACAGGAGAATACCGACAGATGGTGATAGTAATTCTGAAGTTTCATCTGTGGAATTATATGACGCTTACCATGGTGTATATGGCTAAACGCTGCATGTGAAGTGTTGATCCGCCAACGTCATAGACAACAGCCCGAGATTCACGCATCATCCTTTATTATTACAGGAATTTACTATGAATGGGTGGTCTTCACGGGACGACTTTCGTCTACCACCAATTTTAATTAGTAGGCTATGACTAACATTTTAAGGGTGAGGGATCAAATTCTCACCAACCGGGGGTATCTTACTCTTAGAGCTCAGAAATTGATTACAAAATCCTTTTTAAATCTACACAATAAGGGAACAATAAGCCTTTACATGAAAAAGTAAAAACAATAGTATTAAATAAAATTAATAGAAAATAAAATGTCTTCGAGCTATGGAAGAGGAATAAAGAAAAATAAACTTTAATGAAATAAACGAATATGCTCCCTGCATAATCTAACCTAACTTCTATATTTACCATATCCGCTCCATTATTGGAGTATATGGAAACCACAAATTTTCGTTTGACAGTTCTGTAAGCTCATTGTATATACCTTGTCCCAGAACACCTGTGGCCATATGGGTACACGATGTGTTTGTGTGCAAGTTGAGAGATTGCAAATTTGCATTGATCTGTTACTTGAAGAGATCCAAATTGTACGAAGGAGGAAACACAGATACTTTAAGAGCATTTTAGAGTTTAACAATTTGAAAAAAATATACATTTTAATAAGTTTTGTTCTCTTTGATGGTGCGCGTCACCGATACACCTGAACATTAATGCCTTTGTAATGACCGTCCGAGCTCGGCAAATTGATTCCTCCCGTCGCGTGGTCTACCTCCACAACAGCCACTACTACGTCGGCCACCTTTAGCCCACCCTCGACCGCTAATGCAAAGCGCCCATTAAGACCTACGCATTGGCGGATCCGATGATTTATTTTTCAACTGGTTGATACCAGTGCACTCTATGGTGCTAGACTGCGTGCAGAATACATGTGTTTTGTTGAAGAGATAACAAGCGTATATTGATATGTTTCTTGAATCTTAAGAAACGCCTCTACAAACGAGAATTAAGTCGGTAACCTTAAGTCAAGGAATGTGTTCGCATACGAGTGTCTTTCAACGGTTGTTCTCTTCCAAATGCAAGCTCCATCAACATCCTTGGAGTATCAATCTCGAATAATGTCTAATATTACGAGTCAATTAAGTATTAATAAAGTTGGTCTCGTTTCCGAAAAACTAGGTGTATTATATAGATGACTGAGGTATTTCAACGATAAACAACTTCTTATTCTCTAATATATAAAGGACAAATATGACCAATCCTTGAATACGGCAGTCATCTTTGGATTGGAGCCCCAAAATACATTCTAAACTTTATTGACTCAGTGCAAAGAAGATCAATTAGTTTGATAAATAATGATACCCTTACGTCTAACCTACAATCAATTGAACAGAGGCGTAAGATTGATTATTCACTTAGTCTTTTCTACCGTTATTACCACGGTCGCTGCTCTTCGGAACTTAAATAACTAACTCCTCCTGCACCCACATACAACCAACAAACTCGTCTTACACTTGTCGAACATCCATACATGCAATGTGTATCGACCAAAAACTGATGTGCTAAACTAAATGCCACCGGTAAGCTTTGGAACGCTTTTCTAATATACACTGCCTGTGTTTCCTTCTTCCTACAATCTGGATCTCTTCAAAAAACAGATAAATATACACTTGTAACATCCCCAACTCACACACAAAAAACAACACCCGTTCCCCGCAGGCAGCATCCAGCCACCCTGGCTGACTGTCATAGAGTTCACTGGTCTCGATCGGTTGTGATCTTCTGCGTGTCATTGATAAGATATAAATAAGGCAGAAAGTATGCATTTAATATTATTTTAATATTTACTTCCCACCCGTATAGTCTATTGAGCCTATCTCCCATCGGGCGCGTCCTCAGGTTGTGGATAGAGAAAGACCTTCCAGATATGGATGGTAGGAAGGAAATAAAATACCTCCCGCAGACAGGCCAGAGAAGGCAAACTTCGATACAAAAACCCACACTGGGAGGCTTCTTCAACACATTTTGAAGGAGAGGCTCCCAGTGGAAGGCCATCCATAGGCTTCTCCGACATATTTAGAGGCGAGGCTATGATGGATCTATGTGGTGGGCAGGACCTCATAGCTGAGATGGTGGTGGATGAACCGAATTGGCGGTCAACGGCAGCTCTGTAGCTTTCCAAAAAAGCTTCTGCCTTTGCGTCAGGTGGCAACCGGCAGTTAATAAAAAAGAAAACATGATGTACGACCTGGAAGACCACAGGCAACCTAGACTGCAACTGTAGACAAGGATCTGAAAACTCTGAGCTTGACCGATAATCCCATGCAGGGCAACATACATCACGAATGTTCGCAAGGAGAGCCAACCCCAGATAATGGAAAATGGCGAGGCTAAAGAAGAATTATTTTAATATTTAAAGTTACGCCTATGGTTGTTAAACTTTCTTTCAAGACGCAAATCGCCTGTAGGAAACGTAGGCGGCTAAAATGTAATCCGGAAGCGCCGCGGACGCCGGCTCCTCCGCGAGGGAGCAATTTGGGCCGTTCATAACACATAACACTCTTCCCTCCATTCAAACGGCGCAAATCGCCACCACGACAAAAGCGCCGCCAGCCAAATTTTCCGCCACAAAGTGCGACGTCACGAGCGCTTAATCAAATCATTTTCAATCGCGTTTTCACACACGCTACTTAGGGCATATGGTCATGAAAAAAAGGACGAATCTTCCCTAATAATTTTTATGTTGGAGTCCCAAAATACGAAGGTATTCAAGATTCTATCAATTTGATTAAAAACATATCATTTCGTCTAATTAAACGTTTTGATGATTGAATAAATAAATTCGTGGAGCTCATGTCGAAACTGGGCTTCTCTCAAGTGAAATATATCAATATTCGTGGCGATATGGGATGAACAGTCTGATCACTCTCCCAAGAGCCAAAGTCTCTGGCAGGTTGGTATTACCTCTAGGAAGAACAAACAATCTGTGCCCCCTTATCCTTAAATAATTGTCAGGGACAAACAAACCGATTTCAAACAAAATATAAGGATTTTTGAACACGCCGCTTGATGGGTTGAGCCACCCCTTAGGACAAAGCGATCTGGGCTTAGAGAGAGGCTGGCTTAATCATTCAACTTCCTTAAAAAAAATGGCCATAAATATGCCTAGGATACTACAGCAACCCCTCTTCGATTACTCGGACTTCTGCTCTGTAGGTTATCTATATGCATATTTCCCAGACATTTGACCCTATTTCCATTGGAGGAACACAAATAGAGGTTGTAAACGACTATACCTATCTGGGACAAGTAATACAACTAGGGCGAAGTAACTTCTCAAAATTAATCGACAGGCGTTTACAACTGGGATGGGCAGCATTTGGAAAACTAAAGTAAATTTTTAAAGCGAAAATTCCGCAATGTCTAAAAACTAAGGCAACTAACCAATGCATCCTTCCTGTATTAACTTATGGCGCAAGGACATGGAATCTAACAGTAGGTCTTACACACAAAATATAAGCCACCCAGCGCGTCTTGGACAGATCCATGAGAGAAATGTCTCTAAAATATAGACTCCGAAACGAGGATATCTGAAGAAGAACTCAAGTAGTGGAGGATATAGCCTCTACTACCAGGAGTTTTCTTTAAAATTGATTTTTTTGTTGTGAAAAACTGATTTCTTTTCACTTTTTCTCCAGTTCTTTCGATTTTTCTCAGATCGCATTCCAGATACGAGGCAAAGTTTACATTCGGATTCAGCACCCAAAAAAACATAAAAAAACAAAGATCTAAAAATACTTCCACATGTTACCAAATGATCGGACTAATAGTAGAGTATCTTCCTATCATCGGTCGCATTAGCGCGCACATGACGCAACACGCAAGACACAGCGCCGGCCAATCGCCGCCAGCAAGATGGCCGCTGTATCGGGCATTAGCAGCAATCAGCGTCATTATAATCATCATTATGTTGTTACGGCAGTACTGTAACAATAGTCGGCCGCCATGACAGTTACAATTGGCGGGAAAATCGCCCGAGTGTGACGTTTAGGCTTTTTAAAAAACACCACTCTCAAACTTTGTCGATATGACACCCCCTGGTTAAATTTAAATTTACATGCTTGCAAGTTTAAAGAAAAAAAACTTGTTTATAAATGTAGGTTCAACTTAAGATTAATAACTAAGTTACTATACATTGTAACTAAACTTCTTCGTGTAAGCGACGTCAAATTATTTTTGCCCAGTATCTTGGAACATCGATTACTCGTGTGTTGCACAGCATTAGGTACTGAGATGTGCAGCTTGTTGGGCACATGGAGCAGGATCTTAGGTGTGAGGCGGTCTGCAGGTCTCCACAGTCACACAATAGTGACTCTCCCTTCCGAAGCATTCCCCATCGCTCGAGGTTGTTTTTTGTTCTACCAACTCCGGTTCTTAATTCGTTCAGGGATTTCCTGATCCGCCAGTCAAGGTTCTTGCCAGTTGGCAGGCCTTCCCTTGGAGTAATGAAATCCTCTGATGCGACTTGTCGCCAGAGCTGTAGTCTCTCTTTTTCAGGGCCGTATGTGAGAGGTTGTGTGCGTCTCAGAAAGCTGCTTCTTGACTTCAGTCTGGGTGTTGGGGGTATCTGATTATACAAGCAGTGGGACGGTTGGTTGATTGCCTTACGCATTTATTTGGCGCATAATACTTTGCGTCTTATGTTAGGTGATGCGATACCAGCCAAGGGGTATAGTTTTGAAATGGGTGTTGGTTTGAGGCAGCCTGTGACGACTCTGCATGCATCATTCAGGGCAGTATCCACTTGATTACAATGGACTGATCGACCCCATACTGGTGCCGCATATTCTCCGGCTAAGAAATAAAGTGCTAAAGCTGAGGTAATTATATTCAACAACTGATACGCGTAAAAATTCACAACAAAAACCTTCTTTGAATTGAAATTGCGATGAATTTGTATGATGAAAAATAATCCATCTTTCGAAAACGTTAAGGGTCGCGATTGATAGTTTGAGCGTCGGCGTTTCAAGTATTGCCAGAGCGAAAAAATTAAAAAAGTATAAAGGCTGTTATGAGCGAACATGAAGCTCGATGGCAACTTAACGATTTCGTGTGGGTACCTAACAGTAATTTAAAATTAATAACATCGCATTAGGTATTGTGGAATCGTCACACTCGGGGGCACCTATAGAGGCATTTAAGCCCACCATTGTTGTCGACATTTTTGTTTCTTTTGAAATATGCTAATACGATATATTATATTGTTAATATACCTACCACATTTACGATTCAAATTATTATATGCCACTGTGAGCAAAGAACGGCGGGAAATTTGAATTCAAATTTCGCGGCTAAGCGATTCGATTGAATCTTAATATTTTTATATTGGCACTACTTTCACTGACATCTGTGCCAATTTCCAGGTCAAAATATTCGTTAGTGTTTGAGATACCCGTCTACTTATAAATATATGATACTCTTTATATCATAATGACAGATTTTTTTTCTCACAGTGTTACATGATTGATCATTGATAAAAATATATATTCATTCTAATGTAAGTGCGACCTAAATAAATCTGCATACTGCCAAAAAGTACAGCTTAGTGATTAAATCATTTGATTACCAAATCAAAGGTCGTGGGTTCGATCCCCGACAGACATTTAATAAAAAGTTTTTAATCGATTTCTAAGCTCCATAAATACCCCCGGTTGGTGTGATTTTGATCCCTCTCCTGTAAATTCCCTGTCATAGCCTATTCATTATAATAAAAAATATATATAATAAAAAACACCCATTCATAGTGAATTCCTGTAATAAATGGATGATGCGTGAATGACATCCGAATGAATGATACGTCTATGACTTTGGCTAATCAACATCTCAACAGCGGCTTGCCATATATAAATTTTTTGGCGTCATAGAATTCACATACAGTACCAACTGGTCTCGACCAGTTGTTCACTCCACGCATGCGATTGCATAAAAAAAATTAAAGTCATAATCTTTCGATGCAATTCGTCCTTTTCGATGTAATTCTAAAAAAGGGATGAGACCCTATCGGGCACGCAGACTTTGTGACTACTAAAGAAAAATCCGAGTACCAACAATTTTTCCACTATTTTCAGTGACAGAATGTATCATCCATCTCCATATTTTTCAACCCGTGAATGCGATTCTAATCTCTTTCACGAGTTCTGTATATTTGGCATTTCTGTGCAGTGGCCGCAGTTGTTCAGAGGGGACTCCCACTGGACTTATCAGTTGCTAACTGATCATAATCTGAATGAGCGCATCGTCAAAGAGACTTAAACATTCTCAGGTGTGATGCGGGTGTGAGGCGGGTAAAGTCGAGTCTTAATCATTCCTCATCAAACTGTTGATTACTGAATGCATTCGTTGATACATTGTGACATCAGTATGATATAGCCTTTGTCGACTGGTACCGAAAACCTCGATATACAATCTTTCGTCTCTTATTTCTGTTCGCTTGTCGAACATGATGTGTCGCCATATTGGCATTTTGGGCAAGTCCGGTCACGGGTGTGACGTAAGTTATATAGACCGTCGCTTGTGGCGCTGGACGACAGCCCATCACGAGCGCGGGAGCCGTGTGCCGGCCGTCGGCTAGAGCATATTGTGTTGTGCCCGGCCTGAATGCTGTGACTAGGTCGGGCCATAAGTTTGTAAAGTTTATCGTACATATATGCCATTGTGTTTCTGAAAAAGTCTGTGTGTTATTAATCTGCTCGTTATCCTGCTCTCACAAGACTGAATAACAACCTTTTAAAAAAGGAGGATATTAATTGGTAAGAGTTGATTTTAAAATTAATCTAATTAAAATACTATATTTGCAGAAGTTGATGTAGGACATAGGCTCCAAATTTTAGTTTTTTTTTGTTAGCATGAAGAGAGAAAGATATATATGTATCCTAATTCCCTCCCTTATACTCATTTTTCCCAAAATGGGAAAAAAATGTTCCGAACAGAGACACATTCTTCTTTCGGGGTTTTCTGCGCTTTCTTCGCAGCCTGTTGGGGCCTCTCTTGACCCCCTAAACCCCCTTTAGACCCCCTTTCATCCCGCTGAGCCCCTTTGAGCCCCCGCGGGAAGTTCGCCTTTAAAACTGAGTTAAAAACCTTTTTCGACTTTTAAATATGTTTCAACTTGTAGTTGCCATCTTTGTGCTTCTCGAGGCTTTCGTTTGTTTGGTAACAAGGCGATCACAAACCACTTGACACAAAAAAACAGTTTTTGTGATAAATAATAGTACTCCAACATATTACCTACAATCTATAGAAAGCAGACTTTAAATTGGAGTTTTTCTCACCAGTAAGCAGTGGATTTTTTTATTCTTGCAATGCTTCAAATGGTTGCGCGTAATACCCTGAAAATTACACATAAGATACAGACAATTAAAAACATAGGAGTGTATTCCTTTTGGCTCGTTATGCGTGTTCGAGGACATGAGTTTTAGCTCTTATGCTGAGCTAAAGAGGGTTGCAGAAGATCGATTAGAGCGGAGATCGAGATGCAACATTTTGTTGCTGCAAACCTATCCACCGGATTAATACTACGAAGAAGAAGCGTGCGTATTATTCCAACGATATCCTCGATGTGGCTTAACAGCAAGGCACCGTCAGAACTAAGCAGCAGTTCAGAGAAGTCGTTCCAAAAAATGGAGTCTCCTAGGCGACAATTTGATACCAACAGCATGGGATGAGGACCGCAGATTGGATGGGTCACCGCCTGTTGATAACAGCATACAGTGTTCAGGTTGACCAGTTTTCAGGATTGCACAATTCAGAACACGGGAGCTTAAAAAAATCGATTAACTAATCGGTGACCACACATATTCCCAAGTGGACTTTCCGATTTAGAGATGTCTGGGTATAGCGTATGGACAGTGGCAACTGATAGAACTGAGTGGAGGCAATTTGTGGTGATCGTATTTTCCGGATATGGAACTGATATGCAAAGAATTTTAAGTTATTAAAATATATTAAAAAGTGATATTAAAAAGGCCTCCCACCTACCCAACAGAAAGCCTATACAATAAATTCAAAGTGCCAACGGTAGATACACTATACCAAAAATACACTATCTTACAGACTATTAAAGAAAGGAGAATTGAAAACTGGTACACTTGACATTCTGCTATAGTCCATCCAATATACGAAGAACCCTATGACACATTTATTGCCCCTTGTAAAAGGGATGGGGCAAAAATATTTATTTCGATTAGGTCGATTTTTTTTCTCTTCTTCTTCGAAAAAAATCGAATTTGAATTCGAAGTGAATCGTATATAAACATCTCTATTTCCGCATGGCGGCTTCATGGCGGATCAGTACAAATGTTTGACTTTAAGTAGCATGTTGTTCTTCGATCGATTCGTGTTTTTTGTTGTTGTAATTATTATATGTATTGTTAGTATTGTTAAAGTTGTTTCATTGAATCATATTTTTGTGTTTTTACAATGCCGAAGAGACAGAAAAGAACTATTATCAGCAGTGAATCACGTGAATTTGTCGTACGCTTGCGTGATTATTTTCATCCAGAAAAACAAAATGGTGGACCATTGCTGTCTGTTGAAAACATTCGAGATCGGGTCGCGAATTCCCTAGGAATCAGTAACTCTACAGTGTCTCGGATCACAGAGGAGAAATACGGTGAATCTTCATTAGAAGAGAAAAAATTATGAACACCAAATAAGAAACGACAGAAGAAATGCTCAATAACAAAACCCGATAGCTTTGATTTGGCAGCAATTCGGAATCACGTGTATGCATACTACGACCGCAACGAAATACCAACACTTCTTAAACTGGTAGGTTCTCTAAAGTCAGTCGGATTATTTCAAGGCAGTGCGACGTCTCTTAGTAAGGTATTGAAAAACATTGGCTTCAAATATAAAAAATGTGAAAAAGAAAGTTTATAATGGAGCGCACGGATATTTCCCTGAAAAGATGCGATTTTTTGAGGCAAATGAAGAGCATTAGGAATTGGGAGAAAGTCGTTTTTTCTCGACGAAACTTGGCTCAATGCTAATCATACTGTTCGTAAAATATGGACAGACGACACGGCTAAATCTAGGACGAAAACTCCTGAAGGAAAAGGCCAGCGCCTCATTATCTGTCATGCCGGAATGTCAAAAGGTTTTGTGCCCAATTGTCTTCTGGCGTTTAAGTCAGTTAAAACGACAGCATATCACGAAGAGACGAATTTTGATAATTTCAGACAATGGTTTATGACCTTATTGTCAAATTTACATGAGCTTCACGCCATAGTAATGGACAACGCTTCGTACCATTCTGTCCAAATCAACAAAGTTCCTACTACGGCAAACAATAAAAATGGGATCGCGATGTACGCTTTGACAATTTAAGTGAACATAACCTGATTATAAATGTGTGTGAAAGTTGTAGTTCTGATTCCGATAGTGACGAAGACAATTTAGAATGTACTGCTTTATCGGATTCCGACTAAAATATGTGTTTTTTAAGGTTATGTGCTAATATTTATCTCTACACTTGCTTTTCTTCATAATTTTCATATTACTAATATTATTATTTATAGTTTGTTTTACATGTCTCTTAAAACCTGTTAATATTCACTTATAATTGATAATAATTCTAATATTTAATTTTAGTAGGTATTTACAAAAACAATCGAAAATCCGATTATTTATACCTCAACACTGGTTTTCGCAGTAATGTGACATGGCCTTCTACGTGCGTCACATATTATAGTATTATAGTTGCAAATTGCCGTATTTTTTCTAATTTGTAACAATATGCATACATTTTTATTATTTGGTTTTTATTGTGATATATTTACCTAAATAACTTATTATATATAAGAAGAGAGGCTTTTGTTTATGTTGATAAAATTAGTATAGGTAGCGAACGTTTTTACAACGTTATATCGGACGATATTTAGCACAGGGCAATAAATGTGTCATAGGGTTCTTCCTATATTGGATGGACTATAGGTATATGTACAACTTATTAATACCAAAATTTAACGCACAACATGCAAAAAATGGTTACAAATATAACGGAATAGTTAATTTTAACAATCTTCCTCGGGAAATAAAAGAGATCAGCGATAATAAAATATTGATTGAAAAGGTGAAACAGTACTTTAAAAGAATTACGAACAGAACCGACGTCACTGCATAACAAATTGAAATAATGAAATGTACCAAAAATGTATTATTAAATTATATATACATTAAATTTAATTCAACATATAGTATATTAAATCTTTAATCATATAATGTTAGTTCTATATCAAAATCATGTAAATGTATAAATATGTAATACTCTGTATAATTATATAAAACTGTAAAATAACATAGATGAATCCCACGCCACACACAAGATCTTATCTTTAAGTGGTGTGGTAAGCGAATGTAAAAAAAAAAAAGGAAAAAAAAAAAAGATTGGAATGTAAATTACTATGTAAAAATGTATCTTTTTATATTTGATTAAATAAAATATATATATATATATATATATATATATATTTATTTACGTAAACACATACAGGAGAATATTGACAGATGGTTATAGTAATCCTGAAGTTTCATCTATGTAATTCTATGACGCTTACCATGCTGCATATGGCTAAGCACTGCATCTTGATCCGCAAACGTCATAGTCTACAACCCGAGATTCACACATCATCCTTATCATTACAGGAATTTACTATGAATGGGTGGTCTTCACGGCACGACTTTCGTCTACCACCAATTTTAATTAGGCTTTGACTGGAATTTTACGTGTTAGTGATCAAATTCACACCAACCGGGGGATTAAAGAGCTCAAAAATCGATTAAAAATGATTTTTTTCTTAATCTCCGTCGGGTATCGAACCTACGACTTTTGACTTGCAAAGCAAACGCTTTGACCATTGATCTATACTCGCCGATAAATATTGAATGCAGATATGGAACTGATATGCAAATAATTAATAAGAAATTTAAAAAAAATGTATTGTTTACATTTTTCTTTATTTCCTGGTCTCCCTGTGGCATTACGGAGGCCATTCCAAAAAAATGTGAATTTTCCTTGAGCAGCTTAAAGCCATTTATTATCCTGTCCTTTCTCTCCCTCTCGCCCTCCCTCCCAACCCTCCCACATCTCTTCTTCTCTTTCTAAGCAGGGCTGTCCAACTTTTTCATGTCCATTAGCGAGCTGGGCGGGGCCGCGGACCAAACTACAGAGCTGAACTAAAATATTTAATAAAACATATATTTTAACATGTATTTGGTAGTCAAATCGACATCCTCCTCTCTAAGTTCGTTATAGAATTGCGTGGTGGCAGGACGTGGAGCAGATTAACAACACAAAGACTTTTACTGAAGCACATCTACATATATATTTCGATAACTTTACAAACTTCTGGCTGGACCTAGTTACAGCATTCAGGCCGGGCCAACCACAATACGACCTCGCCGCCGTCGGCACACTACCGACTGCCCCGGGTGTCGTGATGGGTGAGACCCGATCAAGGCGTTTTTTATAACTAGTCCCCCTAACGGCGAAAATCAAAAAAGATTGTGTATCGAGGTTTTCGGTACTAGTCAGCAAGGGCTATATCATGCTGATGTCAATGTGAAATCTTCATTCATTGTTAAATCATGTACATATATATAAACAACGTCAGGTGCCTTCTGGAACAAAGTCACGAGACGAATAGTGCGAAATTCGTGAAGTTCGTGTCTGAACTGGGTCTCCATTGCGTGGAATATATCAATATATGAGTCAATTAAGTCTAAAGCCGGTTTCGCATTAAAAAAACTAGTAATATTATATAGATCACGTCGGTATTTCACCGACAAATAACTTCTTCTTCTACATAAGGGACAAATCCACTATATCCGTTTAGCTGCAATCAATGGAACTTAGGCGTAAGATTGGTTCACTTAGTCTTTTCTACCGTTTTTACCGCGGTCGCTGCTAACTTCGGAACTTACAGAACTAATTCCTCCTGCACCCACCCACAACCGACAAACTTGCCTTCTTTAACAAGTCTCTGGTTCGACATTGGGACGCGTGGAGGAAGTATGCAGGAGCAGGTCGCAAAGCAAGGAACTTGCTTAGAAGCAAAATTCACGTTTATTTCCAATATAAGACTTCGGTTTCCCCACCCGACTGTAACATGTTGTATCGTGGTCCTCGGTTGGACCGGGACTGTGCGCGGGCACGAACTGACAGACGGGCACAGTAGCGCCCCAAAGATAATCTCGGCTAAATCAGAAACTAAAGTTGACAAAGCAACTTTCAAAACAAATAAAATGACGTATGCAAGCGCAGTGTATTTTTTATATAAAACTAGCTTGTACCCGGCATGCGTTGCAATGCCACTAAAAAAAAAAGAAACCGCGAGTTTTTATGGAAACGCCTCGCGGTAGCCTCTCGCCTTCCGATTGGATAAGTCGGACTTGAGGCGTGACCAGAGCCAATTAGAAACAATAAACTTAGGTTATGTTGTTCTTACCTAAATTTGACAGTGGCGCCCGTATGTGTTTTTATTTATTGGAGTGCTTTTGGATACACAATGTTTTTTTGTTTTTCAGCCATCATTTACAACTGCATCGCGTAAATGAATATACTCTGTGGAACGCAACTTGGTTTGATTTAATTAAATGTAGAGGAGTCGTTCAGTTTCTATTTTCGCGAACATGTATTGACAGAACAAATTTCGACCTTTTAGGATATGATTTTCAGCGTTTTCACGAATCAGCAATCGATATGAATAGTAATTAATGGCATTGACTTTCTTAGTCGTTTCCTCATCTGTTTGTGGATTTCCCAACGGGATGTTGAAATGGTATCCGTCTTCTCCTTGCCAAAATAAAATCAGATATTGCAATCCATCGTACGATCGATGCGTTTCTGAGAATTGCTGAACATGGCCATTTGTATGATGAAGAATGATTTGCGTTCGGCAGTGGTAGTAAGAAGAATTGTACTTTCGTATGTTTGTCAAGAAATGTTTTGATTCACTTGTCTCACCCGATACCAACGTTAATAAAGGTTCGAGTGGTGAATGTAATTCTGGCAATTTCAATTTTCCACTCGTGCAACACATTCCTAGTGTTTCATTTTTAAATTTACAGGCACTACAATACACGCATAATTTATCATTTTTTCCAATAACAATACTTGGGTGCAGAGTGTAATCATAATTAGGATCGTAATGGAAAGCACTATGATTTAAATCAGCATGCAGAGTACGTCTGGTACGATCTACGCGTACTCGATCTGTTTCCAATCTTGCTTCCCGCTGCTCATCTGTTTCATGTGAACGGGCTTGAGCAGTGTGTACTCTAACTGTTTCTAATCTCGCTTCCCGTTGCTCATCTGTCCAGATGAACGGGTTTGAGCAGCGTGTACTTCGATCTGTTTCCAATCTTGCTCTCCTTTGCTTGACTGTTTCTGAAGCTCGAGATGCCCTTTTCATTCGTGCTTGAGTTGTACTCTTGACCTATTGCTTTTCGTTTGGGTGGCATAATTGATTTCACAGTGAATGTTACGTTTTGAAATTCACTTTTGAAAAATAAAAATAAATTGATTGATATAATACTAACATTAGGGTTATCAACTGACAATACTTGGTGAAATAATTATAATTTAAGAATTCATTATAATTAAAAAATATAATACATAGTATTTCATAATATCTTTTTAAATTGAAAGCAAAAAAAATATTATTGTATAAAGCTGGCTTTCATAGCTCAATGGTAAAGCGTTTGATTTGTAAGCCAAAGGTCGTGGGTTCGATCCCCGATGGAGATTAAAAAAAAAGGATTTTTAATCGATTTCTGAGCTCTAAAATACCCCGGTTGGTGTGAATTTGATCCATCACCCGTAAAATGTCAGTCAAAGCCTATCAATTAAAATTGGTGGTAGACAAAAGTCATCCCGTGAAGACCACCCATTCATAGTAGATTCCTGTAATAATAAAGGATGATGCGTGAATCTCGGGCTGTAGTCTATGACGTTGGCGGATCAACACTCCACACGCAGCGTTTAGCCATATGCACCATGGTAAGCGTCATAGAATTCCACAGATGAGACAAAAAATTACTATCACCATCTGTCGGTATTCTCCTGTATGTGTTTACATAAAAAATAATAAAAAAAATATCTCAATACATTAAGACTAATCACATACCAATTAATATTTAAAATAACCTTTTTCAATTGTTGTACCCACACACATATACAACCTGTAAATATGTGTGTATTAATATAGGATCTTGTCCATACCTATATAAGCCACGGCCTGTTTTTATTTTTTCATTATTGGAGATGGTCTTCAGGAAGGCCGAAACATGTAAACATTAAAATAAATTGTGAATCAAAACTAAATATTTTTAATTTATTAATTTTTTACTTAAAATTAATTATTAAATTATGATATAATACTATCCGAAGCCGACCAGCAATTAGAATTCCCAAATTAACTCTTTCTACTGTATATCACACACAATTAATACGTTATATTTATTTTAATTCGAAAAACAAAAAAGTCGTCAAAAATTCAAATATTGAAATAGTTTATTCGAAAATCGAATTTTGTTTCAAAATATACATAGTATATAATATATATAGTACCTTACGTTAATACCTACTTAAAATACCTACTAAAATTACCTCCTTAAAATAACTTCAGGTCAATGAATTTTTGCTTACGGCGTTGCTAAGGAAATACAATGTTCTAAATTGGCCGTTCTGTATTACAATAGTCTTGTATGAAAACATGTTTTACGTAAATATTCAATTAATTTTTGTAATTAAATCAAATTTTGAGTATCCTATCTTTTTCCTTTTAGTATCAGCAATAATTCGACAAAGTATTATCGCAATCGGGTTAATGGTAAAGGGAATGCATAAAAGACACACAGACAGACAGACAGACATTGATTTTTATATATATAGATTAAGACTAACATTATTAGATGTGCATATCGTGCGAGCGAACAAAAATAAGAGACAAAATATCGTTTTTCGAGGCTTTTTGGCATCAGCCTAAAAGAGCAATATCAAGCTGATAGAAATAATTTAAGCAAAGAAAAATTACTTTCACAATTCTGCCCTGTGTGGACATTTCTTCATTCTTCCTTATTGAAGGTACTCAACCTTCCCCTACTGGCTTTGTATCACCACCCCAGCATCCACACATACACCACGATGCTCACTTTTTCGCAAATCTAATGTTGCTAGCTTAAAAATGATTTAGATCCGCATCCAAGCAGCCATTTAAGAAATACATATCAATCATTCCGATTGCAAAAAATCAATGAAATTTAAATTTTATTAGAACAAATCTTTCTTAACCGGGCGTCATAGTCCAGTGGTAAAAGCGTTTGCTTGTTACTCAGACGCTGTCGGTTCAAAATCCGACTGAGCTTGATTTAAAAAATAAAAAAACCAAGCTCTATACATGACTCCGGTCAGGATTGAGCCACCCCTTTAGGACAAAAAAAATGTCCAGGCCTCAAGAACGTTGGAATGATCATCCGAAAAGATTTAAAGTATATATTGATCTGTTTCTTAAAGAGATCCACATCATATTGTATGAAGGAGGAAACACAAATACTGATAGAATACTATATTCCAGAACTTACCGGTGGCATTTAGAGAGAATTTTAGAAGCTGCCAGTAAAGGGTCCGCCATCTAACGTTTTTTTTTTCAACTAGTGCTTATTTCGTGAATGGTAACACTTTGCTCATGTCTGATTGGACAGATAATTAGTTTTATTTTTCCGCTAAACGAATATGGTTGTGTTTATGCTTCAACAACGCTGGAAAATATTGCGACATTACTTTGAAAATCAGGCCATTTTTCTTCGAAAATGAGCAAGGAGTGGCCGTTACAGTCAATGGCGATCGTTATCGGGCCATTTTCGTTCACAAAAATTGAAGAGGAGGATATGAGCAACATTCGGTTTTAACAGGACGGCGCTACGTGCCACACGGCCGAAGCTACACTCGATGTTTTGCGCCCCATTTTCAAAAAAAAAAAGTTATTTGGCGGACCCTTTATATGGTCAACATACATTAACCATGTATGGATTCAGCAGGTGTGAGACAAGTCTATCAGTCGTGGTTGGTAAAGGGAGAATAAATTATTTTTGAGAATGACTTCAGAAAAGCAGTGACATTGTCAACCAAACTTACGTCTCGGGTTCCAAAGATTGGAGGTTAGACTTAAACGTGCCATTATTTATAGTATAAACTGCTCATTTTTTAACAGAATCGATGTAGTCTAAAAGGATTCTGACGAATTTCGTTCAAAGACAATTCGTTCAGCAATTTATCGGTAATGACGTGGAGCGCACTGGATGGGACAGGAGTTACATATTTCGTTAACGAGACCTATGGATCTCTGGACTCTACGATCACTTGACATATCCTTAGGTTAGGTTAGATTAGCGAGACATTCAGTGCACCAAGTCGTTACCGATGAGATGCTGAACGAATTGTCTGTGAACGATAGGTCGTGACATCGTCTAGGTGGTATTTTAGAGTCACAACCTAAATGCATAATTTGGTCCTAAAGAGTGCCTCAACCCGACAATTCATTTATGATAACTCTTACAGCTTAATTACGATCGGGTATCAATTAGAATAATTAATGTTTAAGCGAAAAAAAAGTCACCTAATAGCTGAGTTGTTTTTTTAATTGAACATTACATCGAAATCACTTAAGCTAAAATAATTATTGGATTTTAGGCTTTTATAGCGTCTAATTGAATAATTAGTCGGTACGAAATAAAATGGAATTTTGGTTTCGAAAAATTTGAAATAATTGTCCCGGTGTCGCAATCCGAAATAAATAAATAATTACCAGCACTGAAAAATACATTAAAAACCTACTCATAATTAATAATTACAAATACTTAAATGTCGCCTAAAATACCTATTTGCTTTTGAATTTTAATTTGCTGCTATTAACGATCTTTTTAAATTTTATTTTTTTTATGTAAAGAGATGATGAAAAATAATGCCTTGACGATTAATAAAATTGTGTATTATATGATGGTTGACATTAAGAGCTAAGCACTTTATGTGGAGAATCGTTCATTTTTAAAGAAATTTTTCGTAAATTGGTGCTGTTAAATTAGTGTTGGGTAAATTAATAATGCGTCGCGCTAATCATCCGACCTCTTGAAAAAACCTTGATCACCTAAATATTTCTCTGGTACTACAGCTGCAGTCTATGCTAGTTCGCGGACTCTAGGAACCATCTATGTTCCCGTGTGCACCTCCGAAATACAAGTGTTTTGGGACAAGGCTTAGATAATATGAGCTTACAGAAGTCTGTGAATCGTCAATTTGCGGTGTCCATATGCTCCAAATATGGAGCATGTATGGTACATACATATATATATATACATTAAAATTAGTAGTAGTCGAAAGTCATCTCGTGAAAACCACTCATTTATAGTAAGTTCATGCAGTGTTTAGCTATACTTTAAAATACCAAGCGTCATGGAATCCACAGATGACATTTCTACATTACCATCCGTCTGTGTTCAACTGTATGTGTCACATAAAGAATAAATATGTAATGTAATAGGTAATACTACGCTTTAAGTGCGCTCAATTTCATAATGTGTCATCAGTCAAAGAGCCCGAAGACAATGAAGCGATGGCCAATTTTAAAAACGGAGAACTACTGCGTAATAACCATTAATTAGAAAAAAAAACGAAAAAAATGTTTCGTTTTGTCATACTATACTGGGCATCGCTTACACGAGGTTTACGTATCATGTTTTTTAAATTCCTTTTTAAATTTTTTTTATGACTCTTTTCTGATAGGTATTCCAGTAAATTTGGAAGAACCAAGTTTAGATTCGCTTGATTATTAGACTGGATACAGTCTTCTTTATCCTAGCCATTTCCCATCATCTGGGGTCGACTCTCCTACACATTCGCCATGTCTGTCTGTCCTGCGTTGCATTCTCGGTCAAACCCAAAGTTTTCAGATCCTTGATTACAGTTGCAGTCCAGGTTGCCTGTGGTCTTCCAGGTCTTCTTCTCAGCGTGGTTATGTTGAGGGCTCTCTTCACCATGTGGTCCTCATCCCTCCGTGTCACATGCCCATATCATTTTAGGCGGTTTTCCTTGAATGAACCTCAAATATGCTCATTTCGAACTCTATCCACTCTAGTCACACCGCCCACTCACCTCAGTATCTTCATCTCTGCCACATGAATCCCATCCAAATCACGTTTCAGCGGGATCTAACACTTCGATCCGTAGAGCATAGCTGTTTTGTAGATTTTACCTTTGGTCCTAACTGGAATCTTGCTTTCACACAAAACCCCAAAGAGAGACCTCCATTTCAGCCATGCTGTGTTAATTCTATGATCCACGTCGGATTCAGTTTTTGCGTCTAAGAATATCACGGAACTGATGTATCCCATTCTCTAAATTTAATTCGTTATTTTAGGTTATTTGTATCCAGTCCAATCAAGGATAAATACATAGAATCTACGCAAGTAATGATTAACAAGGAAAGACTTTCACTCAACATACAGGTAAGGTAGGCAGTTAATAATCGTAGGTAAATAGTGTGGTAAAAGTATGTACATCAAAGTTTCAGTATAAAAATGAATATTTTGACAATAAAAAATATCGTTGTAAGCGTGGCTAAATTGTCACAAATCAAAACTTTAAAAATACGAAATGTTTCATGCGATCAGAACGGATGTGTCCCATTCTCTAAAGTAAATTCGTTAGTTTGGGTAATCACTGTTGGGACTCACTGTACTCGTTGTCCGCCGACGTAATGAACGCACTCTTTAGTCACGGTTTGTTAGATACTCTGCGTTTCCGGTCACATAACTATGCCCCACCAATCATCAACAAAAACGGATGCTTTTCACGTTGAAACACAAGCATTCAATGCGAACGGAATGCCTATAATCGACCGCAACTACTTCTTCTTCGTAGTATCAATCCGGTGGATTGGTTTGCAGCAACAGAATCTTGCATTTCGATCTCTACTCCTTTTTGGTCCTCCGCAACCCTCTTCAGCTCAGCATAAGAGCTACAACTCATGTCCTCGAACACTTGCTCCAAATACTGCCATCTAGGGCGCCCTCTACAGTTTCTACCCTCAACCACCCCCTCCACAATGTCGTGAAGAAGACCATCGTGGCGCATGATGTGACCGATCCATCGGGCTCGCCTCTCTGAGATGGTTCTTAAAATAATAGGTTGACACTTTAGTGGTAAATGATCAATTTTATCAAATAATATTTTTATATTTTCGTATTTATTACTAACCATTTCATAAATAGTACATGCCCATTAATTGAATTAATTACTTACTGAATAATTAGTTGTCTTTGAATAACAGACTATGAGTGACATTTTATTGCGAAATGATTAATTTCACAAATGGGGGTATTTATTTATCTTACAAATTGATCAAAATCTTATTTATATCTTTGTTTGGAATCGAACCCAAAACTTGAGGCTTTTTAACGTACAAAAGGGACCATTATATGAAAAATCACCGCAAAAACAATCGGAAAAGTCTCTATTACGTTGAGTTGAACATAATTGGTTATATATTATGTAAATTCATAATCATTTATCAAAAATAGAATTTTATTATTTCATATTCGCTGCGAAATAAATAAATAACAAAAAAAAACTATTACAATAGTATTAATTTTAATAGATTGCTTTGAAAATGTAATTAGCCGCTCATTTGAATAAAGAATCTTTTTGAAATGTTTGCCAGTCGAATGAAATAAATTCCCCGGCGCGCGAGATGGGAAAAACGTTTGTTTTCCCGACGCCTCAAAGGCGGAATCTCTGAATATAATGTAATAAATAATACATTTGTTATTGGCGCGGTAACTGCTCGACGTCAATCACGGAAAACATCGAAATAATACATTTGAATAGAGAAATTTATTTAGATACGAAATGCCTTCCGAATAAATTATTTTACCCCCATTCCTGTCTTTTACGCATATTTTTGCATGCGAAAGAACACCAAAAAATAATTTTGAATACGCTAATAACATTCCATGTGGAGTCAATCTTCTTCTTCGTAGCAGTATCAATCCGGTGGATTGGTTTGCAGCAACAAAACCTTGCATCTCAATCTCCACTCCTCTCGGTCCTCCGCAACCCTCTTCAGCTCAGCATAAGCGCTACAATTCATGTCCTCGAATACTTGCTGCAAATACTCCCGTCTAGCGTGCCCTCTACAGTTTCTACCCACAACCATCCCCTCCACAATATCAGGAAGAAGACTATCGTGGCGCATGATTTGACCGATCCATCGGGCTCGCCTCTCTGAGATGGTTCTTATTAGGTGCCTATCTTCCTTGATTATCCTGAGAACCTCATTGTTCGTCACGTGGTTTCTCCAGGAAATTCCGAGAATTCTTCTGTACGATCACATCTCAAAGGCCTCTAGTCTTTTTTTATCACTTTCGGATAAGCACCATGTCTCACAGCCGTACATTAAGATGCTCCAAACAAACGTTTTGGCAAGTTGCTTTCGGAGCCTTAAAGTAATATTCTTTGACTCAAGAATTTTTGCTTTTTTTTGGCGTCGATCAGCCCACTGTAATCAAGTGGATGCTGCCCTGAATGATGCAAGCAGAGTTGTCGCAGGCTGCCTCAAACCAGCACCCATTTCTAAACTATACCCCTTGGCTGGCATCGCACCAACAAATATAAGACGCAAAGTCATATGCGCCGAAGCAATGCGTAAGGCAGTCAACCAACCGTCCCACTGCTTGTATAATCAGAGTCTCAGAACAAAGTATCGCGCCTGTATCATTGCCATTCTTCTTTACGGCTGCAAATCTAAAAAACTGTCGTCACAAAGCTTTATGAACGATGTTGACAGCATCCGTCAGCTCATAATACTCTTGATAGTCATCCAAGAAGGATTTAATGTAGCGGCTGCTACCAGGAAGCTCTGCAGTTCATCAGCAGATGTCTCTAGATGAAGAGCTTTTGCGTGAAGATACGCCATCTTAACTCCAGCAACCTTATTTGAATGCGATGCAGAACCGCGACATATTTAGCGATTTTTGCAGGACAGCATAAACTGTACCCACTCGCTCTGGAAGGCCGTTGAAATCTATAAATATAATGTACTTTTTATTTACTTAAGCAAATGCGGGAGAATACCAGCAGATGGCGATAGTGATCTAATCTATGGATTGTATGACTCTTTCTATGCTACATTTGGCTAAGATCTGCATGTGGAATGTTGATCCGCTATTACAGGAATTCACTATGAATGGGTAGTATTGACGGTACAACTTTCGTACACCACCAATTTTGATTAATAGACTATGACTGTCATTTTACGAGTGAACGATCAGATTCACACAAAGCGGGTGTTATATATTTATAGAGCTTAGAAATTAATTAAACATATTTTTTAAATCTCCGTAGGGGATCGACCTTCGGCTGGGCAAACAAATTTTGTAACCACTGAGCTATGCCCGCCGGTAAATGTATCGGGCTACAAGTTAAAATTAATTCATAACGATTTTTCTTAGATTATTGTTTTTTTTTTTTATTTTATCGGTATTCGATCCCTTGACTTCTCGCATTAAATACGAGCACGTCAATTCTCGACCAATAAAATACCTAATAGGTATTTTTTCTTCTTCTTTCCCTCCCCTTTTCTTTGGCATGGACTTTTTTTCGATAATAACCTAACAACCTCCCCCGAGTAATAAATACGCAAACGATCAGTGAAGATTATTTGAATATTTTTTTGACTTCCCAGAGGCACAAAATCATATTTTTATACTAAGATTACAATAGCCTAAGAGCGACGACGGCACTGCCACACCATCGCTTTATATAAATGATGAATAAAGTTATGATAAGAAGTAAGAGTGCTAATTGCCGCTCCATGAATAAGCCCTGATCACTGGTCTACCCAACTAATGACTGGGCACGGCGCTTTTAATGACAGATTATACTCATTTAATTTAATTTCACGCCCTAAGTTGTCCCTGTGGCGCCCCCTTCCAGACCTCAGAGCACATTCTCTGGGACTGTCAGTTCCTCTTGTTAGGAAGAGGAGTCCTTTTCGATGCAGTTCAAGGGAATCGCCTCGGCCCTATTAAGCATGCAGACTTTATCATTTTCGCTCGTATTTTCGGTGAGGAAATCTATCATCCATCTCTTTACAATCCGTGAATGCGATTCTAATGTCTTTCACGAGTTCTTTCTTTTTAGCACTTCTGTGCAGAGGCAACAATTGTTCAGAGAGGACTCCCACTGGACTTCATCAGTTGTTAACGGATCATAATCTGAATGAGCGCATTATCAAAGAGGCTTAACTGTACTCCGGTGTGATGCGGGTGTGAGGCGGGTAAGGTTGCCATTCTTCTTTACGGCTGCAAATCATAGCATCTCACCAAAATCCAATGCAGCCATTAAATTAATTTTTAAAGCATATTAAATTTTTGGTCAGAATAAAAATATTTACAGTCAGAACAATTTTTTATACTGTCAGAATCAGGTAAGCTTAGGTTAGGTTAGGTTACGTTAGGTTAGGTTACGTTAGGTAAGGTTAGATTAGATAAGGTTAGGTTTATCTAATGATATAACATTACCAATATCGTTTAAATTATGATAATGTAATAAAAATGCTGACAGCAAATTTTTATTCTGCCGTCTTGTAATTCTGACAGAAGCATTCTGACCAATGTAATATAAATTCTTACCAGTTGATTATATTTACTTAAACTTTACAAGCTTCCGGCCAAGCGGAAACACGCTGTGGCCGTAATGCGTCCTTCTCTCGCTAAAGGTTGGGGACCGACTGCCGATCTCCGCGCTCTGTCTCGGCTTTCGCTCACGCCAGCGGTGGTGCTTTTAACTAACACACCCGTTAGCGGAACCGTCCGAAATGACAACACGGCGCACCTAAATGCACGACAAGCGACCAGGAATAAGAGACGAAAGATTGTATATCGAGGTTTTCGGTAACAGTCAGCAAGGACCACATCATGCTGATGTCGCAATGTATTGAAAATCACGACCGAAACTGTTTTCAAAATTCTGACCGCAAAAATGCTTTTCGTGATGTGTTCATTGAAATGAATTTATTTTTGAGTTACGCGATTTTGCCAGCGAAAAAAACTTTCTCATTTCTTTTTCTTCTCTCCATTGGCATTAATGGCGAGGAAGGGCCTCACAAACACGACGATAATAATAAAATGCTAATAATGCCGCCCCCCGTCTTTACATTCCGCCCATGTTTAATGAGGCGGCCGCCCAGATACGTAATAAATTCGATTTCCTCCGTCTGCGTTCTGATTTCCTTTATACATAGCCTCGCCGCCTGATTCCCCACTTCCGGGGAGATTTAGCAAGCTAACCGCCCAGCCAAACCATCAGTTGTTCCGAAAGGAAAGCCATATTTTCCCCATAAGTGTCATTCGACGAAAACCTCACACGAAACTGGTCAGGATCGAGTGTGCTCCACTTAGAACCAATATTCTGACTGTGAAATAGCCTCAATAGAATTTCACTAACGCATATCATAGTCTTAGTTAATTGCTGTATTCTCTTCGTAAGGTGCTGATTCTACAGCGCCTGCATGGTCCCCATTCTTCTATACATCTATGAATTATTGGCATTAGACGAGGACACAAATGAAAGCCTGACAGTCTTACAGCGGACCGACTGAATGTGACTGCAACGCGGAGCAGACCCTGTCGCACCTTCTTGAGTTTGCGCTGTGTCCGAGTAGCTGCACTCAGGAAGACCTGATGATGGCCGGCAGTAACGCCATCGACGTCGCCCACTCCTAAGCAGACAGGAGCTGACCCTGTTGTTTCCGATATTATATATATATTTCACCAAAGATGTCTGCCTAGACAGCGCCTGTCGAGATGCAGATCGTGCAGTCACCAACGAGGGTCAAATCATTGAGAGGGTTGAGGGGTTGAGAGTTTCAGATATCTGGGCGAACAGGTCTCTGAAAATGGTGGCCTGCAAAAGGAGATCGCTTCTCGCCTTAGGAACGCTAGAAAATGCCGTCTATATAGCACCTGCATCGTTTCTTGTGTATGACTGTGAATCTTGGCAGTTCATCAAAATACAACGCAGCTGGATAAGGGGCTTTGTAAATAGATGTATGCGTAGAATACTAGGAGTACGATGGTTTTACTTTGTGAAGAATGACGTGGTGAGAGAGCGGAATCGTCAAATTTCATAAAATCACTGGGATATTAAATTTAGCGAATTTAACAGTTCACGACCTTTTAAACGCCTAGGTTAAAATATTTGTTTGATTTTTATGATTAAAAAGTAAAGTGCTTTCCGAACAACGTAATAGGACATCTAACTACAAAAAGACGCGATCAACCTCAAAAGAATTCGACAGCTTCGTAGTCCACGTCTTATGAGAAACATTATTTAATTTGTAAGTACAATAAAATAAGTTAACAATGTATTTACTGACCATTAAAATCTTAATAAAACAGTAGAAGGTAGTCTTTACAGACTGTCTTCCTTAAATTAATAATGAAAATAAAAATACTTAAAATCACTGAAAGTAGTAACATCCCCGTCTTTAAAAAGACGACAAGTCGCGGGTTCGTCACGTGGCCGCGTGGAGGAAGGATGCAGGAGCAGATTAACAACACAAAGAACTTGTTTTTGAAGCACAAATCGCATTTATTTTTAATAAAGACTTGATTTCCTCGTCCGACCGGTATAGCGTCTCGCCGGCCGGACGAGAGTTAACGGACGACTGCCGGAACACTCTGACATGCAGCGCCGCCAAAATAATCACGCCAAAAAAGCAAATATATAACAGTTGAACCAACAAGAAATCGAGCAACTGTCATAACAAATAAAATGGCGTACGCAAACCACGTATAATTTTATAAAAAATTAAGACTATCATTATTAAATGTGCATCTCAGACGAGCGAACAAAAATAAGAAAATAACATCGTTTTTCGAGGCTTTTCGGCATCAGCCTAAAAGAGTTATATCAAGCTGATATCAGTACAAATAGCCAATGGATAAGTAATTAGGTGGATGGGTTGAGCTTAAGGGAGTTAAGAAAGGAATGGCATGTGTAAGTTATCTAATAATGATGTTAGATGCTGTTGAAAGATATATTAAAGGTGTAACGGGAACAATGACTCAGTCCCGAAATGACGACGTCAGCTGAATGGTGACGTCGAAGCAAAACAGATTCCGGCAAAAAGAAATATCCTAAGACCGGAGTCAAATTAATACTGGTTTATTAAAAAACTGTTCGTTATTTTATTCAATAGTTTAAGTTCAATAAGTACATAGTGACATCAGCATGATGTAGTCCTTGCTTACCGTTACCGAAAACCTCGACAAACAATCTTTCGTCTTATATTTTTATAGCTCGCCACACTTTTATGCATATCGCCACATTGGCACTAGTACATAATTTTGCCATGGACAGCGCTGGCGACCGACGCGGTTTGTCCCAGCGTCAGTGAGTCCCGAGCGATAAGCGAGACAACGTCATTGTTGCGGCCGGTGGTATGTTTCCGTTCGGCCCTAACCTTGTAATGTTTTTAAGTCAATAAAATCAGTGCGCTTCTACAAGAAAGTCTGCTGCCCTGCTCCCCATTCTGCCCCTCCTTGAGAGAGGAGGATGTTAATAGATAAGCATTATTAAGCATAATTTATTTTTCTGGTGACGTCATTCACTCTTACAGGGGGTCGGCCAACGCCTCGTTCGCCAGTTCTTAGGCGCACTCTAACACTTTTGTTCCCAATAGACCGTCGTCTCTCCAACTGAAATGCTCTGCCCATTGCCACTTGCGTGCGCCTATTCGTTGTGTAGCCTCCGCAACTTGAGTTCTTCTTCGGATATCCTCGTTTCGGATTCTATCTTTTTAGAGACAAATTTTCTTTTTAAGAATATACTTAAGTTTTTCAAATGATGCCCATTCCAGTTGTATTTCTTTTTCTTTAGCCTCGCCATTTCCCATCATCTGGGGTCAGCTCTTTTTGTGAACAATCACCATGTCTGTCTGTCCTGCGCTGCATTCTCGGTCAAGCACAGAGTCTTCAGATCCTTGTCTACAGTTGCAGTCCAGGTTGCCTGTGGTCTTCCAGGTCTTCTTATATCGTGAATCATTCACGCAAAGTCAGTAGCTTTCTTGGAAAGCTAGAGAGCTGCCCTTGACCGCCAATTCGGTTCATCCACCACCATCTCAGCTATGAGGTCCTGCCCACCACATAGATCCATCATAACCTCGCCTCCGAATATATCGGAAAAGCCCATTCCAGTTGTATTTGTCGATTTTTTTCGAGAAGTTATTTCGTCCTAGTTACGAGTATATTACTTGTCCCAGGAAATTATATTCATTACCAACCTAAATTTGTATTCCACCAATGGAAATCGGCTCAAAAGACTGGGAATTATAACTATTTATCATGGCTTTAGTTATATTCATGTTCATTTTCAAACCAATTTTGCTCGACGCTTTATTGAGATCTTAGAACATTTCTTGAATTCGAAACATAATCTCATGTTTTCATGATTTAACTATTAATATTTTATAGACTTTTGGATTTACAGGTCAAATAATTTAGTTGGAAACATTTCAACCCTTTCGTTACGGCTCGGTGGAATACAAATTTTACTGTCAATCCGGCGTGAATTATTCAAACCATTTTTTTTGCTTAAAACTAGTATTTGAAACATAAATGTACTTATCTCGACCTATTTTCATATATCACATTGGTTCTTCTATCCTTTAGCTATCAGATGATTCATAAAGAACTATTATATTTAACAAACGTTCATTATATAACTCCATACATGTGGTGGCATTGACACACGTGGTTTACAGAAAAATCGCTCCTGTGACGAAGCCCAACGGTATTTATTTACATGCTTTACAGATTCCTGTAAAGAATACATGTATGTTGATAAAGGGAATGACTGCATTTTCAATTTCCTGCCGTAGATGTCACAATGAGTATTGCAAGTAGCAAAACGATTTATCACTGCTGCCGATGTCAACGGTAGGGGAATCTTCGACGGCATATATCGACAACCGATGCGGAATGGTTAAAAATAAATCTATGATGATGATTATGATATACTCTAGCTAGGTAGCGGATATGGAAGAAGCGTAGTGATCAGAGATAACACAGTAGCTATACTGCTAGTGCTCTCTGCTCTGCAGGCACAATGGCCGCCGATAAAAGCCGTTCTCCCGCCGTATACCCAATAAAATCTCTATTTTGTCGCAGCCATTTCCTAAATAAATTAATGAATAAAACATGATGTCCCCACCGCCCATCTCATCCACCACCCGCGTGCAGGGGGACCAAGCGAGAACCGCGGACGAAACATTATCTTTTTCCCATATCTGTTCCATATTTGTCTGCAAAAATCGTCGTCACTCAGTTCTGTTACTTTCTATTGTGCATTCCTCGTCCCTGGACTTATAGAATTTATAAAAAAAAAAACTTCAATGACATTATTGAATGTTTTAACTTCTATGTTCCAGATAAGTGCACCCGTGCTCGTAGCCATCGATTGTTTTCGATCCCAGTTGATGCTTGTGGAGCTTTAAGCACTCAATTTGGTACAACGGCAATGGTGCTTCTAAATGGCCTACCAGCACACCTCGATCCTTTTCTTACATCCTTGTCCTCTTTTGTCGATGGTATTGTTCTCCTAGATCTTTAGATCTTTGAGACGTATCATCTTCTTCTTCTTCTTCTTATTTTATGTTATTTTTATCTTTTATTATCTTTTGTATGTATTGTATATTCTATGCTCTGTTTCCTAATATTTTGTAAAAAAAAATATTTGACCTTCTGTTCGATGTAATAAATAAATAATACAAAATATATTACATTTTAATTTGTTATTGAAGTACAAAGGTAAGTGTGACGATGTAAATGTATTGACACATTTAGTGTCAATGATCTCACACTCAGAACAAGTGTCGGAATACGCAGCGCAAATAGTTTAGATTTGTGACAACAAAAACAACGTCATAAGTATATCATGATTGACACACAAATAACACGGCATTATTGTCACAAAATCAAACGTCCAACATTTCGTATCCGTCCACACCAGCACTGAATCTGAAGCAATATTACACTAAATATGGCAATATCTTCACTCAAGTTGGTTACAACCACTGTTCACTGCGATTCTTTCGTCTTATACGTATGAAGGGTTGAACGATGATCCTTTCAGGCCACACTTCAGGCTCCATGAGAGACTCCAGCGAAGTTGCGATGACCCCGACTTTGAAAGATGTTAACAGCGACAATCCTCCTGATGGTCATCCAAGAGGGATTGAATGCAGCGATCGCTGCCAAGAAGCTCTGCAAGTCTTCAGCCGATTTATCTGCATACGAAAGTCCACTTGGGAAATATATATGGTCTCCAACGAACCCCAAAGCAGAATACCGATTTTGAAGACATAGCTGTTGTATTGTAGTATCCGAGGAATATTTTTTGGGCAATTTATGAATCGGATTTTGAAGGATCGAATAATTAACGCTCCCAAAGATCGGATCATTTTGTTCTACAAAGCTGCAACACACGGTTAGCAACATGCGTTAACCCATCCAAGTTATGATCCGCGCCTAAAGTTACTTAACTTTGACGATCTAATGAGAACGGTGTCACGATATACCCTTCATAGACAATTCGTTCAAGGACTCAACGGTAACGATGCTGGGCGCACTGGACGTCTGGTACACATGACATTTAACGCACGGGACAATTGGTGCACTGTATCTCGCTAACCTAACCTAACCTAAAGATTCGTCCATCGATCCATGTCGCGTTATCGAAATAATTTACAATAGGTTAGGTTAGCGACACATCCATTGCGCCAGTTGTCCCGTATGCCAAATGTCCTGTGCACCAGACGTCCAGTACGCCCCACGTTGTTACCGATGAGTCGCTGAACGGATTGTCTCAGAACGAAATGCGGCGGAACCAATGAGAACCGCACTAACGATAATAATAATATGATAACTGGAAAAATACTTTATTAAATTATTTGCACTATTCTTATATTTGAAAGATGTTACAAATAATAATTTTGATCTCCGTCGGGGATCGAACCCAAAACCTTCGTTTGGTAACGCTTATACCACTTAGCCATACCGGCCGGCCTAATTGATTCAAACTAACGAATTAATAGAAGTATTATTTATTTTAAAAATTATATTTACTGTTTAAATCATTTTTAAGTTGATCTTTTCTGATTTTCTCTCTTCGAAGTTTACATCGCTCCTGGCAGGATAAGTAGAAGCCCATTCTAACCTCGCTCCCTATCATATTTCGCTTCAATATGCAGCTTAGAATGTGACTTCTCAGTTGGGCAGAGTCGTTTCCCGCTTTTATCGCAATCTCCCGCGCAAAGAGCGCCAGATGATTCCTTTTTTTGAAAATATTTATTTTTCATAATTTATATTTATGGCTGTCGTGCGTTTTTTTATGCACGCAAGCCAGACAACACAGCAAGAGGGGAAAAATAAGATACCCAACCTCAAAGTGGATTCTATGACGTTTAGCGAATAAATACTAAATATGGTCAAAATGCAAAGCAAGAAAATATAGCGTAATGCATTTTTTATTTATTTAATTGTTCTAAATGTTAAGTTCATTTTTAAACTAGGCGTTTTGGATTAAGTAATGTATATTTTTCAAAAAAAACCAATGCAGCTGAATAATGGGCTTCGAAAATAAATGTCTGCGTAGAATATTGGGATTGCGATGGATTGATTTTGTGAAGAATGACGAGGTGAGTAAGCGAACAAGGCAGCCATGCATACAACAGTGTATCAAGAGGCGAAGGTGGACTTAGCTGGGACATGTCCTTAGAATGTCGCAGGAAAGCATTAACTACGGTACCTTTTTATTCAAGCCCCAGGCTATCGCCATCCTGGTAGGCTGTAGGGAACTATATATATGGAAAGTACTCGGCGGAGCTGCGGGAGGCAGAGCTGACATGGGACGAGGCGAGGACCAAGGCGACAGACAGAGCTTTTAGGCGGCGGCTCGTGATGTCCATATGCTCCAATTGAGAGATCGGACGTGAACAAATTAATGAATGTGTAACACTCGATACTGGTAGCGGTCGGCGCTCAACTGATTACTGGCCACCGGGCGCCCGTGGTCGGTGACACCCAGCGCCGAAATTCATTCAGTGTCGATCCATAGAACTACACATGTCAAGCAGGTAGTATGGCGACATATGCGTGTCTGACAAGTGAACAAAAATAAGAGACGAAAGATTGTATATCTAGGTTTTCGGTACCAACCTGCAAGGACTATATCAAGTTGATATTAAAACATACAATTTTTATGCGTCTCAAGTGTGAAGATACCTGTGAAAATATAAAATTAGGTCATATGTTGATAAAAAAAACTAAATTTCTTTCCGAAAAGTAAATATTTTTTTTTTACAAGACAATATTTTTTAAATTCATTTAGTATCTATCCCACACCTTCTCGCATAACAGTCAAGTGTTTTATCGCTGCGCATTATATTGAAGCGTATAGGTAGATGGTTTGGTACTCAATTTTCGTGTCCATTTTCTTTTTTTCGCGTAAATACGACCATTTATTGTTATTTGAATTTCAACAACATTACGGCGCTTTCGAAACAATAGGGATGGCATTTTATAGCAGTTATGTTACCAACTTGGCAATCGAAAAATATTCAACATTTTTATGGAGAAAATTAAGGTACCTATTATTATTATATTAGTATTTGTATAGCGCTCTTTTATGACCGAATGATCATTCCAAAAGCGCTTCTTTGCCTCTCTGAGTAAAAAGGTGGGTCTTGAGTCTGCTTCTGAAGGATGCCTCCGCTTTAAGCTCTCTAATGCTTTCCGTTATACCTACCATTATACAAAAGTGGACTAGAACCAAGGATGAACATATCGACGTTATTTAGGTGAAAATACATTAGCCACATTTTTTCCAAAGTTTATTTAATTAGACTCATAGTTTCTGAGGTTGAGTTACCCTGTAAGACCACATAATCAAGGCCTCGCAAGCGTCGTGCTAATCATCTTCTTGCTTTTAATTATATAATTATGTTGCTCCATTTCATGTTGGTTCAACTGTCATCTTTAATTTGCTTTTTTGCCGTGATTGTCTTGGCACAGTGTTCCGGCAGCTGTCGGTTAACTCTCGTCCGGCCGGACGAGGAAATCAAGTCTTCATTTAAAATAAATGCGAATTGTGCTTCGAAAAGACGGGGATGTCAATTTTCATAATAATAAAAACGCTAGAAGTGTTTACCAGACCTATAGTACGCATCAGCTATCAGCATGCTCCGCGTGATTTTATGTCATTACCCGATAGCTGAGATCGCAGGCAATGGGTAGAAAAAAAAAATACCATCATTCCTTCCTACATTCCATCTCGCAGCCTTCTGCTATGATGCTAGATTACGAAGGCAGTGATATTGTGGCGTGTATGTATTTGTTCAGTTACTAATTCAAGGTGACATCAGCTCGATATAGCCAGTACCGGCTTTAGACCCTACGGCGCCCTAGGACATTTTTTTCTGGCGCCCCATATTGTTTATATTTTTAAAAAATCTAAGCAAGAGTGGTTGCCCTCGGCGCCCCTGGTTAATTCGACGCCCTGGGGCACCGGCCCACTTCGCCACCCCCTAAAGCCAGCACTAGATATAGCCCTTGCACGCTGGTGCCGAAAAAGCCTCGATATACGATTCGTCTCTTATTTTTGTACGCTAGACTGACGCACTATATTTTTTTTTGTTATAGGTTTAAAAGTTTTTGAATACAACAGTTATAAGACGCGGCGTGTATGCGCCATTTCGTTTATCGTGTTTTGGACAGTCGCTTCAGGTCTCGCAGAAGCAGCGTAGTTCGTCAGATGGCCGCTAGTAGCTTTCGGGGAAAGAGACTCTCACTGGCACCGGCGAGCGAGTACATCTGGAGGCCGGAGGAGACCCAAATGGGGGCCGCCCGTTATTAGACGCACGCAAAAAGCTTCTTGTTAGAGAGTGGCTGAAGGCCTTCCCGTGATTCTAAGTGCATCAGTTAGATTTTAAATATACCTGAGTCTAAGGCTGCGAAGAGTATACTACAGCGAGTCTCGAATTGTCGTCTTTGGTAACACGTTGCTAACCACGAAATACGTGGAAATGGATAAGGAAATGTTGCGATTGGGAAATGGATTCTGCAAATTGCAGACATCAGTTAGGAGTCATTACTTGCGTCTGCACTCTTGTAGACGGATGACCGTGTCGACCGTGGCGTGGAAGTCCGAAGGCAGCTACCTGCTGGATTTGGAGATCCAGTGGGAGGACTCCACCTAGCATTGGGAGAGCAATGTTGGAGTCGGTTCGGTAGCACTTCGTGAGCATAATTAGGGCCGGGCTCTGGCCAGCAGCAAGTCTTTTGCGTGTCGTAGTCAGCTTGCATCTTTCCGCCCAGCACACAGCCGCATTTGGGGGATGTCAGTATTATTTTGATCTCATTTCTCTGGCAGTCACAGCACTTCTTTACACTCTACCCCACTCCCCAACATCTCCCCCAAGACAGTCGTCCTCCCTCAGAATCTCTGTCATTGTGCACGTTCACCTCTTCTTGGCAAACAATTGTCAGAATGGCGGACCAAGAAATGCCGATTAGACCTACGCCATCAATAATCAGAGAGGCTGTTCGGAAGCTCAATAAAGTAAAACCTCGATATAACGGACCTCTATTTATCAAACTTCAGGTACAACGGACAAAAAACAAGTAAAATTCAAAAAATTAAAAAAAATATGTTACAATTATACCTGCCTGCAGAAGAAACTGACTTTGCACCTTGGGAATGCTGGAGCGTTTTTTGCACAAATACTATGCGCGATATCTGGGATGCACAGCTCTAATCGGTCAAAACAAAGTGCCGTCTATACAGCGCATATACCATCCCCATTTTTCTTTACGTCTGTGAATATTGACTACTCACCAAGAACCAATGCATCCGTATAATAAGTTTCGAGAGCAGATTCTTGCGTAGAATACTGAGGGTACAAATGTTTGACTTTATGAGGAACGACGAAGTGAAAGAGCGGCAAGGTTGCCTTCCATAGTATTATAATACTCGTAGATCGGTGACAAATATGAAAATGGGAGCGACATGTACTTAGGATATCGCAGGAGAGCATAAATTACCGCTACCTTTTTTCAAGTCCCTGGACTATATATTGCCGTACTTATATTTACTTTTCCATGTCAGTCTTTATTCCGTATGTCATAAGAGGACACAAATGAAAGCCTGGCAGTTTTACAGCGGACCGACTGAATGTGACTGCGGCGTGAAGCAGACCCTGTCACACCTTCTGGAGTGTGCGCTGTGCCCGAAACTCAGGAAGACCTGATGATGGCCAGAAGTAACACCATCGACGTCGCCCACTTCTGGGCAGACAGGATCTGACCCTGTTGTTTCCGACACGATTATATATTCCGTATTATATTGTCAGCTATTTTATCTTCATTATGTGCGAGTAATTAACAGACTTTATGTATTATATATTTACTTAATGCACTTTCAATTTCATTTTATTTTGTCCGCTATATTGTCACTATGTTATAATATAACCAGTGCCGATTTTAGGGGGTGGCGAAGTGGGTCGCTGCCCCAGGGCGTCCAATAAGCTAAGAATAAAAACAGGGCAACCAATATTTTTTTTAAATATCAACAATATGAGGCGCTAGAAACGAAATGCCCTACGGCGCCGTAGGGTCTAAAGCCTGTACTGAATATAACATTCTTCTTCTTTATCCTAGCCATTTCCCATCATCTGGGGTCGGCTCTCCTTGTGCACGTTCGCCATGTCTGTCTGTCTTGCGTTGCATTCTCGGTCAAACCCAGGGTTTTCAGATCCTTGTTTACAGTTGCAGTCCAAGTTGCCTGCGGTCTTTCAGGTCTTCTTCTCAACGTGGGTACGTTGAGGGCTCTCTTCACCATGTGGTCCTCATCTCTCCGTGTCACATGCCCATTCCATCGTAGGCGGTTTTCCCTTATCTTTTCGGGTATGGGGGCCACCCGAAATGAACCCCGAATATGCTCATTTCGAACTCTGTCTACTCTAGTCATACCGCCTGAATATAATCTATGTATACTATATAAATGTACTGAATATAACCTATGCATGTATTATTTGAAACATGATTTCGTATATATATAAATATAAATAATATATATATAAGCAATAGTTTCTGAACTACCCTTTCTAGTTATCCGTCTACTATTATCAGATATCTCTACTACTTATGCCGGATAATACTCTGACTCCATAATTTCCTTCGGGGTATATGCCCAGAGGATCTGATCTTTTGCTCATGAATTATGGCTATGTAATTGGTAGCAATGGTGGTCGAGATCTAGCAAATCTACGTGTATTATATATCTAGCAAACTACGCCACGTATAGAACCAGTAGATATTGCAGCAAAATGTGAAATTACTTTTTCATTAAAGTTAGTTTTTTTTAAAACTAAACTAAATTCCATTTTTTAAACGTGAAAATACATTTAATTACATTTTATTTTTTACGTAAACACATGAAAATACCGACAGATGGTGATAGTTATTTTGAAGTTTCATCTTTGCATTCTATAACGCATACAATTACTACAGCCCGACATTCCACGCATCATCCCTATTATTATAGGAATTCGATGTGAATGGATGTTCTTCATGGGGCGACTTTTGTCTACCAAGCTTTTTAATTAATAGGCTATGACTGGAATTTTACAGACGACGGATCAAATTCATACCAACCGGCGTATTTATAGAGCCCTGAAATCGATTGCAAATCTTTCTTTCAATTTCCGTCGGGGATCGAACAAACGACCTTTGATTTGGCAAGCAAACACTTTAAGCCACTTAGCTCTACCCGCCGGCAATATCTTCACTAAGCGTCAGTTTTAAAACATGAATATTCATATAATTATATTTTATTTTTTACGTAAACGCATACAGGAGAATATCGACAGATGGTGATAGTGATGCAGAAATCTCATATGTGGATTCTACGACGCTTACCATGTTATATATGGCTAAGCAATGTACGTGGAGTGTAAATCTGCCAACGTCATAGACTGCAGCCTGACATTCAAGCATTGTTCGCTTTAAAAGCCACATTTTGAATAGGTGGCCCTTAGTCTGCTTGATGTTTCTTCATTCTCAGCGACATGGGCAGCCACAGCTGCGATATTCTCTACCCCTGCAAGATCTCCCGTGGTTCCAATCTGTTCGAGTCGAGTAGCTAACCGCCTAAATGTTTGTCTAATTCAGTGGTTTCCAAAGTGGTCTATATATACCCTATGAGGATCTCAAAAAGATCCACGGCAACAGGAAAAAAAAATGTGATGAAAGTTTAGTGATGCCAAATTGCGTGGCCAGTAGTCTTCTTGATGTTTCTTCACTCTCAGCGACATGGGCAGCCACATCCGCGATATTCTCTACCCCTGCAAGATCTTCTGTGGTTCCAGTCTGTTCGAGTCGAGTAGCTAAGCGTTTAAATGTATGTCTAGTTGATACAACATGATTAGAAAATCGACGTCGAAATTCATGCTGCGCTAACACCACGCTCTTGTGAAGCATAGCGTTTGTAAACTGCTGTTGTCTAGTACAAGAAATGACAAATAATATTGTCGTAAGATGCCAGTTGTAAAAATTATAACTTATATGATTTTTTTTTATTTTTTATTAGAATATTATTTTATTATTTCAATATTCTAATCTACTTTTATAGATCATTGACTATATTACAATATTATTATTACTTAAATATACATATACTATACATAAAATTCTTTTTTCAACGCGTCAATCCAAGCACAAAAATAACGGCAGAAGCGGGATGCGAACCGCGGACCTTGGAAACCAACTATGCCCAGGTATTCATACCGCTCGGCGAACTGCGCCATTACTATGCCCAGACCGACTTGCGGTGAAACCAATATTTATATCATTGTTATCATCGTACGACAGATGTCGCCATAGTATATATTCAAAGTATGTATATTTTTATTATTATTCAATCAGTCTTCATTTATTCACAAGCTTAATATTATTACTTTCCGACAGTCTATTTATTTTAGTAAGTACCACTCGGGTCTCGAACCAAACTATAGACTGAATGGATGAGAAACGACTACTTATATTTCCGACTCGGACTTTATAACCAATCATTTACCTGTGTTACTGAGGGATAATTTTACCTTCTTGATATTGTCTCAAGGAGACATTATTATATGAATTTTTAAATTTTTTATTAGAATATTATTTTATTATTTCAATATTCTAATCTACTTTTATAGATCATTGACCATATTACAATATTATTATTACTTAAATATACATATACTATACATAAAATTCTTTTTTCAACGCGTCAATCCAAGCACAAAAATAACGGCAGAAGCGGGATGCGAACCGCGGACCTTGAATGCCCAGGTATACCGCTCGGCGAACTGCGCCATTGCTATGCCTAGACCGACTCGCGTTGAAACTAGTATTTATATCATTGTTATCAGATGTCGCCATAGTATATATTCAAAGTATGTATATTTTTATAATTATTCAATCAGTCTTCATTTATTCACAAGCTTAATATATTCATTTCCGACAGTCTATTTATTTTAGTAAGTACCACTCGGGTCTCGAACCAAACTATAGACTGAATGGATGAGAAACGACTTATAGTTCATCGGACATAACCAATCATTTACCTGTGTTACTGAGGGATAATTTTACCTTCTTGATATTGTCTCAAGGAGACATTATTATATTTTTTATAATTTCAAATTTTTTATTAGAATATTATTTTATTATTTTAATATTCTAATCTACTTTTATAGATCATTGACCATATTACAATAGTGATGCAGAAATAACATACTATAGTTCCGACTCAATACCATTTATAACGGCATGGCTATACCGGACCTGTGTTACTGCCCAGGGATAAATCCGCTCGGCGAACTGCGCCATTGTCTCAAGGAGACATTATTGATTGTATTTTAAAATTTTTATCATCATTTTTTGATAGATGTCGCTATAGTATATCTGACCGTATATGTTTATTATTATTCAATCAGTCTTCATTTATTCACAAGCTTAATTCAGTCTATAGTTTGGTTCGAGACCCGAGTGGTACTTACTAAAATAAATAGACTGTCGGAAAGTAATAATATTAAGCTTGTGAATAAATGAAGACTGATTGAATAATAATAAAAATATACATACTTTGAATATATACTATAGCGACATATTATCGTACGATGATAACAATGATATAAATACTAGTTTCAACGCGAGTCGGTCTAGGCATAGCAATGGCGCAGTTCGCCGAGCGGTATGAATACCTGGGCATAGTTGGTTTCCGCTTCTGCCGTTATTTTTGTGCTTGGATTGACGCGTTGAAAAAAGAATTTTATGTATAGTATATGTATATTTAAGTAATAAAATTATAACTTCTTTCGATAGGGTGATTATGTTCGAGATATGGATAAAAATATATTATTGTAATTTTTAGCCAATTATTAGTACTTTATGTGATTTATGCGACCCCTCTCTGTCGCTTGTAAGTAATACATTCTATGTTTAATTCGTTTCACACCCCAGTCCATTATAACGCGATCCCATGGGGTTGCACCATGACGAGCAATGAAAGACACTTAAACAATTTATTTTATTTCTGTCGTCATTATTAGCATCAGCAACACAAAATACACGAAAATAGGAAAAGAAACAACTAATGGTTTGTAATATACATCTTTTCCGAACGAAAATTAATTTAAGAAAAAGATACATTAAACTTTATTTTTGTATGGATTCAACATAATATTGCGCACAAAAGAAACGAAAATTCAATAAATGGATTTTAAATACATGTAGTATTGTCTAAAATAAATTGCTAAATACGAGAGTTATCCTTAACATAAAATTCCCATGCCGCTACAGTCCTGAAAAGCGCATCCATGCCAAGACTAAGCTCCGCAGGCAGCTCTCTAGGGAAGGGATTTGGAGTGGAGGAACCATCGTACACTACAGAATGGTGGGATACACCATAACAGCGCTGTTCAGGATAATAGCGTCATGGGAATCTTATATTACGAATAACCCTTGTATTTAACTATCAGATTTTTTTTTGGTGAAATATTAAAAAAATATAGTTTCATTTCATAATAATTTATGAAGATTTAATTTACAAATAAAGATATATATTTATAAAATGAAGACTTTGATCTTTTAAAACTAACATACGTCTTGGGTACCATTATCCATTTTTAGATATAATAATTCACATACACAAGTAAAAATGTAATTGTTTACATTTTTCCTGAATATTTTCAAGAATACCTATAAACTACAAAACGTGAAACAAAAATCGAGGAAACGAATCGCCATGTGGGTTTAACCCTTTCATTACAGCTCAGCTTGAATACAAATTATACTGTCAATTATAAAACTATTATTTGAAGTATAAATGTACATACTTATCTGGTCTACTTTCATTCATCAAATTGGTTCTTGTATCCTTTAGCTATCAGATGATGCATAAAAAACTATTCTAAGAAAGTAGTAAAACGATTTATCTTATGACGGCATATGCACAACCGATGTCAGTCATATGAAAATATAAAATGACATATTTAATAACAATATAACTTAATTTTATATACGCAAACTATAAATACGACACAACATTTAAAAATGGCAAATCTTGTGTTGAGTAATGCTAATAAAGAGAACATTATTTGTTACTCAAAACATAGTTATGATTTAACAAGACTTTTCTCCGCTACAATAAAATTTAACCAAAAATATAATGTTTTATCAAATGCTATCGAAAAATACCGTGTTTGACAACGATTATCAAATAAAATTATATAAAATACGTATAAATCGTCAGCTGTCACTGGTGGATGGTATTTTTCAGTATGGCAACATTATCACGATACTGGCAATACTCGAGCCGCGCAGTTTGACGGATCGACATAACCTCACATAACACACGTGAACCAAAATAATGTTATTTACCTCGAATCGTTGATATCCGCCTGAATATGGACTTGCAAATGAACATATCTGCAGTCAGCAAAAAGCAAAAGAAACAGGTGAGTCCCACACACATTATACAATTTGAATTTATGTGGTTTATTGGAATATTTAATTCATTTATGGTTGTGCTTACAGAATCAAAAAAGCAAAGAAAGCGATTTAAAGTCTAAAAACTTGAACGATGCACAGCGTGAGGGTTACAGCTTCGTCAGCAAACCGGCGTTTGAAGGCAAAACGATTGCCAGGAAGAGAAATATTCAGCAAAGAGACGCTAACAGTACGAGTGTCTTTTCTTTACTGAAATCAACGAATACGGAGCCAGAAAGGGTTGCAAATGATGGTGAAATTATCAATACGTCATCTGTTTCACCATTTAAAGGTAATAACAAGTTTAAACTGGAAACAAAATGCGAGTTTTGCTAAAGAATCGCCACTTAAAAGCGATAAAGAGACCAAAGAAAAACAATGACGCTAAAAATATGAAAGAATACAATAAACGTGAAATTTTTGGCAAAAATAATGTTGTAGAATTCTCTGGCAACGATTCTGCATCAAAAAATGACAAAAAACACAAACAAAATAGTGGTTTTAATTCATTCAAAGGTAAATATAAAGACAGTGATGTTGTTGAGTTTCCAGACGATGATGATGATGGTAAATATAATAAAAAACACGATGAATCGTATTCTTTTAAGAAAAAAAGTAATGAGAGAGATTCTGGTGTTGCACAACGCCATTTTGATGACAAGGAGTCGCCGGAATATTCCGGAAAGTGGGACAAAAAAAATAAACAAAAAAGTGAAAAAAATAAAATTGCTGGAATCGATCAGAGTCGGTTCAGAGACGACGGAACAATAGACTTTTCTGAAGAGCCTGTCGAGAAAAAATACAGAAGCAATGACGAAGGAAATACATTCAAAAAGAATTTGAAAAACAAAAGAGAATATTTAAAGGATGATTTTGAAAAAACTAACAATGACAACGATACTCAGTTTAGACGTGACGTTAACACAAAAAATGATTTAAACGATAGTTTAAGATCTTCAAAAAATAGTTATAAAGAAGTGTATGATGATGCAGACGTCAGTTTTAAGTCACCGAAGAAAAATATTAAAGAAAAAATGGCGGGAATCGATCAAGACTGTTTTAAAGAAGACGGAACAATTGATTTTGCGTCAGAGAAGAAGCGTAAAAATGATGATAAAGCTTTTAAAAAGAATGTGAAAGATGTTAAAGAGAAGAAAGCTGACGATGGGTTGCCTTCGCACAAGCAGATTTCTGCGTTGTTTAAAAACAACCCGGAGATTCCCCGGATCGGGCAGCGCCACGTAAAGCCCATCAGTGAGCAGGTCTTCTCGGGGAAGAGCTTTAGTGATTTAAACATTCATGCCTTCAGCATTGCTAATCTGGAGAAGAATATGGGCTTGGAACAGCTGACTGTCGTGCAGCAGAAGGCCACGCCCGTCATACTCAAAGGCAGAGATGTTCTCGTCAGGTATGATTATTATAAAATTTGTTTGTCATCAGAGCTGTTGGTTCAAAACCCAACCAAACAGGGTTTTTTAATTTTTTTTTTAATTAAATCAAACCTGATATTGTGACTTTTGGGTTTAGCCATGTGTGGCGATTTCTTATATCCGATATTTCGAGCGCCATTGCAGGGGTCTTCTTCAGGGTTGATGACTGTTTGATGACCCCTGAAATGGCGGTCGAAATATCGGATAGAAGAAATTTGCCACACACGGCTAAACCCAAAAGCCACAATATCAAATCTGGCCGTGAAAACCTAAGAAGTTATTTAAATCTAAGCTCTTAACATGCCCTCGGCAGGGTTGAGCTTCCCCTTACGAACAAAATGAAATTATCCAGGCATCAGGAGCGTTGGGCTGATCGTTTGATCTCCTTGATTATCAAACACCCAAATATTTCTCCGATAATAAAGCCGCAGTCTATACATATTAGGATGTCCCAAAAAGTTTTTTTTTGTTTTTTATCAAGGCTCCCCCCCGCGTTTTGTGTGAATGGTGTCCAAATAATTGTAAAAAAAGTTTCACGTCATTAAAACCACGGGAAAAGATAGCGACTTGCATCGGAATATGTCAATACTAGAATTCTAAGGCGCGCGAAAGCTAAACCCTGATTATAAAAAGCAATTATTATTTTTTAATTTTTGTAATAGATAATAATATTTACATATTATTTACTTAATATTTGTAAGATAGAAATAAAACAGCGTTTTATTTGCTGAATAAACAATAAGTTTTCAAAAGCTCCTTTTGGCCTTCATACAAAAATTTATATTAAAACTTCAACATCTAGTCGCTATCAGAAAATATTGTCCGATAGCAATCAAATTTATTATGTAAGTTACTAGGACCAAACCACATAAAAATAGAGGGTGAGCCGGTTATATTTCAAAAAAAATAATTTCCCATACTTGGGACACCCTATATATATACTAAGTTCATGGGCTCTTGCCCTGGAGGCTCCAGTGAACCAACTATGTTTCCATGTGGTCCTATGGGTGTGCAGGTGTTCTGGGATAAGTTATAGTCAATCTGAGGTAAGGTATAGTCAATCAAAAAAAAAAAAAAAAAAATTAGCTTACAGAACTGTAAAAATGGCAATTTGCTGTATCCATATGCTCCAAATATGGAGCTGATATGGTAAAATAAATAAAAAAATAATCCCTTTAATATATATTCCATAACTCATACCTAAGGTGCGACTCGAGCCAACCAACGGCAAACTGTAACCCATTCTTGTTTTGGCAATTGCAATAAAAGGTTGATAATTAATGCTTTTAATGTGTTTTAGGTCCCAGACTGGATCTGGTAAGACCCTAGCATACGCCCTGCCAATAGTCGAGGCCCTGCAGGCCTTGAGGCCCAAGTTAAAGCGACAAGATGGTCTTAAAGCCTTGGTTATCGTCCCCACCAGAGAACTGGCCTTACAAACGTATGAGCTGTTCTTAAAACTAGTCCGGGTAAGTCTCTATACTATATACATTTACACTATCACCATCTGTTGGTAATCTCATGTATGTGTTTACAAAAAAAAATATGTATGCTATGTCATTTTGTCGGCGCGTATGGTTTAGTGGTGAAAGCATTTGCTTACCAAATCTTAGGTTTGATCCCCGAAGGAGAGTAAAAAATAAATGATTTCTAAGCTCTTTACATACCTCTGGTTAGTGTGATTTTGCTCCCTCACTCGTAAAACGTCAGCCATAGCCTATTAATCAAATTTGGTGGTAGAGGAATGTCTCCTTTGAGGATCTAACCCACGACCTTTGGTTTGGCAAGCAAACGCCTTAACCACTTAGCTATGCCCGCCGCCAAATTGATTAGTAATTAGATGCTATTGTTACAACAATTTATGGATGATGTGATTTTTCTCTTCTACAGCCTTTTACGTGGATCGTGCCTGGATACTTGATAGGCGGAGAAAATAGAAAGGCAGAGAAAGCTCGCATCAGAAAAGGTTTCAATATCCTGATTGGCACTCCGGGAAGAGTTTGTGATCATCTGCTGCATACAGCTTCCCTCAAACTGAACGATACCAGGTGAGACCAAAGATACATAGGGCATATGATATATAAGGTTGCTGCACGTAGCCCTATGCGAAATTTGCAACATTGTCGTGTTCGTTGGTCTTTCCTTGACCCTATTGTACAGACGCCACCTCGCTAGCAAGCTCAGTGTCATTCACCCTGGTGCCATCAAATATACATAGAGCATATGAAAAGCAAGGTCTGTATGTGAATTTTGCAACACTGTCGTGTTTGTAGCTCTTTTCCCGATCCCGGCGCAAAAACGCCACCTCTGAGCAAGCTCAGTATTGGCGCAGCAGCCATTCGCGATGGACGTCCCAAATATTGCTTTAACGATACAGTGGTTATTTGAAAAAGTATATTAAGTAAATAAATAAAAAATATTGTTGAATCGGCCATACTTTTGGGTATCGTCTGGTGTCACTTACTACTCAAATGTCTTTTTAATTAACATCCTCCTCTCTTTAAAAAAAGGTGTTATTCCGTCGCGTGAGCGCAGGATGAGGAGCAGATCAGCAAACAAAGACTTTTTCAGAAGCACATTGACATATATTTATGTTAAAACTTTACAAGCTTCCGTCCGGGCGGAATGACATGCCGCCGGTCGTAATGCGACCTTGTCTCGCTAAAGGGTGGGAACCGACTGGTGTGATGGGCTTGCCGGCACTGCGGCTCTCGCCCAGCGCTCGAGTGGCCATGTCTATAACTAACACACCCGTAAGCGGACCTGTCCAAAATGACAATATGGTGGACACATAAATGTATGACAAGATATCATAAATACGAGACGGAAGATTTTATATCGAGGTTTTCGGTACCAGTTAGCAACAGTTACTACATCATGCTGATGTTAGTATATTTTAGTAATTTCTTTCTTGTTTGCAGATGCTTGATATTGGACGAAGCTGATAGACTACTGGACATGGGGTATGAAAAAGACGTTGCTAGGTAAGAACAACATACAATTGTAATGACTTTAAATGTCTAAGAAACCAATTGAATTAAATTATTTTTAACACAGTATATCAGCCTGTGTCCGTTCACTGTTTAACATTTCCTCCCGTATTCTTGATTTCCGCAGGATGCTCCCGCTATTTCGCAGTCCATCTTGTCATCCAACACTATTTCTGACGGTTCTTTTTTTATGTAAATACATACAGGAGAATTCTGGTGATAGACTAAGTTTTATCTGGACATGACGGGTGCATATAGCTAAACTCTGCATGTGGAGTGTTGATCCGCCAACGTTAGACTACAGCCCGAGATTCACGCATCATCCTTACAACATAATTTTACGAATGGGTAAATTACACCAACCCCCCGTTGTTAACAAATCGATTAAAAATATTTTAATCTTCATCATCAACCATCAGCCTTTGGTCCGTTCAACGTTTAACCATAGTCCTCGTTATTGCGACTTCAAAAATTTTTTACCGCAAAGACCGTCGTCTCTTTGCCAGATATGTCACATTTCCACTTGATTGTGCTTATTCTTTGTGTAGCCTCCACTACTTGAGTTCTTCTTTTAGAGACACTCCTCTCATGGATCTCTCCGTTGCACGCTGGGTGACCTTAATTTTATGTGTTAGACGACTTGCCGTTAGATTTCTTGTATCTGCGCCACGATATTTATAAATAATGTTTATTTTTCGTCTACAGCATTGTGCAGACTTTGGATCGTCACAAAGCAGCTTCCGGTTACAATCCAATGGCACTTATGAAACAGTCCATCAGCAAGGCTCACATTCACTTTGGTGAGGAAGAGGAAAACCAAGAGTATCCAGAAGAAGGTGACCAACAGGATCCCGAGCCCTGCAGCGCCAAGGAAACTGCTGCAGAAGAAACAGCGGCTTACCAACATGAGTTGTCTAATGTTTTCTTGTCCGATAAGAGACAAACAATACTACTGTCTGCAACATTAACAAAGGTAACTAAAATTATATTGAGGAAGGTCACCAAAAGGATTCAATGCCCTGTAGGGTTAAGGAATCTGCTGTAGAAGAGACAATGACTTACCAGCATGAGCTGTGCAATGTTTTCTTGTCCGATAAGAGACAGACAGTGCTGCTGTCTGCAACTTTAACGAAGGTTAGTATGTGTATGCTACTCTTATGATTGACTAGGACTAAGAGCATCTTGAGGAAGGTAACCAAAAGGATCCCATGCCCTGCAGGCCAAAGCAACTGCACAAGAAAAGAAAACAGCTTATAAACAAGACCAGTCGAATGTCTTTATATCACATAAAAGTTATGTAATACTGCTTTCAGCATCTTTTATGAGGACCTCCATAAATTCCACCCCTGGTCATGTCCAGCGGCTAAGTCCTCTTTCGGGGCAATCCAAGTATTTCCCTCAGTTGCGCTTCTCCACATGTTCAGCCGCAGGGTGGCCTCAGGTATCACCAGTTCCGTTGTCGACTGTAGCAAACTTCTTCTTGATTGAGCCGTGTGGTTATCGTTTGATACCCAAACATAGGGTGGAGTGCGTCGTAGGTTGCTTTGGAGAGCTCCTTCTTGGTTGTGACTTCTCACCCTATGTTTAGTGGGGCGATGCTCGAGAGTTCATATAGCTTATATAAAGATTATATATATAAAGATCTCAAATATAAAGATGATTGAACAAATGTTACGTTTGTGTTCCAAGGTTTGGATGTAAGAAGTAAGTGCTCATATTATTAATTGTTGAATTTTCTGTTTCGCAGGCTGTTGAAACCTTGGCAGGCTTGACCATGGAGGATCCCGTGTTCATAGATTCCTCAGAAGGAAGAGCGACGCTCATAGCTGACTCAATAATCAAACCTGTCATAGTCAATCAACCAGATGACACAACAGCTGATCGGTCCGATGATGATGGTGATGATGAATTTGAGATCGTCCCAAAAGAAGAGTCGGAATCTGAAGGAGAAAGTAAAAACAAAAAGAAGAAGACAAACAAGAAGACTGTTCAAAAAGAAGAAACGAGTTCTGAAGACGATGATACAGAAATATTCAATTTGAAAAAGAAGATTAAAAAGGAAAAAACAGATTCTGACAATGATGAGTCTGATTCTGAAAATGATGATAAAAAGAAAGTCAATGAAGATGCAGATTCTGAAAATGATGAAACGAATTCTGAAGAAGAAGAAGATGTTGAAAATAAGGATTCTGAAAGTGATGAAACCGATTCTGAAGACGACGATGAAGAATCTGATTTGCGTAAGAAAGTTGTTAAGAAAGTAATCGACAGGGTTAAGATAAAGATTGAAAAGAATTCTGAGGATGGTGAGTCTGACAGTGATGAAGATTCTGGTGATGATGATGAGAGTGGCGATGATGAATCTGATGATTCTGATGATGAAAGCGACAAAGAGGCGGCCATTAAAGAAGAACTGAAGAAACAACCCATCTATAGAGGTAAATAGAAATATATTTAAATATTCTTCTGTCATTTCATATTCATTTTCTATAGTTAGTGACATCTCCCTGTTAATCAATGGCGACTCCGTGTCTTTGGGATCGTTATCAGAAGGCGTGGTGAATGGATGAGGAGCAAATCACAAATCGAATAACTTGTTGAGAAACACATTTGTGTTTATTTAAAATACAAGACTGCCAAACTTCGATTGCTAGGGCCACAAACAACAATGTGTACATGATGGTGCCTGGGCCAAAAGTGACTCGGTGGATGTGACGGTCGTTGCGCCCAACACTCATAGTTGCCACTTGGTGAACTATGACAGGACTTGTTAAAACAAAACAAAATGGCGAATGCAGCACCCCGTCTCATTACTTAAATCTAAAACTTAAACTAACATTTTCATATTTGCGTGTCAGACGAGCTAACAAAAATAAGAGACGAAAGATCGTATATTGAGGATTTTCGGCACCAGCCTGCAAGGGCAATATCTAGCTGATATCATTAATTATTCCATATAATTCCCAAAATTTGTTACTGCACTACATATATAAAAGATCTCAATGTACCAATGTTAATTTTATTTTTAATGACAAGCGTCATATCCTCTGTTGTCATTGTGTTGTATATGTGAAAATCAAGGTGGTTTATCTATTCAGTAAGTTAAAGGCTTGTTAATCCCAAAGTGCCTGAACTGGTCGTTCCTTAACATTCCATATCCACTCCAGGCAGAGTTTTCCCATCAACCATACATAATCCTTTCTAACTACGCATTATCCAATGGTTCATACCTTAGAATTTTTCTTAAATTTTCCGATTAAAGTCTCAACCAGCCTCGGAATGGCAGTTATTTGTGATGACCATACGCTAAAGATATGATGATGATGTTTATTTGACAGTTTTTTAAATTAATATTTTTTTCATAGGTCTCAAAGCATTCGGTGGGATTCAAATCAAAAAAGAAGATTCTAAAGTGAAGACGAAAAAGGAAAAAAAAGCAGAGCATAAAGCACAGAAGAAGAACAAAGAAAAGGAAGATGTAAATCCTGTGCCCTCGGTAGAAAAGAAGCTGACGAAGAAAGAAAAGAAAGCTTTACAGAAAGATGTAGTTAAAGAAGAAAAAGTGAAGATCAAAGTTGAATACGAAGAAGATTCAGATTCGGATTATGACATATTTTCTGCTACTAAAAACGATCCTAAAAAGGTCATTGTGCAAGAAAAGAAAGTTGAAGTCGATACAGAATACGTAACAGAAGTTGGTACTCATAGCAATCCGTTTCAGCACGCTCTGCAGAACGCTATAGCTCAAGACGAGATGGTCATTCCTTCATCAGTTACACAAGTCTATATTATTACACCTATGAAGTTGAGATTGATCACTCTGGCAGCGTTGATAATAGAGAGGTGTATCACGCCAGGCAGCGGTAAAATCCTCATATTCATGGCCACACAAGATATGATCGATTACCACTGCGAGATTCTGTCCAGAGTGTTGGCTGGGAAGATGCCGAAAGATTTGACAATCGAAAGCAAGGAAACTGCTTTAAAAAAAGCTAAAAAAGAAAGAAAAAACAAGAATTCAAAAAGTGATTTTAGTTAGTTCTCAACACGTTGAAGATGATGAGGATAATAAAAAACGTGTGGAAGAAGATGCTGCAGATCTGGATGAAGATGAAAAAGTGGGGAAAAATTCCGATTCAAAACATGGCGATAAAGGCGGAGATGATTATCAGTTTGAGTATGACGGCATGTCTCTGGAGACGTACAAAGCAAAGCAGGCGGCTTCGAAGGCGTTCGTTGATGTGGAGTTTTTCCAACTTCATGGATCGATGGACCAACGAACCAGAACGGAAGTTTTCAAGACATTCAGGAAGGTGAAATCTGGAGTGCTGCTCTGCACGGTGAGTCCATCAAATTTAACTTCTTCGTTCTTAAAATTTCATTTTCATCATCAAGTGGTTTTATATTTGACTGTTTTTATGTACATTATTTTTCTAGGATGTATCATGCATATTACTTACCAAATGCTTAATAAAATAGCACACTGTTAGTGCGGTTCTCGTTAGATCACCGATACTAAACATGGACCTCTTTAAAAATCAGATAAATATACACTTGTAATCTCCCCAACCCCTAACAAAACACACAACTTTGGCAGTTTCCCAAGTTACTTTCTTAATGCCACCGGTAAGCTCTGGAATATTCTTCCAGCGTTTGTATTTCCTCCTTCATACAATTAGGATCTCTTCAAGAAACTGATAAATATACACTTGCAATCTACCTAACCAACACACAAACACAACATACATTTCCCGCATGCAGCGTCCAGCCACCATCAATGAACGTCATAAAATTCCCTGGTCTCGACTGCTTGTACTCTCTAGCATGCGTTTACATAAAAAACATTGACACTGGGCACTGTTGAATCACTTGCTGGAATACTGCGGTTTCGCCATCTAGTAGACCTGGTGAATCTTTCATTGATGGTGAAACCGTGGTATTCCGGCAAGTGAGTAAACAGTGCTCAGTGTGATCCATGTCTATATAAGATTAGAAATATTTTATCATCAGACTGTGTCCTTCCACTGTTGAATGTTGGCCTTCCACATGAGTCTCCATCAGTCATCCTCTTCAATCCTCCACCTTCCGCATCCAGGCTATTCCTACTATTCTTCTGATGTCATCAGTCCATCTTGTCAACCAACACTACATTTGCAAATTATTGTTCGCCACTCCATCACTTTTCTTCCCCATCGACCGTCGTTTCTTCTACAGATATGTCACATTGAGTGTCCCTATTCGATGCGTAGCCTCCACAACTTGAGTTCTTCTTCGCATATCCTCGTTTCGGATTGTATCTTTTAGCGACACGTCTCTCATAGATCTCTCCATAGCACGTTGGGCGACCTTTAATTTCTATCTAAGGAAGTATTTATCGATCTAAAAACACTGCATTGCTCGTATATTCTCTGTTCGCGACCTCTGTTTCTCGATCTTGTTTGATATTGATATATTGCGAATATTTAGCCGAGCGATTTTCCAGTGGCTTCAAAACATTCGTTTTGCGGTTCTCCGGCACGCCACATGCCGCAACAAAACGCGGGTCGCACGTCATGTTGATTCATCGGCTTCATTGTAATGGGTTCAAAAAGGAGGTCCACTATCGCGTGAGCGATCGCGATTTCGATCATATTGTTTTCACCATATCTGTTCCATATTTGGGGCAAATGGACACGGCAAATTGCCATTTCATAGTTGTGTAAGCTCTGATTATCCATGTCTTGTCCCAGAACTCCTTTATCCTGGAGGTTCACCTGGGAACATAAATGGTTCCTGGGAACCGAACTTGCATATAGCCTGCGGCCGTAGTAACAGAGAAATATTTGGGTATTCAATAATCAGGGTTTTTTAAGGATTTCGGTTGATAAGCTCGACACTTCCAAGGCCTGAACATTTTTTATTGTACTTAACCCTTTCGTTACGGCTCGGTGGAATACAAACTATACTTTTAATACGGCGTGAATTTTTCAAACCATTTTTTTTTTGCTTAAACCTAGTATTTGAAGCATAAATGTACTAACTGACCTATTTTCACATATCACATTGGTTCTTCTACCCTTCAGCTATCAGATGATGCATAAAAAACTATTATATTTAACAAACGTTCATTATGTAACTCCATACATGTGGTGGCATTGACACATGTGGCTTACAGAAAAATCGCTGCTGTAACGAAACCTAACGATATTTATTTACATGCTTTACAGTTTTCTGTTAAGGATACATGCATGTTGATAAAGGGAATGACTGCACTTCCAATTTCTTACCGTAAATGTCACAACGAGTGCTGAAAGTAGCAAAACGATATATCACGTCAAACGATGTCAACGGTCGAGACATCTTTGACGGCATATGCTGACAACCGATGCGAAAGGGTTGAGGGGTAGCTAAACCCTATCGGGGGCATCTATACAGCTTATATTTAAGTAAATCATTTTTTTTAATCAAGCTTGGTCGGGTTTTGATCTCATGATATCTGAATGTTAACACAAACACCACTGGACTATGCCACCCGGAAAAATATCCATAACAGTTTTGGTACTGTTCTTATTTTATTTTTTGACCAAATGGTCATTCCAAAGGCGCTTCTTTGCCTCTCTAAGTAAAATAGTGTCTATTGAGTCTCCGAAGGATGCTCTCGTTTTCGGCTCTCTTATGCAGCGAGTTCCAGGCTATTGATGCCGTGAAACTCTAATCCCTATTGCCCAAGACCGATACGCTTTCATAGATCGTGAAACTGCAGTCTTCCATCAAGTGAAACAGTGCCCCGTGTTCAAGACGTTATTTGAACATAATTATTTTATATGAAACATCCAAAAGTTTACATTGTCAAATTATAATCAAATTCTCTATCTTAGCTCGAATTTGTCGATTCATACAGTCGGGTACGACACAGGGCATTGATCATCCCAATATTTTGCCACTCTATATAAATTGAAGCGATCAAGGTGCAAAACAATGGGTACCTAAGAATTTGCGGTGTATGAACTACCAACTCAATTCCGGCCTTTGAACTTATCCTCAGTGCTGGAACCTTGGTATTCCGGCGTCACCATTTAGCTGACGCCGTAATTTCTGGGACCGCGACCTCGGTTCCGGAACACTCGGTGTAATCCATGTTAAAAACAAAGTATGAAATTCTTATATATTTAATACATTAAATGAGTTTGCATAATCTTGCATGCTCACATTAAAAAAGAAAACAAACAGTCTAAGGGGTTGCGTGCTGGACCACTGAGCAAAACGCGAAACTATATTAATTAAACGCATTAATCATGGGTTCGAATCCGAGAATTGATAAATAATGGTTGGCAAAGTTTTTTGATCTTATTATTCGTTCTGCACGCACACGCTCCCGAACGATATGAACGTAAATTTAAACAGAAGCGATGTTATTAGTGGTAGACGAAACGTTCTGTCGTCTCAGAAATGTACTTTGCGATATTTTTTTACGTGAAATGCGTAGATCGTTATATATCTGCACCTAGCTAGAGCATATCAAAAAAGAGACTCCATCAACATCCTTGGAGTGTCAATCTCTGATAAACTCAAATATTATGAGTCAATTAAGTCTAAATCCGGTCTCATATAAAAAAAACTAGGTGTGCTATATATAGATCACTGAGGTATTTCACTGATAAACAATTTCTTCTATATAAATGATAAATGCGCCCTATCTTAGATACGGCAGTCACCTTTGGGTTGGAGACACTAAATACATTCTAAATTTGTTTGACTTAGTTCAAAAACGAGCAATTCGTTTTATAAACAATGACACTCTTACGTCTAACCTGCAATTAATGGAACACAGGCGTAAGCTTGGTTCTCTTAGTCTTTTCTACCGTTATTACCACGATCGCTGCTTTTCGGAACTTAAATAACTAATTCCTCCTGCACCCACCCACAAACGACAAACTCGTGTTACACTTGCCGAACATCCATACACGGTTAATGTGTGTCGACCAAGAAATGGCAGTTTCCAAAGTTTATTCCTAAATGCCACCGGTAAGCTTTGGAATGCTCTTCCAACGTCTGTGTTTCCTCGTTCCTACAATCTCGATCTCTTTAGAAAAACAGATAAATATAAAACTTGCAATCTCCCCAACCCACACACAAACACGAACACAACACACGCTCTTCTTTGAACTGAGTCAATCAAATTTAGTTTATTTTTATTTTAGACGAGTTTATCGGTTGTAGGTGGGTGCAGGAGATATTAGTTCTTTAAGTTCCGAAAAGCAGCGACCGTGGTAATAACGGTATAAAAGACTAACTGAACCAATCTTACTCCTATACTCCATTGATTGCTGGTTAGACGTACGAGTGTCATTGTTTATCACACGAATTGCTCTTCTTTGAACTGAATCAATCAAGTTTAGAAGGTATTTTGTGTCTCAACACATAAGTGACTGTTGTATTCAAGGATAGGTCGGACTTGTCCTTTATATAGAACAAGTTGTTTATCGTTGAAATACCTCAGTGATCTATTTATAATACACCTATTTTTTTGGAAGCGAGACCGGCTTTATACTTAATTGACTCGTAATACTCGTATTATTTGTGATATATAGTTATTCATTCTATGTGTAGTTTTCAATTAAGTTCAACTACGATGACGCTCTTGTCGATGGCGTTGGTATAATATTTTAAAAGTAAAACACACCTAGGTTTTTGGATGCGAGACCAGCTTGGTAATATCTACGATTACGTTGGTCTTTCAGCCAATGTTTATTACATCTGGAAGCGGATTCCTGTCCATCGATTCCTTCTCCACCTACTTATTTAGCCCCAGGACATGTAACCCTCGCATCGATCATAACAGACCCAGCAAATATCACTGCACAACAAAACAAATATTAATATTACAAATTCATTCGTTTTGCCTCACAACTTACAGCTGTTATATTGCGAATATTTAAACAACCAACATTTATCGATTTGATTCATATTTGTTATGATAAAAAGTAACGAATTATACATTTGTTTGAGCCGCTTTTTAATACCAAGTGGTTCAAGCCTCCGTAACATCGGGCTGATCATACGATCTGAAGCTATATCAACTCTCGGGCATCGCCCCACCAAACATACAGCGAGAAGTCACTACCAAGAAGGAGCTCACCAAAGCAACCCACGACACACTCCACCCTATGCTTGGGTATCAAAAGATAACCACACGGCTCAAATCAAGAAGAAGTTTCCTACAGTCGACAATGGAACTGGTGGTACCTGAGGCCACCCTGCGGCTGAACATGTGAGAAGCGCAACTGAGGGAAATACTTGGATCGCCTCGAAAGAGGACCTAGCCCCTAAACATGAGCAAAGGTGGAATATATGGAGGTCCCTTAACAGACTTCTGACTGAAGTATGCAAGACGAGGGACAAATGAAAGCCTGGCAGTTTTACAGCGGATCGACTGAATGTGACTGCGGCGTGGAGCAGACCCTGTCACACCTTCTGGAGTGTGCGCTGTGCCCGAATAGCTGCACCCAGGAACACCTGATGATGGCCAGAAGTAACGCCATCGACGTCGCCCACTTCTGGGCAGACAGGATCTGACCCTGTTGTTTCCGACACGATTATATATATATATATATCTTTAATGACGCAATCCTTTCTTATTTCAGAATTTCTTTCATTCTTTCATATTATCACTCCTACAATAAGTGAAACATTCTCAGGTATATTAATTACTTTTTCGTTGACAGAACAATATATACAGGTGTCACGACCTATAGTCCCCAGACAGTTCGTTCCCAGACTCATCGGCAACGACATGGGGCGCACTGGAAGTCAAGTGCATGGGACATTTGGCACACAGGACAACTAGTGCATTGGCTATCTTGCTAACCTAACCTACGAGAACCTAACCTAACCTCCGTAAAATAGATTTCTCATGGCGCTACAGTCCTGAAAAGCGCTGTTAAAGCGGTGGATCCCGCGATTCTGTAGTGTACTTGGTTCCCCCAGTCCAAATCCCTTCCCTAGCGAGCTGCCTGCGGAGTACAGTCGTGGCTTGGCAGCCGTAGGGATCTCCCCCTCGCTTCGCCCGCCAGGTGTGAGCGCGGGATTCACCATAACAGCGCTTTTCAGGACTCTAGTGCCATGGACAACTTATTTTACTGATAACCCTCGTAAGTTGAGGATTCGTCTAGTGATCGTAGGTAGAGTCCAGGTATCTTTACCGAAATAACTTAGTTTAGATTATGTTAGCGACGTCTGATGCACGTGATATTTGGCGCACGGGATAACTGGTACACTGGATGTTTCGCTAACCTAACCTAATTTATTTCGTTGACGAGACATATACGTCTCTGGACTCAAATCCTTAGGTTAGGTTAGGCTAGCAAGACATCCAGTGCACCAGTTGTTCAAGGACCAAATGTCCAGTGCGCGTTACGTCGTTACCGATGAGTCGTTGAATTGTTTGGGGACGAAATGCGACGGAACCATGTTTACATTATATACGAGTATTTATCATTTTGCTTGTATGTATATAATGCGTAATTGAAGCGTCCCTTGTTGTCATTCGTGACGTCGTTACGTGGTGACACAATCGCACAGAAGCGCCGACTCATCGCAGCCACGTTCACGCAGTACGACATAACTACTATTATGAAGAGGAACGAAATAGGAACATTAATCAAGTTTATCGTTTAATTATTTACTACTAGTGTTGAGCCTGCGAAAACATCGCGGACGGTTTAAGCATATTTTTTACATTTTGTTATCCTACTTCTAGAAGAATATTAATTTAAGGCTCCGCAAGCAGCTTGCCAAAACATTTGTTTGGAGCATCTTTATGTACAGCTGTGAGACATGGTGCTTATCTGAAAGTGATTAAAAAGACTTTGAGATATGGTCATACAGAAATATTCTCGGAATTTCCTGCAGAGACCACGTCACGAACAATGAGGTTCTCAAGATAATCAAGGACGATAGGCGCCTAGTAAGAACCATCTCAGAGAGGCGATCGGTCACATCATGCGCCACGATGGTCTTCTTCACGACATTGTGGGGGGATGGTTGAGGGTAGAAACTGTAGAGGGCGTCCTAGACGGGAGTATTTGCAGCAAGTGTTCGAGGACATGAGTTGTAGCTCTTATGCTGAGCTGAAGAGGGTTGCGGAGGACCGAGAGGAATGGAGATCAAGATGCAAGATTCTGTTGCTGCAAACCAATCCACCGGATTGATACTACGAAGAAAACGAAGAAGATCCTACTTATTTTTTACTATGTCCGCTCCATATTTGGAGCATATGGACACCGCAAATAGCAGTTTTAACAGTTCTGTTAGCTTGGATTGTCTCAGCCTTGTCCTAGAACACTTGCGTACCCGGAGATCCACATGGGCATTCGCCGGCTGTCATAGCTCAAAGCGTTTGCTTTGTAAGCCAAAGGTCGTGAGTTCGATCGCCGATAGAGATTAAAAAATAAATAATAAAAAAAACGATTTCTGAGCTCTAAAATACCCCCGGTTGGTGTGAACACTTGCTGCAAATACTCCGGTCTAGGGCACCCTGTACAGTTTCTACCCTTAACCATCCCTTCCACAATGTCGTGAAGAAGACCATCGTGGCGCATGATGTGACTGATCCATCGGGCTCATATACATATTGACGATGATCCATCTAACTTCGACTCTGTGATGCAGTGTTCCGCGTGCCTAGACACCTGGTATGCCTACTGTTAGTTCTATGGATTCTAATGCTCTCGTAGCTAATCCTGAACGCTGTGTGCGATTGTGCCAGTGTACTGGGCTTGACGCTACATCACTTCTAAAACAGGTGTGATCAAGCTAAAATATGAAAAATTTGGTAGTCAAATAATTATAGAACATTGGAGAATGTTTCATTTCTGATGAAATGCTCTGGGGTCGTATTAAAAGAGAATTTTTTTATGTGAACACATACAGGAGAATACCGACAGATGTTGATAGTGATTTTGAAGTCTCATCTGTGGAATTCTATGACGCTTAGTATTTTATGTGGAGTGAGGATCCGCCATCGTCATAGACTACAGCCCAACATACACGCATCGTCCTTATAGCCGGCGGTCATAGCTCAATGGTAAAGCGTTTGCTTTGCAAGCCAAAGGTCGTGGGTTCGATCCCCGACGGAGATTAAAAAAAAGGATTTTTAATCGATTTCTGAGCTCTAAAATACCCCGGTTGGTGTGAATTTGATCCATCACCCGTAAAATGTCAGTCATAGCCTATCAATTAAAATTGGTGGTAGACAAAAGTCGTCCCGTGAAGACCACCCATTCATAGTAGATTCCTGTAATAATAAAGGATGATGCGTGAATCTCGGGCTGTAGTCTATGACGTTGGCGGATCAACACTCCACATGCAGCGTTTAGCCATATACACCATGGTAAGCGTCATAGAATTCTACAGATGAGACAAAAAATTACTATCACCATCTGTCGGTATTCTCCTGTATGTGTTTACATAAAAAAAATATATATATTACAGGAATTCACTATGAATCGGTTGTCTTCACGAGAGGATTTTTGTCTACTATCAATTTTTTATTATAGGCTATGACTGGCATTTTACGGGCGAGATATCAAATTCACACCAAATTAATGTTTTAGAACTCTGAAATTGATCAAAAAAAAATTTTTTTAATCTCCGTCGCGGATCGAATCCAAGACCTTCGGCTTGCGAAACAAACGCTTTAACCACTAAGCTATATCCGGCATATTTGATTGATTAAAATTAACTTTCATCATCATCATCATCAGCCTGTATCCGTCCACTGTTGAACGTAGGCCTCCAACATGAGTCTCCATCCTCTTCGATCCTTTACCTTCCAATCCCGCTATTCTTCTTATGTCATCAGTACGTCTTGTAGAGGATCGGCTAACGCTTCGTTTTCCAGTTTTAGTGCGCCACTCCAACACTTTTCTTTCCCATCGACCGTCGTCTCTTCAACAGATTTGTCCTGCCCATTACCACTTGAATGCGCCTATTCCTTGGGTACCTTCGCTACTTGAGCTCTTCTTCGGATATCCTCGTTTCGAATTCTATCTTTAAGAGACACTCCTCTCATGGATCTCTTCACGGCACATTGTGTGACCTTTATTGTATGTGTAAGACCTGCTGTTAGATTCCACGTCTCTGCTTAAGTTTTGATATCCTCCTCTCAAGGTTAGATATCGAAGACTAGATGAAGGATGCAGGATCAGATTTACAATATAAAGAACTTGTTTTCGTTTCACATATTAACACGGTTTATTTGTCTAACAATTGCAACAAAAGGACCGTTGCGGCGCACGCTATTAAGCGCGCCCTCTAACGGTCACGAGCTAGCTCCAACTGTCAACTGGCCGCCCGTTCTGACATCTCGGCGCCGCCAATCGTCGCTCAGAAAAAGCGAATTCAAGATGACAGTGGGTACCAACAGGAAATGGGCCAAATGTCATAACAAATATTTTGGCGTATGCAAACACTACAATTAAAATTAACATTATTAGATGTGCATGTCAGGCGAGCGAACAAAAATAAGAGACAAAATATCGTTTTTCGAGGCTTTACGACATCAGCCTAAAGGAGCTATATCAAGCTGATATCAGTTTATACAGGGATGATGCATTGGTCAAACGCCTTAGATTTAAGACATTGCGGAATTTTCGCTTTAAAATGTACTTAAGTTTTCCATCTGATTTTATGAAAACATTATTGGTGGATTTTCTTTATTGGAATAAAATTACTAACTTTTTTAGTACATGTCATAGTTTTTATAAACTAACAAAGTTTTTATATGTTTTTATTTGTTTTTTATTGTGGTTATCGGTGTTTGGTTACAGCTGGACCGTCACAAACCTTGCACTCATTAACCGCCGTAACCAAACCCTGTGGCGCGCCACATTCCGTCTCTAACGCTTTTTAAATATCGAATTATATCCACATTCCGTGGTTAATATTACTTAAATATGACTTTCGATGATAATGCCTTAACATCACGGATCTCCCACGCCATCCAAAACTTATGAGAACAAAAAAAGTCTAAATTCTAAAAACGAATGCTTGGTACAATTCCCACAGTGTCTCCTGCGGGTATGGCTAAAAGGTAAAAGCGTTTGCTTACCATACTAAACGTCGTCGGTTCGATCCCCAAAGAAGATTAAAATAAAAATAGATATTTATTACAATGTTGTAATTTTTTTACGTAAGCGTATTCAGAAGAATGCCAACAGGTAGCGGTAGAGAGAAATCTCATATTTGGATTATACGACGCTTACCATTTTCACATATGGCCAAACGCTGCACGTTGCAGAGGTCATCTTCAAGGTAGATGACGTGGTTGTCGTCCGAACATCAAACCCTTTGATGTACGTCAAAGTGACGACATTCGATGGTGGAGAAATGTGTTGGAGTGGCACCCAAGAACTGAGAAACTGACTTTTGGAAAGGGAATCAGAAAAATGGCATAAGTTGAAAGAACGAGAGAAGTATACCCATGTAGGACGCAAACGTTCAACAGTGTTTTTTTTTTTTATTTATAAGCATCAAGGGGATCGAACCCGTTACTTTTAGTATGAAGTTAATGTTCAAGTCGTCACAAGCTGCCTCAAACCAACACCCATTTCAAAGCTATACCCCTTGGCTGGTATCGCACCACCAAACATAAGACGCGAAGTTAGATGCGCCGAAGGCAATTAACCGACAATCCCACTGCTTGTATAATCATCAACATCTAGACTGGAGTCGCGAAGCAGCTTTTTGAGATCCACACAACCTCTCACATCCGGTCCTGAAAATGAGAGACTCCAGCTCTGGCAACAAATCGCATCAGAATATTTCACTACTTCAAAGGTAAGCCTTCTAAATGGCAATAACCTTGACTGGCGAACCTGGAAATCCCTGAACAGATTAAGAACAGAAGTTGGTAGAACAAAGGACAAACTTGAGCGGTGCGGAATGCTTCAGCAGGGAGAGTCACTGTTGTGTTAATGTGGATCTCTCCGTAGCACGCTGGGTGACCTTTATTTCATGGATAAGAGTTGCTGTTAGATTCCACGTCTCTGCGCCACAAGTTAATACAGGGAGGATGCATTGGTTAAACGCCTTAGTTTTAAGACATTGCGGAATATTCGCTCTAAAAATGTACTTTAGTTTTCCAAATGCTGCCCATCCCAGTTGTATAAGGCTGTCGATTTATTTTTGAGAAGTTACTTCGTCCTAGTTGTTTTACTTGTACCAGATATATAGTCATTTACAACCTCTATTTGTATTCCTCCAATGGAAATACGGTCTGGGAAATATGCATACCAAGACCTAATGCTGGGCAGCACACGAGACATCCGTGTTGTCAGATCTGGGGTCAGCTCTCCTTGTGCACATTCGCGATGTCTGTCTGTCCTGCGTTGCATTCTCGGTCAATCCCAGAGTTTTCAGATCCTTGTCTACAGTTGCAGTCCAGGTTGCCTGTGGTCTTCCAGGTCTTCTTCTCAGCGTTGATATGTTGAGGGCTCTCTTCACAATGTAGTCCTCATCTCTCCGTGTCACATGCCCATACGATCTTAGGCGGTATTCCCTTATCTTTTCAGGCCACCCGAAATGAACCCCGAATATGCTCATTTCGAACTCTGTTAACTCTAGTCACACCGCCCGCCCACCTCTGCCATGTACTCAACTCTCGATTATTATTCGTCAATTGATCTATCGATACAATGTTCTGTTACAGTAAAAAAAATATTCAAATCATCTTCTGTGTGAATGGTTTAAAGTAGTCTAAACTAATGCCTCGTTTTGGTCGTCTTTTGATGATGTTGATGACGTCGGTGGCGTGCGCCTCGCGTATCCATTGTGTCGGCGTTCAGCCTCTGATGAGCTATGACCGCTAGGCAATGAGGAATCTCTTTATGTCAGTGGAATTTAAAAAAAAAACTATTCATACATATACTCTTAAACATATCATTCAAAACAGAGATCGCAAACCAATTGATTTTATACATTTTGTGTATTTTTCACTAATCACTTTAAATTAAAGGTTTCGCTCTATACCTGTTCCATATCCGTTCCATATCTATAGCATATGGTCACCACAAATTGCCGCCACTTAGTTTTGTAAGTTACTATTATTCATGTCTTCAGTCATGTCTGAAGTCCACTTGATAACATATATGGTTCTCAATTACTTGTAGGGTAGGAACTCGAAGACTTGAAGAGATGGAATATGTAGTATCAGAAGCATATTTTTTAATGATTTCGTAATGACTGCAATCGCTTTAATTGTTTGGCCTGCGTAAAATTTATTATGAAGTAAAGGAATATAGGTTCTAGTGATATTAAATATGAAATATTAATACTCGTAGAATAGCAAGGTTCTTAATATGTTTCCTGTAAATTCACTCTTTTCAACTGTTCCGTCAATAGATGTCTCTAATACTTCTCTTCTCCCCTCCACTACTATTTGTAAACCGAATTAACTGCTCTGTATTTAGGTTTACTTTTTAGTAAGTAGCTCCTGACGAAGATGCTATGTCACTGAAACCGATAGAGTATATATATATATATATATTCACGTCGGAAACATCCGGGTCAGATTCTGTTTGCCCAGAAGTGGGAGACGTCGATGGCATTACTCCCGGCCATCATCAGGTCTTCTTGGGTGTAGCTTCTTACAGCGCACACTCCAGAAGGTGTGACAGAATCTGCTCCGCGCCGCAGTCATATTCAGTCGGTCCGCTGTAAAACTGCCAGGCTTTCATTTGTGTCTTCGTCTTGCATACTCCGATCCGAAGTCTGCTAAGGGACCTACATATATTCCACCCCTAGTCGTGTTCAGGAGCTAGATCCTCTTTCGGGGCAATCCAAGCATTCCCCTCAGTTGCGCTACTCCACATGTTCAGCCGCAGGGTGGCCTCAGGTATCACCAGTTCCATTGTCGACCGTAGGAAACTTCTTCTTGATTTGAGCCGTGTGGTTATCTTGTCATCCGGAAGACTGTTTATTAATTAAAAATGTAGTGGTTTCATACAAAGATTTACGTGTTTTTTCTCTTAGAAATTATTAAGTTAAGTTATTAGTTAAGTACCCCTGCCCTTCTTACGGCTCCTTACAAATTAGTTAAACGGTAGGCGATGACACGGCCCCATAAACAGGGGCGCCCAGCGGGGGTCGCGGCCCCCAGGAGGCCTTTGTGGGCCCTCCCCGGACCCCGGGCCGCTACTTCTTACTTCTGCTCTCCGCATTCGACATCGCATCTATTGTTGTTGAAAGTTATATCATCTAAACGAGGAGCGTGATTACTTAACGTTTTTTTTTATGATTATTATCACGTGAATTTCACCAATCATATCAGGTTTTTTCTTAAATTTAAACAATGTAGAAAAAAATAGTTGCACGTGGTACCCTGCTAATTACAAGATTCCGTAGCATTTCGTTCCTAGACAATTCGTTCAACAAATCATCGGTAATGATGTGGGGTGCACTGGACGTCTGGTGTACGAGACCTCTAGTGCACTTGATGTCTAGCTAACCTAACCTACTCTAACCAAACCTATACTAACCCAAGTTATTTCGTTAACGAGACCTATAGATCTCTGGACACTGCGATTACTGGACAAATCCTTAGATTAGGTTAGTGAGACATCCATTGCACCAGTTGTCCCGTGCATCAAATGTCCAATGCACCAAACATTCAGTGCGCTCTATATCGTTACCGATGAGTCGTTGAACGGATTGTCTGGGAATGATACACCAAATTATACACAAGGTTATGTCAACTAAAGAGACGAAAAATAAAAATAAAACATATGAGTCTAATTCATATCGGCCTCGTTAACCACACGCGTAACTCCAAAGATATCATTGATGTAGTTTAACAGCAAGGGATCGTCAGAACTAAGCAGCAGTTCAATAGGATCCTCTCAAAAAATAGCAGAAGCTCCCAGACCTGGATGATGCATATCATATATTGAAAGTATCAGTTATCGTCAGAAATAAAGCAACATTTGGCGGGGATCGCATTCGGATGAGCGACCGTCGTGTGTCGTTATCACGTAATCAAAGTGTGATTGCTTTGTCTACGAGTCACTGGGTTGTCGTCCTCATATGTCCCTGACAAGTATTTAAGGATAAGGAGGCATAGATTGTTTGTTCTCCCAAAGAGTAACACTTACCTGCTAAAGATTATGCCTCTTGTGAGAGGGATCAGACTGTTCAATCACATTGAATTTTGATATATTCCACGCAAGGGAGGCCCAGTTCAGACACGTGCTACACAAATTTGTTTGGAGGAGTAATTTGTTGGAGTCGTCTGTTTGATGAGCATTGGGACCTTCTGTTGATTGTCTTTATTGTTTTATTTTTCTTTCCTACTTAATCATAAGTACGTATATTTATATATTGTTTCTTTTTGTATTATCTTATTTCAGGATCGTATTAAACAAAATTTGTAATATTTCTTATAGAAAAAATTATCAATTTAATTGAATTTTTGGTTGTTTTAGGACGTTGCTGCACGTGGCTTGGATCTTCCTCACGTGGATTGCATTGTTCAGTACACAGGACCCATTAGCGCTACAGACTATGTTCACAGGTAAAAATTATAGATATTTAAATAACTTCTGAAATTTTCACGGCCAGATTTGATATTGTGGCTTATGGGTTTAGCCGTGTTTGGCGAATTACTCCTTTCCAATATTTCGACCGCCATCGCAGGGCCTTTTTCAGGGTTAAATCATCAAGAAATCAAGATATTAAGTCATCAACCCTGAAGAAGACCCCTGCAATGGCGGTCGAAATATTGGAAAGGAGTAATTCGCCTAACACGGCTAAACCCAAAATCCACAATATTATAGATATTTATTTATTATTATTATATTATATGTATTTTTTATGTAATCATCAAGTAATTCAGAGGTCTCAGCTGTGGAATTCTATGACGCTTACCATGCTGCGTATGGCTAAGCGCTTCATGTGGAGTGTTGGATTCGCCAACTTCATAGACTACAGCCCGACATTCACGCATCATCCTCATTATTACAAGAGTTTACTATGAATGGGTGGTTTTCACGGGACGACTTTCGTCAACCTCCAATTTTAATCAATAGGCTATGACTGGCATTTTACGGGTGAGGTATATCTCCTTCACAGATCGAACCCACGACGGTTCCGCCGCATTTCGTCCCCAAACAATTCGTTCGACATCTGGTGCACGAGACATTTGGTGCACGGGACAACTGGTGCACTGGATGTCTCGCTAACCTAACCAGACGCTGAGATTCGAACCGCGAACTGTGCAGCTTTGTTCTATTCTATACACGGCGCAGCACACCATGACCATTTCTTCCACCTACTGAGTTAAAAGACTAGAGGCCTTTGAGATGTGGTCATGCAGAAGAATTCTTGGAATTTCCTGGATAGATCACGTCACGAACAATGAGGTTCTCAGGATAATCAAGGAAGATAGGCAACTAGTAAGAACCATCTCAGAGAGGCGATCGGTCACATCGTGCGCTACGATGGTCTTCTTCGCGACATTGTGGAAGGGATGGTTGAGGGTAGAAACTGTAGACGGGAGTATTTGCAGCAAGTGTTCGAGGACATGTATTGTAGTTCTTATGCTGAGCTGAAGAGGGTTGCGGAGGACCGAGAGGAATGGAGATCGAGATGCAAGATTATGTTGCCGCAAACCAATCCACCGGATTGATACTATGAAAAAGACTGAGTTAAGAGATATGTAACGATGATGATGTATTTAATTATTTTTTTGTCTGCAGGGTTGGCAGAACTGCTCGAGCTGGTAACGTTGGCACCGCCATCATGTTATTGCTGCCATCGGAAGTGCTATTCGTCAGACAATTAGAAGAGAGAAGGATCAGGTATACAATATTTACATACAGAAAATATAAGCTAACATCCTCCACTCTTTCAAAAGGTTGTTATTCAGACGCGTGGTGGCAGAATGGGGAGCAGATTAATAAAACACAGACTTTTTCTGAAGCACATTGACATATATTTACAATAAACTTGACAAAATTCCTGCCCAGGCGGAACGACATGCCGGGCCGCCCGTAATGTGACTTTCTCGGCCGTCAGCACACAACTAACTCCACACGCTCGCCGGCGCTGAGGCTGTCGCCCAGCGCCCTCGTGCGATGTATATAACTATCGTCACACCCGTGACCGGACTTGTCCAAAATGACAACCGAACAGGAATAAGTGACGAAAGATTGTATATCGAGGTTTCCATAAGATTGTTTCAGTAAGATTGATTAATACGCAGTAGTGTTTTTCGGCATGTTAAGTAAAAAGCAGCAATTCCATCATATTTTTACTATCAAATGTTAGTCATCATGAAGTGCAAGTTACCATTTTTGAAAGCCTCAAACGCCTTCAAGGGACGTTATCGACTACGCTGATAACCTAGGGTCCAATTATCCTAAAAAGCCAACTGAGCATTTTGGTTTTTACTAATTATGTTTTGTATGGTTGTACAGATTGCATCAGGAGAATATGGACAGCACTCTGAAAGCATTGGTGCCTTCTCCTTCAAGAGGACTAGGCTTCCGACAGGCGGGCGGCCCTGATCCCCAGCAGGCCGCGGCTGCAGCCCTGCAGAACACCTTCGAGGAACTAGCCATCGCAGATAAGGCGCTACATATGAAGGGATGTAAAGGTAACACATTCTTGGATTATCAGTCTCGGATAATGTCAAATATAACGAGTCAATTAAGTATAATGCCGGTCTCGCTTCCAAAATACTAGGTGTATTATATAGATCACTGAGGTATTTCAACGATAAACAACTACTTCTATATAAAGGACAAATCCGACCTATCCTTGAATACGGCCGTCACTTATGTGTTAAGACACAAAATACATTCTAAACTTAATTGACTCAGTTCAAAGAAGAACAATTCGTTTGATAAACAATGACACTCTTACGTCTAACCTGCAATCAATGGAACACAGGCGTAAGATTGGTTCTCTTAGTCTTTTCTACCGTTATTACCACGGTCGCTGCTTTTCGGAACTTAAAGAACTAATTCCTTCTGCACCCACCCACAACCGATAAACTCGTCTTACACTTGCTAAACATCCATACACGGTTAATGTGTGTCGACCAAGAACTGGCAGTTTCCAAAGGTCCTTCCTTAATGCCACCGGTAAGCTATGGAATGCTCTTCCAGCGTCTGTGTTTTCTCCACAGACAGATAAATATGCACTTGCAATCTCTCCAACCCTCACACAAACACAAACACAACACACGTTTCCTGCATACAGCGTCCAGCCTCCCTGGCTGAGCGTCATAGTGCACTGGTCTTCACCGAGAGTACTCTCCTGCATGCGTTTTCATAAAAAAAACCGTCATCAGCCACTCCTATGAGTCTCCATCCTTCTTGATTCTCCGCTCTCCGCATCCAGGCGATAGCCACTATCCTTCCAATCAGTACATCTTGCAGTGTCGTCTAACGCTTCGGTTGCCAGTTCTCGGACGCCACTCCAACACTCCACCATGACCATTGCCACTTGAGTGTGTATATTATTTGGGTATCACCCACGAATCGAGTTCTTCTTCATATATCCTCAATGTCTTATAAAGACACTCCTGTTATAAATCTCTCCATAGCACGTTGGGTGACCTTTATTTTATGAGTAAAACTTGCTGTAAGATTCCACGTGTCTGCTCCATAAATTAATACTGAGAGGATACATTTGTTAAATGCCTTAGTGTTCCGGAACCGAGTTCGCTGTCCCGAAATGACGGCATTAGCTAAATTGCGATGCCGGAATACCAAGGTTCCAGCACTAAGGATAAGACCAAAGACCGGAGTTGAGTTGTTACTAATTTATTTGATACGAGACCCCTTTTTATACCTTAATTTACAACATGAGTAAGCATTTATAAAAGTAATATTAATACACCGCACATTCCTCGATACCGTTTTTGACCTTGATCCCTTCAATCCACATAGAGTAGCAGATTATTAGGATGGCAAATGCTCCGTATTGATGCGTAAGCATTCTTTATTAATATTAATACATAGAATTTCATACACCGCAAATTCCTCGAATCTTGTTGTTTTGGACCTTGATCCCCTCAATTTAAATAGAGTGGCAAAATGCCCCGTGTCGTACCTGATTGTATGAATCTAAGATAAACAGTTTGATTATAACGATGACTTAGACTTTTGGATGTTTATGTTCGCGTTTTGGACACTTAGTTTTAAGACATTGCGGAATTCTCTCTTTAAAAATGTATGACTTATGTTTTTTTAGCTGTTTAAGCATTTTATTGTGTTGTTTTGTCGCAGCTTTCACGTCCTGGATGCGCTTCTACTCCACGTATCCTCGTGAAGCGCGTGGTGCGTTCGACAGGCGCGCACTACACACCGGGCACGCCGCGCGCGCGCTCGCGCTCAAGGAGACTCCCAAGGTGCTAGCAGCCACTGCACGACCAGCACAACAGCAGAGGGACAAGAAACCGAGACCAGACAAGTCAGTAATTCATGCTACTTACTAAACTGTGTGTAGAAACGTTCAACCTTGACCCAGAATAGTTCCTTGAAGTACTCCTTTACGGTATTCCATTGATATCCTCCTCTTCCTTTTATGACATTGATTAACTGGATGAAGGATGCAGGATCAGGTTCACAATACAAACACTTGTTTCTGTTTCACATATTACGCGTTTATTTCTCACAAATGTCGCCCGCCATAGCGAACGTCCAAGGCGCCCGCACTATGACGGCCGCGCGTTAAACTTCAACTGACAACTGCCCGCGCGTTTTTACTGACAGCGCGCTCTGACATCTGGCGGCAGACATACCAAGTAACTATGACAGTGGCCAACATTAAACGGACCAACTGTCATAACAAACAAGATGGCGCATGCAAACGCCGTGCAACATTATACGATTAAAAATATTCAGGCGAGCGAACAAAATAAGAGACGAAAGATCATTTTTCGAGGCTTTACGGCATCAGCCAAAAGGAGTAATATCTAGCCGATATCACTATTAACGGGTCGTATTTTTTAAGTGTTTGTCATTAAAACTTTTAAACTCGACCCAGAATATATCCTTGAGAAACTCCTTTATAGTTATACACTATCTGGTTTTGCATTTCAATCCTATAAATCATTAATTACGTGTAAATTTCGCGATATCTAAGTTTGCGTGTTGACATGGACAACAGGACTGAAGAACTTATGACAATTCAGTAATTTCTACAACCTACTTTACTATGTGATCTGTTTGATACATTCAAAGTTGACCTAGAATAGATCCTTGATGAACTCCTTTACAGTATTCCATCATCAGGTCTTGTATTTTAGCGTGTGCCATGAAACGTTCAACAGCGACCCAGAATATATCAGTGAGGAACTTCTTTGGAGTTATCCATAAACTGGTTTTACAATTTAATCTTATAAGTGTACATTTTACGATATCTATAAACCATCTTAGAGAGGCGAGCGTGATGGATCGGTCACATTGATTGCGTCATGATGGTCTTCTTCACGACATTGTGGAAGGGATGGTTGTGGGTATAAACTGCGGAGGGCGCCATAGACGGGAATATTTGCAGCAAGTGTTCGAGGACATGAGTTGTAGCTCTTATGCTGAGCTAAAGAGGATTGCAGAAGATTGAGAAGACTGGAGATTGAGATGCAAGATTTTGTTGCTGCAAACCAATACACCGGATTGATACTACCAAGAAGAAGTATTATCAGGGACATTAACACTGGGAAATTTTCTAACACCATCGTCATTTTACCACATTCGCTCCTCTAACTAAAGCATACGATCGTCACAAACTGCCGCCATAAACCTCTGTCAGACGCTGTGATCCTCGTCTCTTCCCGTGTCAGCTCTGCCTCCTGCAAGTACATTTATGCATAGTTCCCGACAACCTTCCAAGACGGTGTGTTTAGGAAGGGGATCGTCAGAAGTTGGAGCCTTAGAAACGTCATCTTCGGACCATAGTTACAATTGTGTCTTGTTTGTATTAGGAATCCCTCGTCCCAGGTTGGAGCCCTGAGAACTCCCAAAATTGAAGCCTTGAAAATTCCTCTTCTGCTCCTGTTACAAATTTACCTTGCGTGTTTAGCAAGCCAAGTTGGAGTCTTTAGAAACTTCTTTTCGTTTCAATCTCATCTTTGACCCCTGTTACAAATGATCCTATGTGCTTAAGAATGGCCATAGGATTGTCTCAAGTTGGAGCCTTGGGAACTCCTTTTCTGCCTCTGTTTTAAATTTATTTTGTATGTTTAAGTACGCCCATAAGATCACTCTCACTCGGAGTCCTGGGATCTCCTATTCAGGCTTTGATACAAATATCTCTTGTGTCTTTAGAAAACCCCCGTCCCAGGTTAGAGCCTTGAGAACCTCATATTGGAGCTCCTATTACAATTTTTTCTTATGTATTAAGGGAAGGCCATATAATCGTACCAAGTCTGAGCCTCAGGATCTCCTCTTCAGATGCTGTTACAAATTTATCTCGTCTTTAGAAAGCCTCCTTCTGAGGTTGGAGCCTTAGAGATTCCTTTTCGGCTCCAGTTACAAATGTTCCTGTATGGTTAGGGAACCCCCGTCCTAGGTTGGAGCCTTAGGAACCCCATCATCGACCCCTATTACAGATATTTCTTGTGTGTTTAGGAAGCCCTCGTCCCAGACAGGAGCCTTGGGGGGACCCCGAAACTCACTGAAGTCTGCTCGCAGAGACCAGCGCATGCTCGTGAGCGAGTTCGAGAGCGGGCTAGGCGCTCCGCCCGCCAAGAAGCCCAAAGAAGGCAAGAAAAGGTGAATAAACGTGTTTCCATGTCCATGAAGATCATTGTTATGAATTTTTACAATAAATAATATAAAACATTTTATTTATTCGCGTGTTTTATTATTTATTCGGAATTATACAATTCAGAAACAACACGTTTCTCGCATGCAGCGTCGTCTGCCGTCCCGCGTGGTCGGAAGCAATGAGCTTCTAAAAGAAAGTGTTTGTTTGCTGACCTACTCCTCATCCTGCCCTCACGTGACGGAATAACACCGTCTTTTTGAGAGAGAGGAGGATGTTAACTTATATTTATATTCAAATATCCTATGAATATGGTGTGTTGACTGTACGCATTTAAAATGTTTTAAAGGCCGCTCCTGGCTGGCGGTGGAGGGCGACACAGCGACTCTCTCTCGTGTCGTCAGTTCTTTCTGTGAATGCATGAATACTGATGCCGCGCCAAACCAGAGCTCATCTCCATAACTAGGGGGCACTGAGCGCGCCTAAGTGGTAAAAGGAAACGCAAAATGTTCAGCGAGTAGCTTCACACACCGTGCTGGTAGGCATGGCTTAGTGGTACAGCGTTTGCAAGCCATACACATGTCGTGCGTTCGATCCCTGACGTAGATTACAATAAAAATTACTTTAATCGATTCCTACGCTCTATTATACTAAAAATATTATTTTATAGTTTGTAATAGTGTTCAGTAATCATCATTTTTTAAGTAGATCGAATAATAAGCCCGACGCTCCCGAGGCCTGTACATTATTTTTTGTCAAACCTGCTAGGGCTGTGTCAAACCTACAGAGTGCTCGTATAGATCTTCTTCGTAGTATCAATCCGGTGGATTGGTTTACAGCAACAAAATCTTACTTCTCGATCTCCATTGTTCTCGATCCTCTGCAATCCTCTTTAGCTCAGTATGAGAGCTACAACACATGTCCTCGAACACTTGCGGCAAATAATTCCGTCTAGGGCGCTCTCTGCAGTTTCTACCCTCAACCATCCCTTCCACAATGTCGTGAAGAAGACCGTCGTGGCGCATGATGTGACCGATCGCCTCTCTGAGATGGTTCTTACTAGATGCCTATCTTCCTTGATTATGCTGAGCACCTCATTGTTCGTGACGTGGTCTCTCCAGGAAACTCCAAGAATTCTTTTGTATGGCCACATCTATGAAGAGCTTAGATTTGATTAAACCATTTTTTTTAAATCAAGCTTAGTAGGGTTCTGAACCGACGACGTCTGAATGACAAGCAAACGCTTTACCACTGTATTATGCCTCCCGGCATAGTCTAGTGGCGTTAAGTACTCGTATTTTTAAACTGTTGATGATTTTAAATGATTTTATGTTTTAGCCAAATGTTGTGAATTTTACATTGATTCAACTGTACGTTAGTCGCTAAATATAGTGAGCAAGTGTATGAGGATGTTAGCGTCATAGAGACACAGAGATGGATTATTATTTACAGATATAACGCTGGGGATAGAGCTCCCAAGAACGGCCGAGCGTTCCGCGCCAGGGCCGAACAAGGCAAGAAAAATCCCATTTCTGAAACATACCATACAGACTGATATCAGCAAGATGTAGTCCTTGCTGACTGTTACCGAAAACCTCGATATACAATCGTTCTACTCTTATTCTTGGTCGCTTGTCGTGCATTTATGTGCGCCGTGGCCACTGGGCGGCCGTGGTCGGTGACACCCAGCGCCGAAATTCATCCCGTGTCAATTTAGAGAACTGATGCGGCGCCAATTACAGACAGTCATTTACAGATCAGAAAACTTAGTTTTTCATTCATTTTAGTTCAAACTGTTGTAAATTGATATAATCTTCTCATCCTACATAGATTTTAAAAATCTACATATAGCATTTTATGCAACACGAAGTTGTCACTATCATTGGTTTTCAATCTAGTAAGGGAAGCCATTGAAATCAAAAGACATCCCATCAACATCAACAGGGATGACGGCTTGATTCTCAAAACAGCATGGCTTCCGCCTCTAGCACATACTCAAAAGCATAGACATACAAGAAAGGACAACCACAGTCCGACATGACATTCGTGGAGGTACTCTCCTTAGAACATAACCACCGCACACGATTACCCGACATGACGCTCGGGGAGGTACGTTAGGCTGACGGCTAAACTACCTCTTGACACCAACTCACAACAAAGTCATCAACCCTGAAGAAGACCCCTGCAATGGCGGTCGAAATATCGGAGAGAAGAAATTCGCCACACACGGCTAAACCCAAAAGCCACAATATCATTGAATTGCTGTATTCGAATTACAACTTTGACTCTTCGTATCTGGTGTGCAATCCAAGATAAATAAGATGTATCTGTTTTAATTTAGCAGACCTTGTACACATAATTCATTCACATAACAATATTCTCTGATGCGGCCCTGTATCCCAGCAGGCGCCAAGTTGTATAATTATAATATTAGCAGGGTGTGAATAGGAGTGGGAGTAGTTGGGGTGGGAGCAGCAACATTTGCATGTATAAATGAGAACTTAAGTATTCGATGCCTCTCCCTTTTACCCTTTTAAGAGAATTTATTTTTCCAACATGGCGACAGAAATCTTCCATTTTGTCAGCCAGGTACTCAATTTATCTAAATCAGATACAAGTAGTTATTTTTTTCATTACTTTATTTGACAGTTAAACTTTTAATATATACTTATACATGTTCGATGAAATATATCATGTTACTGCATTTCTAAGGAAATTAACTATATTTTTCAGTAACAATATTAAACATATAGTATTATTTATAGTATGATTAGAATCATCGTCGATCTTGCTAATGCTGATGATTATATGCAATTCGTGTAAAGTGTCTGATCGGGCATGACAACCTTGTGGCTACAAAAATAATTTCCACGCATTTTCTAATTTTGCACATATTTTTGGTAATGAAATGTATCCTCCTTTTCCACTAAATTAATTATTTTAAATGTTAAATATAGTGTCACGACATATCGTTTATAGACAATTCGTTCACCGACTCTTTGGTAACGACGTAAGGCGCACTGAACGTCTGGTGCATGGTACATTTGGCGCACGGGACAAGTGGTGCACTGGATGTCTCGCTAACTTAAGCTAACCAAAGAATTTTTCCGGTGATCGTAGAGTCCAGAGATACATAGGTCTCGTTAACGAAATAGGTTAGGTTAGTGAGACAGTCAGTGCACCAGTTGTCCCGTGCACCAGACGTCCAGTGCGCACCACGTCGTTACCGATGAGTCGTAGACCAAATTTTCTGTGTACAAAATGCGGCAGAACTGATTCCTTGATAGTGTCTTATCGGGCATGACAATCTTGTGGCTACAGAAGGAATTTCCGCGCATTTTGTAATTTTGCATCTTCCTTTCCCACTAAATCAAATACCCTAACTGTTAAATATTATGACGACTTGACGCCTACAACAAATTTTTATTAATAGGCTATGACTGGCAGTTTACGGAGGAGGGATCCTAATTCACACCAACCGGGGTAATTTTAAGACCTCAGAAATCGTTTTTCTTTTTTTTATCTCCGTCGAAGATTGAGCCCACGACCTTTGGCTTGCCAAGCAAGCGCTTTAACCATTGCCTGCCGGCGGTAAAACAGTATCCAGTGTTATCCATGTTAAAACAAATTACGAACTGCTTATTATCTATATAATATTGAAATTTAAAAATATATATAAATAATATTATGTATTTCATTAGACTTAAAAAACAACCGTTAATATTTCATTTATTATTTGATCGCTATTGTCCGAGAAGTAAAATGCGCTTAAATAATATATGTATTTTTCTAAACAATTTAGTCTCACGGAATTTGAGTCGCGTAGCAATTTGCACCGAAGTCCCTGGTTCGCTAATAATATACTACTTGCCGCTTCGCGAACAAAATGGGATCTAAAAGGTTAAGAACGTTGTTTTAGAGACTCGCAAGAAATGAATAATTTATAATAAAGCGAAAACAAAATCTCCATCTGTTTATTGCCGCTTTAAAATTTCAATTTTCCCAAAGAGATGGAAGAGAAGCAAAGTGTGAAGGCCTCGCCAGACTTCAAAGCACCTCCCCCCTATCCGCTGAATAAATATATAAATGTATTCAAATTATAATGTGCCTACCTAATTAAAAGTAGAGCCGGCCAACAAAAGCCCCGCGCGGCAGCCGAATAAATAAATAAAAAAGAGTGGCTTTTAAAGCAGCCAATTAACGCCCAGAAGTGTTGCCAGTGTGAAAAAATATAAAAACATGGCCGGGCGAGTTTTGGCGCTCGCGAGCAATTACGTTAAAATTATTTAGCCATCTCACAAAGGGGAGAGAGATGTCTGCAAATGGAACTGGCGAGCGTTGCAGGCAAAGTGGCTTAAAACAACGCCATTTTGAAAAGAAGAAAAAAGTGGATTTAATTCGTTATTTATAAACTACTAAAGATTTATACTTTTTTTTATGAAAACGCATATAGAATACCGAAAGATGGTGATAGTGATTCTGAAGTCTCATCTGTGGAATTCTATGACGCTTACCATGCTGCGTATGGCTAAGCGCTGCATGTGGAGTGTTGGATTCGTCAACATCATAAACATAGTGGGTGGTTTTATGAGGTATATCTCCTTCAGAGATCGAACCCACGACGGTTCCGTCGCATTTCGTCCCCATACAATTCGTTCAACGGTCCATCGGTAACGATGTGGGGTGATAGTAATTTAAAAGTCCAATCTGTGGAGTTCTATGACGCTTACCATGCTGCACATGGTTAAGCGCTTCATGCGAAGTCTTGATCCGTCAACTTCATAGACTACAGCCCGACATTCACGCATCATCCTTATCATTACAGGAATTTACTATGAATGGGTGATCTTCACGGGACGACTTTCGTCTATCATCAATTTTGATTAACAGGCTATGATTGGCATTTTACGGGTGAGAGATCAAATTCATATCAACCGGGGGGGGGGGTATTTTAGAGCTCAAAAATCGATTCAAAATCTTTTTTTTAATTTCCGTCGGGGATCGAACCCACGACCTTCACCTTGCTTTAACCAAGAGCTATACCCGCTGGCAAAGCTAAAATTACTCCGCAAAGTTTCAGTTTTAACATAATTTGTCAGTTGATCACATCCCATTAGGATTTCATAAAAAAAAATGTCTTAATTGTCTCCTTATTGTAGCTGACTTGGTCGATTATAGTTCATGTAAAGCGTATTGCATAAAACTGCTTTTAGCAGGCGTTGTCGTTCATGTGCCTTCAGTCGCCGCAGGAAAACATAAGCCGTTATCTCTTTATTTAAGCCCCCTGTCTCTCGTCATTATGATAGATTGTCTTCAGTGTACTTGGCAATATATCAACAGTCAAACAATTTTTTAAAATATAATATGCCATAGACAAAGTGACGATCTGCAAACAGTAGGTTTTCACCGCCAGATTTGGATTTGTGGCTGTTGGGTTGAGACGTGTTTGGCGAAGAAAAAATCTATCTGCATGTATGATGCCGGCGCTTAATGGTCGAAGCGTTAGCTTTGCAAGCCAAAGGTCGTGGGTTCGATCCCCGGCGGAGATTAAAAAAAAAAAATTTAATCGATTTCTGAGCTCTAAAATACCCCGGTTGGTGTGACTTTGATCTCTCGCCCGTAAAATACCAGTCATAGCCTATTAATCAAAATTGGTGGTAGACGCAAGTCGTCCCGTGAACACCACCCATTCATAGTAAATTCCTGTAATAATAAGGATGATGCGTGAATCTCGGGCTGGAGGCTATGACATTGGCGGATCAACACTCCACATGCAGCGCTTAGCCATGTGCACCGTGGTAAGCGTCAGAGAATTCCACATATGAGACTTCAGCATCACTATCACCATCTCTTGGTTTTCTCCTGTATGTGTTTACTTGACAGAAAAGTCTATGCTAGTTCGCGAGGCTCCCGGGAGCCTCGCAAACTAGCATATGAAAACATAGATGGCCTATGTTTTCATGTGGACCTCTGGTTATACAATTGCTGTTAAAAAATGGGAAAGTAGAAGAAATTCGCCACACACGGTTTAATTCAAATGCTTCAATTCCAGTAGTTTTCTTTTCTCTCACCTCATTTGCGATTTTTCTCTGAAAATTCCTTCTGTTTTGGGGCATTTCGGCTGATATGATAATCCACTTATGCTGTTTAATTGGGAATTAAAAGACGCTCCAACATTGATGACCTGTACGCCAAGATACACATCGTGAAACTCAGTTAAATCGAGTATTTCCCTCATTCGCGACGTTTCCCTCGACATTCCTTCTGTTTCGGGGCATGTCGGGCGATATGCTAATCCTCTAACGCTGTTTTAAAGAGGTATTATTCCGTGCGGAAGCGGCCCCCGGACTAATGGACGCCCCACACTGCCAATAGAGACTCCTACAAACACAAGGACTTACAGAGCGCAAGTGTTTTGCCTTTGCAGTGAATTGGAAGCCTTTTTTGGCGACTGAAACACATATAAACAACACGGCAAACATCATCAAATCATATATGGCATTATGACATTTCTCTTATCAATTAGTTGGAAGAAAAATGAAAATTCGAACACCCGTACACGATGTTCAGTTCATTTACCCAACGCACTAACTATTGTTCTACTTACGCGGCCTAATCTAGTCGAGAAATTAGCAAATATACAATTATATGACGACATCAGCATGATATAGCCCTTGTTGACTGGTACCGAAAACCTCGATTTACAATCTTTCGTCTATTATTTCTGTTCGCTTGTCGTACATGTGTGTGTCGCCATATTGGCATTTTGGACAAGTCTGGTCACGGGTGTGACGTTAGTTATATAGATCTGCGGCGCTGGGCGACAGCCCATCACGAGCGCGCTCAGTCGTGTGCCGACGTCGGCGAGATCATATTGTATTGTGGCCCGGCCTGAATGCTGTGACTAGGTCCGGGCCAAAAGTTTGTAAAGTTATCGAAATATGCTTCAGAAAAAGACTGTGTTTTTAATCTGCTCCTCACCTTGCCACCACGCGACTTTTAAAGAGAGAAAGATGTTTACAATTATATGATTATTATGTATTACTTCTGTGAATGTATCATCTCATCAAAAGCCAATGCTGCCGAATAATGGGTTTCGAAAACAGGTGCGTAGAATACTAGGATTGCGATGGTTTAACTTCATGAGGCATGACGTGGTGAAAGAGTGGACGAGCAGCGTTGTTGATATTACTACAGTGTGTTAACAGACGAAGGTGGACCTGGCAGGGACATGTTCTCCGAATGCCACACGAGAGGGCTCTCGCCGTCCTTGTAGGCCGTCGGAAACTGTATATAATGTAACATGTCTGGAGGTTTATTGATTAATTCTTAAATAGATAAATGTTGATGCGTGATTCGCTTACTGCTTGGAACACCGCATATCAGGAATCAAGTCTTTCTTTCCATCCATCGACCACTTATTGACGTGGAAAAAGTCGAACTCCGTAGACTTTCATCTCTCGAAAGCGTTTACTGGAATATTTAGAGAATTCCTAAGAAGGTTTGGAATCTCTTCTTGCGACGCATGTCCATGTGATCCAGGCATGCAACAGACGGTGAGACACTCTCTAATGGAGTGCATCATCTATGAGAATAGGAGACGCGTTCTGTGTTGTCGCCTAGGAGTCTCTGCCATATCTTGGGAGGACCTTCTTGATCTGCTGCTTAGTTTTGACGGTGCCTCGATGTTAAAATACATGAAGAATATCGTCAGAATTATGCGTGCAGTTAACGAGGCTGACATGGAATAGGCTCCTACGTTCTTCAACTGTTTCTCAGACGCATTATCTAACCTTGTGTGTAACTTGCAGAGTACCACGCGCAACTATATATTTTTTTCTACATATTTTTAAGAAAAAAATATATTTAAAAAACAGATAAATGTTGATGACGTGGGCAACCCTAGTCGTGTCGACTGCTCGCATTATCCCATTAGCTTTGGCTTGTACGAGAAAGACTAAATCTTTATTCTTCGCTTCCAAAAAAGCAAATTTGTAATAATGTATGTAATTGGTTTACTCTAGCACTCACTAACGACGCACAATATTACAGCACTTTCAAGGAAAAACAGCAAGTCTTACACATAAAATAAAGGTCACACAACGCGCCATGCAGAGATCCATGAGAGGAGTGTCTCTTAAAGATGGAATCCGAAACGAGGATATCCGAAGAAGAACTTAAGTAGTAGATGCTACTCAACGAATTGGCACTCTCATGTGGCAATGTATCTGTCGAAGAGACGACGGTCAATGCGGTAGAAAAGTTTTTGAGTGAGAGTGAGAAAAGTGGGATGATCCAAGAGGATGGAGACTCATGCGGGAGGCCTACGTTAAGTAGTGCACGGACACAGGGTAATGATGGTGATGATGTATAAAATTTCCGGTTCCGGTTGATTTTAATCGTTTTTTTTTCATATCAATTTTCTCTTCCGCAAGAAGTGTTAGCTCGTCAATGTCGTCGGTCCATTGTTCTGTTTCGCAGCTCCGCATCCCGCCGCCCCGCCGAACATAATTAATAATGCCAATGACACAGCCAAATATGTCACGTGACACACAGCTTCCGTAACTGTACAAAAAAATATGATTGTTTGTGATAAGAATACATTTAGGTCTAGCCGTAACTCAGGATCAAATGGTTCAGGTTTCAGGAGCATTGGGCTAATCGGCCCGTAAAATTACAGTCATAGCCTACTAATTAAAATTGGTGGTAGACGAAAGTCGTCCCGTGAAGACTACCCGTTCATAGTAAATTCCTGTAAATAATAAGGATGATGCGTGAATGTCGAATTGTAGTCTATGACGTTGGCGAATCATCACTCCATATGCAGCGCTTAACCATGTGTAACGTGGTAAGCGTCATAGAATCCACAGATGAGACTTCAGCATCAAAAAATAAACGATTCAATAGAATCTAACCTAAACAAACCCAACCTAACCTGATCTAAAAGACATATATGTGTAAGTAATATTTAACAAAAAATGGATCATTATAAACTGATTCATTTATAAATTTACAGCAAACACCATCGACACAAACCCTAAACTTTTGCAACCACGTTCATTTGATTACATAACGCTGGAGCTTGGCTATTTAATCAGTCCACTAAGTCTATAAAGTATTATATAGTAGTATTATTGATGTCGAGAGATGTGAGAGAAATGTCATATAATATGTTATTTGCTGCGAATATGTATGCATATTCTCCTGTATGTGTTTTTATAAAAATAAATACGCTCCGAATACGGAGTCGAAGTGGTAAAAAAATCCTTGGCTCTGCCGGGGATAGAACTTGCATAATTTCTAGTGTTTTAACGTCTTAGTACGTTTATTAGCGCGACCCACTTTTTGAGCATCTGTCGTCGCTCAATTCAGTTATTAATTTTGCTGAAGTATCCCGCAGTAATTATCTGAATAATGACGGGCGCCATCCATTAGGGCGGGCCGTTAATGGCGGCAACCCTTGCCGTCATAGCCTATCAACCGCGAACAGGGAAAGCTCATTAGGGCCGAGCCCCGCACAATGCGCCCATCACTCGGGAGCCGTGTTTGTGTAGAGATCGCCAGAGACGAACGCTTTCCCGATATTTGGGAGTTTTCTTGCTGCAACCTTGGCAACACTCGATTTCCCGCCTGAACACTTAATTCTTTTTTTAAATTTAAAAACTGTGATCACTTAGCAGTCCATTATTATTATATCAGCATTTATGTAGCGCTTTGTTATGATCAAATAGGCATTTCAAAAGCGCTTCTTTTCACATTTATTTAACCCTCTCGTTACGGCTCAGTGGAATACAAATATACATACTGTCAATAAGGCGTGAATTTTTCAAGCCATTTTATTTTTGGCTTAAAACTAGTATTTGATGTATAAATGTACTTATCTGACCTATTTTCATATATTACATTGGTTCTCTAGGGCGCCCTCTGCAGTTTCTAACCTCAACCATCCCTTCCACAATGTCGTGAAGAAGACCATCGTGGCGCATGATGTGACCAATCGCCTCTCTGTGATGGTTCTTACTAGGTGCCTTTCTTCCTTGATTATACTGAGAACCTCATTGTTCGTGACGTGGTCTCTCCAAGAAATTCCGAGAATTCTTCTGTATGACCACATCTCAAAGGCCTCTAGTATTTTTTTTATAAGACGTCTTTTATTAAGGAACAATATATCGTTTAAAAAGGATAAGGTGTAGCATTTTTATTTATTATACTCTTGCATTTTGTCGCAATGTACGAGTACCAACACATCTTTACTATGTTTTCCCTGTTTGTCGTTCTTGGGGGCGCATGTGCCTGCGAAATGCGATTATGTTAATGTCACGTGCTGACGCCCCTCGGCGCCCCCCGAGGGCAGAAGCTCAGCAAAATGCAGATGCATACGACTACTTTACTCTTTTACCAATATGCATCCCCCAGGAAGCTGAAATGCAAACAAAATATAATATTTTTATAATTTATATGTAGACAGTGAATCTTTCATGTCACTGGATTACAAAGGTTGGATCTTTTGCATTAATTCTTTGTTTGAACACACCATTGGATTGAACACTATCAAGAAAGAGGTCCGAAATTTCGTTTCCAGGAGGCAACGCGTAGAGGTTCTTTTCATGCTCCCTGAGTATGCGCCGAAGAAATGCCTAATGAAATCAACCAACCGTCCCACTGCTTGTATAAGCAAAAACATATACAATGAAGTCGCGAAGCAGATTTTTGAAATCGACACAACCTCTCACATCTGACACTGAAACTGAGAGCTCCAGCTCTGGCAACAAATTGTAGTAGAAGGTTTCATTACCCCAAAGAAAAGACTTCCAACTGGCATGACCCTTATGCTCCATATGCTTTTCTATGGAGTGGTTGTCGCAGAAGATCAAAAATGATTTCTTCCTTTTTTGTAGCCTTATCCAAGCAAGGTTAGATTAGCGAGACATCCAGCGCACCAGTTGTCACGTGCGCCAAATGACCAATGCACCAGACGTCCAGTGCGCCCCACGTCGTTACCGATGAGTCGCTGAACGAATTGTCTGTGAACGAAAAGCGTCGGAATCGATGCCACTTGCACGTTTTATGTGTACATCAATTTGTAAAAAAAAACAACAATCTATAAAGTATTAGAATATTGAAATACATTCTAAAAAAACGAAAACAATTTAATAAAAATTCAATCCGATAAAAAAATATTTCCGCCCCTCGCAAAAAACTCAATCTGGGGAAAACAAAATGTCGTTTGAAATCTAAACCTTGAATTTATTTATGTGCTGACCTCTGCCTGCCCACGCACTCAACGTCCCTGCCCAGACTGCTCATGCGGCATCCACTAGAATGCTGTAACACCGCTTCTGTGGGGAGTCCCGCACTCTTATGTTGTGGGTCCCTGGGGAAAACGAATTAGACTCCCTTCTCAAGCCGCGTATCGGGGATGTTTTATTGACGTACTGGCAACATATTTATTTTTATTACATTATTGTTTATTTTGCAGATAGATATATGGATTAAATATTTATTAGAATATCATTTTATTTTTTGAATACATATTCTTATCTACTTTTATAGATCATTGACCATAATACAATATTATTAGTAATTAAATATACACATACTATACATCAAATTCTTTATACGCATCAATTTATTCAGAAAAATATATTTGATAAATATATAGATTTAAGTAAAAACTCGGCCTACATTGGCTTACGTTATAAAATAATTTATCGTTAAATTTCTTATAAAATAAATGTTTAATTAACAATCTTAGATAATGTGGTATATGTTGTCATCTTATGCATAATACGGATCTTAAAAAATGTATTAAATACCGATATTTGATATAAAATTATGAAATGTCGGTATATATAAACATATCTAGTATTGCACACCCTAAGCATATCGGCAATAAATGGAAGATGCTCGTTAAATGCGGTAGGTGGTAATAAGTGTTGCCAACTGAGAAATAAGTTCTGCCGCAAAAATATTATAAGCATAATAGGTACCTACTTCTTCTTCGTAGTATCAATCCGGTGGATTGGTTTGCAGCAACAGTATCTTGCATCTCGATCTCCATTCCTCTCGGTCCTCCGCAACCCTCTTCAGCTCAGCATAAGAGCTACAACTCATGTCCTCGAACACTTGCTGCAAATACTCCCGTCTAGGGCGCCCTTTACAGTTTCTACCCTCAACCACCCCCTCCACAATTTCGTGAAGAAGACCATCGCGGCGCATGATGTGACTGATCTATCGGGGTCGCCTCTCTGAGATAGTTCTTATTAGGTGCCTATCTTCCTTGATTATTCTGATAACCTCATTGTCCGTGACGTGGTCTCTCCAGAAAATTCCGAGAATTCTTCTGTATGACCACATCTCAAAGGCCTCTAGTCTTTTCTTGGTCACTTTCAGATAAGCATCATGTCTCACAGCCGTACATCAAGATGCTCCAAACAAATGTACCAAAAAGGTACCTACTATCGTTATCATATTATATGTAAATACTTCGTAATTGCGATGTAGCTAATTTATTTGATAACTTGGCTGAGTATCTCTATCAACTTTGGTCATCAAACTGGCTTCTGTCAATCTAAAAAATATACGCCGTATTTTTTCCTTGGGGTATTTTATCTAAACTAAAGGCTTTCTCGGGTACCTAAATGATTTATTATTTGTTTGAAGTGCGCGACTCCCGGCAAGGAGGCACCAATGAACCGCGACACCAGACACTTATTGTGAGTGCCGGCGATCCCGGGATTGTGGGCGATCCCGGGATAGAGGGCGATCCCGGGATCCCGCTAAACCCGGCCAATATCATCGACAAACACTTGAATCAATAATGCAAAAACACAAAGCAGCAACTTCAAAAACTAAAAAAAAACGCAAATTTGTGTCGTTCAATGCCCTAACAGGTTAATGTTTGTAATTACTTAAATATACATATACTATACATAAAATTCTTTTTTCAACGCGTCAATCCAAGCACAAAAATAACGGCAGAAGCGGGATGCGAACTGCGGACCTTGGAAACCAACATATGCCCAGGTGTTCATACCGCTCGGCGAATCACGCCATTACTGTGCCCAGACTGACTGCGGTGAAACTAGTATTTATAGCATTGTTAGCATCGTACGACAGATGTCGCCATAGTATATATTCAAAGTATGTATATTTTTATTATTATTCTATCAGTCTTCATTTATTCACAAGCTTAATATTATTACTTTCCGGCAGTCTATTTATTTTAGTAAGTACCACTCGGGTCTCGAACCAAACTATAGACTGAATGGATGTGAAACGACTACTTATAGTTCCGACTCGGACTTTATAACCAATCATTTACCTGTGTTACTGATGGATAATTTTACCTTCTTGATATTGTCTCAAGGAGACATTATTAATTAATTTTTTAATTTTTATTAGAATATTATTTTATTATTTCAATATTCTAATCTACTTTTATAGATCATTGACTATATTACAATATTATCATTACTTAAATATACATATACTATACATAAAATTCTTTTTTCAAGAAAGTAATAATATTAAGCTTGTGAATAAATGAAGACTGATAGAATAATAATAAAAATATACATACTTTGAATATATACTATGGCGACATCTGTCGTACGATGCTAACAATGCTATAAATACTAGTTTCACCGCAGTCAGTCTGGGCACAGTAATGGCGTGATTCGCCGAGCGGTATGAACACCTGGGCATATGTTGGTTTCCAAGGTCCGCAGTTCGCATCCCGCTTCTGCCGTTATTTTTGTGCTTGGATTGACGCGTTGAAAAAGAATTTTATGTATAGTATATGTATATTTAAGTAATGATAATATTGTAATATAGTCAATGATCTATAAAAGTAGATTAGAATATTGAAATAATAAAATAATATTCTAATAAAAATTAAAAAAATAATTAATAATGTCTCCTTGAGACAATATCAAGAAGGTAAAATTATCCATCAGTAACACAGGTAAATGATTGGTTATAAAGTCCGAGTCGGAACTATAAGTAGTCGTTTCACATCCATTCAGTCTATAGTTTGGTTCGAGACCCGAGTGGTACTTACTAAAAATAAATAGACTGCCGGAAAGTAATAATATTAAGCTTGTGAATAAATGAAGACTGATAGAATAATAATAAAAATATACATACTTTGAATATATACTATGGCGACATCTGTCGTACGATGCTAACAATGCTATAAATACTAGTTTCACCGCAGTCAGTCTGGGCACAGTAATGGCGTGATTCGCCGAGCGGTATGAACACCTGGGCATATGTTGGTTTCCAAGGTCCGCAGTTCGCATCCCGCTTCTGCCGTTATTTTTGTGCTTGGATTGACGCGTTGAAAAAAGAATTTTATGTATAGTATATGTATATTTAAGTAATGATAATATTGTAATATAGTCAATGATCTATAAAAGTAGATTAGAATATTGAAATAATAAAATAATATTCTAATAAAAATTAAAAAAATTAATGTTTGTAATGTTTCGTCGCATAATAGATTCTTCCATGAACTTACTTTAATACTATTATTACAAATTAATGTAATCCGATTGTGAAATGAACCATAAGCACTTAATTACCACATAAGTATGGGACCGTAGGGCATTGAACATAGCAAATCTGCAGTCTCGTAAGGAAACCACTGGGCGTTTAAAGGTTTAAGTTCTATGGATTTTTAAATATTTATTAGAATATTATTTTATTATTTCAATATTCTAATCTACTTTTATAGATCATTGACCATATTACAATATTATAAGTAATTAAATATACACATACTATAATGCAACAAATTCTTTATACGCATCAATTCGTTCAGAAAAAATATCGGCAGAGGCGGGTTGCGAACCAGCGAACCTCGGAACCAACCATTTGTTCAAGTTCATTACCCCTGACAGCTCGACCATCATCTGCCCGAACTGCTGTGCGGAATAAGTTAATGTTGAGGTTGGTAAATGGAATCTGCAAATAGCAGAAATCAGTTAGGAGTCATTACTTGCGTCTGCACTCTTGCAGACGGACGCTCAGAAGCGCTCAAAAGCAGCGTAATTTCGTTTGTTAGCAACGAAGTCCTGCCACAGTTATGATCGTTTTATCGAATAAATTATGGGTTATTTGATTTGACCTTGAAAGTGGGTAGTAATTTCTATACATTGCAAGGTTTAAAGCTATACGCCAGTTAAAGTAGGTTGTCGTGTGGTGATGTCGTATCTCTCCCCCTTTATTGATGTTGTTACGCCTCTGCCGAACCCACGGGACGTGTCCAGGAAGCAAACGCGGGTTTGTTTCGCATTTTTGCCTCTAATGGCGGTCGCAACCTTTCAAAGGCTTTCCAATAAAATACTCTTGCTGCCTTTTACAAACAAAATGTATAAAGCATGTAACAAATCTTTGCAGTAAAATGGGGGGAGAAAATTTTCGGAACGTGATCGATTCTTCGAGCTCTTTTTTAAGAAGTCACCTTGTTAGAAACTCTTACCTATATTTGGTTCATATACCACTCTTTCGTTATATCCGTTATTGGATTCTGAAAACAAAACACCAAAAATAAATGTAAAAACACCAAGACTTGGCCATACATTTGATACTGTAGTATCTTTGGGTGCTAGACATTTTGGAACAAGACAGATATCTGACTAAATAGTTTGGTAGCAATTAGTGGTGAAATACTACATATTCGGAACAAATATGGAAAAGATAACAGCCAGTTACTAAAGAAAAAATCGTAAGCCGTAAGCTTAAAAATTGAGAGAGTACTTGTGCGTTTTAATTTTTAAAATAAGAAACAATCTGGAAAATAAATATTAATTCATATAAATTCCAATTCACAAATTTAAATAAATTAGAACAAATCTACATTCCATTCTTAAAACAAACATTTTCCCTAATTGAATAATTGTTTCGATAAAAATGTTCTCCGTGGTGTTACCAGGATACATATTTGACTGTAGGGGTCTCTCTTTCCCTTTTCATAAACAGTCTCTTAACGATTAAAAAAAGTAATTCTAACTACTAAGCATAATTTTAACACTCGATTCTGATGTACAAAAGGATAAAATATTAACTACTTGATAGATATTTAAAACAAAACGAAATCCAGATTATCTATACCCTATCTAGTAATAAAATGACCTTCAATGCACGTTAAAAAATATTTCATTTAAAAATATATTAATGTAACAACATATATTAATTACTCATTATTGTTATTTAATATGTTTCAATATTTTAAAATAGACTATTATTGTAAGCAACGCTTATTAGTAAATAAATAAGTATTATTTAACCTTTTCACAAGATTGAATTAGGCAAATTCAATAAAAAAATAGGTATCATATTTGTTAATCTTTTTTTCTAATATATCTATAATATTCTACCTAGGTGGAATAAAAATACATGCATATCGTAATACTTATTGTCAATAAAAATTACTCTTTTCATAGCCAAAATATAGAAGAGACAACCCATTTTCCATTAATATATATATTTTAAATAAATAGAAAAATTTAAAATTAAGATTTGAAAAATGTTTTTTTTTATATTAGTATCCTCTTTTATTTACAATATTGAAATATTTTTTCAATAATATTTCAAATGAATTAAGTTTTTGTACAAAACAATATTTTATTGTAAATATTACTTAAATGTTATATTTATAACTAATATTTTTCATTTTTATTACTAATGATATGTATATTCATATTTAAATTACCTAACATGTGTTGTATTACATTTATAAATACCTATTAGACCTGGCAGTACACACATATTTACTACAATATTTACCTATTTCCTTTTCCGTTCTATTCTCAGCACGCGTCGTGACGGAACGCGGTCTTCATTGCTAAAGCACGCGACAACGCAACAAGCCCCTGAGAATATCATCCATCAATCCAGCACTTTATTAAATAAGCTAACAGAGTGAGTAATAAAAACTGTCAAAAACGCTTTATTTACATGTCAAAATACATTTTTATTGAACCATCTGGAACAATCCAACATGGCGCCAGACATTGCGCACTTTCACTCGCGATGAATATTTAGGTTCAACCGCCCTTTATTTTGGTCCAGTAATTGCACGTTTTTACAATTAAATTGGCTCAACTTTCTCTTAAGAATTATTTATCTTTGTCATAAAAGGCTTAAAGTGTAAAAAAAGGAATACTATAATGTTAAATTTGCCTGCGAGGAACGCATCTAAAGAGCGCTATCAGTCAATCATTTTACAGTGTTGACTTCCTAAAAGCAAGATACTGAAGCTACAGCGAGCAAATAGTCACCATAAATTGTAGCTACAAATGTCTTCCATCTGCCAAGAGGCTTATCTCATTTCGTTCGACACCCGGAGCTCGGCTATAAGTAATAAATTATGTATAGGAGACCTCATAGTGTTATTTGAACGTTTTTTTTAAGGAGACCGGGTAACAATACCTGGACGCTTCCGTGGCTTGAACCATTCAATTCTAAGTGACGTCTCAACATAAATAATCACGCTTGGTATTCAAAAGCACGTATAACCCTAAAAAGCATATTCTATACCACTAACTCAAAGTATAACCTAAAAATGAACATTCATCATAAGCCTGTATTCGTCCACTGTTGAACATAAGACTCCCGCATGAGTCTTCATACTCTTTAATCCTCTGCCTTCCGCATCAAGGCCACTGCCGCTATAATGAACATTATATATATTAACGTTTAACCGCCCAGTGGTTTCCTTACGGGACCGCAGATTTGCGTCGTTCAATGCCCTACGGTCCCATACAGGAGTGCTTATGGTTCATTTCATAATCAGATTACATTCATTTGTAATAATAGTATGAAAGTAAGTTCATGGAAGAATCTATTGTGCGACGAAACATTACAAACATTGGCCTGCTAGGGCATTGAACGACGCAAATTTGCGGTTCCGTATGGGACCACTGGGCGTTTAAAGGTTAAATTCCAAGCATAACTCTTCCCTTTCGTACTTTTTACTTCTTTAATATGTTTGTACACGTTAGAACCGATGAAGCCTTCATAGATCGCGAAACTGTAGTCTTCCAGCAAGTGAAGCAGTGCTCAGTGTGATACATATTAAAACAATGTAAGAAATAGCTAACTATTTAATGTTTCTGATTGGTTTTTGTTGTTCTTATAAGCACGCTCCTTAGATCCGCTTCTGTTTTCCCTAAAGAAGCGCTTGAGTCATAAGTGTGCGACATCACAGTACCTCCTTCTGCAGAACTTGCACGAGACACCCCAAGTCTGCTTCGCCGCTCACTTCACATGGGTGTCGCGTTTTTCTGCAGAAGGGGAACAAACCTTTACCATAAAAAATATATTTTCCAATAAGTTTAGATAATCAATAGTCTTCTTCTTTATCCTAGCCGTTTCCCATCATCTGGGGTCGGTTCTCCTTGTGCACATTCGCCATGTCTGTCTGTCCTGAGTTGCATTCTCGGTCAAACCCAGAGTTTTCAGATCCTTGTCTACAGTTGCAGTCCAGGTTGCCTGTGGTCTTCCAGGTCTTCTTCTCAGCGTGGGTATGTTGAGGGCTCCCTTCACCATGTGGTCCTCGTCTCTCTGTGTCGCATGCCCATACCATCTTAGGCGGTTTTCCCTTATCTTTTCAGATATGGAGGCCACCTGAAATGAACCCCATATATACTCATTTCAAACTCTGTCCACTCTAGTCACACCGCCCGCCCACCTCAGCATCTTCATCTCTGCCACATGAATCCTATCCAAGTCACGTTTCAGCGGGGTCCAACACTCCGATCCGTAGAGCATAGCTGGCCTTACAGCAGTTTTGTAGATTTTACCTTTGGTCCTACCTGGAATCTTCCTGTCACACAAAACCCCAGAGAGAGACCTCCATTTCATCCATCCTGTGTTTATTCTATGCTCCACGTCGGATTCAGTTTTGGCGTCTACAAATGAACAAACGCTTACCATAAAAAAATATTTTCAAATAAGTTTAGATAATTAATAAGTTTAACATTTAATTTGTATATACTATATGATGATACAGATGGCGCTCATTGGCACCAAAATGGTTAATCCCCACAGAAATTAGCATTTCATGCACAAGCTTTATGTTTAACTCCTTCTAGGGATGCTTTCTTTCCATTCGCTAGAGTCCCGGAGGAAAATTGCTGCTCTCAAACATTCATTCTTCTTCTTCGCGGTTCAATTCACAACCCCGGGATTCTTGAGTGTTTTAACATCCATGTTCCAGATAAGTAAGTGCTCGTAACGATCCATTGTTTTTGATCCCAGTTGATAACTTGTGGAACTTCGAGCACTCAATTTAGTACAACAGCAATGGCACTCCTAAATGGCCTACCAGCACACCTCGATCCTTTTCTTACATCCTTTTAATCTTTTGTCAATGGTATTGTTCTCCTAGATCTCTGTGATCTTTGACACGTGTCATCTTCTTCTTTTATGTTATTTTTATTATCTTTTGTGTGTATTGTATATTCTATGCTCTGTTTCTTATTATTTTGTAATCTTTTTTCTTGGAACTTTTTGTGTAATAAAAAAACTCAAAGTTAGTGTTCTATACCGTATACTCTTGCTTCAAGTATAAAGTTGATTGCTTTGATGTTGCAGATGTCCAAGTTCCGCGAGTGGGACCTCTCCTGCAAGGTGTACGTGGGCAACCTGGGCTCCTCGGCCTCCAAGTACGAGCTGGAGAAGATCTTCTGCAAGTACGGGCCCATCAAGAACGTGTGGGTCGCCAGGAACCCGCCCGGGTTCGCTTTTGTGGAATTTGACGACTCGCGAGATGCTGAAGATTCGGTCCGTGGGTTAGATGGAACGTGAGTTCAAACAATATCTGTTTATGCGTTGTGTGCTAAATAAGCGCTTTCCCACATATTTAAAAAAATATATATATGTAAACATATACAGGATATCACTGACAGATGGGTGATAGTGGTCATTCTGAGGACTTATTTGATGCTTTCCATGATGCATATGTCTAAGCGCTGCATGTGGAGTGTTGATCCGTCAACGCCATAGACTACAGCCCGACATCATCCTTTTTACAGATATTCAACATCAATGGTTGGTATTCACGGGACGACTTTCGTCTACCACTGTTTTTGATTAATATACTACGACTGGCACTTTCAGGGAGAGGGATCAAATACTCATCAGCCACCAAATATTTTAGAACTCAAATACATTGAAAATATTTTTTTTTTTAATTCTCCGTCAGGGATTAAACCCACGACCTTCGTCTTGCCAAGCCAATCCTAAAACCACTGGGCTATACCCGCCGGCTTGGAAAATAATTAAATACAAACATAAATGTTTGCAAGGACACATTAAGTAATAATGTTTTTATATATTCGTAATATATTGATATCAGCATGATGTAGCCCTTGCTGACTGGTACCGAAAACCTCGATATACAATCTTTCGTCTCTTATTTCTGTTCACTTGTCATACATTTATGTGTGTCCATATTGTTATTTTGGACAAGTCCGCTCACGGGTGTGTTAGTTATATACATTGCCACTCGAGCGCTGGGTAAAAGCCGCAGCGCTGACGACCCCGCAGAGCCAGTTGAGTATCGCACGTTGGTGAGAGCATATTGTATTCTGCTTGTAAAGTTTATCATAAATATATGTCAATGTGCTTCTAAGAAAGTCTTTGCTTTGCTCCTCATCATGCCCTCACGCGACGGAGTAACACCTTTTGAGAGAGAGGAGGATGTTAATATATAAACATATATAATGTAAGACTGCAGTTTCACGATCAATGAAGGTATTATCAGTTCCAACGTGTGCAAACATGCTCTTTACTACTTTCTAATTTAATACGTTTGTACACGTTAGAACCTATGAAGCCTTCATAAAATGCGAAACTGCAGTCTTCCAGCAAGTGAAACAGGGCTCAGTGTGATCCATGTTAAAACAATGTATGAAATAATTATCCTTTTAATATTTTTGATTGTTTTTGTAAGCACGCTCCTTAGATCCGTTTCTGTTTCCTTAAAGAAGCGCTTGAGTCATAAGTGTGCGACATCACAGTACCTCCTTCTGCAGAACTTGCACGCGACACCCCAAGTCTGCTTCGCCGCTCACTTCTCATGGGTGTCACGTTTTTCTGGAGAAGGGGAACAAACCTTTACCATAAAATATATATTTTCAAATAAGTTTAGAAAGTCCATGAGTTTAACATTTCAATTTAATAACTGTAACAAATCCATTAATTCCATAGTTTTTTTTTATTTTATATGTTTCTATATATGTGATATTTCTTATATTTTCTTCTTAATTTTTTTATATATATGGAAATGAGTTTAACCTGTTAACCGGGTATGACGTAGTATTTCGTCATGCCAAGAAAGAAACTAGCGGGTATGATGATAAATTCCGTCAAGACATATTAACAATTAAAATTTAAATTCCACTCTAACGGATGTGACGAGCTACCTCATTTTGTTTGTTCATCACATACCAGTACATCTAGGCATCGAGTTGCACGGACTCCAAGCGTGTTTTCTTTTTAACATTAGCAAAATTAAATTCCCCGGTTAACAGGTTAAAGTTGAAATTCGCCACACACGGCTAAACCCAAAAGCCACAATATCAAATCTGGCCGTGAAAAACCTAAGAAGTTGTTTAGGTTAAAGTTATTAGCAGAAAAGTAAAATGCCTGTCTTCTGTTTTGACATCAATAGTTTTAATGTCGAAAAAATGTTTTACGATTGATGAAATTATGGCAATGTGGATTTTGGGTTTAGCCGTGTGTGGCGAACTTCTTTTTGACCAATATTTTGACCGCCGTCGCGGGTGGGGGTCATTTTCAGGGTTGACGATTTTGTCAACCCTGAAGACACAAAATATTGGCCTAAAAAATGCAGTCGAAATATCAGTCGGAAGAAATTTGCAGCGCACGGCTAAACTCAAAAGCCACAATGCCAAATTTGGCCGTGTAAACCTACAAAGTTGACTACTTTAGATGAAATTATGTTCAATACTAATTTGTCTGTTTTGTTAACCCTTTCGCATCGGTTGTCGGCATATGCCGTCATAAGTTTCCTCGACCGTTGACATCGGTTGACGTGATATATCATTTTAGTACTTTCTTAGAATAGTTTTTTATGCATCATCTGATAGCTAAAGGATACAAAAACCATTGTGATATATGAAAATAGACCAGACAAGTACATTTATGCTTCAAATACTAGTTTTATAATTGACAGTACAATTTTTTATTCAAACCGAGCAGTAATGAAAGGGTTAATAATAAAGTATCGGTATTTTTAAGTGTATGATTTTGGCAAGCAGAGCCTTAATTAATTATATACATACTATTTTAAACCTACTGTAACAAAATACTAACCTAACAACACTAAAAATTCTTAATGTAATAGTTTCATATTAATCTGAGCTGTTTTTTAATCCATTATGTTGTAGACAAATTAAACATTTTATAAAAAAAAAAAAAAACTAATTATTGTTGACATTCAATTTACAGGCGTTGCTGCGGGACCAGGATCAGAGTAGAGATGTCTTCAGGCCGAACCCGCCGTGACGGCAGCAGGAGGTACGCATCAATGCAAACACGCGCACACACACTCTCCACACTGGCTGTCTTCTCGAGCCTTGCCACACTCGCGGATATTTTAAAATCACATTTTCTAAAGATCTGGTTTTCATGTTATGCAAAAACATATTTTAAAAATGCCACCCGAATATCATGATTCAATGTTCAAATATCGGAATTAGTTTTTTTTAACAGATGTGTAATCTTGCAATTTGTATCGCTCATGCGGGTAGCTGTTAATATTTTGGGCATTCTATAATGTTGTAAAATAATTATATGTATAAAATTAAGACTTTTCGTGGAGGAGACCTATTGAGAATGTCGTCTGCTTTTAATTGATCTGTGAAATATTTTTTTATTTCCTTATCCAGTAAATAAACTATACAAATATATATTAACCCTCCCCTTACTGTGCTTAAAATATCTGAGACCTCCGATGATATGTATTTAGTATAGAAAATGTCAAATAAAAACTAGAAAATAATGAATATTCCTTAATATTGCTTTGATTGACTATGGTTGAAGTTGAAATGTATCAATTTTTGTAATGTGAGTATCTGAAAAAGACAAAAAAAAACATCGCAATTATCCGCTATAGCTGCAACAAATTCAGTGAACATATTGACCCGTGCTTGGCCCCATTATTCCATAAAATTATTTATTTCCATCGCTACAAATGAATAACCATACATTATTATAATTTTATTTAATACTTAATAATATTACGGAAAAATACAAAAATTGTTCACTCAGTATCTATTATATTGTATATGGATGTTCTCATTATTAAAGTTGAGTTGTAGTAAATACATATCATAGGAAAGCAAGAGTTAAAGTTACAGAGGTCTAATTGTAAGCATTTCGAAAATATAGGGTTAAAGTAGGTTATTTTAAAAAAAAACTAAATTGGCGATTTAAATTGATTAAAATGATAGGGATATAAAAATATCCTATTGAATTAAAACAGTAAAACAGTATGTAAATAAAATAGTTTTTTAATAATTTTTTTAACTTGGTAGGTAAAAGTTTTTGGAAAATATGTATTTTCAATTTTTTTATGGTAATCTTAACCATAATTTATTACATTAGTAGGCAGAGGACTATTATTTTATACATACAAGTATTTCACAACATTAATGCAGTAAAGTAAAATCATATTTATGTAACTTGAACATCTAATAATGTAACATTGTCAATTACAAAAAATCATTGATTTTTCACACTTTATATTTCACAATGTTCTTTTGCCATAGTAACATATTATCCCTTCTCTTTAATATAATTAATGTAGTATAATTAATGTGATGTACATAAGTAATTATATATATATCTATAGATACATAATGTATCAGTCGAGGCTCTACTCGTCTCTATTGGTCCCCGGATACTTCCCGTCCCAATAACATGAAATACAACTGAATTATTAGTCTTTGACATAAAAAAAAAAAACATACAATGCAGCGGTTGGGAAACCGGGTAAATTACCCCAAATGGGGTGAAAATTAAGTTTTATAGAAGTTAATAACTAAATTTTTATAATTTGCTATTTGATAAACGTATTTTACAGACCGTTCTTTAAACTTGCACAATTCAATTTTGGCATTATTGTATGAAATGAAAAATAAATCAATTTTGTTTGATTCTATTTGAGATTTTTTTTTTAATATTACATACTTACCATTTTCATATAACTTTTTTATTTTACATTGTTTAATTTAAATTTCCATTGATTGTTGTCTTTTCAAAATGAGGGGGTAATATCGACTTACGCACAAAAATATTTTGGGCTAATGGTTAAAAAAAGTTCCCCGACTGCTGATTTAATGTCTGATTTTATTAAATTTACCATGTTACCACTATCATGCTTATAGTCCATTGAAAAGTTTGATTCTATCGTTTTGCATCTTAATATAAAGCCAAAGAATTGTTATTTAAAAGCTTTTAATAGTCACTTTACATATGAAGCTTTGCCGTTCAGTTTGTATTTCGTGTTGTATTTGGAGACCTTGCGTGCGTCGCCAAGGGTCGGTACAGAGTGAGAGAGAGAGATAGAATGATTAGTAATGGCGTGGGCGGTTGTGTCTGGCGGTTTTCAGATGCCTCACAACTTCTCCACCACCATCACCACAACCACCACTTGTCCACCACCGCCCGCCGCCCTCAACGGCCTCAACAACCTCAACAACCTCAACAACCTCAACAACCACCTTCTTCACCCCGGCCGGCGCTCCACATCGCTTTTACACACCACAGCGGGGCGTCGCGTGAACACCCCACAACCTCCCAACAACGCCTGAAAGGCGCGATTTAAAACCAAATTTCTGGGGATGCGTTTGAAGATCAGAGAAATCGGAAATAAAATAAATACATTCCACCAATGATTCAAACATGTGGCCATAATTGAAAAAAAAGAGATATTAATTTATTTCAGTTCTCATTTGTTTTAAGATTATGTAATCTTTATCCAATGTAAATTTCAAAAAATAATAGTGGAAATTTTTATGGAAAAACAAGTTTTTCTCCGCATCAATACGTATCTGAAAATGAACGAACATGCTTGTAGAACGCAATATCTTTGTAGTTTGTCATTTTTAAAGAATATATCTAGTAAAACTACGTATGTATGAAATCACTAAATTAATCTCTTAAAAAACCACTCTAAAAAAAATTTTTTACTTCATTTATTCTTTACAAAGAAGCATGACTTATGTGCTGCTTTCATATTGGTTACTTTTAAATGAAAATTGCGTCTCTTTAGAGTAATTTTTCTATTTATGTAATTTTTTTTTATTTTACAACTATGAACTCTTTGATTTGAGCAATCAATTAAGTAAATTTTTTTCAAAATAAAAAACACTAAGAAGCAATGATGAAGAAGTGTTTAAGTATCGTAATTTTTTTTTTACGAATTCTCTGAATCGAACGATTGCCATATTGTGTAACCGCACTCGGCTATCGCCCTCGAGTGTGTTGAGACATGAGCCGCTGGACCTTCGCTGTCCTCTTCTTCCTCTTCGGCCGCCAGCGCTCACAATTACTTCGACAACAATTCTTCTGATTCCTCCCGCCACAAATGCCACAGCGCTAGGTGAACTTTCTCCTTAAAAAATAACATTTTATTTTCTATTTATGGAATAGCCTCTCCGGGATGAGCGACCTCTACTACGGTTTGTTGTGCAAAAAAAAAAACACCCTTTTTTCTAACATACCTTTTTGGTGGAATTCCATTATTAAATATATCATATAGAAATAATAAAAAAAAAATTGAATTATTCCATCATTTTTTATCTTGACCCAACAATGGTAACCCGGCGTAGACGAAACGGTCCTTGCCCAATATAAAATTGTAGAATAATTCTAAAAATATGGTATTCTTATTTGAAATAAATCTTTTTTTTTATTTTAATCCATTTATCGTATTGTTGAAACTAAATGAAAAGATACAACAATACCAAACTGCCTGCAATATTAGTTGACTTTTAACAAGAGTAATATTACAAGCTATAAAATTCAGTTTTGTTTTTTTTTTTAATTTGAATCCAAAGGCAATATTTTTTAGTGCACCGGCTGCTTTTAGTTATAGGTTGAAAATAAAAGTACATAGGAGAAAATTCACTGCCAGATTGTGAACAAGAATATTTAAAAATAACCATTAGACATAACTTCTTAGGTTTTCACGGCCAGAATTGATATTGTGGCTTTTGGGTTTAGCCGTGTGTGGCGAATTTCGGAGAAATAAATAATCAATCCTGAAGAAGACGCCTGCAATGGCGGTTGAAATATTGGTTGACAGAAATTCGCCACACACGGCTAAACCCAAAAGCCACAGAATAAAACCATTAGAGACTTCTCGGAGAAACATTTCCGCAACTTCAGGTGATGTCGTGTGGTTAGTCGAACACAATTTGAATATTTCAAAAATATATTTTTTGGAACCCATGGTTTCATTATTTTTATCAATTTCTATCGCCAATAGATGGAAATCAGTTTTCCATCTATGATATTTTTCTCATTTCCCCCTCCCATTGCTTTCGGCACTTTCGATTGTAATCCAAGATGGTGGCATCAACTGACTCGGGTGGAATATGATGAACATACTATTTATGTTATTGTTCTCTATTTTGCCGGTATTATTTAAAAATTACTTGTAGTCGTAAATATTTTGCTCTAATTAATTTGTATTATGTAAACTCTGTCACACCTTCTGGAGTGTGCGCTGTGCCCGAGTGGCTGCACCCAGGAAGACCTGATGATGGCCAGAAGTAACGCCATCGACGTCGCCCACTTCTGGGCAGACAGGATCTGACCCTGTTGTTTCCGACACGATTATATATATATATATATTATGTAAACAACTAAATGATTAATTTTATTTCTAAAACGTTACTAAATCGTGTGTATTTATACTGTTGGGACATAATAGAACTTTTCAAAGATTAATCAAACAAAATGATTATTCATAAATTTATTGGCTGGTCGTATCAATTATATTTTATTTGTGATAAACTTCGCATTCGAAAAACAACATAAAGTTCAACAGTTCAAGGTATTATTTCGATTTATTCAATCGTTAATTTTTGGTGGAATTCCATAATATCAGTTATAAATAAAAGATTTTTAGAATTTATTCCACAATATATATATTATTATTTTATATCCGAGTTTAAGGTATCACCGCTGTGATCGATAGCACACCTTCTTCGTGCCATAAATTCAACTCGGAAGTTCCATAGAGTTGATAGCTATCTCCCACCTTTTTTTTAATATTTTCGAAACTGCGCCTTTCCGGTAGATTTTTGAATTGATTTATGGGCAAATTATATAGACTAATTAATTAAATTATAACTAAATATTGCTTATAGTTTTTGCCTGAAATCCAATACATTTTATATTCAGTTATATAGTAAGTTAATTTTGAACATTACAACAGTAGAATAAAGCTGTAATACGAGGCTACAAATTCCATGTAAAGCTCATGACGGCTAAAGACTTAGTACTTATTGTGTAAAGTTAGTGTTGTTAACTTGTTGTCTCTCCTTGTGCAGGTCTCGCAGCCGCGGTCCTTGGCGCCGGTCGTACAACCCGGGGGGCGCTCGGCCTCGCCCGCCCGCTGGTCGCCTTCGCCCCCGCCACGGCGAGGCTCCTGGGGGCGCTCGCCCTCACCTTCGCCGCCTCGACACCGTCGCTCGCGCTCTCGCTCCAACAGCAGAGACAGATACTAAACCCAACACCAAGATGATATGATGACATTAAACAACCATCTACACTTGATCAACTCATGAGAACGTCTAATGTTCATTATAGTTTCCTTATATTTTGATGTAACTAAGATTGATATTGTGGCTTTTGGGTTTAGCCGTGTGTGGCGAACTTCCTTCAACCAATATTTCGACTGCTGTTGCAGGGGTCTTCTTCAGGATTGATGATTTATTTAGTTGCGAGTTGGTATCAGATTATCTTTTTTACGAGCGTTATTGATTGATATCTCTGGCAACTATACTCAAGTTTTATTCCGGAGAAGGTGGGTATGTTCTAAGAATACTATAGGTATGTTCTAAGAATTTGGTAGGTATGTTCTAAGAATACGATAGGTATGTTCTAAGAATACGGTAGGTATGTTCTAAGAATTGCACCTCCACGAACATCATGTCGGACTGTGGTCGTCCATTACTATAATGGCGGGAGAAATATTGGTTGAAGGAAGTTCAACCAATATTTATAACACACGGCTAAACCCAAAAGCCACAATATCAAATCTGGTCGTGAAACCCTAAGAAGTTATGTAACTGAGATTGTTGACTAACAATTCTTTGGGTGATCACATGTCTCTGCTACGTAGGGTTGCCATTATCGAGCCAATTTAACAAGGTAATTGTTCGGGAATGTTGGGCTAGTCACCCGATTTTCTTATAAAAATGATTAACTCTTTAAATCGTTTAAAAAATATGCCTCGGTCACTACAGCTTCCCTTTCTTAAAGTACTTGGACTTGTGCTCTGGAGGTTGTCGTTAACCATATATGTTCCCAAGTGGGCTTCAAGTACAGATATATACTAGAACGAGAAATGGGCAGCAATACGTGATGACAATATGTTCCATATATGGAAAAAAAAGTGTGAGAGAGTATGTGTAAGTTGTAAGATGGTTATGTTTTTCTAAAACATAAAAGTTTGTGGTTTGAATCCCAGCCTCAGTTTTTTCAAAAGTATATAGCCATCTCACAACCTATAGGAGCTCCTACTCACTAATATATAAACTTGAAAACTTGCCATTTTTAATTGACTACAATGGCTACCCAACGTAACTGAAAGGTCACCCAATAAATATTGTGGAGTAAATTTTAACAAATATTTTATTTATATTTCATTCCTCATTGCTTCCATATCGCTTTATAAGCTGCAGCAGATATACGGACACTACAAATTACCACTCTGTCTGCTGTAGATACGTATTCAGTATAATTTTAATACAAGAAACTGACTTTCGGCTGGGATTTGAATCTGGCAGCTGATAGAGCTCTCTTTAGAAACAAACATGAATAGATGAAGGATCAAACTGTTAAAATTTAATTTTAAAAAAATATACTCTTTCATAAATAGTATGATCCCTTTGACAAAGTTTTTTTGTTTTGTTTCACAAATAAATTAATTGATTTTTCTTTCATTAATTTAATTACATTGAATAAAAGGCTTAAATATCACAACCTGTCAAGAAATATAATCGTCACTTGCTGCATATTTTTGCCAACTTTTTCTATGAACATTGATTTAATGTGGCATCGTTCGCCTCATGGGTATAACAATGGGTAGATTCTCAAGTCCAATATTGTTTACGTAATTTTTTTATAAATGTAAGATTAGGGATAAGGAATTCAAGAGTAATAACACTTTGATTACAGTTTTAAAATAATAACATTAGGTAATCACGGAATTAATGTAATTTTTTCAACAGGCAACATTGAGTCAATATTTTTACATCTTATTGACACCAGTAAAGATGTGTGTTGTATTTTTTCTTTTTTGTAATCCATTTGTATATGTTATATAAATAATAAAATCTATTCTACGCAATCTGTAAAAATAGTTTGCATTGAGACATGTCTTTTGGAAACACATTGTAAAAAGTTATATGATATTTATGTTTCATTAAAAAAAAACGCAATAGATGCAATGGAATACATTTATTCATTTATGGCAACACACTGGACAAAAAAAATGCCTATGTTACTTTAAATGAATTCTTTCAAAAATCTTGGTTTGAAGAACGAAAAAAAGTTTTCAGTTTTTCTATCGAAATGACATTTATTTCCGGATTGCCTTAACATAATTTAACTTGTATGAGTGAATCTAGAGAAAGATTTTTTGTAATGATAAACAAATGTCTTTGTACTATCCTTGTTTTTTAACGCACCAACGTTGAAGAAATTATTGACCTGACTTTGTATGATAAGTTACAGTAAAAAATTAATATATTCAATTACTTTTAAATGTATAATGCTGAATGAATGACTTTTCTCGGTGGGGAAATTGAATGCAGCATCATTGATAATGTTGCAAGAGATCCTTCACTGAGAGTTTGTTTTAGAATATTTTTTTAATAAGAACATTTTTTATGCGATTGAAGAATATTTTTAAAATGAGCTTGTTTTATTATATTAATAATAACAGTGGCTTATCTGAAGGATTCCACATTTTTATAATGTCTAGTGAGCTTTGTATTAATAACAAGCACCTCCCCTACACCTTATGAAGAGTTGTGAATGTACCTTACGTTTTAAGATTCTTTGGCAGTTAACAAATGTAATTATCTCAATAAAGTAATAAAATTTTTACGAAAATATGATTTATTTCTGTTTGAACAAAGAAACATCCCAACCATCTCCATCATCACTTCTTGAACAAAGAAACATCCCAACCAGCTCCATCATCACCTCTTGAACAAAGAAACATCCCAACCAGCTCTATCATCACCTCTTGAGCAAAGAAACATCCCAACCAGCTCCATCATCACCTCTTGAACGACAATATTTTTCAATTACGGAAGAGTTTACTCCCTTCAAAAGATAGAATCCGAAACGAGTATATCCGAAGAAGAACTCAAGGAGAGGAGGTTACAAAAAAATAGGCACACTCAAGTGGTAATGTGACATACATGTCGATGGGGAAGAAAAGAGTGGCGTCCAAGAACTGGCAAAAAAAACATTGGCCAAACCTTGCAAGATGGACTGACAATATAAGAATAGTGGGAGTAGCCTGAATGCGGAAGATGGAGGATCGAGGAGGACGGAGACTCATGTAAAAGGCTTATATTCAACAGTGGACGGACACAGGCTGATGATGAAATACTTCTCTATACAATGAGTAAGTTTTTGTTTGAGCAAACATCTTTTGCTGTTGGTTCTTTGATACGTTGTGAGTATTATGATGACCCTTTCATGAATTTACAAACTCCTTGATATTTGATTATTATTATATCTATTTTCTGGTCCAATCACAAAAACCTTTTTTTATGGAAATGGTTAATTTTTGTAAGAAATAAAAACAAAGTACTTGAGAAAATTAAGCATGATCTCTAATTATTCAAATAAATTTTATTTTCTGGAATCTGGACTCCTATAAAAGTAAAAAATTAACCAAATATTAGTCATTTGGGGGCAGACATCAAAATTTAAAAAATATATATATAACTGCTATTGTAAAAAAATATTTTGTCAATAAATAAAAAATATATATAGGTAAATATTCGAGGATCACGCTATAAATTTTTGAGTACAAAATACTTGTTCCAGAAAGTGTAATTTTTTCAGAGATCTCTGATTAGCAGGGCTGCCAAGAGTGAATCAGTCAATAGAAAACAAGGTCCTTAAAGACGTTCAAAATTTTCCTTGATTATTTTGATGAGAAAAATGCTAATGGTACAAATATATTTTGCGAAAAAACTAGCAAGCAAAATAAACGATTACAGTCTCTTTTTCATACTGTTTTTTCTTCCTTCTTTTACTATTTAACTCTTCCGCATCGGTTGTCGTCATAAGATTCCCCGACCGTTGACAGCTGTTGACGTGATATATCGTTTTGCTATTTTCTTAGAGTAGTTTTTTATGCATCATCTGATAGCTAAAGGATACAAGAACCAATGTGATATATGAAAATAGACCAGATAAGTACATTTATGCTTCAAATACTATTTTATAATTGACAGTATAATTTGTATTCAAACCGAGCGTAATGAAAGAGTTAAATCATAAAAAATTTGAAGAATAATAGTTATGTACATTTTTGTAAATATTTGTCATTATAGGCATAAACAATAATTATAAAATAAATTTTAGTATGCATAATTAACTTAAAATAATTTTGAAAAGGTTTTTTTTTTATGTAAACGCATGCAGGAGAGCACAACCGGTCAATACCAGTGCACTCTATGACGCTCAGCCAGGGAGGCTGGACGCTGCATTCGGGAAACGTGTGTTGTGTTCGTGCTTGTGTTTGGGTTGGGGAGATTGCAAGTGTATATTTATCTGTTTCTTGAAGAGATCCAGATTGTAGGAAGGAGGAAACACAGACGCTGGAAGAGCATTCCATAGCTTACCGGTGGCATTAAGGAAGGAACTTTGGAAGCTGCCAGTTCTTGGTCGACATATATTGAATTAATAATTGATTTGAATGTACCTACCAATTAAAAGTAGGTATTGAAATATTCGTACAAAAGAAATATAACCAACCTGTAAAAAAAACATTGTGAAGTTGGTAGCACCATCTTTCGTTTGCTGCCCCATTCAATTGTAGTGTGCCGGGCCGTCATCGAGGAGTGATCTTTGTTTTGGTTTTTAAATTCATCATCATCCAGTTATCAGTAAGTGTTTTTACAAAATATAATCCCCAATTAATGCGCGAATGATATTAAACGTATTTCACACGTATTATTTAAGCGATGATTTCTTTAATTATCTCGAAAGTCATTTTTCGTGGCATCAAAACATGCAAAATAAAATTAAGCTTAAAACGTAATAAATAAACGTTTAATTACTTGTTTGGTATTTAAATCATTCTCTTACTTTATCCAACTGATAATAACAGCAGTTTCGTAGATCTAAATATTATAAATTAACGAAATTATTCAATATGTGTTTTATTGTTACACATTTCATGCTGTTGTGAAATAACTAATATTTTATAAATATTTATTTATTTATTTACCTTGTTTTCACATGGATCACGTAACAAAAGTTCTCTATTAGGAGACTGCAGTTTCGACTAACTCGTAGTCTTTCTCAATCCTTCTCTTTGAGAAGGATTGAGGAGAGAAGGATTGAGAAAGACTACGAGTTAGTCGAAACTGCAGTCTCCTAATAGAGAACTTTTGTTACGTGATCCATGTGAAAACAAGGTAAATAAATATTTATAATTTATTATGGATCTCAAAGTGAATGCTCAAAACATTGAAAAAACTAATATTTTTGTTGTTGTTGTATGTAAATGATAATTTAATAGTTAATATGATTATTGTATGATACAGAAAACCCTGTAAATAACATAGGAGTGATCGTCTAATGAAATATCCCTTCAATGACTAGAGAAAAAATCTTAAATACGAATCAAAAAAGGTTATGTTATAGATATTTTGACTCTTAATGGTTAATATTAATATACAACGCAATTGATGTTTTGAAACTGCTTTACATACGCATTTATTTTCACATCATAAGAAAATAGGATTAGACATAACCAAATTAAGTTTTTTAATTTGATATTTGCATGTTAAGTAAAATGAAATTACTTTTATTACATATTGATGAATCGCTCTAACTGATTTAAAATATGAAAATACTATATCTGGATACACACGGTCGCCACACATTGTCGCAATAATGTTGTATATCAGTCGCCATTGTTTTCGCCTCGCATCAAGTCGGCTCTAGTTTCCGTAACTCTTCATATTTTTCATATGAATAATTTTAAGTAAAAACGTGTTTGTTTTGCTCCAAAATGAATTGTTTCTTGTTGGAATGTTTTAGGTTATGTTAAATTAAACGAGCAACGTCCGTCTAATCGAAATAATTGCGTAATTCGTCTGTAGGTAGTTCGAAAATTTTGAATGGGCTAAAAAAGTTATAAAACATTATTTTTAATATGAAAATTATAGATTTAACAATTATTAATTTTACTTAGTCTGTCAGCTTTGACATTGTATTGATTTGCATCTTCATGATAATAATTCAGCAAAAGCGTTTTTTGTAAATAACCTAGCTCTTCACTTCTTTCTACATAGATATTTTCTAAACAAAAAAACACTAACCTTTTTTTTAAATTACATATTTGCGCTATTATTGTTGTAATTGGCATAATAAAAAACCGTTTATTCTTTCAACTGATATTATATATAATTTTGCTTAATTAATTAATGTAATTTCAATTATTAGCAACTTTTTTTTTTTCATTTGTATCTACCTACAAAATTACATGTAAATTACATGTAGGTATTCCATAATTCAAACTGCATAAAAATTTTGTTTATTCCTTTCACTTCGAGTTCACAAGCTAACATGGATGGACCTCTGATTTGTTATCCATAATCATCCTGTTATCGGTAAGTGATTTTACGAAATATAATCTTAATTTTTTTCTCGGATAATATTAAACGTATTTTATATATTTTTTTAAAGTAATATTTTCTAAAATATGGATCAATAAAACTTTTGAAGGTATTAATCATTCGATGACACAATGTTGCGAAATTTATAAGTAAACGTTGATTGAATATTTGAGAGGATTAATAGATGATTGCTAATTAAAACCCAATTGAAATTTTAGTGTTGTATTACGGCTTTTGGGTTTCATCTTCAGGGTTCATGGTTTGATACATTTAATTTAGCATGCAAAATTGGGTACCGAAAATACTACAGAATTACTTTAATCGAATTAGAATTTGTAAAATTTGTTTCATTCTTAGATATGCGCTCCCTAACTGGAGGTGTATTGTCATCTCTTATTGTCGATATAAAGTTCTGTCACCTGCCCATGGTCTTCAACTTATTCGTCCCAAGTCTCCTATGTTTTCTGCAATTTTTCGTTCTTGTAATTTAATGTATAAACATGTTTTTTTTAATCTAGAATGCTCTATATTGTTATTTTTTTGAGTTAGTTTTATCATAATTATCATAAATCTACATCCGCCAAATAGTTAGAGCATGTGGATGTGGCACTCACAAACTGTGGCTATAAAGTTCTGAAACATTTTTGCTTGTACTGATTTCAATTTCAATTTTGTTTATTTTGCCTTTCAGAAACATTACAAATTATGTTAACTCAATGCATTTCTGAAGTACAATAAAAATACAATATATACAAAATTAGGTCATCCACAATGTAAGACTTACGGAGAGAGATTTATGCTCTTCTACAATAACTAGAGCTTCAGCATTTTTCGTTTCTTCACCGGCCTCAAGATGGATTTTTCGTAAGATTTATTACTTGGTAAGTAAATATCTATATACTTATAAAATGGGGTGTAAAGTAATACGCTTCCTCGCAGTGCACCCTGGGTAACGCTAAATGTATTACACCGCAACCGAGGTGACTCTCGGTTGCACTACTTGAATAGTCAGTTTGACCTTGTGAGATTGATGTTTGCTCATGGAAGCTCTGCCGTGGCGGGGACCGGCGTGGATATGCGTGGCTAAGCGGGCATTTTTATCAGTTCTTAGTTGTGATGGCTCTGGAAATTTCCGGTAGTTTGGCAAACAATTCAAGCCGCTAGGTTTGAATTGGCATACCATTCATGCCGGTAGGTTTGACTTACATGGCGAGAGAGCATTATGACCTCTGTCTACGCATGCCCTCTGTGTGTAGCGGAGTAGCGCCGAACGATGACCCAGTTAGTCCCTATTCAGAATAGGCCGGACCCTAGATACGACGGACATGATGGGTGCCCGTGATTTCCTCGAGCGTCTGCCCTGGAACCCAAAACTAAGGGAACCAAATGAGCAAGGTCTGTCTTACTAGGCCAAACTGACAATATTCACAGTAGAATAGTATATAAGTCTTATAGATTTAAGTTGTATAGATTTAAGTTGTCATTGTTATAGATGTAAGTCTTGTAGATTTAAGTATTCTTAAGTTAGTATAAGATATCTGTATGTGTATGAAGAAAGAAGATGCAAGACAATACGGAAGATAAATGATTTTTGTTGATTTTTATGTACTTTATTGGGTTATGATTTGAATGTTTTTTTAATATGTGATACTAATCATTTTTACAGGTATTAAAAACAATAATCATGTTTTTATGAACATTTCTGCAGTGTTGTGTTTTTTTATACAATTTTTATTTCTTCTGTTTACAGGTTTCGTATTTCGTTGTGTATTTACATTTAACTTAAACCCTTTAATTGTCTGACAGCTTTACAGGTATTGCATTATTTATACAAATGCATCATAAAATATTTGATCTGCTTCATTAAGCGGGTCAGATTCAAATATTTAAGAAGACTAAACAATAATCAAGAAAGGAAGAACTTGCATAATTTCTTTAATATATATTTTTTGTAATTTCTCTCTTGTGTGTTGTTTTTTCCAATTCTATTATGTACAGCAAAGCAAACTCGGCAATCTAGAAGAGACACAAATTGTCCTGATTCAATCGATTCAATGAATACATTCTTGAAGGAAACGACTTTCAAGATATACCACAAGATGGAAATTCAACAGACGAAGATAACAATAATAATGACATGTGATTCTTATACACAATAATTAAATTAATATTTTTTTTTACGCGGCCGATTGTTTTTTAACCTCCCAAATTAACACATTGTTTGCGGGGGGTTTTTTTATTAATCCACCCCGTAAAGCGGGCAATTTTGTTAGATTCGCGCGCCAAATTACGTTTCACGTAAAAAGCTATAACTTCTGAACTATTGATCATATTTAAATAAAAAATTGAGCACTTTACCTTAAATGAAATTTTCTATTATTATGCGGTCACAAATGTTTATATTTTTGGATAAAAAATTATAATATTCAAGGTTAAATATAAAACATTGGAAAAAACTGCACTTTTGTCGTATTGTCGATTTAGTCATTTTATGCACGGTCAACATAATATATATTTTGTAAAATACAAAACAAACACTTGTATTGTTTAAAAGTATGATATCGTTGGAAACAGTTCCCTTTATGTAATGGTACAGCACAGAATTTACAGATATACCGGGTTTCGCTACGCACTTTGTGGACCGTCCTTACGGACTTGTCCCATAAGAATAATAAGTCCCAAAAATTTCTTCATGTCTTGTATTGTAATGTCTTTCCATTTGAGAGATTTCTTGTATATTTTAAATTTGTGCATATTTTGATAATAATATCTGTTTGATTCTTGAACAAGGAATGTAAAAAAATCCTCTCCTATGAATAAATTTGTTGCTTCCGTTACACTATTCGGAGCATTATCGGTATTTATACCTGGGCGACCTAAAAACTCTTCCAGTACTGGTGTATTATCTGCCGACGACCATGAAACAAAATGTTTATCTTACAGCTTTCAAGTGAATGTTTTATGACCACAGCCGGCCACCCGACCCTAATTCCACGAATTGCCGGGTTTAGGTACCTTATTGGTTTAGGTACCTTATATGAGATATTACACGTCTCAAAGGAGCTGGCGCCTAATTTTTAGTTCACAAAGTAACCAAGAATCACACGTTTCTCGTAATATGTTGTTACTCTTAAGTGTCAACACGTTTAGGCGTCTCCCGCGCTCTACCAACAGTATACAAATACAAAAAACGCTTTTAAGCGTCTCCCGCTCTCTACCAACAGTATGGAAAAGTCGCCTTTAAGCGTCTCCCGCAAACAATGTGTTAACTGGGCAGGTGAGCGGCAAACGGTCAACCTCTTATAGGCTGACCGTGCGGGGAAGGTCAGAATGTATTGTGGCCATACGTTATGTTTAACAACAATAACTGGCGGGGCGCTGATCACGCTGCCTCATGGTATTCTGCCCTGGCAAACATTCTGATCGAGGGAGGCTCTTCGACTAACAAGTTGAACAGCGTCTCGACATTCGGAAAAAATAATAATCAATATTTAATTGTAAGTGAGCGAGCTCTGGTCCCCTTGACCGGGGGCCAGACTCAGCGGGCAAGTGGAGGGCCGAATGCCTACAACACCCATATCGACTGTGTTTTATATTTAATGTTAATTCCTACACTCAATAAATGTAATTCAATCTTTCTACTTCGATATATAAATGTATCAAAACTATTTATTGACTTTTAATTGTTACACACCTTTTAATTCTTATTCTCTCCCAATATCCGCTTTATTCCTCAATAAAATTTTCAGGTTTTTTTTTTAAGAACACAAAATAGACGAGATATAAGTTAATAAATGATTTTTCTATTATAAGAATTGCTTTTTCTATTTGCACCAGATGAGCTTTGTCTTCTGTGGACATTCTAGTTGTACTGTTTCTTCTTAACGAGTTCTCTTGATAGGTTAAATTAGGCAGGTGTTACACTACACGGTCATTCTGTTAGGCTAAATAAAACTATAAAACATATTTGAAGATTTTGTATTTTGTCAACTTTTTTTACAACATTACGACAAATACATAAAATCCTTCCCGCGACACACAATGTGACAGCCACGGCTTCAGTTAATAGTTACTCTCGGTACAACACAACATAACAAAGAATAAAACCAAAACTTTTTCATACATGAAAGTTTTTTAATCATACATTTAGAATTATTCTAAAAAAAATTTGGAGACATTTCTCGATCTATACATTAAATTAAATATTACATTTTTACAATAAAGATGTAAAAATTTTTTACAACAATAAATAATATTACATATTTGATCTAGTGTGTAAATCTTTCAATGACGAAAATACATATTACTTGAATACCGCCAATAATACATGTAAATATGGCAATAGCTTTATATTATGGAATTTTAATATTTTTTTTACATAATTGATATTTTTTAGCAATACAATTTATCCTTTTATATTTCTGTTATTCATTTAATTAGGAAGCTGCGTAAATAACTGTTGTACCAAGATATAAATATATGAAAGCGATGGCTGTCTACAAAATATAAATCAGCTTTACACATAAATAAACTTTGAGTAATCAATACTTTCAAACAAAAAAAAACAAACATTAAAAAAAAGGAATCAAAGAACCTCCCATTATTCATCGCCTCTATTTGGTTAAAGTAACATCTCGTGGTGACCACGCTTTTTAATTCTCGGGACGGGGCTGTTAATTTTTAAAATTAATTATCGGCAAAAGCCATGTTTTCAACAAAGCTCGGACCGTGGAAGAAATACTCTCTGTACAAGGTCACTTGGTGAACAAGCCGCGGTCACACTCATCATGAGATGTTTCAAAAGAAGAACAAAAAAAAAACGGATCTCAATAAATATAATACTAATTTAAAAATAATCTTTTAGGTTTAAATAAATAAATAAGCATTCATTTTTACGATATAATACATCGTAGTGGCTCCGCATCTGCATTTCTTATAATTAAAATTAACTATTTATATATAATATACATATAGATGACTATTAACAAGAATACAGTTTGGATATACATTACATAATATGGTCGGTTCCTTATTTACTTAACTATTTATATAATACAATCAACTCTAATTAGCTTCACTTTTACTTATTATGTTAAACTAAAATGGTTTCAGTAAATAAATAAATAAAAAATAAAAACATAAAAATAATAAAACCGATGGAGACTAGGCGGGAAAATATTATTATGAAATCTAGTAATTTGAATTTGCCTACATTTTATGAACCTCAAGTAATTTTTAACGATTTATAAAAACAGATTTTCACAAATATTAAAAACGGCTATACATTATTTACATATTTTGAGCTCGAGTCACACTTTTTAAAATTGTTCTTTTGTCAATAAACATGAAGCAGAAGTTGTTCTTCATCTTGCATATTAACCTGTAAACTGTCATCCATGGATATTCCTAAAATTATGAATTAGAAAAGAGTGGATAAATAAAGGGGTGACTTTTTCGGCAACTAATTTTTTCGGCAGTATTCAATTCAATTAATCGGCAGTAGAAAAATAGTAAATTGGCATGAAATAATTAATGTTATGTTTTAAGTATTTGGTTAATTGTTCATTCATTTTATATACATTTTTACCAATTTTTAATATATGACTGCCATTTTACAATATTTTTTTAACTGACCACATTCATACTGACACAGTGCATACCGCCAATTTATTTAGTCTGCTGCTGATTAATCTTATTTACTGAATTGCTTTAACTTAATACCAAAACCTTGAATTAGTTACTGAACAAAGAAATACGGGCCGACTTTTTCAAAGGAAATTTATATTCATATTATCGTTACACCTTCCGAATATTAATATTTATCAACTTCTCCATAATAGGCTTCTCGCGAGATGTATTTATTTTAATTATTACAAATATCAACCCAGTTATCTACATTCAATGGCTGTCAAACATTAAATAAAGGTGTCACGACCTATCGTTCACAGACAATTCGTTCAACGACTCATCGGCAACGGCGTGGGGAGTACTGTACGTCTGCATCGCAGGGCATTTGACGCACGGGACAACTGGTGCACTGGCTGTCTCGCTAATATAATCTGACCTAACCTAAGGATTTCTCCATAGATCGATAGGACTCGTTAACAAAATAACTTAGGTTAGGTTAGTTAGGTTAGCGAGACATCCAGTGCGCCAAATGTCCCGTACACCAGACGTCCAGTGCGCCCCACGTCGATATCGATGAATCTTTGAATGAATTGTCTGTGAACGAAATGTGGCAGAACTTCAAATAAGTGATGCAGTTTTTTTTAAATTTCAGCAATCTATCGACAGGCTAGTTAATGGAAGCAGCAATTCTTATAAAGTAAAATGTTCATTGAATCAATGATCTACCTTATTTATATGTGATAATATGACATACACATGACGAGTGTTATAAAGTAAAATGGATGAGTAATGTTTATAAATATCTAAGTACTCTGAAATGCAATATTGTCCAAGCCAAGTCATCTCAATACAATCAACAACAATCGTCTCATTTTGGTGGTGTTCACAATATTGCGATGAAACGTGTCGTATTGGAGCACATGGACACTAAAACTCACCACCAGTGATCTCTAAAACGGCTCACCAAACCAGAATTCCACAAAAATGTATATTCCACAATCGACAAAGTGATGAGACACTTTGGCAGCTTTGGTTTGTATTAAATGACCTTCCCTAAGTCGGATGATCCCACGTATTTCATGGTTAGCAACATGTTACCAAAGAAGTCATTCCGAGACTCGCTGTCGTATACTAACTTAGCAGCCTTAGATTGAGGTCTATGACATCTAACTGATGCACCTAGAGTCACGGGAAGGCCGTCAGCCACTCTCTAACAAGTAGCTTTTTGCGTGCGTCCAGTAACGGGTCCCCATCTTGGTCTCCGAAAACAGGACGGGACAGGGAGGGTTTTCACCAAGGATCAAGCTGATGGTCTGGTGATTAGCCTGACGCTTCCGACAACGATGACATCACAATATCATATATATTTAATAATATAATTTATAACACCTTAAGTATTCACACAATTAATCTTAACAATAGATCTTCACCTAGATTATGCTTAAGTATTGTAAATCTTCTCTTAGATACATTCCGACATTAGAAACCTTCTTCCCTACAAGCTGTATTCATATATTATAATATCACACGTAAATCAACACCACCTAACAACTACGCACCCTGATCATTGCAACAAGAAATAATGAAATATACAACTCATCAGATTTGTCGGCAGGCATAGCTTAGATTAAAGCGATTGCTTGCCAAACCGAAGGTCGTGGGTTCGCTAACAGATATTAAAAAAAAACGCCATAAATACGCCAAGTGGTGTGAATTTATCACCTATTAAATACCAGTCACATAGCCTATTAATCAAAATTGGTGGTAGACGAAAGCCGTGAACGCCGGGCCGTAGTCTTTGACGTTGGCGAATCGACACTCCACATGCAGCGCTTAGCTATATGTAGAATCGTAAGCGTCATATAATCCACAGATGAAACTTAAGAATTACAATTTGTCGGTATTTTCATGTGTTTAATTTTTATGTGTTTACATTTAAAAAAAGCTGTCTAAAAATACAACAGATTACGTTTTTATCATCGTTTCAATAGGTTGACTATATGACGTGTACACTCCAGTGTACTGCAGTCAGAAACCTGTGAACAATGTTAAATATCTCTAAGTCAGCTCTTTATAAAGTTTTATTGAATACCTTCGTTGTTGATATATTGGCTTAAATAATAAGTAGATTTAGAAACTGAAACTTATTGATTTCTAATCAAAATGACCGGGTGTTGTAAATAGGTGGCATTGAATAAGTAGGCTTAACCACACGGTTCACTTGCCTTGCGGGGCTGGCCAGTTTAAAGCACTATAATGCAACACATCGCTGCTACTCCTACCAGTAAATCTCTCTTACTACGGGTAAATAAAATGTTCCTTGCATTCTCCACTATTGGGAGTATAAGTTATGGGAAGGTACCAGGCAGCTAGCTGATAGAAGCAGAGTAAACCAACAATATATGGGACTAGCAAGAATATTTGAATGCCAGAAAGATACGATTGTTAGTTGAGAAAATCTAGGACAGTTCGTGTGACATTACAAATTTGATATCTAGAAGGAATTAATAAAAAAACAACTTACATTATTTATACCCATAAATATAAAAGTGGCGTAAGTCAATAAATTGATCAAAAAAAAGGAGTCATTCGTTTATTTCAGTTTACATTATGAATTAATAGTGGAGCATCTTGATGTACGGCTGTGAGACATGGTGCTTATCTAAAAGTGATAAGAAAAGACTAGAGGCCTTTGAGATGTGGTCTTACAGAAGAGTTTTAATAATTTCCCGGAGAGACCACGTCACAAACAATAAGGTTCTCGGTATAAATAAGGAAGCTAGGCACCTAGTAAGAACCATCTCAGAGAGGCGATCGGTCACATCATACGCCACGATGGTCTTCTTCACGAAATTGTGAATGGGATGGTTGAGGGTAGAAACTGCAGAGGGCGCCCTAGACGGGAGAGTATTTGCAGCAAGTGTTTGACGACATGAGTTGCATTTTTATGCTGAGCTAAAGAGGGTTGCAGAAAATCGAGAAGAACGGAGATCGAGATGCAAGATTTTGTTGCTGCAAATCAATCCACCGAATTGATACTACAAAGAAGACTATAAGGCATTGGAAGAAATTTTGTAATGTCACAGGGAGTGACCTATATTTTCGTGAAGATTGATTTCAATAACAAATTTTTAAGAAATACAAAAATCAAATAATGATTGATATAATAAAACCACTGAATTATATCTTTTTCAGGATAAAAATATTACTAGCGTAAACTATCATTTTCATTCAAAAATTGTTAAGACTTGTCTTCATTCTGAGCTTCACATCTTTACACATCTCTACATTCAAATGTTCTCTTAATACAATAGAATAATCAATATTTAATTTGTCTACAAAATATATTTTTTCGTTCCTAGCAAACATTATGAAAACTGCCCTTAAAATCAGCCAATCGACAACTAATTAGTGAATTTCTAATGGTCGAGTGTTACATCCCTAAATGGATACTGTTTGAAATAATAATCATACATTAGTAACGTATACTGAATACCTAGAGATGAAAAATACTTATGATTAACTTGATATCATCACCATGGTGTATGTGTTTACATAAAACTCTAAAATGCCACATTTCTTTGTTGACCAAACTGACAAATAGAAACATTTTGTTATCTTTATATTTCCAGCATTCACTTTGAGATCCATTTTAATAATTAATAAAAAAGAATTTAACCTTATGGAAGCCATGACCCTGAATAGATCAATGCAACGCCTCTTGGATTATCGAAGATTTGAACCCCTAAATGGTATCCAATTTTAACCATTTTTTTTCTTAGGCAGACGATTGATGTCGCTATAGACCCAAGCTATAACATTGACCGAAAATATAGTTTTATAACACACCGCTGTGCTCACGGCACTGGCGGTCTTCCCGCAGCGGACCCATATTTAGGCTCATGGCACCCATACAGTTAATACCTTGTTTTAACATGGATCACACTGAGCACTTTTTTTTATGTAATCGCATGCAGGAGAGCACACCCGGTCAAGACCAGTGCACTCTATGACGCTCAGCCAGGGAGGCTGGACGCTGCATGCCGGAAACGTGTGTTGTGTTTGTGTGTGGGTTAGGGAGATTGCAAGTGTATAGATATCTGTTTCTTGAAGAGATCCACATTGTATGAAGGAGGAAACACAGACGCTGGAAAAGCATTTCAAAGCTTACAAGTGACATTAAGGAAATAACTTTGAAAACTGCCAGTTTTGACATCAAGTCAAACACTGAACATTGTTACACTAGATGGAAGACTGCAGTTTCGCAAGCTATGATTCAATGCAATCAATCTTCATCAGTTTCAATGTGTACATTTGTGCACATTGGAACTGATGCAGTTTTCGTAGATTGGGAAACTGCAGTCTTCCATCAAGTGAAACAGTGCTCAGTGTCATCCATGTTAATGCAAGGTACGAAATTCTAATATATTTAATGGATTTTTATTTTTTATTTTGACCAACAAAATAAATGTGGAAACGAACCATTTAATGTGTGAATTTATTCATTGGAACCATTCAATCGAATTGGATTAATTGTACAATATTTATAAACCGGAAATTCTCATAAAATTTACCGAGACGGACAAAAATCATTAAAAATTATTGCAGTTTTGTAAATAATCTCTAAAAAAAACTTACGCCCTAAGTTTGGTTTCAGTCGTTTATAGGAAAATTAAAAAAAATGTGGGTCACCTTAGTGACATAAATGAAACAATGTTTTATTTCAATTGAATCAATTGAAAAAAAAACAAGTTGAGCCTCTATTCAGGATCAAATGGTCCAGCCCTTGAGAGCATGGGGCTGATCATTTAAATAAAATCTGATTATTAAAATACCCAAAAATATGCCTTGTGGCCACATTAAATGGACACGTCACTAAGCACGGGTCAGTCTCCAGAACCCGGCACATCAGGACACGCTACAGTCCTCGACACCAAAAGGCCCCACAAACCGCCGACGAATCTCGACGTTACATCGCTTCCATCGACGATTAGTTATTAGCAGAACTAACAGCCTCAATCAAGGAAGATAGACACCTAGTAAGAACCATCTCAGAAAGGCGAGCCCGATGGATCGGTCACATCATGCGCCACGATGGTCTTCTTCACGACATTGTGAAAGGGGATAGTTGAGGGTAGAAACTGTAGAGGGCGCCCTAGATGGGAGTATTTGCAGCAAGTGTTCGAGGACATGACTTGTAGCTCTTATGCTGAGCTGAAGAGGGTTGCGGAGGACCGAGAGGAATGGAGATCGAGATGCAAGATTCTGCTGCTGCAAACCAATCTACCGGATTGGTACTATGAAGAAGAACAGCCTCAAATACTAAAATGCTGTCTCTTCAATGGCTCCAGCCATGGAGGTCATCGGGAACCAGATCTGTTCCCAGATATACAGTAAAGATGATAGTATTAATGTCTCTGGGGACGAGGAATGGTCAGTGGCTAGTGACAGAACTGAGTGGCGGCAATTTGTGTTAACCATTGGTTACTAAGAATTAACGAACTTGCGAAAAAAACGAAGCGATTTTCGTAGCATTTTTTAGTACTATAAAAATTTAGCATGATTTTTATCTTTTTTACGCTAGATTGTAAAAATAAAAATAGTGTTCATTCCAAACAGTTCATACTTCAGATTAAGCAAATAAAAATTTAATCAATAATAATTATATTTGCCAACAAATAAATATAAACATCAAAAAACAAAACATCCAAACTATTATTTAGATTTTGAGATAATATATGATGTAAATAATAAATGTTTATTACGGACAACTTGTGTTTAGATGAGCCGAGAATATTCGAAGCTTTGTCTTTTTCGCACGAAAATCGACTGTCGAATATTAGACGCTTAGTAACCAAAGGGTTAGTTGTGTTATTACTCTTAAGAAATCTCATATAGTCAATAAATAAAATTAACCAGGAATAATAAAATAATTCATCGGAAAGAAAATTGAAAAAAAAAATATCCATTCAATTTTTAATGACGAAGAAACCAAAAAAAAAACGTTCACAATGCCTTTATGAGCATATTTATAATTTATGTATTATATAACTGTTAAGAGCTAGCTTTTAAACAATACCCGCATAAGTGTAATTGTCAAACGGCAAGCTTGTTCGGGTCGCATGTTAGAGTGAGATCTAACGTCACATCACTTATTTAAGTTAGGTTAGGTTGTGTTCTAATTAGTTCTATTAAGTTATATAATACAACCTAACCTCACTTTACATGAACATGTAAACAATATTGATTGTAAATATTTATATGTATACTTAAAGTGAGGTTAGGTAAGGAAAATTTGAATTCAATTGGATAAACCTAATGTAACCTAACCTAACATAACGAAATGTTAAAAGCGATCTTTACATTTCGTTTTAAGTTACTTTAAATTCAATCGCAAAAAACTTAACCTCTTTTCAAGTATACACGTAAATGTTTCAATTTTACATTATGTCAGGTTAGGTCAGGACGATTTCAATTCAATCTAATGAACCTAACCTCACCTAACGAAATGTTACGTGAGATTATAACATTTCGTTTTATGTTAGGTTAGATTAGGATCTTTACAATTTAAATCGCAACTAACCTAGACAATACCCGAGGCAATGTAGAATGATCCTTGAGATTTTACTTCCGGATTCTAGTGAAAGCAATTTACTTAATTAAACAGTCAGGCATCATCCTATTTTGGGTTGGGTACAACATAACCTAACGTAACCTTAAATATAACGATAGATTTCACGTCAAAATGTCTCCCATTTTTCTTTGGTAGGATCTCTCTCCAACGTTGACATCCCTGACCAGAATGCATAGTATAATACAACAAGAGCTAAGTTATAGGGGAGGGTGGAGGGGCACAAGGAAGCGGGCACCTCCATAAGGTAAATAATACTCTCGTAAAAATATACACTTCAATAGTAGTGCTTGCTATGTACACAGTCATTTACAGACGCACATTAATGCATTACTTCTTAGGTTTTCATGGCCAGATTTGATATTGTGGCTTTTGGGTTGAGCCGTGTGTGGCGAATTTCTTTTGACCAATATTTCAACTGCCATTGCAGGGGTCTTCTTCAGGATTGATGATTTAGTTGTGAGTTGGTGTAAGATTATCCTTTTACAAGCGTATTCTTAGAACATACCCACGTTCTCCGGACCAATGAAACTTGTATATGTAGTTGCCATGGAGATATCAATAACGCTCGTAAAAAGATAATCTGACACCAACTCGCAACTAAATCATCAATCATGAAGACCTCTGCAATGGCGGTCAAAATATTGGTCAAAAGAAATTCGCCACACACGGCTCAACCCAAAAGCCACGATATCACACTAATGCAATTTGAAAATAATGTTTTATACACTTCACAAACACACACACACACTGACACTGGGAGGTAAACTGTGAGCGGCGCACACCAAGACACGCAATGTTGCAACAATACATTGCAATATTGCGCAATACCTGCAATATACTATATATTAACCTTTAAACGCCCAGTGGTCCCATACGGGACCGCAAATTTGCGGTCCCGTATGGGACCACACTCTAACACGACAAGGGTTATTGAATCTACAGATATCTTCGCCATCGCCTACAAGAATAAGAGTCTGAATGTACGAGAGTTATCCGTAAAGTGATCCTATTCAGGACTGTATTGCCTATAAAAAAAGACAAGAGGCCTTTGAGATGTGGTCATACAGAAGAATTGTGGTCATACATTTTGTTATCCTACTTCTAGAAGAATATTAATTTAAGGCTCCGCAAGCAGCTTGCCAAAACATTTGTTTGGAGCATCTTTATGTACAGCTGTGAGACATGGCGCTTATCTGAAAGTGATTAAAAAGACTAGACGCCTTTGAGATATGGTCATACAGAATAATTCTCGGAATTTCCTTGAGAGACCACGTCACAAACAATGAGGTTCTCATGACAATCAAGGAAGATAGGCACCTAATAAGAACCATCTCAGAGAGGCGATCGGTAACATCATGCGCCACGATGATCTTCTTCACGACTTTGTGGAGGGAATGGTTGAAGGGTAGAAACTGTAGAGTAGTAAGCTGGAGTATTTGCAGGAAGTGTTCGCGGACATGAATTGTAGCTCTTATGCTGAGCTGAAGAAGATTGTGGAGGATCGATAAGAGTGGAGATCGAGATGCAAGATTCTGTTGCAGCAAACCAATTCACCGTATCGATACTACGAAGAAGATACATACCCTGGTTGGTGTGAATTTGATCCCTCACTCGTAAAATGCCAGTCATAGCCTATTAATCAAATTCGGTGGTAGACGAAGATCGAACCCACGACCTTCGGTCTGTGCAAGCAAACGCTTTGACCACGAAGCTATGCCCGCCGGCAAATTGACTTTGCAAACCTTATTTCACGGATAACCCACGTACTTTCTCTAATCTCCCAGTGTTTCTCGATGTGCTTGATGCACCGCTCACAGTGAGGCGTTGCTTCACGGTCTAGCACTGGGGCTTGTGTGCTGCGGCTACCTGTCGTCCTCCATGACGACCCTCTTGAAGGCGCCTCCCTGCGACATCTGGGTCTTGATCTGTCTGCTGCCGAGGGCCGCTGTACCATCCTTGGCGATGAATAGCTGAAGACCCGACGCTGCAAACACAAGCAAAACACATCAGAAACTAATATCACAACGAACAGTAAACTAAAGCCGGTCTCGCTTCCAAAAAACTAGGTGTATTACATAGATCACTGAGGTATTTCAACGATGAACAACTTCTTCTTCTATATAAAGGACAAATCTGACCTATCCTTGAATACGGCAGTCACTTATGTGTTGAGACACAAAATACCTTCTAAACTTAATCGACTCAGTTCAAAGAAGAGCAATTCGCTTGATAAACAATGACACTCTTACGTCTAACCTGCAATCAATGGAACACAGGCGTAAGATTGGTTCACTTAGTCTTTTCTACCGTTATTACCACGGTCGCTGCTCTTCGGAACTTAAAGAACTAATTTCTTATGCACCCAACCACAACCGACAAACTCGTCTTGCACTTGCTTAACATCCATACACGGTTAATATATGTCGACCAAGAACTGGCAGTTTACAAAGCTCCTTCCTCAATGCCACCGGTAAGCTATGGAATGCTCTTACAGTGTCTGTGTTTCCTCCTTCCTACAATCTGGATCTCTTCAAGAAACAGATAAATATACACTTGCTATCTCCCCAATCTCCCAGTGTTATTGGAATGGCGCCCAAGAACTGGCAAACGAAGCATTGGCCGACCCCCTACAAGATGGACCGACGATATAAGAAGAATAGCGGGAGTGACCTGGATGCGGAAGGCGGAGGATCGAAGAGGATGGAGACTCATGCGGGAGGCCTACGTTCAACAGTGGACGGACACAGGCTGATGATGATCTCCCCAAGCCACACAAACACAACACAACACACGCATGCAGCGTCCAGCCTCCCTGGCTGAGCGTCATAGAGTGCACTGGTCTTGACCAAGTGTGCTCTCCTGCATGCGTTTACATAAAAATAAAAAAAAAACATGTCTAATAACTCGACAGAATGAATGAAGGTAAACATTAATAAATGACATTAGTTAAATGATAGTCTACTAAGCACTTACTCTCTGCACTGTCTTCCACCTGCTCCAAGTTGGTCTCTTTGAGCAACTTGTCTATGAGAGAGTCGGGGTTGACGCGAGTGTTCTCCACGCGACCAGACACTGTGTGACCAGGCTGAAAACAACAACACGTAACATTAAAACATAATATTGTTATTACACCTGGAAACCTGATCATTACGTCAACTCTCAAAAAAATTTTTTTGGTACTATTCAAGTTACAACACACAAGGTTAGATTTTGCGTGTGACAAACAATCGCCGGCGGTCATAGCTCAATTGTCAAAGCGTTTGCTTTGCAAGCCAAAGGTCGTGGGTTCAATTAAAATTAATTTAAAAAACAAAAGGATTTTTAATCGATTTCTGAGTTCTAAAATACCACCGGTTGGTGTGAATTTGATCCATCACCCGTAAAATGTCAGTCATAGCCTATTAATTAAAATTGGTGGTTGACGAAAGTCGTCCCATGAAGACGACCCATTCATAGTAAATTCCTGTAATAATAAAGGATGATGTGTGAATCTCGGGCTGCAGTCTATGACGTTGGCGGATCAACACTCCACATGCAGCGTTTAGCCATATACACCATGGTAAGCGTCATAGAATTCCACAGATGAGACTTCAGAACTACTATCACCATCTGTCAGTATTCTCCTGTATGTGTTTACATAAAAAATAAATTTAAAAAACAGGGCCTAGTTAACTGCTCACATAATTCCAGCGATATCCTTGATGTAGTTTAACAGCAAGAGATTGTCAGAACTAAGCAGCGGTTTATAAAGATCCTCCCAAGAAATGGCCGGGACTCCTAGGCGACAACGCAGAACGAATCTCATGTTCTCATGGATGATGCACTCCATCAGAGAATGTCTAACAGTCTGCTGTATGCTAGTATCACATGGACAAGCGTCACAAAAAGAGAGGCCAAACCTTTTGAGGAACAAGAATGTCTACTGTGAACTGATCATAATCTAAATGAGCACATCATCTAGGATACTTTATTGTCCTCTAGATGTAATACAGGTATGAGGAGAGTTAAGTCCAATCCATGGGAATTATCCGAATTACAGTAAACATATACGAGAAAAAATATAAGGAGTTTTTTTTTTAATCTCCGTCGGTGATCAAACCTACGACCTACCGCTTTCGCAAGCAAACGCTTTAACAACTAAGCTATACCTGCCGGCCCGGTTTATGATGACCATATGCTACATGCTGTGTTGCTTACTTGTGAATCGGACTCTGCGGTTCCCAGCGATGGCGGTTTGTGTTTTCTGCGTTCCAAAGCTGCCTTAGCGCGATCCAACGAACCCGTCTCCGCCATCACTAAACAGCCTCCAGAAGGATTCCTTCAACACACGACATAAAAGTTAGGTTACGTTAGATCAGGTACAAATCAATCATCAATACACAACATCTACTTACTAACCTGATTCATAACAAATAACTTATCTAATCAAACAACAAGACACCTTTGAGGGCTGCAGCTGATAGAACAAAGCTCTTGTATATGCCCCCGGAAGTGTTGAGCCACCTTTTAAGGACAAAAAAAATGTCCAGGCTGTGGAAGCGTCGGGCTAATCTTCTGAACTCCTTTAAAAAACACTGATTATTGAACACACGAATATTTCTCTAGTACTACAGCCGTAGTCTATGCAAGTTTGCGAGCTCTTGTAATGGAGGCTTTCGGAAACCATCTTTCAAATTTTGAGCATATGGACACCACGAATTGTCGCTTCACAGTTCTGTTTGCTCATATTATCTTTACCTTGTCCCAGAACTCCTATGTACCCTCCTATGTACCCTCCTACACTCCCAGAGGTCCACACGGGAACATAAATGGTTCACGGAAGCCTCCACAGCAAGAGCTCGCGAACTTACATGGATGTGACTGTATTATCAGAGAAATATTTGGATGTTCAATAATAAGAGTTTTTTTAGGATATTGGATGATCGACTCGACGCTCACGAGGCCTGCACAATTATAGTTTATTTTGTCTTTAACTCGTTGACTGCCACGAACCCCGATCGGGGTTCTTCTGCTACTCAAACGAAACGCCACGAACCCCGGTCGGGGTTGTCCATTGCGTACATTTTGTATGGAGTAGTCTTGCGTCGGCGTTCGCATTGAACGATTGTGTGCAGTGTGGGGTGTTAGTTGAAGAAGACAATATTACTGTTGTTTTCGTTTTTTTTTATATATACGTTTTTATATGATGATTGTGACCCTGAAAATCATTTTTTCCACATTGGCTTTTAGGTTGCAGATCTGCGAAATATGATGGCAGTCAACGGGTAAAGGTCTGCTCAACCTTATCGGGGGCATGTATAGAGCCTAGATTTGTTTTTTTAATTTTATTTTAGCTTCGTCGGGATTTGAACCGACAGCGTATGAATGAAAGTTTACTACTACAGCATCTAAATCAAGGGTCGTCAACCTGGTCCGTACCGACCACTAGTGGGCGATACGGGCTTCCGTGGTGGGCGGTGGGTGATTTTTGTCTCTCTACAGTCACCTACATTCCTTCTAGAATTTTTTCCATCCATATACTGAATTGAAAAATAGCGAGGTTGGTAGGGAAATTTTACCAAGAAAAATATGCAAAAGTGGGCGCTAGGCATAAAAAGGTTGACGACCCCTGATCTAAACGATACTCACAGCCGCCACTAATGAATATAAGAGTACATTTATTTTCAAGCATTTTATTTCAGTACTAAAAAAGACAAGCAGCATTTTAACTGAAATAAAACATAGTTTAACAATTATATTTACAAAAGAAGAAGCTTCTTAGGTTTTCACGGCCAGATTTGGTATTGTGGCTTTTGGGTTTAGCCGTGTGTGGCGAATTGTTTCGATTCAATATTTCGACCGCCATTGCGGGGGTCTTCTTCAGGGTCACAAAGTCGTCAACCCTGAAGCAGACCCCTGCAATGGCGGACGAAATAATGGATCGAAACGATTCGCCTCACACGGCCAAACCCAAAAGCCACGAAACCAAAAGAAGAAGCATTTAATAATTTATGAAGAAGCAAATAAGCAAGAAATGGAAAAAATGCAGTGAAAAAAAAATAGTGCAAGAAAAAATATTAAGTGCATGGTATTGTAGCTTTTGGGTTTAGCCGTGTGTGGCAAATTTCTCTGTACCAATATTTTGTATCACTCATGCGGACGGATATTTAGAGAAAAGTAGCAAATAGATAAAAAAAAAACACTTAGGTTTTCACGACCAGATTTGGTATTGCGGCTTTTGGGTTTGCCGTGTGTGGCGAATTGTTTCGATCCAATATTACGTCCGCCATTGCGGGGGTCTTCTTCAGGGTTGACGACTTTGTCGTGGCGGTCGCCACACGGCTGAACCCAAAAGCCACAATACCAGATAAGAATTTTTTTTAAAAATATATATATACAATAAAATATGTACAAGTAATAAGCCATTTACTGACAACAAAGAAAAAAAAATCGAAAAAATGACTTTCACAATAAAGTCAAATCATATTTGTAACATTGAACAACCATTCTCGGGGTCAAATAAATATTAGCTAAAATAACAATATATGTATATATAATGTCTTGGATATGAAAAATGGTTAAACCTATTGTTCCTAACTAAATTGATCTCTAAATACTCTTAACCATTTGGAAGCCATGACCCTGAATAGATCTATGCAACGCCTCGTGGATTATCAAAGATTTGAACCCCTAAATGGTGTCCAATTTTAACCATTTTTTTTTCTTGGGCAGACGATAGATGTCGCTATAAGCCCAAGCTATAACATTGACCGAAAATATACAGCTTTTATGACACACCGGTGTGCTCACGGCACTGTCGAGCTTCCCACAGCGGACTCATATTTGGGCTCATGGCATCTAAATGGTTAAAATACTACCCTTCTAATGGAGATTTTTCCTATACCGTTTGAGGTGTTTTTTTCATATAACTGTCTCTTCTATGTTGTTATTTTGGGTCAAACCACCTTTTAGGACTAAATGGTCCAAGCATTGGGCTTATAATCCGATCATATGAAAAAATTATGGGAAGGTTAACTGTCCTTATGTTTTTTTTAACATATCTGCTCCATATTTACCACAAATAGTCATTTTCACAGTAATGTAAGCTCAGGTTGTCTATGCCTAGTCCCAGAATATCTGTATACCCGGAAGTCCACATTAGAACATACAAGGGTTATCCGTAAAATAAGGCGCTACAGTCTTGAAAAGCGCTATTGTGGTGGATTCCGCGATTCTGTAGCGTACATTGGTTCCCCCACTCCAAATCCCTTCCCTAGCGAGCACCCTACAGCCCGGACTTAGCCCCAAGTGACTAATATCTCTTCCCTGACATGAAGAAACACCTGGGTGGAACGCATTTGGGCGATAGAGAAGAGCTGGAAGAAGCGGTTCTCAGGTATCTGCGTGGCTTGGCGGCAGATTTTTTGACTCGGGCATTCAAAAGCTCGTATACCGCATGCAAAAATGGATTGACCTCAGTAGCGACTATGTAGAAAAATAGGTATAAGTCTGAACTTTCCATAAATGTAGGCATTCATGGAATTAAACATGTTTTACACTGTGAAAAATCACTGGGAAGCTTATTTTACGGATAACCCTCATAGATGGTTTCTGGGAGCCTCCAAGGCAAAGGCCTAAAAACTTGCATTAACTGCACCACTAGTACCAGAGAAATATTTCAGTGTTAAATAATCCATGTTTATAAGAATATCGCATGATCAGCCTGACGTCCCCAAAGTCTGGACAATTTAGTTTTCTCTTTAAGATACAGTATCTTGATAAGATATAAATCCATTGTTTAACTATAAAATGACGGATTTATCTATTTTTCAAATTATAATTTTGTTTCATTAGAACAATTTAAAATATTAAAAAAAAAAAATTACAGACTATGTATTATGTAACCATTATTCATATAAACACAAATATATACATTAAAAAAAATAAAACATATATGCAGAACTGCTACGTTCTCTAACATAGCTCCAAACAACATAAGGACTGACAACTAGGTGAATCAAACATATGTTTAGCATTGTCCACGGTATAGATCGACAAATACAACTTAAATTTTAGTATATCTTACAAAAAAAAAATAAACAAATATATTTTTATTGGCAGACTGGCATATTTTTTCTTCTTCTATAAATATTTTTATTATTTTTCTATATAGGACTATAATAATGAACCAACCGTTTTATTATTCCTTCCATTATATTAGCAATGAATGGGTTATTTATCACGTTTATAATCAGTGAATGGGTTATTTATCAAAGTTATAATAAGTCAATGGGTTATTTATCAAGTTTATAATCAGTGAATGGGTTGTTTTTCATGTTTATAATCAGTATGACTTCCACTCAAGGCTTTTAATGGATTTTATTTTAAAGAAATAAACTTACAATTAAAAAAATTACAATATCCTTAAACAAGACATAAATCACATTCCCCAGTCTTACAATTGAGTAATATGATAATTTTCTTCGGGTTTCGGCAAAAGTATGTTTTGATGGATTGTACTATCAACTGCTAAATGATGAATGTTTGGTCATTACAGCAAGTCATGGTGAGCTAAAAGAGAGAGTGGGCTACAGTATAGAACCCTGAGGAACTCCTGAAGGGTACAATTGTTCGATTCTTTGAATTATTGTATATGTTATAGTTATATTCAAGTTGTATCAGCCGATTGCCGTGGACTTTACGCGTGCTCCATTAGACAAACAAAAAATCAGACAACTAGAGTGTGGTTGTTGACTGACTAGGCAGACAGACAGACAGACAGACAGACAACTAGAGTAACTGACAGGGCAGAGTTGCTGGGTCTGCGGTGCTTCAGCGTGGGCGGCAGACTGTCGCTCTCGGGAGGCTTGCCAGCGCCACACTGCCGGCACCAACCCTCCCTGCCACGCGACAACACAGTTGTGAACGACACTCGCAAAAACACAGCATTAAACTCTACTTCACTCGCAACAGCACAATACTCACAACGAGACAGCATTGAACAACACTTGACTTGCAACGACACACCATTAAAAAACACTCCACACACAACAACACAGTATTGAACATCACTCCACACACAACAACACAGCATTGAACAACACTCCACACACAACAACACAGTATTGAACAACACTCCACACACAACAACACAGTATTGAACAACACTCCACTCCAAACAACACAGTATTGAACAACACTCCACTCTTGCAACAACACAGTGTTGAACAACACTCCACTCCCAACAACACAGTGTTGAACAACACTCCACTCTTGCAACAACACAGTGCTGAACAACACTCCACTCTTGCAACAACACAGTGCTGAACAACACTTCACTATAGCCAACACTCCACTCACAATAAAACAGGGTTGAACAACACATCACTCGCATGGCACACAACACACAACCTCTCAAGTTCAAGACAAGAAACAGAGAAAAGGGTATCTCTCCTTTACAATATCAAAGCTGCTTTTAGGACTAATGATCCTATCAACTTCACTTGTAAGTAAATCTCTAATTAGACAAACTATTTATATACATATGATGTACAAATACAACAAATACCATCATATTCTTCAATGAATCACAAAATTATTGTAGAAACAATGGCAGGAGTAGGATTTGAACTAGTGACAGTGCGACCAGGTCATTTTGCAATCGAAATGCTTAAATTTAATTTTCAGATAATTTCAATTTGAAATCATAGATGGCACTGTTCTAGTCTGCATGCAGATCTCTTTAAATACAGCTTTTATTTTCCTTTTTCATGGTGTATTTAATATTTTCTAAATTGAAAACTGTCTACTTCTGATAGTTTTCTTATTAATGTGTCCTTCTTTCTCTGTCCATAACATATTTACCAAAATAAGTATCCTAATGTTCACCCAAAAGAGATAAGTCCAACACATGTAAGAGCATTGTGAACATTCTCCACTTTTAATTCTTCCACCAAACACTTTTTCAAGATGAAGCAAACGCAATATCATCCTGCATATCTTGTTTGATTACTTGGAGGACTTACAGTGGTTTTGATGATTATTGTGCCTACAAGTAAATTATTCCAATAACTGGTCAATAAAAGTGTTTCACCAATCCTTGAAATCAGTTGAAAGTAAAACATTGACGTAATCACTAAACCTAAACTATATTCCTATTTTATAAATATATACAGTGGTACCTCGACATACGATTCGTTCCGCAACCTTGCTCGTATTTCAAATTACTTGTATCTCAAAGCAAAAGTCACAAAACGCAAACGCGACTTATCAAAGATGCTTTGACAGCGAGAGCACACTGATGACTGATTCTCAGACCGCGGGCCGGGGGATTCACGTGGTAAAGCGTGACGCGCGGTTCGTGTGCAACCGGCCGACCCGCTAAGCCGATTGCTCGTATCTCAAATTTTGCTCGTATTTCAAAGCAAAAATCGCTCGTTCGACGGTTCATATCTCAAAAAAAACTCGTATGTTGGGGCACTTGTATGTCAAGGTACTACTGTATGTAAATAAAATATTTAACAAACTATCCAGTGTGTATAAAAAATCCTACCACAATTTTGAGTAAACTTTCATAATCATATAAGTATAATAGTAAAATTATATATTTTTTTTTTTGTTGCTTTGGCTTAATGCTACAGTAATTAGTCCCTTAATTGTCAAGCTGTTAGTAATTAGCATAACCCATTCTGTTAGTAACTAAAGTAACAACATCATCACAGTACCGGCTTTAGACCCTACGGCGCCCATGGGCATTTTTTTCTGGTGCCCCATATTGTTTATAAATTTAAAAAAATCTAAGCAAGATCGGTTGCCCTCGGCGCCCCTAGCTTACTCGACGCCCTGGGGCACCGACCCACTTCGCTAGACCCTAAAACCGGCACTGAATCATGTAATAACAAGCGTGCCAATGTTTGTCAGCTTCGGTTAACAAGTTTATTTAAAAATATATGTTCCAGTGTGTCAAATAGATGTTTTTAGATCTAAATGTAATGCTAATGATTGATTTTACAAGATCTGTAATTTATGAATGCAATGTATCAAAATAATAATATCACGATAATTCTATTAATTATGTTTACATGAGTTTCGATTTCATATAATTTGGCCAAAAATATTCTTAAAAATACCGAAAAGGCGCTAAAAGATATATACAACTATTGTATTTGGCCAAAATTTGAAGTGTATACGGTTGACAATAAATCATTTTACGAATACACGAAGAAGTTTGAGATTTTGCCGTTGAAACATCAGCTTCTTCATAAAAATTCTATCCACAAAACACAAAAAAAAAACCCAACTCAAGCAGTGTCAAACAACTCAAACCGTTTCAGTTGTAAAATAAAAAATTAAAAAAAACCACCACCGAAGTCAAGAAAGCGGCATTCAGCGAAACCCGACACAAACATACCTCTGAGGAAACTTGTCCGACACGCAGGCAGCCGTGTGACTGTGACGCAGCACAGCTCCAGCCGGGATATTGCCAGCCATGTTGTTTGAAGTCACGATCCCGGAGCGGGACGTCCTCAGCTCGTGTCCCGAATCCTGCCGTCCCGAAACGTAACGACTCTGAACCGTCCCGTTAAACAAAGGCCGATTCCCACTCTTCACAAACATTCCTGTCTTTGTTTGAACGTTACAATCTGTACCTTTTAAATTCGGTTTTGGCGTCGAGTGTCCAAACGGCGGAATATCTGCATACATTCGGCTATGTTCCAAAGCGGAATGACACGAAACCGCTCGCAACTCAACCGGTAAATGTTTGGGTTGCCGCAACTCAATGCCGTCTTGTTCAGGCGATGAATAAAAATCGTCCTCATTGCAGCTGGAGAGTCTGTTTTTTTCATAAAGCGAGTTCTTTCTATTTGCCAAAGGCGTCAAGAAAGGAAAATTATGAAACAAACCTGTATCGCTTGCACGAGCTTGCTCTTTAGCCGTTTGCCTCTCTATAAAGTCTGGAATGGTGTTCAGCGATTTCTGTTTGAATATTTGAAAGTTGGATAAAGGCAGAACGTTTGCTGCGGATTTCGCAAGCGATATAATGTCTTGTTTCTTTCTGTCGAAGTACGACGGGACGGCAAATTTGTGCTTGTTGTCTGAAGGGGAGTTGAGTGGCGACAGGACAGTCCCGTTGGGGGTGGCGAAGGCGGAGTCGTCGGAGGTCGGCGAGGCCACGGCCGGAGTCATAGAAGTGTTCGGGGTGTGGAAGTCATCAGCTGATAGATCGGAGGAGCGCGGGGCGGGCGTGGTCACTCTCCTGTCGATGACGAGTTTGGGTCCCGGCCTTCTGGATGATGACAAAACGACGTGTGGAGTGTGAACGAAAGTTAACCAATAGATGCAAAAAAAAAACATCTTAAATACTAAGTGGATTTTAAAGTATTTATTAGAATATTATTTTATTATTTCAATATACTAATCTACTTTTATAGATCATTTACTATATTACAATATTATTAGTAATTAAATATACACATACAAATTCTTTATACGCATCAATTCGTAGACTGTCTGAAAGTAACAATATTAAACTTGTGAATAAATACTGACTGATTGAATAATAAAAAATGCCAGTATACACATTCTGAATATATACTATAGAGACATCTATCGTTATACAATGGTAGCAATAGTAACAATGGTATAAATACGAATAGTTCCACGCATCAGTTCGGGCAGGAGATGGTCAAGCGGTCAAGGGTAATGAACATAGGGCAACGGTTGGTTCCAAAGCCCGCTGGTTCGAATCCCGCTTCTGCCGATTTTTTTTCTGAACGAATTGATGCGTGTAAAGAATTTTGATGTATAGTATGTGTATATTTAATAACTCTTAAATACTAATTTATTAAAAGATAACATATCACATTTGACAACAATTATTAGTGAAACTGAATGAAATTTTCAAATTAAATTTAAAATATTTAGCAAAATTTTAATACATTTATGTAATTTAAGTGAAAGTGTTATATTTTCCTAAAAAGATCCGTATCCAAAGTCATTGATTGATAAACAACTTAAGACCCATAAAACTTCTTAGGTTTTCATGGCCAGATTTGATATTATGGATTTTGGGTTTAGCCGTTTGTGCTAAACCCAAAAGTTACAATACTAACTTAGAAAGACACTTAAGATCGATAAAAAAAAATATCAGAGCTCTTGTTAGGTATAGTGGCAGCATTTGATAATCCATTTTCGGTTACAACACTATTTTGAATGAACTGTCACTAGTGTTGTCCCAGAAATAGGTATCTCATCGAGCGGATCCTCTATAACTGAGAAGTATTTAAGCGACTTTAATTTTACAAGATTATATTTGACAAAAAATGTAGTCACAATTATTATTTATGCTTCCAATAAAAAGTGTTATTTTCTAAAGATTAACAACACATAAAAACATATTTAATCATTAACCATTTTATTTGATTGTTCTATTCCAAACAGCTTTCTAACTAACAATATATCCCTTACCTCGTCATGCATTATTACACATCACATCACTAGCGAAACCAAAGGTCATATACAACTAATTTTGGGACACTTAACCGTATGGATCCAATGAGCCCAAATTTGGGTCCGCTATGGGAAGTCTGCCAGTGCCGTGAGCACACAACGGTGTGTTATAAAACTGTATATTTTCAGTCAATGTTATAGCTTAGGTTTATAGCGATATCTATCGTCTGCCCAAGAAATAAAATGCTTAAAATTGGACAACATTTAGGGGTTCAAATCTTCAATAATCCACGAGTCTTTGCATATTTGCATTCAGGGTCATGGCATCCATACGGTTAAATCAAATTTCCCAATAATTCAACCTTCCAGCGTGTGCGCTGTCATAAAATTTACGACAAATACACCTCATTGCTTCCCCCAATTAGTCGCTAGTATCGAGCTCCGAGCTTTTTGAAGGACCATTCCTCTCTAACCTACCATCCCAAATAAATTCTTGCCGTACAAAATCAGAACTGTTATTTTTGGTTTCCAAAAGGGGAAAAAAATGCTTTTCTATGTACCTCTGTCAACAATGACAAAATGGATCCTGACACCAGAAATCCTCAGATACTGGACTACAACGAAACTTAAGGCGAATATTCATTCTGATTAACAGGTCGATAAAATATATATTTTTTTGAAATATTTAGAGTTGACATCAGCACGATGTAGCCCTTGCTGACTGGTACCGAAAACCTCGATATACAATCTTTCGTCTCGTATTTATGATCGCTTGACATACATTTGTGTCCACCATATTGTCATGTTGGACAGGTCCGCTCGCTGGTGTGTTAGTTATAGACATGGCCACTCGAGCGCTGGGCGAGAGCCGCAGCGCCGGCAAGCCCTTCACGCCAGTCGGTCCCCACCCTTTAGCGAGACAAGGTCGCATTACGGCCGGCGGCATGTCATTCCGTCCCGCCAGAAGCTTGTAAAGTTTTAACGTAAATATAATCAATGTGCTTCTAAAAGAAAGTAATGTTTTGTTTTTTTAAAGTACTTTCATTCATCATATTTCATAACCTTACAGCAATTCCTAACATTTATATAAAGACGCGCTCAGGAGAGACTAGTCAGCGCGCCCGCTGGAAAGTTAAGTAACAGATTTAATTTACCTTTAAACGCCCAGTGGTCCCATACGGGACCGCAAATTTGCGTCGTTCAATGCCCCAGCAGGCCAATGTTTGTATTGTTTGTCGCACAATAGATTCTTTCGTGAACTTACTTTAATACTATTATTACAAATTAATGTAATCCGATTGTGGAATGAATCATAAGCGCTCCTGTATGGGACTGTGAGGCATTGAACGACACAAATCTGCGGTCCCGTAAGGAAACCACTGGGCGTTCAAAGGTTAAGTATAATGTAATTATGTTAGTTCGTGGATTTAAACGAAAAAGATAAGATTTCAGTGTGAATTTTATTAATTTCTTTCCTACTGTGAATCACACATATAGTGTAAGCCAAACATTCTTATATTGTTATTTGTTTTTGTCAATTGAAAGCCAAAATCTGTAATACTCTTTTATGTAATATTGTAGCACCTACGTACATATAATATGTATATATATACTTTCAACTGACTTCTTAGATTGGTGTAACATAACCTCAATTACATATCCCAGTTTAGAAGTTAGACATTTTTACACTTACGACATGAACATACCATTTTTTTTTAAATAAACATATCTGTAAAGGAATTAAATACTAAAAGATGATCAATAATGTTATTTTAGTGTGAGGTTAGGTTAGGATTCGATTCAATCAGAACATTTGTTTGAAAGCGTTAAGCGAAAATATAAACCTAACCTAACCTCACCTAAAGGAAAAACCTTAAGCTTTAGTAGCACCTAAATAATACAAATATTATCTGTAAAATACATATTTTCTTTTAAATATAATAAATGTTTATGATCAAAATAATTGATTTTTAACTGTATATTTTGGTTGCAAGTGTTTCATCTCTCACGCCATAAATATTTAACGCATCATCGTCATGACAACGAACAAAACTTTGCAAAACTGTGCTATAATTATGTTCATATACCCTGATGTGTATATTTTTAATAAAATTGAGCAATCATGCAATTCGTATCGCTCCAAAATCTTTATCATTGCGACGTGCATACCTCAATTGAGCCTCTCTGATGTGACCCTTATAGTTCCCCACGATAATACCAACACTCTTTTCAAAATTCGAGCACCACAGCAAGGTCATCATCCATCATCCATCATCCATATAATATCCAAGTTCATTTTAAATAAAAGAATATATCAATGAAGGCATCTGTACTTTGAAGCAAAAATGACAAATTTCATGTTTTTCCTAAATTGAGTTATTAATACAATATAAATAATTATGCTTAATAATATTAATGCTGAATTATGCTTAATAATATGAGAGACATGTGAAAATAAAATAATAATAAAATATATGATATAAAATAAAAGATTCTTTAGAATTTATTCCACACATATTTTTTTTTACTTGAAAATGGCCCCTGGCTGAAACATGTCGTCAAAAAAAATACATGTGGAATAAATTCTAAAGAATCTTTTATTTTATATCTGATATTATAGAATTCCACCAAGAAATATCGATCGAAAAAATCGAAATAATTAATAAAATATATCATTAACCCTTTTAACCCTTGCTTTCTGATGATATGCGTTTACTACAACTCAGCCTACAACTACAACTCAATGAGAATATCATATAAAGTATAATAGTTACTGAGTGAACAATTTTTGTATTTCTCCGTAGTATAATTAAGTTTTTTTAACAATATACAGGAGAATACCGACAGATGGTGATAGTAATTCTGAAGTCTCATCTGTGGAATTCTATGACGGTTACCATGCCTCGGATATTGATATATTCCACACGAGAGAAGCCCAGTTCAGACATGAGCTCCACGAATTTGTTTATAAAAGTAATTTCGTGGAGCCTTTTCCTTTAGCGAGCTTTGGGACTTTTAAGAACATTTCTAGTATATTTTTTTAGTATATTTATTTTTATTTTATTGTATTTAATTAGAAATGTTATATTTTTGTATAAATTTAACATTCTTTTTATAAAATTTTATGTTTTTTAAAGTAGAAAATAAAAATTAATGAATTTTTGGCTTAAATCGTTTAACATAGTCAGGTACTTATAATGTTTTACGAATGATTCAATTAGCAAGCCAAGGTATCTGATAGTTTCAAGCATGATTGATGATCTTTAGATAGAGTTGTTAGTGTTGACACTTGATTCCTACAATAATACACATCGCAAGCTGCAAACAATGTCATCTCTCATGACTCCCACATGTACCATTCACAATTAGTGTTAATACTTGAACAAGACAACACATTGTTCGTCTATTTCACATCAAATTAACAAAAGACAACATCAGTAATTAGAAACATATAGGACAAGAAATAATAATGATTTCAATGTGGAAAATATTACTTAAATATTAAATGGTTGTATTATATGATTTGGCCTCTTTATTGGTGTTCTTGTAGAGACGGTATAGTTAGAAGAGTTATGCTGTCCTGTAAGACTGACCTGATGTGCGTGCCCGGCGTGTGCGTGCGCCCGCCCTCAGACGAGTCTCCGCCCTCTGAACTCTGCCTCGAGTGCTGACTCTGCTGGCTGAGAGAGCTGCCGTAGCCGCTCGCCTGGAAATAGATTCAACGACTCTTTAACATACATAACTTTATAGGTTTTCATTGCCAGATTTGTTATTGTGGCTTTTAACCCGAAGATCGCAGTATTCGTAAGATGTATTTCAAAATGAATTCCGATTCTCTCACAACGATATCTATGAATATTTTAAAATATTAACAAACCAAAAAAGATCGATCCTTTTGACATATTCATGAGATGGTGTCAAGGGCAGGCACTGAATAAAATTACATTTTTTTTTTTTTCGAAAACAATTATGAACTAAATAGTATATATATCTTAAATATTTACAACAAATGTGATGCGTTGGAGGTACGTAGGATGTAGGGAGACAGTTTGGAATATATCTTGGAAATATACCTGCAGCTAGGGAGGTTGAATTATCGATTATTTAATCTATAATCTATTTTGTGGCAGCGCTTGAGAAAAAAAAGTGTTTATTTTTCGTGAAAATTTGAGTTCAATCGATTGCAGCTCACCAGTAATGTAAGTTAAAAATATTAAAATAATTTAGTCATTAATAAAGGTAGTGTTTTTATTTTTCTACAAACATGTGGCGAATTCTCTATAATCAATATTTTGCCTGCTATTGCAGGACGTGGCGAATTTTCTGGTATCAATATTTCGACCGCCATTACAGGGTTCTAGATATAAAGGATGCTCCAACATTCCCAAGGTGGAAAGCATGCTCGTTCTGCAGGCCACTGTTCCTAGTGACCTGTACGCCGAAATATCTGCAACCACCAATGTATACCAAAGGAGGAATAGCATGATCTATATGACAGTTAGTTGTGTTACCTTAGAAGACATCTCCCCTGAGGTGTTTGAGCTGTTTCTGGAGTGTGTCTGTCCCTGTAGACACGCCGGACAATGGGAAGTGGCGGCTGTATGCGACATCACTGCAAATCACAACAATCACATCAATACAATACATACATTGATTGGTTCAGTTCAAAGAAGAGCAATTCGTTTGATAAACAATAACATTCTTAAGTCTAACCTGTAATCAATTAAACACAGGCGTAAGATTGGTTTCATCGGTCCTGATGAAAATGTGTTAATCAATTCGTTAATAACACAGTGAACATTGATATTGTGTAATGTTAATAAATGGCAAATATACTATAATGTAATGAGTGTTGCTATAATGAGAGTTGTCACAGGCTGCCTCAAACCAACACCCATTTCAAAACTATACCCCCCTTGACTGGTATCGCACCACCAAACATAAGACGCAAAGTCATATGCGCCGAAGAAATGCGTAAGGCAATCAACCAACCGTCCCACTGCTTGTATAATCAGATACCCCGAACGAGATCCACACGACCTCTCATATCCGGCCCTGAAAATGAGAGACTCCAGCTCTTGCAACAAGTCGCATCAGAGAATTTCATTACTCCAAAGGAAGACCTCCCAACTGGCAAGAACCTTGACTGACGGACCTGGAAATTCCTGAACAGATAAAGTGTGTATTGGGTCCTGATGAAAATGTGTTAATCAATTGTTTAATGAACACCGTGAACATTGATAATATGTAATGATGGTAAATATACTATAATGTAATGAGTGTTGCCAGTGCTGTACTCACCACATCCCTCCTGCATGTCGGAGCCGCTGCGCTGTCTCTGCAGCGTGGCGCCACCATCAGCGTCCTCGCGCTCGTCGCCTGAAGGCAGCTGCAGGTCGGTGCTCATGATGCTCGTCTGGTTCAGCAACTCTATAACATCACACATGACCATCACCTTCACGTACAAATCGCACTTGGCTAGAGTATAACGCAGCTATCTACAGGTGGACCAATAACCTCTTAGCATTCAAAACGGCTATAAAAAATAAACACGCTGTGTGAATAAAAAACTGTATATTGTATTTGAAAGCGCACAAAATAGGGTTTTATTTTCGAAGATAACATTATGTAAGTGTAAACCTTAGTTTATTTTTATACTCCTGCAACCTGAACCGAAAATTTTCAATACCTCTAAGTGGATAGTGCAATGTCTTGTATTTCATTGCATATTATTTCATTTAAATCTTCAATAGACTCAGGATTGCTAATGTAAACTTTGCTTTTAAGATAATCCCAGAGGATAAACTCGACGGGGGACAAATCCGGGGTGTCCAGACATTAATGTCGCCTCTTTTGGATATCAGTTTTTCGCCAAAAATTTCACAAACTGCTGCTATTGAGTCGTGAAAGTGTGACACTTTGCCCCATCTTGTTGAAACCATGTTATTATTTAAACCTTGAAAAGTCCAAAAGGTGCAAAAAAACTGTAACATCCCAACATATCGCTCTGTATTGATAGTAACGGGTCAGCTTCTTTGATCTTCATAAACATATACTGTAATTTTCGGCGAGCATAAGGGTTTTTGATATTTCAATTGCGGGTTAGTGTTACCTCAAGTATTTACAATTTTGTCTGTTATCATGACCACTTAAATGGTGTGCTTCATCAGAGAAAATTATAATATTAATCATTTCGCATCGGTTGTCGATATATGCCGTCTAAGATCCCCTACCGTTGATATTGGCAGCCGTGATATATCGTTTTGTTACTTTCAGTACTCATTCTGACATCTGCGGTGGGAACTTAAAACGTCAGTTAATTCCCTTTATTAATACATGTATTCTTTAAAGGAATCTGTAAAGCATGTAAATAAATATCGTTAGGTTTCGTCACGTGAGCGATTTTTCTGTACATGCCACATGTGTCAATGCCACCACATGTATGGAGTTACATAATGAATGTTTGTTAAATATAATAGTTTTTTATGCATCATCTGATAGCTAAAGGATAGAAGAACCAATGTGATATATGTAAATAGGTCAGATAAGTACATTTATGCTTCAAATACTAGTTTTAAGCAAAAAAATAGTTTGAAAAATTCACATCGTATTGACAGTATAATTTGTATTCCACCGAGCCGTAACGAAAGGGTTAAAGGGCGGAAACCTTTCTAGCATTTCGATATCAGACTGTAGTCTCTTATCAAAGTCACTTGACTGCGATGCCTGTACAATTTGAATTTTGTAAGGGAGTAATTGTAGATCCTCGTGTAGAATGCAATTGAGCCATGTTTTGGGCACATTTAAGACACCAGACTGCTCTCAATTGGACAGTACTAGGTTGTTTTCAGACTCACATACACGCTCTATTTCCAAATCTCTCAACGTCCTGGTTGAGTTAAGGTTGATGAATCCGTCGACATTAACTTCCGCAGCCAATTCTGAATCATTAAGATTGTTGGAGCTTGATTTTCGTTCCGAATATTGTAATGAGAACAAAATTTCTGTCTGGTTTCGGTTGCAAAATCATTGTTTCGATGATATTTGCAAATGCAAAGCGCACTCTGTTGAATAACGCTATTGCACTAAATCCCTATTGGCCGTTCTCGCATTTGGTACCCTCCGCGTACCGATACCAACACCCGTGCATATGTAACAGGCTTTTCAAATGTTACGAGTTTATTGGTCCACTTGTATATAAGAGATTAGAATTGTTGAATGTAGTCTCACCGCTTCCAAAGAGTTGCGGCCGCTTTTTGGGCAGCGAGCCAAAGCCGGAACTGCCCGAGGCTATGGAGGAGCCGCAGTCCTCGCGAGGCTCCGGAGCCGCGGGGGGCGCGGGGGTTGGCGAGGGTGCGGGACAGGGGGCGGGAGCCGCCGGGGGCGAGGGCGAGGGGGAGGGGGGGCGCACCGCGTGCTCGGCCAGCTTGTGCTTCAGCGAGGGAGAGGGCCTGCAACACAAAACAGTAGGTGTAATAGTTTATAATGATAAAGTGAGACAGCGGACAATGCAGCCTTTTATACTACAGTTCGGCAAGAGGCGAAGGTGGACCTTGCCTGGGACATGTACTACGAATTTCATAAGACAGCATAAAGTACAGCGCCCTGTTCTTCGCGCCGTCCTGAAAAGAACTTTAAAATTAGATCATAGTTTCTTCTTACTAAACGGCCTGTGTTTATTGGCTCATGGGCATTACACTGTCCCTAGTCTATTATGAAAATGAACTTTAGTACTTCTGACACTTTCGAGACTGTTGATATCATTTTTCAATACAATCCTGGTACGAGTTATTTATTTTAATCGTTTACTCTAAAGTTGCATGTATCTAATAACATCCTTCTCTCTCTCAAAAAGGTGTTATTCCGTCGCGTGATGGCATGATGAGTAGCAGGTCAGCAAAACAAAGACTTTTTCAGAAGCACATTGACGTATATTTACGATAAAAATTTACAAGCTTGTGGCCCGGAGCTAGGCGCAGCAGTAGGCCGAGCCACAGTACACTATGCTCTCGCCGAAGGGCGGTAGGCAACTGAGCGCCACGAGCGGCGGTGTATATAACTAATGCTAATATGGCGGACACATCCCTGTTTGTCAAGCGAACACAAATAGAGACGAAAGATTGTATATCGAGGTTTTCGGTACCAGTCAGCAAGGGCTACATCATGCTGATGTCACTAATTTGTCTTATATGATCAATTATCCTGTTATTGAAGGTGTTGCCTGCGTTATTTAGTTTGTGCTTACACTGCAAAGTATTTGTGTTATTGTTCAATACAATCCTAGTGCCTGTTACTTATTTTAAAAATTTACTTCAAAATTGCACGTATCTGATTTGTTTTTTAGGATCATTTATCCCATTATCGAAGGTGCTGCTCGTTCGTACATTTCTGCTTACACTGCATAGGGCTGGTCTTATTGTTCAATACAATCCTAGTACATTTTATTACTTTAAATCTATCTAATTTGTCTTATATGATCATGTATCTCGTTTTTGAAGATGCTGCCCTATTATCCAGTTGTGTGTACACTGCAGAGGGCTGCTATTTTGGTCACTCTCTAATTTGTCTTGTATGATCAAGTATCCCGTTTTCAAACGTTCTGACCGTTTGGCTACTTTTCTTACACTTTGAAGAGGGGATCTCCCTCGAGCATGTTCATGCGGATGCGCACGCGCAGAGTGCTGTTGTCTTGACGATGTCGAGCATCATATCCCTCCAGCAAGCAGCGTCTAGCCGCCTCTCCAGCCCCCGCCAGTTCTGCAAGGTTCACGTCCACGAAGCCCAGCTTCTGGTACGAGCGCCCCCCTGCAAACACAAACATGAATATGAAGACTATTTGTAAGCCCTCCGGACTTATCGCCATCAAGTAACTCGCTTGGAGAAAACCCTCCCTGTCCCGTCCTGTTTTTAGAGACTCAGATGGGGAGTCGTTAATAGACGCACGCAAAAAGCTACTTGTTAGAGAGTAGCTGAAGGCGTCCTTGTGATTCTAGGTGTATCAGTTAGATGTCAAATGGACCTCAGTCTAAGGCTACGAAGTTAGTATACTGCAGCGAGTCTCGAATTGACTTCTTGGGTAACACGATGCTAACCACGAAATACGTGAGAATGGATAAGGAAATGATTAGGTTGGGAAATGGATTCTGCAGAACGGCAGACATCAGTTAGGAGTCATGCCATCAGATAACTGTGAAAAAAGGTGGCAACTTAGTAGTAGTGGCAATTCTTAGGTAATGACCAAGCTACACGCCAGTGTTCCTCGCGACTGCAGCAAACCTTAAGGACCACAGGTGTGTCTGCTGCTCACCTTTACACTTCTTCCTCACGGATATCTTAAGCACACTGGGCTCCAGCACGCCGGTGGAGGCGTTGGCGGACATCTTACACACAAACTGGAAACTCGCATTCCAGGTCACCGTATGGTTCTTCACCTCCTCTCTGCAACACCAGTGTTCCTCACAAACCTTCCCTTAAGTACCACAGGTGTGTCTGCTGCTCACCTTTACACTCCTTCCTCACAGATATCCTGAGCACGCTGGGCTCCAGCACGCCAGTGGAGGCGTTGGCGGACATCTTGCACACAAACTGGAAGCTCGCATTCCAGGTCACCGTGTGGTTCTTCACCTCCTCCCTGCAACAAAACAACACAACACATTAATACGATATTAAAGACGGGAAACAACTGATACACATAGCAGCAAGGATCATCTTTTATTTTGATATATTCCGCGCAAGAGAAGCCCAGTTTAGGCACGAACTCCACGAATTTGTTTGAAGGATTAATTTATTGGAGTCGTCTATTTGATGAACATTAGGACTTTCCGTTGCTTGTCTTTATTGCTTTGTTTTTCGTTAGGACTTATTAAATGTCTATATTTTGACATCCCTCGTCTTATTACCAAGCAAAAGACTTGTTTCGAAGCGCAATTTGCGTTTATTCTTAATAAAGACTTGCTTTCTTTATCCGACCGGTATGGCGTTTCGCCATACCGGTCGATAGTTGACTGAAAACTGCGGAACACTGTGACATGCAGCGCCGCCAATGATTGCGGCAAAAAAGCAAATTAATGATGACAGTTGCACCAACATGAAATGGAGCAACTGTCATATCAAATAAAAAGTCTTGTTAGTAAAAATGCCAATTGAAAAACCATCCAAAAATAAGCATCGAATACCGCAGCCGCCCCTTCGAATTCTCAGGCTTCGGCCCTGGGGGCCGTCGGGAACTATATATGTTCCCAGGTGGATCATCCGGCGTAAATATATCTTGAGACAAGGCACGGCAACCGACAGTACTGAATGGAGGCAATATGTGGTGACCATATGTTCCAAATATGAAGCGGAAATCTGTGTATGTCCAATGTTAAACGTAGGCCTTTCGAATGAGTCACCATCCTCTACGATCCTCTTCCTTCCGGATCCAGGCCACCCCCGCTATTCTTATGATGTCGTCAGTCTATCTTGCAGGAGGTCGTTCAACATTTGCCAGTTCTTAGACACCACTACAACACTGTTTTTCGCCATCTACCGTCGTCTTTTCCACAGCTATGTCACATTGCCACTTGAGTGTGCCTATTCGTTGTGTAGCCTCCACTATTTGAGTTCTTCTTCGGATATCTTCGTTTCGGATTCTAACTTTTAGATACACTCCTCTCATGGATCTCTCCATGACAAGTTGGGTGACCTTTATTTGATAACAAAGACCTGATGTACAACTTGATGTATCGGATAAGAAAAAAATTAAATAATCACAAAAAACTGAACTCTCTTTCTAAGAAAACGGGACGTTTTTTGTATCCCGTAGCTGAGATCGGGAAAAACGGGACAGTTTGCCAGAAAACGGGACGGTCCCGTTAATTACGGACCGCGTGGTCGGCTGCTTCAATTTCGCAACATACAGGTACACTTGTCGGGGGCAGGTGACTTTCTTTTCGAGACGAAATTCCGGTTCTTCCCCTCCGAGGGCATAGCAGGCTACAGACAGCACACGAGAGCATAAATAATTAATCAGAGACCACAGAGAAAACGGCCGAGGGCACAATACGCTTGACTGTCATGCGAAAGAACGCGGGTTCGATCACAGGCAAAGATTTAACAAAACAAAAAAATATACAAATGCATTTTTTTACTACAATATATCCATTCCATATTTGGAGCATATACACACAACAAATCGTCATTTCACACTTCTTTAAGCTCAGGATGTCTATGTCTTGTCCCAGAACACTTGTGTATACCCTGAAAACGGAACATTGATAGTTCCCGGGAGCCTCCAGAGCAAGAGCCCGCAAACTTGGATAGACTGCGACTGTAGTACCAGAGAAATATTTGGATGTTCAATAATCAGCGTTTTTAAGGAGATCTCATGATCAGCCCGACGCTTCCGAGGCCTGGACATTTTTTTTATATCCTTAAGCGGTGACTCAACCCTACCGAGGGCATGCATAGAGCTTAAGATTTGATTAAATAAAATTTAAAAAATCGAGCTTATCGAAGAAACAATAGCCACACCCTCTATACTACATAAATGTGTTCGACCACTTACGAAATATACATGCAGCTCAGCACTCCATCAGAGAGTGTCTCACCGTCTGTCGTATGCCTGGATCACATGGACATGCGTCGCAAAAAGAGGACAAATCTTTTAAGGAATTCTCTGAAAATTACGTGTCCGGTAAACGCTTGAGTGAAATGAAAGTCTACCAAGTTCGGCCTTTTCCACGTCAATAAGTGTTCGATAGATAGAAAGAAAGACTTGGTCATTCCTCCGGAGATTGACACCTGATATGCGGTGTTCCAAGCAGTTAGCGAATCACGCATCAATATTTACCTATTAAATAATTAATCAATAAACCATATAAAGCACCGAGTTTTAAGTAGTAATTCGTTTACCGGTTTCAGTGACATCTCACCTTCTTCAGGACAAACTTAAAACTGTTGTTAAAACTTTAAGCGTCAGTTGTCTCTTGACAGTGACGGATTGAAAATGGCTACGAGTTAGTCGAATCTGCAGTCTCATAAACAGAGATCATACTCAAAGTGCACCATGTGAAAACAAGGTTAATAAACAAATATTTGTTATTTTGATTTCTAGTACAATACTTGTGAGGGACACATAAAATAATTTTCTCAAGACCTACAAAAGTTTGCCGGCGGGTATAGCTCAATGGTCACAGCGTTTACTTTGTAAGTCAAAGGTCGTGGGTTCGATCCCCGACGAAGAATAAAAATAAATAACAAATAAACGATTTCTGAGCTCTAAAATACCCCCGGTTGATGTGAATTTGATCCATCACCCGTACAATGTCAGTCATAGCCTATCAATTAAAATTGGTGGTATACGAAAGTCGTCCCGTGAAGACCACCCGTTCATATTAAATTCCCGTATAATAAGGATGATGCGTGAATCTCGGGCTGTAGTCAACGACGTTGGCAGATCAACACTCCACATGCAGCGCTAAGCCATATGCACGATTGTACGCGTCATAGAAATCCACAGATGAGACTTACTATCACCATCTGTCGGTATTCTCCTGTATGTGCTTACATAAAAAAAAATAATCTAGTAGAATACTTGTGAGGGACACATAAATAAATTTTCTCAAAGCTTGCCAAGTATTAGAGGGATACTAAACTAAGTTATATATGTTCAAATAAACCAGTATGTGTAATTAAATATACACATACTATAATGCAACAAATTCTTTTTATACGCATCAATTCGTTCAGAAAAAATATCGGCAGAGGCGGGATGCGAACCAGCGAACTTCGGAACCAACCATTTGTTCAAGCTCAATACCCTCTTGACCGCACGACCATCGACTGCCCGAACCGATGCGTCGAAAGTCTTGCATTCATAACATTTTTACCAATGTTACCATCGTATAACGATAGATGTCTCTATAGTATTTTTTCAGAGTGTGTATATTATTATTGTTTATTATTCAATCAGTCTGTATTTATTCACAAGCTTAATATATAAACCAGCATGGATTACGAAAGTGACAAAGTTTGGAATATATTACGATTGCGATGGCAACGACTACTGACCTACTAAATGCCACTGGTTTTATAATATATGAATTTATTTACTAACAGCATGTACTAAAGTTGACGTTTCTTCATGTAAACACAAAAGGGAAAATACCGACAGAAGATCACGGAAACATCGTAAAAAGAGTATCATGTGACACTTTCAATGTATATACAGTGCGGTGTCACGACCTATCGTTCCCAGAAAATTCGTTCAACAACGCATCGGTAACGACTTGGGGCGCACTGGACGTCTGGTGCAAGGAACATTCGGTGCACGGGACAACTGGCGTACTGACCAGTGCCAGGACTTTCTCGAGCACTAACGTACTGGTCGTACTGTACAATTCATTGGTTCGTAGCATACTTGAGAGCGGATCTATTATTTGGGCTCCCCACGAGTATAAATATGACCTCATGTTGGAGAGAGTTCAGAAGAAATTTTTGAGGTTTCTTTACATGAGGATGTATGGATATTATCCGTGGCTGTACCCATCTAACTTTATACGGGGTATGTTGGGATACAATGAGTTGAGAACTAGAAGAGATGTGTGCTTGAGTATGCATTTCTTTCGGCTAGTGCGCGGCGTGTTCAGAAATCCTGATATTTTGTTTGAAATTGGTTTGTTTGTCCCTGACAATTATTTAAGGATAAGGAGGCACCTGCCAGGCACTATATATACGGTTACTATACTACTATTTCAGAATCGCATTAAATATTTGAATTTGTAATGTTTCTGGAAGAAATAAATTGAAATTGGATGCCTCGCTAACCTAACCTAACCTGAATTATTTCGTTAACGAGACTTATGGATCTCTGGACTCTACGATCACTGGACAAATCTTTAGGTTAGGTTAGCGAGACAGCCAGTGCACCAGACGTCCAGTGCGCTCCACGTCGTTACCGAGGAGTTATTGCACGAATTGTCTGTGAACGATAGGTCGTGGCATCGTTTCGATCTAATGCGAAGCTTGATATTGTGGCTTTTGGGTTTAGCCGTGTGTGGCGAATTTCTTCATTCCAATATTTCGACCGCTATTGCAGGGGTCTTCTTCAGGGTTGATGACTTAGTTGTGAGTTGGTTTTGCCACCCACGGCTAAACCCAAAAGCCACAATATCATCAAATCTGGCCGTGAAAACCTAAGGAGTTCTCTATCTTAACTTATTTAAACTGATTGCAGTCACATAGAAAATATCTTGAGCTTAGTGGTGAGACATTTTATATTTTGAGGGATTTATTCGAGGACATGAATTGTAGCGCTTATGCTGAGCTGAAAATGGTTGCGGAGGACCGAGAGGAATGGAGATCGAGATGCATGATTCTATTGCTGCAAACCAATCCACCGGATTGATACTACGAAGAAGAAGTGGTGAGAGTGGACTTGTAACGTAGTATGTCCGATGGGTGCATTATGTAACATGTCCACGCAGGCGGCCTTGGACTTGTTGCGTGACGTCACACAAAGCTGTAATCTCATTATTGGAGTAATATTACGACAAATAATGCTATTACAAACTAACAATACCCCAACATAACACGGCGAAGCACACAGTAGTTGACACTACATTAATGCCGGCGGGTATAGCTCAATGGTCAAAGCGTTTGCTTTACAAGCCGAAGGTCGTGGTTTCGATCCCCGACGGAGATTGAAAAAAAAAATTTTAATCGATTTCTGAACTCTTAAATACCCCCGGTTGGCGTGAATTCGATCCCTCGCCCGTAAAATGCCAGTCATAGCCTATTAATTAAAATTGGTGGTAGACGAAGTCGTCCCGCGAAGACCACCCATTCATAGTAAATTCCTGTAATAATAAAGGAGGGTGCGTGAATCTCAGGTTGTAGTCTATAACGTTGGCGGATCAACACTCCACATGCATATGGACGTCGTAAGCGTCATAGAATTCCATAGTCTTTAGAATTACTATCACTATCTCTCGGTATTCTCCTGCATGTGCTTACATAAAAAATTAGGAAAAAAATAAAAAAGAAGAAGAAGAAAAATACCGGCCGGGCAGCACAGTCCAGTGGTAAAAGCATTTGTTTGTCATTCAGACGCTGTCGGTTCAAATCCCAACCACACTTAATTTTTTAACATGTATTTAATCAAATCTTAGCTCCATACATGCCCCCGGTAGGGTTGAGCAACCCCCCCAAACAAAACAAAATCCGTGTGGCGAATTTCTTTTAACCAATATTTCGACCGCCATTGCAGGAGTCTTCTCAAGGATTGATGATTTAGTTGCGAGTTGGTGTCACAACTAAATTATCAATCCTTGAGAAGACTCCTGCAATGGCGGTCGGAATATTGGTTAAAAGAAATTCGCCACATACGGTTAAGCCCAAAAGCCACAATATGCAATCTGGCTATGAAAACCTAAGAAGTTATCATTGGGTATTATTTGTCGTGTGTCGTCACTGTGCTAGTCACCCCGCACCGACACTAAGCGGATTGAGCGATCAGCTGTTTCCCGGGGCCTCCACTGACAGTCGGCATACAAGTAAACGTGTAAGTACTAGTCCTGTATATGCGAGTACAAGCGAGTGTTACATAATGGATCGTTAAAGCGGTCAGTTTCTCGGATGATCAAAATATTGACAAAGAACAATCACGTGTTTTTTTTATGTAAGCACATACAGGAGAATACCTTTAAATGGTGATAGTGATGCTAAAGCCTCATCTGTGTATTCTATGACGCATTACATATGGTTAAGCGCTGCATGTGGAGTAACTCGCTTGGCGAAAACTGTCCCGTCCTGTTGTTGGAGACCCAGATATGGACCCGTTACTGGACGCACGCAAAAAGCTACTTGTTAAAGAGTGGCTGAAGGCCTTCGCGTGATTCTAAGTGCATCAGTTGGATGTCAAATAGACCTCAGTCTAAGACTGCGAAATTAGTATACTGCAGCTTGTGGAGAATTTTCTTCATGGGTAACACGTTGCTAACCACGTAATACGTGGGAATGGATAAGGAAATGGTTAGGTTGGGAAATGGATTCTGCATAATGGTAGACATCAGATCCCTCACCCGTAAAATGCCAGTCATAAGACCACCCATTCATAGTAAATTTCTATAAATAATAAGAATGATGCGTGAATCTCGGGCTGTAGTCTATGACGTTGGCGGATCAACACGCCACATGCAGCGCTGAGCCATATGCACCATGCTAAGCCTCATAGAATTTTACAGATGCGACTTCAGAATTATTATCACCATCTGTCGGTATTCTCCTAGTATGTGTTTACATAAAAAAAAAATACTGGGACCACAGGAAACCTTGCAGGGATAGAGAACATCGCGGCTGTGGCTGCCGATGTCTCTGAGAAAAAAAAAGACAACGACGTTGTATCTGATTACTGTGCGATATTTTTGTCCCAGCAGATCTTGCTTATCTATTATTATTTTTATTATTTTCTCCTGTATCTGTTTACATAAAAAAAGTTAGTATGAACCCGCCAGAGACTATGCCTATATCTTCCATGTGCCCCAGCTTAGAAGCTCATTTCTAATGACTATAATGTGTGTTGTTCAGTGTCACGTGCGCTGTAAGTGTTTGTGTAATTTGTATGTAAATGTTGCGTAATATTTTTTATCGCCCATTAACCAAATGTTTCAAGCGGTGCTCGAATCATTACTAAAAAAGTGCACATGATTTGAAACAACTGCCGCTAGTCGTGGTAATGGCCGGAGTGGCCCACTCCTACTCTCTTCCCTCTTCCTTCACAGTGAAGAATGAAAGAGTGAGATGCGAATATAGTGTCGCGCTTCCCGAACATCGTCGAGACCCAAGGTTGAGGCACTCACAGCGCGAATTTGTTTCCGATGTTCACAAAATACCTCCCATGTACCCGATAAATTCTGATTATTATTAAATATTATTTTTTAAATCAATGCGTAAATATATTATGGAGGAATGCCTAAAGTATTGACCTTGTATTTATTATATTTATAGAGATATTTATGGTTATTAAAAGCAATGTGTAGAAGATACACATCACAGGGAAGGAAATGTTAAGCAGTGCATGCTCCCTGTATTAACTTATGTCGCAGGGACGTGGAATCTAACAGCAGGTCTTACACATAAAATAAAGGTCACCCAGCGTGCCATGGAGATATCCATGAGAAGACTGTCTCTAAAGGATATAATCCGAAACGAAGATATCTGAAGAGATCTCAAGTAGTGGAGGCTATACAAAGAATATGCACACTGAAGTGGAAATGTCTGTCGAAGATATGATGGTCGATGGGGAAGAAAAGTTTTGGAGTGGCGCCCAACAACTAGCAATCGGAGCAATGGTTGATCAAGATGGATTGACGACATCAGAAGAGTAGCGGGAGTGGCCTGAATGCGGAGGGCGGAGGATCGAAAAGAATGCGGGAGGCATACGTTCAACAGTGGACGGACACAGGCTGATGATGATTATCAATTACTTCAATCGTTAATGGACATTTTCTATACAAGTCGAGCACTGATTCAAGTATATCCTTCAGTGCGCATGCTCGGAATTTCAAAACAAACGAAAATCAAAATTCAGTTCTCGTTCAATCATAATAGTGATCAGTAGACAGCGGCCCAGGAGCCTTCTTGTATATTAAATATATTGATATCAGCATGATATAGCCCTTGCTGACTGGTACCGAAAACCTCGATACAAAATATTTCGTCTCTTATTTCTGTTCGCTTGTCAGACATGAATGCGTCCGCCATATTGGAATTTTCGGACTAGTTATATAGACCGCCTGTTGTGGCGCCGGTGCGACAGCCCATCACGGGCGCGCCAGTCGTGTCCCGCCCGTCGGCGAGAGCATATTGTGTTTTGGCCCGGCCGAATGCTGTGACTAGGTCGGGCCATAAATTTGTTGTTGTAAAGTTTATCGTAAATATATGTGCTTCTGAAAAGTTTTTGTTTTGCTAACCTGCTCCTCATCATGCACTCACGCGACTGAATAACAACCTTTTGAGAGAGAGGAGGATGCTAATATATATATCCTCATATCCGCTCTCTCCTAATATAGGAAACATATGGTCACCACAATTTGAAGCCACTCAGTTGTGGCAGTAGTTGCCACTGTCCATGCCTCATCCCAACGTATCTCAGCACTTACAAAGTCTCCCGGGGAATAAATATGGTTCCCGACGAGGGCACAAAACATACAGAAGAATACCGACAGATGGTGATATCGATTATTAAGTTTCACCTCTGAATTCTATGACGCTTATTATTCTGCATATGGCTAAGCGCTGCATGTGAAGTGTTGATCCGCCAACGTCATAGATTGCAGCCCGAAATTAATGTTTCATCCAATTATTACAGGAATTTACTATGAATGGGCGGTGTTCACGGGTCGACTTTCATCTGCCACCGATTTTGATTAGTAGGCAATGACTGGCATTTTACGGGTGAGGGATCAATGTCACACCAACCGGGGATATTTATTAAGTGATTTTTTTTCTTGTATGAAGATTGCCGACCGCTGGTCTTGCGGACCTCCGCCAAGAACTGAATCGGAGGCCTTGGTTTCAAAACACCAAACAATGCCAAATACCAACATTATATCATCTGAAATTCCAAAATATTCATCAGTATTATCCTGTATGTGTTTACATAAAAAAACGTAAGTATAAAAACACATTCGCCAGCGAGAATAGCTCAATGGTCAAAGCGTTTGCTTTGCAGGCCAAAAGTCGTGGGTTCGATCCCCGACGGTGATAAAAAAAAACGATTTCTGAGCTCTAAAATAACCGGTTAGTGTGAATTTGATCCCTCACCCGTAAAATGCCAGTCATAGCCTATTAATTAAAATTGGTGCTAGACGAAAGCTGTCCCGCGAAGACCACCCATTCATAGTAAAGTCCTGTAATAATAAGGATGATGCGTGAATTTCGGACTGTGGTCTACGACGTTGGCGGATCGACACTCCACACGCAGCGCTTAGCCATATGCACCATGGTAAGAGTCATAGAATTCCACAGTTGAGACTTCAGAATTACTGGATTGGACTGGATTATTCCACAAATTATTTATTTTCATCGCTACAAATTAATAATTATTCTAAGTGTACCAATCTTACGCCTGTGTTCAATGGCAACTGATATAACTGAGCGATCACATGTTTAAATAATCTCAAATATTTGTACACAGAAGCGTCTTAGATCCTAGTAGTCTCCCTTATAGAAGCTCCCTCTTCTAATGTTTGCAGGTCGCAAGGTCACCGGGCGGTCCTTGACCCCGGCTTATATGTAGGTCGCGACCTCCGCTCCTCCGATCCTTGATTCCTCCTGTCTGTCTCCAGCGACCTTGCCCATTATTCACTAAACCTACTTCTTCGTGCCCTACATTACATTCGAGAAAGGGCGTAACTTTATCAATTACTCGGGGCGGCAAATTCAATGGACGGCATATTAAATACTATTCTATTCGGAACTATCTGCTGCTGGGGAATCTCTGGTGGAGAAGATGAACATGTCTCTTGAGAGGGTTTCACGATGGGGCGACCTCAACCTCGTCAGTTTCAACATTTCCATAATCCAATCATGCACTTTCTCCACCAAGAAGACTGCATCTTTCAACGGTTGTTCTCTTCCAAAAGCAAGCTCCATCAACATGCTTGGATTATCAATATCGAATAATGTCAAATATTACGAGTCAATTAAGTATAAAGCCGGTTTCACTTCCAAAAAACTATGTGTATTATATAGATCACGTCGGTATTTCAACGATAAACAACTTCTTCTTCTAAATATATAAAGGAAAAATCCGATCTATCCTTGAATACGGCAGTAACCTTTGGATTAGAGCCCCAAAATACCTTCTAAACTTAATTGACTCAGTTCAAAGAAGAGAAATTCGTTTGATAAACAATGACACTCTTACGTCTAACCTGCAATCATTGGAACACAGGCGGAAGAATGGTTCACTTAAAGAACTAATTCCTCCTGCACCCGCCCACGACCGACAAACTCTTACACGGTTAATCTGTGTCGACCAAGAACTGTCATTTTCCAAAGTTCAAGCAAACGCTTCAACCATCAAGCTATGTCCACCAGTAGACTCTAGTTACGCTACTTTACTAGCGTCATATAATTTTACAAAACCGTTGTTCAGAGTAACGATATTAAAACTAGATGCTTGGCTGAAAATATGCTGTAGAAAAAACTTTGACCTATTTAATGCAAAAATGATGTAGTATCCTTATATACGATGTTACAATTACTAAGTATATATAACTACTGATAGAAACAGTACTGGAGGCTAAATCTAGGGCAAACGATGGAAATGATAAATAAAACAGTATGGGGCTGTCCAAGTTAGTGGTTGAAGCGTTCGCTTCTCACTCAGACGCTGTCGTTCGCATCCCGACCAAGCTTGATTTTATTAAATCGATTTAGCCCTTTGGTTACTACGTATATAACTAGTCCTAAATGATAATATGACACATTCATGTACGACAAGCGAACAGAAATCAGAGACGAAAGATTGTATATCGAGGTTTTCGGGACCAGCCAGCAAGGGCTACATCATGCTGATGTCAGTAGTATGTTTATCTCTTTACACCCTTGTACGACGGCGAGATCCCGGGGATCTGAAGAAAACGTAGCCGTACTCGTAATTTAAACGCTTTAGCCACTAAGCTATGCTCACGGGAAATAATTTTACGGAAATACGAGGATTTTTTCCTGTACAGTATGCACTCTCCTATTGACCAAGCTAGTATGTGCGCTCTACTCTTGTTCTCAACAGCAGGAAGTTATAGTTATTAAAGGCCCATCATTGATGAGCGGCAACTTCCCGACTGCCGGCACGTGACACAAGCTGGACATAGCTTAGTGGGTGAAGAATATGCTTACCACACCATGCGTTCATGCGTTCGATCCCCGACAAAGTTTAAAAAAATGTTTTCAAACTTATATAAATATTGTTGTTATGGATTTGATCCCTAACCTGTAAAATGCCAGTCATATCTAATTTATCAAAATTGGTGGCAGACAAAAGTAGTCCCGTGAGCATCATCCATTCATAGAGAATTATTGTAATAAATGGATGATGCGTGAATGTCGCAGTGTAGTCTATGATGTTGGGATGTCAACACTCTACATGCAGCTCTTAACCATATATGTAACATGGTGAGTGGTATAAATTCCACAGATGAGACTTCAGCATCACTATCACCACCTGTCGGAATTCCCCTGTATGTGTTTACAATAAATAAAAAATGATCTTTTTTAGCCTCGCCATTTCCCATCATCTGAGGTCGGCTCTCTTTGTGAACATTCACCATGTCTGTCTGTCCTGCGTTGCATTCTCGGTCAAATCCAGAGTTTTCAGATCCTTGTTTACAGTTGCAGTCCAGGTTGCCTGCGGTCTTCCAGGTCTTCTTCTCAGCGTGGGAATAATGAGGGCTCTCTTCACCATGTGGTCCTCATCTCTCCGTGTCACATGCCCATACCATCTTAGGCGGTTTTCCCTTATCTTTTTCAGGTATGGGGGCCACCCGAAATGAACCCCGAATATGCTCATTCCAAACTCTGTCCACTCTAGTCAATAAATAATAAATGATAAAATATATATGAAAAATATTGTTCATGCAAAAACGTATATACGATACGTTTGGAGAAAATACCGGGTTGCATAGTCCAGTGGTAAAGCGTTTGTTTGTTATTCAAACGCCGTCGGTTCAAAAAGCCAATCAAGCTTGATTGTTTAAAATAAATTTAATCAAATCAATACGCGCCCCCGATAGCGTTGAGCCACCCCTTAAAGAAAAAAAAATGCCCAAGCATCGCGAGAGTAGGGCTAATAATTCGATCTACTTAAAAAAAAACACTGATTATTGAACACCCAAATATTTCCATGATACTACAGTGGCAGTCCATGCAAGTTCGCGGACTCTTGCCCTGGAGACTCCCGGGTACCATATATGTTCCCATTCTCCGGTAAATATACAGGTGTCTTGGGACAAGGCATAGACAATCTAAGCTTACAGAATTCGCTTGGTGAACACCCTCCCTGTCCCGGTCTGTTTTTGGAGACCCAGATGGGGACTCGTTACTGGACGCACGCAAAAAGCTACTTGTTAGAGAGTGGCTGAAGGCCTTCCCGTGATTCTAGGTGCATCAGTTAGATGTCTAATATACCTCAGTATATGGCTGCGAAGTTAGTATACTACAGCTAGTCTCGAATTGTCTTCTTTGATAGCAGCTAACAGAACTGTGAAACAGCAATTTGCGGTGTCCATATGCTCCAAATATGTAACGGATATGGTAAAAATATATTGTATGTGGAGTTTTAATCCGCCAACGTCATAGACTGCAGTCCAGCATTCACGTCCATCTATTCCCACGTATTTCGTGGTTAGCAACGTGTTACCAAAAAAGGCTATTCGAGACTCGCTGTAGTATACTAACTTCGCAGCCTTAGACTGAGGTCTATTTGATATCTTACTGATGCACCTAGAATCACGGGAAGGCCTTCAGCCACTCTCTAACAAGTAGCTTTTCGCGTGCGTCCAGTAACGGGTCCCCATCTCCAAAAACAGGACGGGACAGGGAGGGTTTTCACCAAGCAAGTCCGGCATTCACGTGTCATTCATTTTTACGTAGAATCAAATAGGGAACGTATATGTTAAAAAATACATATAAGGAGCTGTCTATTTAAACAAACTAAGCCAGTTAAATAAAACAAATATCCTACTACGCCATTAGCTCATTCTATACAAGTATGACATGGCCTTGTATACACTGTGTTATGCTCTTCTTCATAAAAATATTGTTTTTCTACCATTTTGATTAAACAGCGTTTTTGTAGTTCCGGCGGCAAGCAATTCGTTTAACACTTTAATTACCTCCGCCGCCTGTCAGATGATCAGCCTGACCTCACTAAACGTTATCTAACGAAATTGCTAATTAGGTAACATTACACACAATCGCTTAAAGGTAAAGTGATCGCATGCCATGCCAAAGCACGCGGGTTCGATCCCCAAAGGATATTTAGTTAAATAAAAGAATGTCTATAGAAAGACGGCTCAAATCAAAAAGAAGTTTCCTACAGTCGACAACGCAACTGGTGATACCTGAGGCCACCCTGCGGCTGAACATGTGGAGAGGCGCTACTGAGGGGAATGCTTGGATTGCCCCGAAAGAGGACCTAGCCCCTGGACCACAACCAGGGGTGGAATATATGGACGTCCCTTAACAGACATCGGACCGGAGAATGCAAGACGAGGACACAAATGAAAGCCTGGCAGTTTTACAGCGGACCGACTGAATATGACTTTCTGGAGTGTGCGCTGTGTCCGAGTAGCTGCACCCAGGAAGACCTGATGATGGCCGCGAGTAACGCCATCGCCGTCGCACACTTTTGGGCAGACAGGATCTGACCCTGTTGTTTCCGACACGATTATATATATAATAGAAAAATCTCCATTATGTAAGCACAATAAGTAAGGACAATACTGACAGACGGTAAAAGTAATCCTGATGTCTCATCTGTGTATTCTATAACGCTTACCGTGTTATGGCAAAGCGCTGCATGTGGAGTGTTGATCCACCAACGTCAAAGACTACAGACCGAACATTCATGCATCATCCAATTATTACAGGAATTCACTATGAATGGGTGGTCTTCGCAGGACGACTTTCGTATTCCACCAATTTTGATTGATAGGCTATGACTGGCATTTCACATGTGAGGGATCAAATTCACACCAACTGGGGGTATTTTAGGGCTCAGAAATCGATTAAATTTTCCCAAGACCCTTGGCCGGCCAAGCAAACGCTTTAACCACTGAGCGACACCCGCCTGAAATGCTGCTTAGTTCTGACGGTCCCTTGCTATACTATATATATCAAGGATATCGTCAGGACTACGTGCGCAGTTGACGAGGCTGACACGGAATAGGCTCTTATGTTATTTAACTGTTTGTCAGAAGCATAATGTAACCCCCTGTGTGTAACTTGCAAGGTATATAAAATCGTGTCGGAAACAACAGGGTCAGATCCTGTCTGCCCAGAAGTGGGCGACGTCGATGGCGTTACTTCTGGCCATCATCAGGTCTTCCTGGGTGCAGCCACTCGGGCACAGCGCACACTCCTGAAGGTGTGACAGGGTCTGCTCCACGCCGCAGTCACATTCAGTCGGTCCGCTGTACAGCGGACTTGCAAGGTGCCAAGCGAAACTATACGAGGATTTTTTGCATATTTCCACCTAAGTCTTTTTGACGCGCCTTTCAGTCTTGCCATGCGATGCGGAAATTGTTAATTTACCCACAGCCGCGTGCCGAGTACATCGAATTCCCCATTTACTGGAAAATTTTGCACATTCCCGACGATGTCGTTTAAAAAAAAAACGTTTTTTTCTCGCGGTCGCAGAACGCATTCGAAGTCCGGTCTCGATAAGCGATAAGTTTGAATTATTCATTTGATAACACGGACCGGTTAAATACCATTGCGATAATTTTGTTATTAAATACCAAGCTTTAAATACCGTTCAAGTCAGCGGATATGGGATAGCAAGAGGTTAACCCTCCCCTTGCTGAGCTAAAAACATCCGAGAACTCCTACGTCATATGAAAATGTCATTTAAAAACCGTAAAAATGGGAATACAGTCGATTCCGCTTAAATGGGACACCGCCTAATTGGGACAGCCGCTTTTTTGGGACAAATCTCAAAGAACAGAAGCCAATAGTAAATTTATATGTTTAATTGGGACAACATTCCGCTTGATTGGGACAATAAATTTAAGATCACAACACATATTATGTTACACATATTCTCAAGATTAAAAATTAGACGAAGATGACGATGAGTCACCTGTGCCTGTGACTAGCCAGGAGGCAAAAAAATGTATGGCCGTGTTGTAGCGTTATTTTACGCAGGAAGGAAATGAAGGGAGCCCTACATCCGCACTGAATATCTGTGCTGATTTTGTAGAAGAGAAATGTTACAAAAACAAAAGACAGACTACACTTGACTCATTTTTGCATTGAATTAAATTGTATGTACCTACCCATTTATAATTTTAATTAGGTTTTTTTTTCTTAAAAGTTTATATTACATATTTGTCATTTATATGATAATTTATATTACATATATGTAATATACAGTTTCCAAGAGTTGATAAAATAAAATTATTGAAAAAAAAAATGCATTGTTTAATTTTATGTGTGTATTACTGGTTAATGGCCTGAGATGCCAGAACCAAATAAATGATTAAAAAATATATAAATTTGCTTAATTGGGACAGACGCTTAATTGGGACAAAATTCCCAAGTCCCGATGTGTCCCAATTAAGCGGATTCGACTGTATTTCTAAATATTTCTTTAATTGACTATGGTTTAAGTTGAAATGTAACTATTTTTGTAATGAAAGTATCTGAAAAAGTGAAAAAAAAAACATCTCTATTAGTCGCTGTAACATTCGCGAAGCCGTGGATATGTCCGAGCAACAAATTCGTCAGTCTGCGCAGCCGTTCGTGCAGATGCATGAAACATGCGCGTGATTCTATCTATATCCCGATTATTCCACAAATTATTTATTTCCGTGGCTACAAATGAATAACTATACATTATTATAATTGTATTTAATACTTAATAATATTACGGAGGAATAAAAAAATTGTGATCTCAGTAGCTATTATATTTTATATGGATATTCTCATTATTAGAGTCGAGCTGTTGTTAACGTATATAATTGTAAAGCAAGGGTTAAGTACGCTTGTCTACTATGCGTAAAGCGTAAAATCTCAGGTTCGATCCCAGACGAAGCTTCAAATAAAAACATTTTTTTAAATGTTATATATAAAGCTAAGATTTGATTAAATATTTTAAAAAATCGAGCTTGCTCGGCATTTGAATCGACAGGGTCTGACTGATAAACGAACGCTATCAACACTGGACTACGTCACTCGCCCTTTAAAAATTATGTAATCAAATCTAAGATCGTCAATCAATTAAAGTTATAAGAAACCCAAGGGTGACTGCCGTATTCAAGGATAGGGCGGATTTGACCTTTATATAGAAGAAGAAGTTGTTTGTCGTCGATCTTCTTCGTAGTATCAATCCGGTGGATTGGTTTGCAGCAACAGAATCTTGCATCTCGATCTCCATTCCTCTCGGTCCTCCGCAACCCTTTTCAGCTCAGCATAAGCGCTACAATTCATGTCCTCGAATACTTGCTGCAAGCACTCCCGTCTAGGGCGCCCTGTTCAGTTTCTACCCTCAACCATCCCCTCCACAATATCGTGAAGCAGACCATCGTGGCGCATGATGTGACCAATCAAAGTCAATTTGCCGGCGGGCATAGCTTCGTGGTCAAAGCGTTTGCTTGCACAGACCGAAGGTCGTGGGTTCGATCTTCGTCTACCACCGAATTCGATTAATAGGCTATGACTAGCATTTTACGAGTGAGGGATCAAATTCACATCAACCAGGGGTATGTATCTTCTTCGTAGTATAGATACGGTGAATTGGTTTGCGGCAACAGAATCTTGCATCTCGATCTCCACTCTTATCGATCCTCCACAATCTTCTTCAGCTCAGCATAAGAGCTACAATTCATGTCCGCGGAACACTTGCTGCAAATACTCCAGCTTACTACTCTACAGTTTCCACCCTTCAACCATTCCCTCCACAAAGTCGTGAAGAAGATCATCGTGGCGCATGATGTTACCAATCGCCTCTCTGAGATGGTTCTTATTAGGTGCCTATCTTCCTTGATTATCCTGAGAACCTCATTGTTCGTGACGTGGTCTCTCCAGGAAATTCCGAGAATTCTTCTGTACGTTGATATACCTCAGTAATCTATATATTACACCGAGTTTTTTTTGCAGTCAATATGGGATTATTTACAAGTCGATTTAGCTACGACTGTTATTTTTACTTGGGTGATATCGAGCCCACGCGATGTCCAATGATTGTGTTGGTCGCACAGTGTTTTGTATCACTATCGTCAAATACACAACTCACTAACTCGTCGTATCGTGTGTTGACCTCATTATTATAGCTTTCAGTGTGTTTTCTGAAAGCTGAAACAAAAGGGATTCCTGAAAATCGATCACATACACAAAACACTCTTTATGTGAAGCTTTGGTCTAACATTTCATTTTATATCAAAGTCATTGTTTACTTGCTGTGTAATACGCCGTGTAAAAATGATATATGTTCATATACATAAACGCAAAACGCATTCGGGTTTAGCTCAGTGGTTAAAGCGTTTGCTTGGCAAGTCGAAGGTCGTGGGTTCGATCCCCGACGGAGATTAAAGAAAAAAGATTTTTAACAAATTTCTGCGCTCTAAAATGCCCACGGTTGATGTGAATTTGATCCTTTTATCTGTGAAATGACAATCCTAACCTATTAATCAAAAATGGTGGTAGACGAAGTCGTCCCGTAAAGACTACCCATTTATAATGAATGTCTGTTATAATAAGGATGATGCGTGAATATCGGGCTTTGGTCTTGACGTTGGACGATTAAGATATGCAGCATGGTAAGCGACATAAGATCCACATATGAAAAAGTTCAGAATCACTACCACCATCTGTCGGTATTCTCCTGTATGTATTTACATTAAAAAAACGCCCAATATCTGTCAACATGGATGTCCCGTGTGCTGCCCAGCATTAGGTCTTGATGTGCAGCTATTCGGGCACATGGGGCAACATCTTAGGTGTGAGGCGGCCTGCAGGACTCCACAGCCACACAGCAGTGACTCTTCTTACCGAAGCATTCCCCACCGCGAGAGTTGTCCTTTGTTCTACTAACTTCGACTCTTAATCTGTTAAGGGATTTACGGGTCCACCAGTCAAGATTCTTCCCAGTTGGGAGGCATTTCTTTGAACTAACGAAATCGACAGGCGTATACAACTAGGATGGGCAGCATTTGGAAAACTAAAGTACATTTTAAAGCGAAAATTCCCCAATGTCTTAAAACTATGTCGCTTAACAAATGCATCCTCCCTGTATTAACTTATGGCGCAGAGACGTGGAATCTAACAGCAAGTCTTACACATAAAATAAAGGTCACCCAGCGTGTTATGGAGAGATCCATGCTAGGAGTGTCGCTAGAAGATAGAATCCGAAACGAGTAAATACGCAGAAGAACTCAAGTAGTGGATGCTACCCAACGAAAAGGCATATTCAAGTGGCAATGGGCAGGACATATATGTCGAAGAGACGACGATCAATGGGGAAGAGAAGTATTTGAGCGCCCAAGAACTGGCAAACGAAGCATTGACCGACCCCCTGCAAGGTGGACTGACGACATAAGAATAATAGCCGGAGTGACCTGGATGCGGAAGGCGGAGAATCGAAGAGGATGGAGACTCGTGCGGAAGGCTTACGTTCAACAGTGGACGGATACAGGCTGATGATGAATGAAATATTCTGATGCGTTTTGCTGCCAGAGCTGGAGTCTCTCAGTTTCAAGGGCGGATGTGAGAGGTTGTGCGGATCTCAGAAAGCTGCCGGAAATGGAACTTCGAACATCCGGCCAATCTTTTCGATCCAGCGACTAAGAACTATTTCGTGACAATTTCCCGTAAGTACGTTATAACGTTGTGTCCGGTACACGTGAACCGACGACCGTGCGAGCGAGAGGGCGCCTGAGTGAGTGCAATAGCGCCGTCTCGCTCGCACGTGGAGTGACGTCACGATTAAACGGCAAAACGGGGTTAGTGACGTCACACGCACCCACACACATCAGTGACAGCAGCCTTAGAGAAATCGCATCGTGATCCCTATGCTTAAATTGCCGGCGGTTATAGCTCAATGGTCAAAGCGTTTGCTTTGCAAGCTGTAGGTCGTGGGTTCGATCTCCGACGGAGATTAATAAAATTTAAAAAATTCATCGATTTCTGAGCCCTAAAATACCCCGGGTTGGTGTGAATATGATACTTCACCCGTAAAATGCCATTTAATTAAAATTGGTGGTAGACAAAAGTCGTCCCGTGAAGACCACCCATTCATAGTAGATTCCTGTAATAATAAGGATGATGCGTGAATCTCAGGCTGTAGTTTATGACGTTGCCGGATCAACACTCCACATGCAGAGCTTAGCCATATGCACTATGGTCATAAGCGTCAAAGAATTCCACAGATGAGACTTCAGAATTACTATCACCATTTGTCGGTATTCTTATGTGTGTTTAGATAAAAAAAACTACGTGCCGACTCTACATCGCCTGTATCGTACATAGGACAATGCTGCCTTATGATGGGATTTGAGAACAGATGCCTGCGTAGAATACTGGGGGTACGATGATTTGACTTTGTGAGGAATGACAACGTGAGAGAACGGATAAGGCAGCCTTCCATACTGCAGTCTATGAATGTGAATCTGGTTGAGACATGTTTTAAGAATGCTACAAGAGAGCATAACCTATATCTGCCATTTATTCAAGCCCCCGGGCTCGTACCGTCCTTGAATTCTGTCGGGAATTACACATAGAATGTACTCGAGAAAGTCCTGGCACTACGCAGAATAAATCCTAACATCTTCAGTGCCCTTCCACACACAGCTTCAATGTGAGCATGAAACGTTAGCTTGCTTTCAAAGAATATGCCAGGGTCTCTGATGGATGATACTCGCGGGACGCCAATACCACCCATAATGTACCTATGGTATACCATCTTATAATTACAAATATGTATACGATAAGACGCTTCATTTATCAACATTAAATATCAGTTTGTTAACTACAGATGTACATACATATATTATTACATGTATATATTATTTCCTTCAGTATTATCTTAATTTAAGATCGTATTAAATAAAATTTGAAATGTTTCTGTAAGAAAGAAATTAAATTGAATTGACTTTACTCCACATAAGTAAACACCTTCATGTTCCGCTTTCATATAACGAGTAATAATTTAAATCAAAAATAGAATAATCCGCCTTTGTTTCAAATTACGGGTGAGAATATTGCTCTAATAGTAACGACCTGGATTTCCAATGAGTGTATTTGGTACACAAAGTAATTTAAGATTCAGAAACCAAATATAGATTCCCAGGTGAATTTTTCTAGTGCAGAGATGTCTGAGGACGAGACATGGAGAGTAGCATGGACTGAGCGGCGGCAATTTACGATCACCATATGTTCCTTATATGAAACGGTTATGGAAAAAAATATGCTCCAAATAAAGCTCCGGATATTTATACGGTAAAAATGTAAAGTTTTGATTGTCCGTCCCTACTGTGGGTCGTCTGGCGACCTTTAGCGAGTTCCGGGAGTGGGCGGGCACCATCCACATCTAGGTCAGCGGCCGCCTCCCCTCCCGGGGGAAGCCAACTCAATCCAGGAACAATCTCCACGGGGGGGCCGAGATAAGCAAGATCTGCTGCGACAAAAATATCGCACACCAATCAGATGCAACGTCGTTCTCAGAGACATGGGCAACCACAGCCGCAATATTCTCTATCCCTGTGGTACCAGTCTTTTTTTTAATGTAAGCACATACAGGATAATACCGACAGATGGTGATGGTAATTCTAAAGTCTCATCTGTGGAATTCTATGACGCTTACCGTGCAGCATATGGCCAAGCGCCGCAGTGTAAATCCACCAACGTCATAGACTCTTCTTTGTACCTGAGGTACACCATGCATGGTCACTGATTTGTCTCACCTAAAGCAATTGCTTGCTTAACCTTCAAGCATGGTTGGCTATGTTCGGAGGTGCACTTGTCAGGGGTCGTCTTACCTTGTGCTGAGGTCCTGGAAGTTGCCGCCGTCCAGAAGGCGCACCTTGGCGAACAGCACGGCGGCCAGCAGCGGCACCTCGGTGAGCTGCTCCACGCGGCACTCCACGGAGAACTTGTAGCGCTTCTTCTTCATCATGAAGGCCATGGCCGCGGCATGACCGAGGCCCGCGCCCGCGCCCACCGCACTGAAGCCCCACCACCTCACAGCACGACCTGCAACACAACACTTACTGAGACATCCAAGATTTACTACTATGACAGACAGCAAAGCGCTATCAATGACGGATTATTATACTCATTTAATTTAGTATCGAACCCTAGTTGTCCCTGTGGCGCAAATAATTGAATGATGCGTGAATGTCGGGCTGTAGTCTATGATGCGGATCAACAATCCACATGCAACGTTTAGCCATATGTATTGATATCAGCATGATATAGCCCTTGCTGACTGGTACCGAAAACCTCAATATACAATCTTTCGTCTCTTATTTCTGTACGCTTGTCGTACATGTATGTGTCGTCATTTTGTAATGTCGTTAGGAGGACTAGATACGCAGATCGCCACTGGCGGCGCTGTGTGACCGACCACGGCGCCGCACGGCAGTTAGGTGTGTGCCGACCGTCAGAAGGTCGCATTATGGCCGGCCCGGCATGTTATTCCGCCTGGGCCGGAAGTTTGTAAAGTTTAACGTGAATATATATGTGCTTCTGAAAAAGTCTGTGTTTTGCTAATCTGATCATCTTCCTGCCACCACGCGACTGAATAACTACCTTTTAAAGAGAGGAGGATGTTAGTATATTTAATATTGAATAATATCTCAAAGTTAATACTAAAAATAAAAACTGTTTAAATAATTAACAGTAAAAAAGACTGAATATGCAAAAGTATGTTAATGAAGTGGGAGAAAGAACGAATGTTTTCTGCAAAGACTTATTCGGCGAGAGATTTAAATTAGGGAAAGATAAATGTCGCGTAAATACCTCCTTTCTATATGAATAATAATTAATGTAAGGAAAAAAACTCCACTTCATTGGTACTTGTGTTCCGGAACCGATGTTCCGGAGGACCGATCTACCAATTGATATCCCCCGTCTTTAGAAAGACGACAAGTCGCGGGTTCATCACGTGGCTGCGTGGAGAAAGGATGCAGGAGCATGATTACCAAGCAAAATACCTTCTTTTTGGTTCACAATTCGCGTTTATTTTTATTAAAGACGTGTTTTAAATTTTTTATTTAAAACATCTTTTAAAATTTTAATCTCCATCGCGGGATCGAACCTACGACGTTTGGCTTGCAAAGCAAACGCTTTGACCATTGAGCTATAACCGCCGGTGTGTCACAGATGATGATGATGATGATGATTATGAATAAGATGTTTTAATTCTTCGTTTATTATAAGCCTGTGTCCGTCCACTGTTTAACGTAGGCCTCCCGCATGAGTCTCCATCCTCTTCGATCATCCGACTTCCGCATCAATCCTTCGTTAATCCATCCCATTTACACATTTGTTTCAGTCAGTAGCCTCCCACTAGTGAATAGCTGTATTGAACAACATGAATGGAGAATCCTTAGAGAGCAAAGTTATTATGTGAAGTTGATAGTTACTTGTTATTCCGTGACACGATCTTCATTCACGCCCAGCCTGTAACAAAACAAAACCAGACATTAATATCGCGATCAATGAGAAATACCTTCCTGCAGTTGTTCTTAGTCGGACTACAAATGTAAGCATTTCCTTACATATGAGAAAATTGCAATATGTCGAAATGTGAGGGTGGCCCCCCATAGCATAGAATAAAAACAGGATGGCTGAAATGGAGGTCTCTCTCTGGGGTTTTGTGTGACAGCAAAATTCCAGTTAGGATCAAAGGTAAAATCTACAAAACTGCTGTAAGGCCAGCTATGCTCTACGGATCGGAGTGTTTGGACCCCGCTGAAACGTGACTTGGATAGGATACATGTGGCAGAGATGAAGATGATGAGGTGGGCGGGCGGTGTGACTAGAGTGGACAGAGTTCGAAATGAGCATATTCGGGGTTCATTTCGGGTGGCCCCCATACCTGAAAAGATAAGGGAAAACCGCCTAAGATGGTATGGGCTTGTGACACGGAGAGATGAGGACCACATGGTGAAGAGAGCCCTCAACATACCCACGCTGAGATGAAGATCTGGTAGACCGCAGGCAACCTGGACTGCAACTGTAAACAAGGATCTGAAGACTCTGAGTTTGACCGAGAATGCAACGCAGGACAGACACACATAGCAAATGTTCACAAGGAGAGCCGACCCCAGATGATGGAAAATGGCTAGGATAAAGAGGAAGAAGAAGCAATAAGTCGAAATGTCAATAGCTGAATCGCTTCAAGCATTTTCTTACGAAATCAGATATCGCGGGTTCGATCACTGAAGAAGCTTAAAATAAATTGTTTTTTTAATGAATTTACATGCTCACGAACAATGAGGTTCTCAGCATAATCAAGGAGGTAGGCACCTAGTGAGAACCATCTCAGAGAGGCGATCGGTCACATCGTGCGCCGCGATGGTCTTCTTCACGACATTGTGGAAGGGGTGGTTGAGGGTACAAACTGTAAAGGGCGCTTAAGACGGAAGTATTTGCAGCGTGTTCGAGGACATGAGTTGTAGCTCTTATGCTGAGCTGAAGAGGACTGCAGAGGACGGAGAAGAGTGTAGATCGAGATGTAAGATTCTGTTGATGCAAACCAATCCACCGGATTGATACTACTACGAAGAAGAAATTGTTATAAAAAATTTCAATCATTTGTGAAATGCCGTTCCATATCTTGAGTATATTGTCACAGCGAATTGTCGCCACGTAGTTCTGTCAGTTAGTATTTTCCGTTCCTTGTCCCAAGACATCTATGCACCCGGAGGTCTAGATAGGAACATATTAACGGTTGCTGACGACCTCCTGGGCAACGGACAACTTGATGAGATAGCAATATATATACGATATATATTTTTGATTGATTTGTTAATTGGAATTTTTAAGCAAATCAGAAGATTAATCCGACGCTTTCCCGAGTATTATTTGGTCCTAAGAGGCGGCTCATCCCAACCAATGACATGCGGTAAGCAACAGACTGTTACCAAAAAGGTTTAAAGAGAACCACGTTTACAAGAAGCTACTGTCGCTAGTCATAGCCTACAAATTAAGATTGGTGGTGGACAAAAATTGTTCTGTGAACACCACCTATTTTTTCATAGAGTTGGCGTAAAAAGGGATGATGCGTGAATGCAAGGCTGTAGTATACAATGACGTTAAGGCCTTCTGAGTATAGCCAGCCCATAGACCGCACGTGTAGAAAGACTGACAGAAGAGGGTTGCAGAAGATAGAGAAGAGTAGAAATCGAGATGCAAGATTTTGTCGATGCAAACCAATCTAATGTATTGATACTACAAAGAAGGTTAGGAACCACTGGAGCAGTCAGTTGTGTTCATCGTCAGCCTTGAACGTTTAAATCAGTCATTTAGTGAAGATATATAATAACTAACACAAGCCATACACTAACACTAACACAGAGTGATCATGAGTTCTGAAATCACTTGAAGCTTATTACTGCAGCGAGCAAATGAAGACATGGCACATGTCGTACAAGGGTTATCCGTAAAATAAGGTTCCCAGTGATTTTTCACAGTGTAAAACATGTTTAATTCCATGAATTTTTGGAAATTCCAGACTTTTACCTATTTTTCTTCATAGTCGCCACTGAGGTCAATGCATTTTTGCATGCGGTATACGAGCTTTTGAATGCCCGAGTCTAAAAAATCTGCCTAAATTTCCGCCACTTAGTTATGTCAGCTGCCACTGTCCATATCTCGTTTTAGGACATATCAGCTGAAGGTTCATTTGAGAACATATATGGTTCCCGACAACCTCCAGTGCAGAAGTCCGAGCGCTTGAAGAAAGGCTGCTGTAGTATCCGCGAGGCATATTTTTGTGTGATTTGTTGATCGTTTTTATTTAAGGAAATCAGCTGATTAGCCCGACGTTACTGAGGCCTGGACTATTTTGACCTAAGGGGCGGCTCAATAAATTTGTTTTTCCAAGAAAATGGGCGTTACTTTTAACTTCTTCTTCTTCGTGTCAGCGACGTCAAATTATTTCTGCCCAGTACCTGGCAACATTGACTTGCCAGTTGGGATCCTTCCTTTGGAGTAATGAAATCCTCTGGTGCGACTTGTCGCCAGAGCTGCAGTCTCTCATTTTCAGGGCCGGGTGTGAGAGGTTGTGTGGATCTCAGAAAGCTGGTTTGCGACTTCAGTCTGGGTGTTGGAGGTATCTGATTATACAAGCAGTGGGACGGTTGGTTGATTGCCTTACGCATTTCTTCGGCGCATATGACTTTGCGTCTTATGTTTGGTGGTGCGATACCAGCCAAGGGGTATTTTTAATTTACTTATATACGTAATAGACCGTGTTTACGTATGTAAGGGTTATCTATCATACGGAGAAAGATACTTTTTCTACAATTACTTCACATCGATAAGTGTTTTCTCTTATGCGATGGCGTGCACCGAGCCGCATGCTGAAGCACTGCGATCTACGTTGCAGTAAACGACCGAAATAAACCAGCTCAACCTAACCTGAGAGATATTGCAGATCGCTGAACCGATAACACGGTCAATATGTGCACGGTGCAGTGTGAACACAACACTCTACCTGCATCACTCGAAGGCCGAACCAACAACACATACACAACATGCAGACAACCAACCCTCCAGAGACGAGCGTGACCGTAATGTCACAGTGAACACTATTGCCTATTTATCCCTAATCCGGTCCCTTTTCTACCTGAACATTGTATCTTTCGCTCACTTTCGGTCAAGAAGTGTCTCCACCACAGTTATTCAGCAGCCGCTGCAACGGAAACAGTTACCAAGTACCCTTGCGAGTTATTTTATTTCGGGTTGATTTTTTTTTCTACAAAATCCATATTTCAAAAGAGTCAATACAATTTTCAATGTTTTTTTTACGTAATTATTACTAATTCATTTCGTATAACAATATGTTGATAAGAAGGTAATATCATACATATTTTCGGTATAGCTGTATTTCAACCCCAAAGGTTAAAATCCATACAAAAAACGAAATAAAGAGTAATGTTTCATACAAAATAAGTTGTCAATAGTTAGGACTAGCGTGACCATACAGTCACATAGTTTTTTTACAAGAAAGCATCGTATATTTAAAAATATATATAATTGCTTTATGAAGAAAACTACATGCCGATAAAGTATGGCTTAAAACTTTAGTTTTTATCAAAAGAAATCTTTCGTCTCTGGAGGGTTAACCCTCCCCTTACTGTGGTGAAAACATCCGAAAGCTCCGATTATATGTATTTTCTACACCATTTGTATGGTGTAGAAAATACGGGATATGTATAAAGCCTAGAAATTGATCTTTTTTTTTTTATCTTAATCGCGTATCGAACCCATGACCTTCGGTATGATGAGCAAATGCTTTGCAAACTAAGACATACTGGACGATACAATACAAAATGATAGATTATATATTTCAAGATTATTATTTAAGCTTCGTTTGCCAGTTCTTGGGCGCCACCCAAACACTTTTCTTCCCCGTCGACCGTCGTCTCTTCGACAGATATGTCACATTGTCACTTGAGTGTGTCTATTCGTTGTGTAGCCTCCACTACTTGAGTTCTTCTTCGGATATCCTCGTTTCAGATTATATCTTTTAGTGACACTCCGAGCATGGATCTCTCCATAGCACGCTGGGGTGACCTTTATTTTATGTGTAAGACCTGCTGTTACATTCCACGTCTCTGCGCCACAAGTTAATACTGGGAGGATACATTGGTTAAATTCCTTAGTTTTAAGACATAGGGGAATTTTCGCTTTAAAAATGTACTTTAGTTTTCCAAATGCTGCCTATCCCAGTTGTATACGCCTGACGATTTCATTACTCCAAAGAAAAGCCTCCCAACTGGCAAGAACCTTGACTGGTGGACCAGTAAACCCCTGAACAGACTAAGAACCGAAGTAAGTAAAACAAAGGACAACTCTCGCGGTGGGGAATGCTTCGGTAAAAAGAGTCACTGCTGTGTGACTGCGGAGCCCTACAGACCGCCCCACACCTAAGATGCTGCCCCATCTTTTAGACACTCTTCTCATGGATATCTGTCTCCATGGAACGTTGGGTGACCTCAATTTTATGGGTACAACTTGCTGTTAGATTCCACGTCTCCGCACTGGGAGGATACATTGATTAAACGCCTTAGTTTTAGGACATTGCGGAATATCGCTTTAAAATGTCCTTAAGTTTTCCAAATGCTTCTCATCCCAGTTGTATGCGCCTGTCGATTTCTTTTGAGAAGTTATTTCGACCTAGTTGTATTACTTGTCCCAGATAGGTATAGTCGTTTGCAACCTCTATTTGTGTTCCTCCAATGGAAATAGGGTCAAAGGTCTGGGAAATATGACTAATCTACTCTACTAATATAAACTCTCGATATGGATATTCGCAAAGGCCTGATCTCAAGCACTAAATTAAGCCGGTGGGTATAGCTCAATGGTCAAAGCGTTTGCTTGACAAGACAAATGTCGTGGGTTCGATCCCAAAGGGAGATAAAAAAAAACGATTTCGGAGCTCTATGATACCCCCCCCGGTTGGTGTGAATTTGATCCGTCACCCACAAAATGCCAGTCATAGCCTATTAATTCCCATCCCAGTTGTATACGCTTATCGATAATCATGTTTCCGTGACTTATTCATGGATATGAAATGATGATGATGGCATCTAGTTGTCCAAGATCATTCTAGAAGTGTTTTGCGTGAGACAGGTGTGGTGTGAGGTAACGCTGAAGCGGCGTCACAGATTCGGCGGCCAAGTCGCGCATGACGGGGGCGATCTCACGTTTTATATTTGAAGCGTCGAATAAAAACACGCGGTGACGTCAGCGCTGAGTCAGCTGCTTTATTAGCGAATGGTGAAATATCGCAAATTGCGTCTGGCGACCTCTGCGACATGGGCGCATTCTGACAGCTAGTGGAAGCTACGGTGGTTTGACTTTGCGAGAAGTGAGAAATAAAGTAGGCTAACGTGGTTGTTTTCTATTATGAGACTATAGGATTTTTTATTTTGTAAACAAATACAGGAGAATACCGACAGATGACGATAGTGATCCTGAAGTATTATCTGTGGTTTCCATGAAGCTTAGCGTGCTGCATATGGCTAAGCGCTGAATGTGAAGTGTTAATCCGCCAACGCCACAGACCACAGCCCGACATTCATGCTTCGTCCTTATTATTACAGGATTTCACTATGGATGGGAAGTGTTCACGGAACGACTTTCGTCTGAAGAACATGTACTTAACAAGTTACGCCGGCGGGTATGACTTAGTGGCTAACCCGTTTTTTTCCAAACCGAAGGTCTTAGATACGATCCCCGACGGAGATTAAAAAAATGTTTTTAATCGATTTCTAAGCTTTATAAATACCCCCGGTTGGTGTGAATTTGATCCCTCACCCGTAAAATGACAGTCATAGACTATAAATCAAAATTAATGGTAGACGAAACTCGTGCCGTGAACACCACCCATTCATAGTGAATTATTGTTATAAATGGATAATGCGAGAATGTCGGTCTGTAGTTAATGACATGGTCGGATCAAAACTCCATACGCAGCGCTTTTCCATATGTAACATGGTAATCGTGATAGAATCCACAGATGAGACATCAGCATTATTATCATTTTAATAACTTATTCCTCCTGCACCCACCCACAACCGACAAACTCGTCTTACACGGTTAATATATGTCGACCAAGAACTGGCAGTTTCCAAAGCTCCTTCCTTAATGCCACCGGTAAGTTATGGAATGCTCTTCCAGCGTCTGTGTTTCTTCCTTCCTACAATCTGGATCTCTTTAAGAAACAGATAAATATACACTTGCAATCTCTCCAACCCACGCACAAACACGAAACAACAAACGTTTCCCGCATGCATCGTCCAGCCTCCCTGGCTGTGCGTCATAGAGTGCACTGGACTTGACGGGGTGTGCTCTCCTGCATGCAGTTACATAAAAAAATGTATAAAAAAATCATATGTCTGTATTCTCTTGTATATGTTTACATAAAAAATAGTGTCTTAAGATACGCCCTTTGATAAACCACTACGTAGTAGCTATACAGGTATGTGTGTGGATCCATCATATAAATTGACTCCCTGAGCTCTCGCCGCAGAGAAATCAATCAAACATTCGTTAAAAGAAGAAAACAAACTAAATAACAACACCAATTAATCACAGCTGAGTCAGGGACGGGGCAAGATTCATGTATTACGCGGTGACTAAACTAAGGACGAACTCATATCGTCACTCAAGTCACTCACTATCAATACGAAAATGTTGTATCTATTTAAAAAAATGTACATAAAAATATAGAGATTCGAGTTAGGTTAGGTTAGGTTAGGTAAGGTTAGGTAAGGTTAGGTTATGTCACTCAAGTCACTTACTATTAGTACAAAGAATTAAATATATTTACATAATGTATATAAAAATAAAGTTATGCTAGTTAGCCAATCTAACAAAACAGAATATCTGACAATATAAAGGTATAAAGTGACTTTTAATTTACTGGCGCGCGTTGCTACGCATCGAATACGGCAGTCACTTATGTGTTGAGACACAAAATACCTTCTAAACTTAATTGACTCAGTTCAAAGAAGAGCAATTCGTTTGATAAACAATGACACTCTTTCTTCTAACCTGCAATCAATGAAACGCAGGCGTAATGTTGGTTCTCTTAGTCTTTTCTACCGTTATTACCACGGTCGCTGCTCTTCGAAACTTAAAGAACCCATTCCTCCTGCACCCACCCACAACCGACAAACTCCTCTTACACTTGCCGAACATCCATACACGGTTAATGTGTGTCGACCAAGAACTGACAGTTACCAAAGTTCCCTCCTTAATGCCTCCGGTAAGCTTTGGAATGCTCTTCCAGCGTCTGTGTTTCCCCCTTCCTACAATCTGGATCTCTTCAAGAAACAGATAAATATACACTTGCAATTTCCCCAACCCACACTCAAACACGAACACAATACACGTTTCCTGCATGCAGCGTCCAGCCTCCCTGGCCAAGCGTCATAAAGTGCACTGGTCTAGACCGGCTGTGCTCTCCTGCATGCAATTACATAAAGAAATAAAATAAAAACATTGAAAAAAAAAACTTTGTTTTGTATAAAGTCAGCATATTGATACTACGTAAGTTGTACATAGAAACAGTAACACTGGTTGTTGCTGGTAAACAAATTAATTGAATTTGGAATTGTTAGATTCACTTGTATGGCATCATCACAACACATTATCTACATATGTACAGGCTGTATATACTCTATATGGTCAGCGATATAAGCGCAGTTCTCGTTAGATCATTGAAGTTAAGCAACATTGGATGCGGATTAAAACATGAATAGGTCAACGCCGGCTGTTTCTCACGTTACATTGAGCTGAACATTCGATCTCCTTAAAAAATATATTAAAAATGGCCCAAAAATACCTTGGATACTAGAGTGCCCGGGGAGCATATATATTCCTAAGTGAATCTTTGGATGCAGAGATGTCTTAATACAAAGTATATAAAATACAATGGCAACTAATGGTACTGAGTGACGGATATTCGCGGTGACAATGTGAATATACGTTTCAGATATAGAGAGAAGAAAACAAGTAGAAAGACTTTCTCAACAGTCAACACATAAACTACATATACTACTCCCACTCTTCTTCTTTAGCCTCGCCATTTCCCATAATCTGGGGCCGGCTCTCCTTGTGCACATTCCCCATGTCTGTCTGTCCTGCGTTGCATTCTCGGTCAAGCCCAGAGTTTTAAGTACGAGTACTATTCCCACTGATTTTTTAAAATGTCAACACATACACGTCTGAAATACTATGCAGCTCAGTTGTCTCTTGACAAGTGATGGATTGAGGAAGGCTACGAGTTAGTCGAAACTGCGGTCTCCTAAATAGAGACCATTCTTACGTGATTCATGTAAAAACAATAAATAAATATTTTATGATTTTTTTTTTTTAATGGTGAATAAATGAAGACTGATTGAATAATAATAAAAATAAAAATATACATACTTTGAATATATTCTATAGCGACATCTACCATACGATGGTAACAATGACATGAATACTAGTTTTAACGTGAGTCGGTCCAGGCACAGTAATAGCCCAGTCGGCTGAGCGGTATGAGTACCTGGGCATAGTTGGTTTCCAAGGTCCGCGGTTCGCATCCCGCTTCTGCCGTTATTTTTGTGTTTGGATTGACGCGTTGAAAAAATAATTTTATGTATAGTATATGTATATTTAATTATAAATAAATATTTATTATTTATTACATACAGAAGAATACCGTCAGCCGGTGATGTAATTTCTGAAGTGTTATACTTGGATAATATGACGCTTACCATATTACGCATGGCTAAGCAATGCATGTGGTGTGCTGATCCACCCATGTCATAGACTACAGACCGGAAATCACGCATCATCCATGTATTACTGGAATTCTAAAAATTCCGCCACTAATTTTGATTGAAAGTATATGACTGGCATTTTACGGGTGACGGATGTAATTCACAAAACCGAGGTTATTTATAGAGCTTAGGAATCGATTAAAAACCTTATTCTTAATAAATGAATGATGCGTGAATGTTGGTCTTTAGTATATGACGTTGACAGATCAACACTCAAAATGGAGCGCTAACCTATATCTACTATGGTAATTGATATGATTATGATTTTACGTTATAATCACCATTTGTCGGTATTCTCTTGTATGTGTTTACGTAAAATTAAAAAATAATCACTTTATGGAGCGGCAGATGAAGCTGATGAATACACAAGGCAATGATTGATGCAAAATAACAAAATGACAAAAAAAACAACTCGTGAGACCGCTGAAATTAATAATTTATAAACTCTAGTTTTTCAGTAATAATTTAAAACGCACGTAAATATTTCACGAAATAGTTTTCCGAACAGCCTAATACAATAACCAAATTTTTCAAACTCACAAAGTTCTTTGACAACTCTCGATCACTAAACCATAACATTAGTTGACCAAACTTTTAACTATATTAACGTTAATCGACCTTTAAAATGGCAACTAATTATTCAGTCAGTAATTAATTCAAATAATGGGCATAAATGATTTATGATTATAAAAGGGCAAAGTAGAAAATAATCAATTGGCAGAGTTAATAATAATTACATGCTTGGAGTGTAGCTAAAAGATAGAATCCGGAATGAGGATATCCGCAGAAGAACTCAAGTAGTGGAGGCTACCCAACGAATAGGCACACTCAAGTGGCAATGTGACATATCTGTCGAAGAGATGACGGTCGATGGGGAAGAAAAGTATTAGAGTGGCGCCCTAGACCTGACAAATGTAACATTAGCCGATCCTCTGCAAGATGGACTGACGACAAAATGAGAATAGCGGGAGTGACCTGGATGCGGAAGGCGGAGGAATCGAAGAGACTTATGCGGGAGGCTCACATTCAACAGTGGACGGATGCAGGCTGACGATGATGATGAATAATTATAATAAATGGTAATTGATAATAGGTTATGTGAGGTTAGGTTTCCATTTTATATAAAAAAAATTATTCAATCATTTTACATGAATTACAAGTAGTATTGAATATATTACTGCCATTTTAATTTTATAACTTACCACATTCATACTGACACAGTGGTTAATGCCAATTTATTTAAATTCTTTGACAACTCTCGATCACTAAACCAAAACATTAATGAAGCTTTTAAGTATGTTAACGTTAATCGACTTGTAAAACGTTCGCGAAATTTACGATAATCGGAAAAATATTCGCTCAGAGAAAATCCATCAATTATTGATAGGCGAGCGATCTCTTGGCAAGCGAATAAAAAACTGACTAAAGTTTAGTCAGTCTGTCGTTTAGTCACTAAACGACATTATCTGAATGTGATTAATTATCCTCTAAATACGTTAGATAATTACTTTTTAAACGTATCTTATCGTAATATTTTAAATATTATCTTCCAATAAGTGAGTAATTCTTATAACAATAATTTAAATATATGATAATAGTAATGTGATGAATTTTTTGTAATTTTTAAGATTATTTAAATATGTAAACACATAAAATAAAATGCCTGCAGAGGGACTTGGTTCACCCCGGACTCTATGACACTCATTTAGGTAGGTTTGAAGCTGCGTGTGAAAAAAGTATGTAATACTTGTAGTTGTATACTATATGTATATTTATATCAGCTTAATATAGCTCCTTAAGGCCGATGCCGTAGAGCCTCGACAAACGATCTTTTGCCTCTTATTTTTGTTCGCTTGCCTGACATCTACATCGAATGTTACTTTAATTATATAATGTTAAGCGGTGTTTGCATACGCCAAAATAATTGTTATGACAGTTGGCCCATTGCCAGTTGGTACAACTGTCATCTTGGCGGTTGGTACCGCCGAAATGTCAGAGCGGGCAGGCAGTCGATACGCGCTCACCTTGACCACTTGACGAATAAACGAGTAATATGTGAAACAGAAACAAGTGTTTGTATTGTGAACCTGATCCTGCATCCATCCTCCAGTAAACCGATATCCTAAATACCCGAGGATATCAATATATATAAGATGGTTCCGCCGCATTTCGTTCAGACAATTCGTTCAGCGACTCATCGGTAAAGACGTGGGGCACACTGGACGTCTGATGCACGGGACATTTGGTGCACTGGAAGTCTAGCTAATCTAACCTAACCTAACGATTTGTTCAGTGATCGTAGAGACCAGAGATTATGGATGGTCTCGTTAACGAAATAGCTTAGGTAATGTTAGGTTAGCGAGACATCCAGTGCACCAGTTGTCCCGTGCGCCAAATGTGCCGTGCGCCAGACGTCAAGTGCGCCCCACGTCGTTACGTTATTTTTAATTTAAGTTATTACGTTAACAATTCATATGAAACTCTGGACTCTATGATACCTAGACAAATCTAAGGTTAGGTTAGGTTTATTTCTTTTTACACATTTACATGATCTTAGAGAATCAATTTTCCATCTCCATCTCCTTACAACCCTTTAATGCGATTCTAATCTCTTTCACGAGTTCTTTCTGTTTAGCACTTATATGCAGTGGCCACAATTGTTCAGAGGAGACTGGACTAGATCAGTTGCTAACTGATCATAATTTGAATGAGCGCATCATTAAGGAGGCTTAACAGTTCTCCGGTGGATGCGGGTGTGATACGGGTAAAGTCACATTCAGTAAATAATTAGATCTGTGTCTGCAATGTTGTGAATCGCAATGGAAGTAGTCACCGGTCAGTGGTTCAGCAAAAACTGGTCATCGCTAAGGAGGATGCTCTCAGCTATCTGAACATGAAGCCATTAGAAGTGGAAATGGGCACAATCAGCAGAGAAGAGACGGTCACGGAGATGGCAAGAACAAGCTTAGCGATGCACATAGGAGGCACACATTGTTCGATCGTACAAAGAGTAACACTAACCTGCCAGAGACTATGCATCTTGGGAGAGGGATCAGACTGTTCAACCACATCGCCTCGGATGTTGATATATTCCACGCAAGGCAAGCCCAGTTCAGACAAGAACTCTACGAATTCGTTTGAAGGTATATTTTTTGTTGCGGTCGTCCGTTTGATGAGCATCGGGACTTTCTGATGCCTTTTTTTTGTAAACACAAACTGGAGAATACCAACAGAAGATGATAGTGATTTTAAGGTCTCATTTGTGGAATTGTATGAAGTTTACCATGCTGGATGTTGATGTATTCCACACGAGGCAAGCCCAGTTCAGACACGAACTACACGAATTCGTTTGAAGGAATTTTTTTGTTGCGGTCGTCTGTTTGATGAGCATCGGGACTTTCTGTTGCTTTTTTTTATGTAAGCACATACTGGAGAATACCAACAGATGGTGATAGTGATTTTAAGGTCTCATGTGTGGAATTCTATGAAGTTTACCATGCTGCACATGGCTAAGCGCTGCAAGTGGAGTGTTGATCCGTCAACGTTATAGACTACAGCGCGACATTCACGCATCATCCTTATTATTACAGGAATACACTATGAATAGTTGGTCTGAAGTCTCATCTGAGGAATTCGATGACGCTTACCATACTGCATATGTCTAAGCGCTGCATGTGGTGAAGTGTTGATCCGCCATCGTAGCATAGAGAACAGCCCGACGTTCACGCATCATCCTTATGATTTCAGGAATTCACTATGAATGGGTGGTCTTCACGGGACGACTTTCATCTACCACCAATTATGATTGATAGGCTGTGACTGGCATTTTACAGGTGATGGATAAATTTCACACCAACCTGTTTAAGAGCTCAGAAATCGTTTTTTTTTAATCTCCGTCGGGGATCGAACCCACGATCTTTGGCTTGCCAAGCAAACGCTTTAACAACTGAGCTTTACCCGCTGGCAAAGCTTTAACAGGCGTTGAAAGAGTGGATTTTCTCAAGGGAAAGATGAAATAATTCGATTTGGAATAAGAAAAACGTTAATTTTTCTATACTATGTCTATGCAGAATTCTAGCTTAGGATCTCTATTAGGGATCAGGTTAGATAAGGTTAGGTAAGATTAGGTTCAGGTTAGATTAGGTAAATTCAACAAAATTACCACATTCTGTTAGTAGACAGCACGTTGAACCAGCACCTTCAATTCAAGAAGAAGAGCAATTCGTTTGATAAACAATGACACTCTTACGTCTAACCTGCAATCAATGGAACACAGGCGTAAGATTGGTTCTCTTAGTCTTTTATAACGTTATTACCACTGTCGCTGCTCTTCGGAACTTAAAGAACTAATTCCTCCTGCACCCACCCACAACCGACAAACTCGTCTTACACTTGCCAAACATCCATACACGGTCAATATATGTCAACCAAGAAATGTCAGTTTCCAAAGCTCCTTCCTTAATGCCACTTGTAAGCTATGGAATGCTCTTACAGTGTCTGTGTTTCCTCCTTCCTACAATCTGGATCTCTTCAACAAACAGATAAATATACACTTGCAATCTACCCAACACACACACAAACACGAACACACGTTTAACGCATGCAGCGTCCAGCCTCCCTGACTGAGCGTCATAGAATGCACTGGTCTTGACCGGCTGTGCTCTCCTGCATGCGTTTACATAAAAAAAATCTGCCATTTGAAGGAGATTTGGACACGTGCCTACAGTGTTCACAAGTAATGTAAATTTTTTCGACTGGCTCGCTGTGTGCATAGCTTGAATTGATTATTATTTGTCTAGCACTCTGCGATAAGTAGCCCAGAAGGATGCAAGGCACACAGACTAAACAAACAGCAGACTCTGCAGTTGATACGTTTACAACACTATGGCGCGATAGCTGGCACGCTGATAACAGCCTTATCAATTCTTTGTCAAAATTAATCAACGGAATATATTATTTTATCGAGTCCTAGCACACATCACATATATGACATTAACCCTAACCTAACTGTGTTAATAAATCCATGATATGTATTGATATCAGCTTAATATAGCCTTTGCAGGCTGGTAACGAAAACCTTGATGTACGATCTTTTGTCTCTTATTTTTGTTCGCTTATCGGGCACGCATGTGTCGCCATTTTGGATTTTTAAGTCCTGTAAATGGCTGTCTGTCATTGGTGCCCCATGAGTTCTCTAAATGGCCGATCCGTTTCCTGTCTGCAAAAAACATTGCGCTGGTAGAAATCTATTCCCAGCTATTCGAAATCTATGGAGACAAGTGTATGAGCGTACAACACGTGCGGAGAGTTCAAGAACGGGCGTACTGACGTCCATGATGAGGAGCGTTCTAGACGGCCATTTGTTTCTGAAGAAACAATCGCAAAATTGGAGGCAGCGATGCTCTCAGAACGAAGAGTGACGGTTCGTCAGCTCTCCGAAATGATCCCTGATGTCAGCAAAACCTCTATTGACAAAATTTTGACGGAGCATCTAGGGTATGCTAAGGTTTGCGCGAGGTGGGTCGCAAGAATGTTGACCGAACGAATTCATCGCAAGATTTGGATGGGGTATTGTCAAACACCCACCCTATAGCCCGGACTTAGCCCCAAGTGACTACCATCTCTTCTCTAATATGAAGAAACACCTGGGTGGAACGCATTTCAGGCAATAGAGAAGAGCTGGAAGAAGCGGTTCGCAGGTATCTGCGTGGCTTAGCGGCAGATTTTTTGACTCGGGCAATCAAAAGCTCGTATACCGCATGCAAAAATGCATTGACCTCAGTGGCGACTATGTAGAAAAATAGGTAAAAGTCTGAACTTTCCAAAAATGTACGCATTCATGGAATTAAACATGTTTTACACTGTGAAAATCACTGGGAAACTTATTTTTGGGTTAACGCTCGTATATTCTCATTATTAGAGTCGAGTTGTAGTAAATGCATATCATCGTAAAGCAAGGGTTAGCAAGTATGTACCTCTTATCAAAAATCAATATTTACTTCAAGTATCCAGGTAAATATTATCTATTATATAAATACGACGATAGATCAATAGCTTGGTACACACTTAAATATATAATCATTTTTGTCGATAAGAACACTTTTATTGAAATAAATCTTTCTACAGATTTATTAAAACAAAGTTATTTGACTTGTTTACTTGAAATATTACATAAGGAAGTAGGTATTACTTTCACAACTATGAGAATTCAATTTCAATTTTCAATTTCAATTTTGTTTATTTTGCCTTTCAGAAACATTACAAATTATGTTAACTCAATGCATTTCTGAAGTACAATAAAAATACAAATAAAAAATACAATATATACAAAATTAGGTACTTATGATTAAGTACTATGAACAAAGCAATAAAGACAAGCAACAGAAGGTCCCTATGCTTATCAGACAGACGAAGCCAACCAATTATCCCTCCAAAGAAACTCTTGGAGTTCTTGTCTGAATTGGGCCTCTCTTACGTGAAATATATCAACATCCGAGGCGATTTGGTTAAACAGTCTGATCCCTCTCCCAAGAGGCATAGTCTCTGGCAGGTTAGTGTTACTCTTAGGGAGAGCGAACAATCTATGCTTCCTTATTCTCAGATATCTATCGGGGACACACAAACCGATATTCATCAAAATTTCAGGATTCCCGAACACGCCACGCAACAGTCGGAAGAAATGCATACCTAAGCACATATCCCTTTTGTTCTCAACTCAATGTACCCCAACATACCCTGTATGAAGTTAGTTGGATACAGCCACGGATAGTATCCATATACCCTCATGTAGAGAGATCTCAGAAATTTCTTCTGTACCCTCTCCAACATGAGGCTATATTTCAACTCATGGGGTGCCCAAATGATAGATCCGCTCTCGAGTATGCTACGGACTAATGAGTTAAACAACACTACCATTACGTGTGTGCTCGAGAAAACCCTGCCATTTCGTAATACAAAACCCAGCATCTTAAGTGCCTTACCACACACAGCTTCAATGTGCGCATGGAACGTCAGTCTGCTCTCATACTCTATACCAAGGTCCCTGATGGACGACACTCGTGATATTCCTATGTTGTTCATAGAGTACCTAAGATACACAGTTTTCAAATTTCGAGTATAGGACAGAACGTTGCACTTAGCTATATTAAACTTCAGCTTATTACGCTTACCCCAGTCGAATATATTATTTATATCCGACTGCTTATATAATGATGGTCAAAATACCGGAGAAAAACATTCACCACACGGCTCAACCAGAAAGCCACGAATTCCATTTTTCCTCCTTCTCGCGGTGAGGGTGAGCGACAACATGTTGGTTGGAATAAGCAAACACCCAACTAACCTCATCAGGTCAAGCTGTTTAGGGCACTCCTGGAGGTAGTAAGTACTTTTCAAAAGTGGGTAGACTCTTACGGTTAACAGCATTAGGATGTGGAAATAAAGGGGAAAATACCACATCAAAGGTCCAAAAGACATTCCATGTATCAGCAAATATGATCGCATCTCAAGTAAAAACTGCAGAGGGCGCTCTAGACGGGAGTATTTGCAGCAAGTGCTCGAGAACATGAGTTTTTTTATGTAATCGCATGCAGGAGAATACAGCCGGTCAAGAGCAGTGCACTCTATGACGCTCAGCCGGGGAGGCTTGTTGTGGAAACGTGTGTTGTGTTCGTGTTTGTGTGTGGGTTGGGGAGACTGCAAGTGTATATTTATCTGTTTCTTGAAGAGATCCAGATTGTAGGAAGGAGGAAACACAGACGCTGGAAGAGCATTCGAAAGCTTACCGATGGCAATAAGGATGGAACTTTGGAAACTGACAGTTCTTGGTCGACACACATTAACCGTGTATGAATGTTCGGAATGTGTTACATATACGAAATCTGTAGTATTTGAGGCATATGTGAGTGTTTATTGATCAATTTTTAAGTAACGCGGTAGTGATTAACCCGACAAACGACACATGGTTAGTAACATGCGATGACCCATTCAAGTTTTGGTCTAGGTACAATGTTGCTTAACTTTAGTGATCTGGTAAGATAGCGCTTACAATGTGCTATTCCCGTAGGTGTATTATATATTTTTCGGTATTTAATTGAAAAATACTCAAATACCGGAATTAATAATTATTCTCGGTATTTCAATCCCTGAACACAATGAAAGTTGATACAAAGCAGCTTAGCTTTTTATAGGTAAAGCTTTTATGGCAAAGCACTTTGAATTATTAATTTTACTTCGACCAAATTTTTTTTCAATCCATTAAATAGTGTATTACGAGTCATAGTTTTGCAAGTCATGTTTCAATCATATCAAGTATTTTTCAACAAATACACAATGATGAGGAATTTACCTTGTCATAGAGAGATCCATGCATTCGGGTGGCCCCCATACCGAAAAAATAAGGGAAAATCGCCTAAGATGGTATGGGCACGTGACACGGAGAGATGAGACCACATGGTAAAGAGAGCCCTCAACATATCCACGCCGAGGAGAAGACCACAGGCAACCTGGACTGCAACTGTAGACAAGGATCTGAAAACTCTGGGCTTGACCGAGAATGCAGCGCAGGACAGACAGACATGGCCAATGTGCACAAAGAGAGCCGACCATAGATGATGGGTAATGGCGAAGCTATAGAAGATAGAGAGATCCATGCTCGGAATGTACATTTTTAAAGCGAAAATTCCACAATGTCTTAAAAAAAGGCGTTTAACCAATGCATACTTCCAGTATTAACTTATGGCGCAGAGACGTGGAGTCTAACAGCAGGTCTTGCACATAAAATAAAGGTCACGCACATGATATGTAGAGATCCATGAGAGGAGTGTCTCTAGAAGATAGAATCCGAAACGAGGATATCTGAAGAAGAACTCAAGTAGTGGAGGCTACACAACGAATGTGCACACTCAAGTGGCAATGTGACATATCTGTCGAAGAGACGACGGTCGATGGGGAAGAAGAGTGTTAGAGCGGCGCCTAAAAACTGTCAAACAAAACGTTGGGTGAGCCCCTGCATGATGGACTGACGATATCATAAGAATGCCTATTCTTGTCCGCATCTTGGCCTGGATGCGGACGACGGAGGATCGAAGAGGCTGGAGACTCATGCGGGAGGCCTACGCTCAACAGTGGACGGACAGATGGTGAGTAATTTAAATTAAGTCAGTTATTTATATATTCGGTTGAGCCACCCCTTATGATTACATGGTAGTACTCAAGAGCATAAAAAACATGATTTCCTTTAAAATTACGAATAACCAAACACACAACACTGTGTATAAAATAAAATTTTGGTGCACGTACAGCGACTGAATTTAAATATATTTATATTCTAGGTCAACGTCAAACGATCAATTTAGATTAGGTAATTTTATTTCATATAAGGGACGGATATAAAAGGGCAATGAACTTTTGAACTTAAATATCGTTATAGATCGAACCCGAGACCTCTCGCAAGACGATCGATCGTTTGAAGCTCTAAGCCAAACTTAACGGCTTCTATTTCGCATAATTCTTTTAGCACGAGGGTTTTTCGAAACGTTTTTTTAACGACATTAAGTATTAGTAAAAAAAAAAATATGTCCGATAGATGGCCTTCACATTATATGTAAAACGTAAAAACAAGTCCCCAGGCTCGCGTCGTCCTGAAAGGCCCTCGGAACTATACACAGAATGTACTAACGAGAGGCAGAGCTAACACGGGATGAGGCGAAGACTAAATATAGCGGCTGACAGAGCTTTGCGGCGGTGGTTCGTGACGACCGTATGCTTATGAAAAATGTGGTCTGACAACTTTGAGTGACCATTATAGACAAAGTAATGATCAGTATGACATGAATTCTTTACAGTTTGCATACGATTTATTTAAGGATATCTATCGAATACAGAAAACATTTTTTTTCCGACATTTACTCACTTACTTTTGGAGTAGTCCTCTCTGTTCCGTAGACGCCTCAAGTGGCAATTGTCCGAGAGCTCCGCAAATGTGAGGAGCGGCGACGTGACCCCGGGGGCTCAAATCTCAATCACCCAGAGGTCAAGTGATCGTGAAGGTGCAAGCAATGATAAGCAATCGGCCGCCAGGTTAGAGCACTGCACTGGCATGCGACACGGAGGCCCAGTTCAGGTATGAACTCCGGGAATTAGCTTGGAAAAATAATTTGTTGGAGGGCTCAGATTTCAATCATTCAGAGGACAATTGAACGTGAAGGTGCAAGCAATGATAAGCAATCGGCCGGCAGGTTAAAGAACTGCACTGGCATGCGACATATCGCGGGTTGGAAGCTTATTTTTGTTATAAGAAATCGCATGCAGGAGAGCACAAATTGTAGAGACCAGTGGGATATATGTCCCTGACAATTATCTGAGGATACATACTAACATCCTCCTCACTCCGAAAAGGTGTTACTCCGTCGCGTGAGGGCATGATGAGGAGCAGGTCAGCAAAACAAAGACTTTCTTTTAGAAGCACATACAAGCAGGCGGTCATAGCTCAATGGTCAAAGCGTTTGATTTGCAAGCCAAAAGTCGTGGGTTCGATCCTCGACGAAGATTAAAAAAAAGTATTTTAAGTCGATTTCTGAGCTCTAAAATACCCCCGGTTGGTGTGAATTTGATCCATCACCCGTAAAATGTCAGTATTAGCCTATTAATTAAAATTGGTGGTAGACGAAAGTCGTCCCGTGAAGAACACCCATTCATAGTAAATTCCTGTAATAATAAAGGATGATGCGTGAATCTCGGGCTGTAGTCTATGACGTTGGCGGATCAACACTCAGCATGCAGCATTTAGCCATATACACCATGGTAAGCGTCATAGAATTCCACAGATGAGACACATTGTACTTCAGAAATGCATTGAATTGATAAAATTTGTAATGTTTCTGCAAGGAAAAAATAAATAAAATAAATAAATAAAATTGAAATCAAAATTACTCACAGAATCATCATCTGTCGGTATTCTCCTGTATGTGTTGACATAAAAAAAGATTCTTTATATTAACGATTAAACTTTACAAGCTTGTGGCCCGGACCTAGGCGCATCAGTAGGCCGAGCCACAATACAATATGCTCTCGCCGAAGGGCGGTAGGCAACTACCGATCTCCGCGCTCGGTATGGACAATCGCCCGAGCCACGAGGGTTGGTGTCTATAACTAATGCTAATATGGCGGACTCATCCCTGTCTGACAAGCGAACAGAAATAAAGACGAAAGATTGTATATCGAGATTTTCGTTACCAGTCAGCAAGGGTTATATCATGCTGATGTCAATACATTACATACGAGCGCTTCGCGGCATATCAGGAGCACCGCCGCAGAGAACAGGTTAAAAATCACTGTTAAGGTGCGCAGTTTTATGTCGACATAAAAAACGTTTCCAGGCTGAGAACTCAAACCAGGTTTAATGGCGTCGTTAAATCGCGAATAGCTCCAATAAAAAAATCATTGAAAAAACAATTTAATTCATTTTGATGTGCCCCTTCATTCCGATCAGAATTTACACAAAACAGACCTGATCTAGTAGATATTGTGGCTTTTGGGTTTAACCGTGTATGCCGAATTTCTTCTGACCAATATTTCGATCGCCATTTCAAGGGTCTTCATCAGGGTTGACTAAGTCATCAACCCTGAAGAAGACCCTTGACGAAGACTATATCGACTACATGTGATATCACCACAAATGAGAACTGTTCATTGCGCGGTGTTCTCCTGTATGCATGCAAATGGAATGTTTTTAAACTTGTATTATTTATAAAAAAACATTTTATCGCTAGTATTGTTATGATTAATAGTAATTGACAAGTAAATTATTGAATATAAACGATAGTTATTCGATAAGTAATAATAAAGATTTTAAATAAACGATCATAACATTGCCATGCATATTTTAAGTAAAAACATCATAGACACGCCAACGACAATAGAACTTTGTGAGATTAAGCAACATCGTACGCTGACTAAAACATGGATGGGTCACTGCACGCTACTATTTCTCTTTTTCGTGTCAGCGACGTCGAATATTTTCGGCCCAATATTTGTCAAATAAAAGTCACCCATCGTGCTATGGAGAGATCCATGCTCTGAGTGTCGCTAAAAGATAGAATCCGAAACGAGGGAATACGCAGAAGAACTCAAGTAGTGGAGGCTACCCAACGAATATGCACACTCAAGTGGCAATGGGCAGGACATATTTGTCGAAGAGACCACGGCCGATGGGGAAGAAAAGAGAACTGGCAAACGAAGCATTGGCCGACCTCCTACAAGATGGACTGACGATATAAGAAGCGGGAGTGACCTGGATGCGGAAGGCGGAGGATCGAAGAGGATGGAGACTCACGCGGGAGGCTCACGTTCAACAGTGGACGAACACAGGCTGATGATGATGATGAATTATATTTGTCAACATGATGTCCCTTGTGCTGCCCAGCATTAGGTCTTGATGTGCAGCTAGTCGGGCATTCGCTTGGTGAAAAATAAACCACTCCCTGTTCCGTCCTGTTTGACAAATAAACGCGAATTGTGAAACAAAAACAAGTTTTTTGTATTGTGAACCTGATCCTGCATCCTGTCATCCAGTAAATCGATATCAAACTTTGAGAGGAGGATATCAACATCAATGGGACGGTTTGTTGATTGCTTTACGCATTTTTCGGCGCATAAGACTTTGCGTCTTACGTTTGGTGACTAATGGACTGAATACCGGTATTTCTATCTCTTTAGTGTATACCAAATCACTGAATATTCCCAGAATCTATAACAACATCAAAAGAACAAACTGAAATGTTGCCAAAAAAATGCGATTTTAAATGTCAATTAGGATTTATTATTTTCGTTTTTTCGTAGCTGTTGAATTTTTTCCAGATATTTTTTAAATGAATCGGTGACACATCGTCATTCCGTATATCTGCTCACTAACTGGAGTAGTGCCGGTTTTAGGGGGTGAGCTAGGGGCGCCAAGGGCAATCTATTTCATAAATATTGATATCCTCCTCTTCCATTTAAGACATCGATTAACTGGAGGAAGGATGCAGGATCAGGTTCACAATACAAACACTTGTTTCTGTTTCACATATTACACGTTTATTTATCAATAACGTCGCCCGTTATAGGGACGCCCTTAGGGGCTCCTATAACGATGGCGGGCGCGTTGCAACTGACTGCCCGCTCTGACATCTCGGCGGTGCCAACCGCCAAGATGTCAGTTGTACCAACTGGCAATGGGCCAACTGTCATAACAATTATTTCAGCGTATGCAAACACCGTTTAACATTATATAATTAAACTAACATTCGATGTAGATGTCAGGCAAGCGAACAAAAATAAGAGACAAAAGATCGTTTGCCGAGGATTTACGGCATCGGCCGTAAGGAGCTATATCAAGCTAATATCAATATATATTTTTTAAATACATACAATATGGGGCGCCAGAAAAAAAATTGCCCTAGGGCGCCGCAGGGTCTAGAGCCGGCACCGAACTGGAACACATGGCAGTCACAAAATGCCGCCTAAAAATTATGTCGCCTCGTTCAAGGTTTGCTCTACATCCTATATATAGTTTACAACGGTCTTGCTGTATAGTTACAGCCCAGAGAGGTATTTTATGCATTTACAGCATTTTTTTAAATGTAAACACATACAGGAGAATACCGACAGATGATGATAATGATTCTGAAGTTTCGTCAGTGAATTATATGACACTTACCATTCTACATATGGATAAGCGCTGCATGTGGAGTGTTGATCCGCCAGCGTCATAGACTACAGACCGATATTCACGCATCATCCGTATTATTACGGGAATTCACTATGAATGGGTGGTGTTTCGGGACGATTTTCGTCTACCACCAATTTTGAATAATAGAATATGACTGGCATTTTACAGGTGAGGGATCAAATTCACTCCAACCGGCGGTATTTATAGAGCTTAGAAATCGATGCTTTTTTTTCTTTTAATCTCTGTCGGGGATCGAACCTATGACCTTCGGTTTGGCAAGCAAACGCTTCAACCACTAAGCTATGCCCGTCGGCATAGCTTACTTACTTTATAAGTACTGAATTCTCTATTATAAGATAATTATCGTGTCAATTAATTCACAGTCAATTCTCAATTTGGCCAGCGGGTATAGCTCAGTGGTCAAAGCGTTTACTTTGCTAGCCAAAAGTCGTGGGTTTGATCCCCGAGGGAGATTAAAAAAAAGCGTTTTTAAAATAGCCGTCGTAGCCTATTAATTAAAATTGGTTTTAATAAAAATAAATTTAAAAAAGACGCTTGTTCTTTCTCTGAGAATTATTTTGAATGTTTTTACATTAAGAAAAAGAAACTGAGTTAATAAAATGAAAACAGACATACGTGGAAAAGCAGCAAAATGTAAAGTGCCGTGTCTTTATTATATTAGAAATTCAAAGAAAAATATCCAATACTACAGCCACAAAACTTATTTCCTAGAAGCATTACAGTACTGGGCATTACGAGATTAAGCCGCTACTGGGAAAATGTAATTAGTCCGGCCATTACTAGATATATGTGACAGTAGGAACATATCATTCAGCTCGTACTACTAGGAATTGTTGTTACTACTCAATGCCCATCAAAGAGACGACTCCAACGTATTATTCTTCCAAACAAATTCGTGGAGCTTGTGCCTGAACTGGGCCTCCCTTGCGTGGAATACATCAAGTATTTAATATCATAGAAATGTATTTTTTTTATTTCTATGTTAACACATACAGGAGAATACTAACCGATGGTGATAGTAATTCTGCAGTTTCATCTGTGGAATTCTATGACGCTTGCCATGGTGCATGTGGCTGAGCGCTGCATGTGGAGTGTTGATCCGCCAACGTCCTAGACTACAGCCCGAGATTCACGCATCATCCTTTAATATTACAGGAATGAATGGGTGGTCTTTACGGGACGACTTTCGTCTACCACCAATTTTATTTAATAGGCTACGACTGGCATTTTACGGGTGAGGAATCAAAACCAACCGAGGCATTTAAAAAGCTTAGAAAAGGATTACAATTTATTTTTAATCTCCGTCGGTGATCGAACCAACGACCTTTGGCTTGCAAACCAAACGTCTATAATTGTTTAATATTAAAAATAATCTTTTTTAATTTTACTTTAAGTTTAATTCACATTTTCTTTATTTTTAAATTAACAATTTTTCATACCAAAGCTTTCATAAGACTTTCATTTCAATATACAGACTTTGAGACTTGCGCTTCTCTGGTTCCGAGCATTGCACGGCTCGCTCTCATAATACGATATTATTTTTTGCCCCGGGGAGACTTTGAAAGGACGTAATAGAAATAATAATGTAATCAAAAAGGGACTTCTTCAGGCAACATGGAAAGAAAACAAAAGTTTTTTTTCTCCTGTGGAGAAAGAATATTTCAAATAATTAATTTCTCTATTACGCTGTATTGTTTTGGGACCTATTCGTGATCATATATATATAATAAGAAATTGGTAAATGTCATCATCTTTTCATTTTCACTCTCGTAACTGGAGCATATTACAATTAGGTATAAAGCCGGTCTCGCATCCAATAAACTAGGTGTATTATTTATATCACTGAGGTATTTCAACGAAAAACATCATATTCTTTTATTTAAAGGACAAATCCGCCCTATCCTTGAATACGGCAGTCACCTTTGGGTTGGAAACACAAAATACCTTCTAAATTTGATTGACTCAGTTCAAAGAAGACCAAATCGTTAATAAATGATGAGCAATGACAGTCTTACGTCTAACCTGCAATCAATGAAACACTGACGTAAGATTGGTTCTTTCAATCTTTTCTACCGTTATTACCATGATCGCTGCTCTTCGGAACTTAAAGAACTAATTCCTCCTGCACCCACCCACAACCGAGTGAATGTGATGTGAATCGACCAAAAACTGTCAGTTTCCAAATATCCTTCTTAAATGCCACCGGTAAGCATTGGAATGCTCTTTCAGCGTCTGTATTTCCTCCTTCAAACAATGTGAATCTCTTCTACAAACAGATAAATATACACTTGCAACCCACACAAAAACGTAAATACAACACACGTTTCCCGCTCGTAGCGTCCAGCCTCGCTAGCTGAGCGTCATAGAGTACACTTGTCTCACCAGTTGTGCTCTCGTGTATGTGATTACACAAAAATGTGAATGCCATATTCTCCAATTAGAGGAACGGACATGGCAATGAAGATGATGAGGATAATACAGGCGCCGTTTAAATGATACAAATTTATTTGATCGAAACTGACTTCTAATGTTTACATACTAAATATTATTTATTACATGGAGGCCGGCGGGTATATTTCAATGGTCAAAGCGTTTGCTTTGCAAGCCAAAGGTCGTGAGTTCGATCCCCAATGGAGATTAAAAAAAATAATTTAATCGATTTCTGAGCTCTAAAATACCCCGGTAGGTGTGAATTCGATCCCTCACCCGTAAAATGGCAGTCATAGCCTATTAATTCAAAATGGTGGCAGACGAAAGTCGTCCCGTGAAGACGACTCATTCATAGTAAATTCCTGTAATAATAAGGATGATGCGTGTATCTCGGGCTGCAGTCTATGACGTTGGCGGATCAACACTCCACGTGCAGAGCTTATCCATATGCACCATGGTAAGCGTCATAGAATACCACAGATGAGACTTCAAAAAATTGCTATTACCATCTGTATGTATTCTCCAGTATTCGTTTACATAAAAAAAATAAAGACGTTCGCTTTGTAAAAAGCTTTCAAAATGACATTTCTGTGATAATATTAAATACTAGATGTATTCCACTCAAGGGAGGCCCAGTTCAGAAACGACATCCAGGAATTTTTTTGGAAGATTAATTTGTTGGAGTCGTCTCTTTGATGAGCATTGGGTAGTATCATTTACATAAAAAAAAAAACACGGAAAATGTGTTTTTATTTTAACCTTTTAACGGCCGTAGTTCATATAAGTGAATTATTTAGTATTTGTGTACGTGATTGATGAGTTTTCCCTTTATGCTCGCGCACCATTGTTCACTTTTCCCCATTGTCGCCATTCGAGGGCTCGTTCACACAAAACAAACAATTTTATTATTCACAGCCGAACAATATTTCGCAATTATCGATTTATTTACTTTAAAGGTTTTTTTGTCACCTTTATTAGTTCTACGAGTACCTTCTATTGGTGTTAAAGAGGGTCTTTCAAACATAAATTTTGTTAAATACAGTGAAACCTCTATACAGTGGAACCTCTCATAACAAGCATAATTCGTTCCAGAATCTTGCTCGTTATGTTAAACACTCGTTAAGCGAAATTAATTTTCCCATATAAATCAATGTAAAACACGATAATGCGTTCCAGGCGAAACATTTTACTTAGGGATTATTCTAATAAAATGACATGCTTATAAATTGTTGAAGATCGTAACAACCTGGATAAAACATTTTGAAAAATCGAAACTACCTTATTATTGATTAATTTATGACAAACAATTGATTATTTTTTACTAGAAAGCTGTCTAGAGACATTAGTTTTAGCCGACTCTTTAAAATTTGGTGAACATGCGACACAGCGTTATCATTGAATAAGTTTACAGCACGCATAGTCACCTCCTTATTAGGATGATGCTTCTCAATGTGCGATGAAACAGTTTCCCGTGCTTTCAGAATTTCTCTTATTGCGACAGAATATTGTTGCTCTGCTACTTCCTCTTCCTCCAAACTCTCCAAAGTAAAAATAATTACAAATAACATCTGAACACAAATTTAGAAAAATGTTTGTTCTCGTGCATCACTAACGTGCTAACAGTACGAGTGCTAAACACAGACTGACGCAATGACGCAGAAGTCCCGGCTCACAAGTGCGTCATACGTTATGTGACTTACCCTTTCTGCGTTACTCGTTATGCGAAATGTCGCTCGTTAAGGGAGCAATTTATTCACATTTTTTTTGCTTGCTATGCGAATTACTCGTTATGAGAGGTTCCACTGTACAGTGGAACCTCTATCTATCGTTTTTAAATACACATATTTGAGAGCGAATCTATTATTTGGGCTTCTCACTAGTATAAATATAACTTCATGTTGGAGAGAGTTCAGAAGAGATTTTTGAGGTTTCTTTACATGAGGATGTATGGATATTATCCGTGGCTGTACCCATCTAACTTTATACGGGGTATGTTGGGATACAATGAGTTGAGAACTAGAAGAGATGTGTGCTTGAGTGTGCATTTCTTTCGGCTAGTGCGCGGCGTGTTCAGAAATCCTGATGTTTTGTTGGAAATCGGCTTGTTTGTACCTGACAATTATTTAAGGATAAGCAGGCTCTGCTTGTTTGTTCTTCCTAGAGGTAATACTAACCAGCCAGAGACTGTGCCTCTTGGGAGAATGATCAGACTGTTCAACCATATCGCCTCGAATATTGATATATTCCACATGAGAGAAGCCCAGTTTCGACATGAGCTCCACGAATTTATTTATCAAAGTAATTTCGTGGAGTCTTCTGTTTAGCGAGCTCCGGGACTTTTTAATGATTGTTGTTAATAATCATAAATAACTATATTTATAAATTGTTTGTATTATATCTTATTTCAGGATCGTATTAAATAACATGTGTAATGTTTCTGAAAGAAATAAAAAAAAAATGAAATTGAAAAAAAAATGAAAAGGTAACTCAAGAATGGCAATGAACCCGGCGTCACGACGTAGTAGACATGTAAAATATTCAAATTCTTTAGAAATCATCGGTTTTGATTGACCATGCCTGAACACAGGCTGAGCGTGACAACATGCACAAATGGATTATTCAATGAAATAATGAAACAACCATTCCAATTAATATTCACCGTTTTTAGTTCATGATTTAATTTTTCAAAACAAAAAATACGAATGCCTCGACTAATTTAAAGCGGGCGTGATTTGATATGCAAGGGAGCAATGATAAAACCACGTTTTATGCGCGGTTCTCGTTAAATCACCAAGTAAATATTGGATATATATAATCGTGTCGGAAACAACAGGGTCAGATCCCGTCTGCCCAGAAGTGGGCGACGTCGATGGCGATACTCCCGGCCATCATCAGGTCTTCCTGGGTGCAGCTACTCGGAGACAGCGCACACTCCAGAAGGTGTGAGGGGGTCTGCTCCACGCCGCAGTCACATTCAGTCGGTCCGCTGTAAAACTGCCAGGCTTTTGTGTCCTCGTCTTGCATACTGCGCTCCGAAGTATGTTAAGAGACCTCCATATATTCCACCCCTGGTCGTGTCCAGGGGCTAGGTCGTCTTTCGGGGCAACCCAAGTATTCCCCTCAGTTGCGCTTCTCCGCAGGGTGGCCTCAGGTATCACCAGTTCCGTTGTCGACTGTAGGAAACTTCTTCTTGATTTGAGCCGTGTGGTTATCTTTTGATATCCAAACATAGGGTTGAGTATCGTGGGTTGCTTTGGAGAGCTCTTTCTTATTATTGTATGAGGACCAAACATGATGTTGCTTGCCGCGTATCGTTGGATGATTAGAGCCACCTTTTAGGTACAAATATATATTTTTTGTATGTAAACACATACAGGAGAATACCGACAGATGGTGATAGTGATTCTGATGTTTCAACTGTGGAAGTCTACGATGATTACCATGCTGCATATGGCTAACCGCTGCATGTGGAGTGTTGATCCGCCAACGTCATAGACTACAGCCCGACATTCACGCGTCATCCTTATTATTAAATGATTTTTACTGTGAATGGGTGGTCTTCACGGGACGACTATCGTCTACCACCAATTTTAATAAATAAGCTATGACTGGCACTTTACGCGTGAGGGACCACATTCACACCAACCGGGGGTATTGATAGAGATCAGAAATCATTTTTTTTTAATCTTCGTCGGTATATAGAATCGTGATTATTTTCTTGGTGCATCAAACACTATGATGATGACCTGCTTTTTTGTTTTGCTATCGATATAAAATATTATAAAAAGTAGATAACAATAATATATATAAGTGTACGAAACAATGCATAAATCTTTGATAGATTACCATGCAAATGAAAGCGAAAGATTTTAGATTGCCGACTTATCTTATCGAATAATATCTTATAACCGGGGGTATTATAGAGCTTCTTTGGACCGGTTGCCTTGTACCTTCGCTCAGAGCACTGTCTCGTTATACAAGTAACGGGCTTTGGTGGGCAACACTAAACGTGGGTGTCAAAGTTCGCAGTTCAGGTGTCAAAGTTCGCAGTTCAGACGTTAAGATATTTTTGATATTTGGTATTTGAGAGCTCAGAATTAGTTTTTTTTAAATCACTGTCGGGGATTGAGCCCGCGACCTTCGGCATGCCAAGCAAACGCTTTAAACCAATGAGCTATACCCGCCGGCTTTCAACCAACATCAAAACACAAATCTTTAATTAATATCGCAGAACGAATGAAACATGACTTGCACCACTTTCATAATCATTGTCACATATATCGACACGGGAGAAAGAGATTCTACAGTTTCTTCTTTAACACCACAGGCAGGCTTTGTCTGTCGAAGAGACGACGGTCGATTGGGAAGAAAAGTATTGGAATGGCGCCCAAGAACTGGCAAACGAAGCTTGGCCGTCCCCCTGCAAGATGAACTGAATAAGAAGAATAGCGGGAGTGACCTGGATGCGAAAGGCGGAGGATCGAAGAGGATTGAGACTCTTGCGGGAGGCTTACGTTCAACAGCGCACGGATACAGGCTGATGATGATGAAAAAATAAACTGATACAAACAACAATAAGATGGTACTCAAATAAACTCGCTTCACCAGTAAATACACTGGCTATTGTGATTTTACAAGCAAGCAACAACAGCTACTGGACTAGATGCATTTCTGGTGCATGGAATACAGAATCAGGCGTTGCATGCGACTTAAAATAGTCATCGAGAGCATCTGGGAAAAGTTCAGGGAAGTCTCTTTAAATATTAGTACGGAATGTTTGAAGCTCTAGCGACGTCCATTCCGATAAATCTGTTATGAAACACGTGTTCTACATAACGTGGAAATCTATGGGTTAATAATGGATTTGCTGTAAATAGAATGCCCAGATTTCGATACACTGGACCACTGCTGATATTGCCACGTATATAATGTAAATGGAGCCAACATTATGGAGTGAGCAAACGTGCAAAACCAGATGATTCACTTATCTACCAAGAGACATGTTCGTTTTCTAGGCAATAAGTATTCTAGCATTGTATCATCATCAACCTGTGTCCGTCTACTGTTGAACGTACGACTCCCGCATGAATCCTCTTCGATCCTCCGCCATCCGCGTCCAGACTACTCCCGCTCTTCTTGTGATGTCTTCAGTTCATCTTGCAGGGAGTCGGTCAAAACTCAGTTTGCTAGTTCTTGGACGCCACTCTAATACTCTTCTTCCCCATCGACCATCATCTCTTCGTCAGATATGTTCTGCCCATTGCAACTTCAGTGTGCCTATTCGTTGAGTATCCTTCGCTACTTGAGTTCTTCTTCGGATATCCTCGTTTCGGATTATATCTTTAAGAGACACTCCTCTAATGGATCTCTCCATGGCACGTTAGGTGACATTTATTTTATGTGTAAGACCTGCTGTTAGATTCCACGACTCTGCGACATAAGTTAATACTGGTAGCATGCATTGGTTAAAGGCATTTTGGTAATTAGCATTTGCCCAAATGACATGTCATAATTTAGAAGATTTTGAAGGTTTCTAAAAGAGTATACTGCTATGTACTGTACTGTCATATGCATTTCTATAAATGTTCACACATTAGAGAAAACCTTTGATGTGCATAAGAAAGAAAGTGGGCGTCAGCATTGAGGAACTCCTTGTGGAACACCTGAGATTATCCTGATGATGATTTCTAGGAGAGAATACTTTTAAAGCTAGACTCTACCGACAAAAAGTGGCAAGGAGCGTCGGGGTGATCATCCGATCTGCTTAAAAACACTGATCATTGAACACGCAAATATTTATCTGATACTACAGCCGCAGTCCATGCAAGTTCGCGGGCACTTGCCCTGGAGGCTCCGGCAAACCATCTATGTTTCCATGTGGATACATGTGTTCTGGGACAAGGCATGGACAATCTGAGCTTACAGAACTGTTAAATGGAAATTTGCTCCAAATAAGGATCAAATATGGTAAAAAAAAATCTTTATAGACTATGCTGCTGTCTCTCAGTACCGGCTTTAGACCTTGCGGCGCCCTCGGGCATTTTTTTTCTAGCGTCTCAAATTGCTTATACTTAAAAAAAAAACTAAGACATATTAGTTGCCGTCGGCGCCCTTAGCTTATCCGACGCCCCGGGGCACCGACCCACTTCGCCAACCCCTTAAACCGGCACTGCTGTCTTCATAACCATGACTTTTCGCAAAATGAAGCAAATCATTCGACTTGAACGTATCCATATTGGTCAAAAAGAACACGTGTGTGTTATTCTATCTATTTTAAGCCGCGTTAGAAACACTTAGAAGTAGAAACAGTTACAATTTTAAAATCATTTCCCACCTCTCGTACGAAACGGTTTGAATTCCTCGCCTAACTAATTATGTGATTTATTGTTTACGGAGCAAAACACTTCAGTTCCACTATAAAAATATGCAGAAGAATACCGAAAGACGGCAATGGAGATATTTCATAAGGGAATATATATATATATATATATAATCGTGTCGGAAACAACGGGGTCAGATCCTGTCGTCGATGGCGTTACTCCCGGCCATCATCAGGTCCTCCTGGAGCTACTCGGACACAGCGCACACTCCAGAAGGTGTGACAGGGTCTGCTCCGCGCCGCAGTTAACTGCGAATTATATGACGCTTTGGTAAATCGATGATTTCTTCTACAATTTAATATTTACTCCTACACTGCTACTGGACGGTACTAAGAGGGAACTAAGACATTTTTTTTCAATTCGATGTTTTTTTATTTCTTTCAGAAACATTACAAATTTTAATTGATACGATCCTGAAATAAGATAATACAAAAATAAACAATATATAAATATAGTGGCATTCTCCTCTCTAAGTTAGTAATTGAATAACCCCATTAGAACTGTGCAAAAACTTATCATTAAAGTGATATTGAAAAGGCCTCCCACCTACCCAACAGAAAGCCTATACAATAAATTCAAAGTGCCAACGGTAGATACACTATACCAAAAATACACTATCTTACAGACTATTAAAGAAAGGAGAATTGAAAACTGGTACACTTGTCATTCTGCTAGGTATATGTACAACTTATTAATACCAAAATTTAACACACAACATGCAAAAAATGGTTACAAATATAACGGAATAGTTAATTTTAACAATCTTCCTCGGGAAATAAAAGAGATCAGCGATATTAAAATATTGATTGAAAAGGTGAAACAGTACTTTAAAAGAATTACGAACAGAACCGACGTCACTGCATAACAAATTGAAATAATGAAATGTACCAAAAATGTATTAATTAATTATATATATGTACATTAAATTTAATTCAACATATAGTATATTAAATCTTTAATCATATATATGTTAGTTCTATATCAAAATCATGTAAATGTATAAATATGTAATACTCTGTATAATTATATAAAACTGTAAAATAACATAGATGAATCCCACGCCACACAAGATCTTATCTTTAAGTGGTGTGGTAAGCGAATGTAAAAAAAAAAAAAAAGAGAAAAAAAAAAAAAAGATTGGAATGTAAATTACTATGTAAAAATGTATCTTTTTATATTTAATTAAATAAAAAAAAAAAAAAAAAAATGCGTGGTGGCAGAATGAGGAGCAGATTAACAACACAAAGAATTTTTCTGAAGCACATTGACATGTATATTTCGATAACTTTACAAACTTCTGGTTCGGACCACAGCATTCAGGCCGGGACAACCACAATATGACCTTGCTGCTGTGACTGAGCACCGGGCGCCGCGGTCGGTGACACCCAGCGCCGCAAGTGGCGATCTATGTAACTAGTCCTCCTAATGGCATTACAAAATGACAACACATGCGTGTCCGATGAGCGAACGAAAATAAGAGACGAAAGATTGTATAAGATCGAGGTTTTCGAAACCAGTCAGCAAGGGCTATATCATGGTGATCGATGTCAATAGGTACTTATGATTAAGTATTAAAGAAAAATAAAACAATAAAGACAAGCAACAGAAAGTCCCAATGCTCATCAAACAGACGACTCCAACAAATTCGTTGAGCTCGTGTCTGAGCTGGGCCTCCCTTACGTGGAATATATCAACACCCGAAGCGATGTGATTTAACAGTCTGATCCCTCTCCCAAGAGGCATAATCTTTGGCAGATATGTCGTTATCCTTAGATAATTATCAGGGACATATAAACCGATTTCCAACAAAATTTCAGGATTCCCGAGCACTCCACGCAACAGCCGGAAGAAATGAATATCTAAGCACACATCCCCTCTAGTCTTCAACTCAATGTAACCCAATATACCTTGTGACATCAGCATCATATAGCCCTTGCTGACCGGTACCGAAAAATTCGATATACAAACATTCGTCTCTTATTTCTGTTCGCTTGTCGTACATGTATGTGTCGCAATATTGGCATTTCGGACAAGTCCGGTCACGGGAGTGACGCAAGTTATAGAGATCACCACTTACGGCGCTCGGTGTTACCGACCACGACGCGGTGTCAAGTCAGTCAGTTGTCCCCCGACCGTGTCGAGAGTCCGATTGAGGTTGGCCCGGCCTGAATGCTGTGAGTAGGTCCGGGCCAGAAGTTTGTAAAGTTATCGAAATATACCTGTATATGTCAATGTACTTCAGAATGGTCATACAGAAGAATTCTCGGAATTGCCTGGAGAGACCACGTCACGAACAATGAGGTTCTCAGAATAATTAAGGAAGATAGGCAACTAATAAGAACCATCTCAGAGAGGCGAGCCCGATGGATTGGTCACATCATGCGCCACGATGGTCTTCTTCACGATATTGTGGAGGGGATGGTTGAGGGTAGAAACTGTAGAGGGCGCCCCAGACGGGAGTATTTGCAGCAAGTATTCGAGGACATGAATTGTAGTACTTATGCTGAGCTGAAAAGGGTTGCGGAGGACCAAGAGGAATGGAGATCGAGATGCAAGATTCTGTTGCTGCAAACCAATCCACCGGATTGATACTACGAAGAAGACTTCAGAATAAGTCTTTGTGTTGTTAATCTGCTCCTCATCCTGCCACCACTGAACTCTTTAGATTATCGGATGATTATTCCGACGCTCTTGATCCGATTCAATCTTCGCGTGACAAAAGTCAATTTGTTTGAAAATAATTTAACGTTCCGTGAATATCGAACCCTCGACCTCTCGCATGGTAGTCGAACGCTTTAACCTGTCACATAACCTCGGCAAGTTCCAGGATTTGAGGCGGGAACCATCGACACTACAAAATCTGTTTAACGTCAATTTCAAAGGAGGGATCTATCGAGCAAAAACGGCTGAAGACCAAAAATTTATTTCGGAAAAAATATACGTCTAGTGACATTTTTTTTCTCTTTTTTTATGTAAACACATACATGAGAATACCGACAGATGGTCATAGTAATTCTGAAGTCTCATCTGTGGAATTCTATGACGCTTACCATGTTACATATGGTGAAGCGCTGCATGTGGAGTGTTGATCCGCCAACGTCATAGACTACAGCCCGACATTCACGCATCATCCTTATTAATACAGAAATTTACTATGAACGGGCGGTCTTCGCGAGACGACTTTCGTCTACCACTAATTTTAATTAATACGCTATGACTGGCATTTTACGGATGAGGGATCAAATTGACACCAACCGGGGGTATTTAATATTTAACCGGGATTAAATTATTTTTTTATCTCCGTCGGGGATCGAATCCACAACCTTTGGCTTGCAAAGCAAACGCTTTGACCATTGAGCTTTACCCGCCGGCTTGTCGATAACATATGATTTTCAGATCAGCGATCTTTGACAAGTTATATTATTTTTCATTGTTTGGTATTTTTTTCATTTTAATATCAAATATCTCCTTGATATTTCTGAATATACATATTTGCTAATGAATTAAGTAATTCAAGTTTATTGCCGGGGGGCATAGTCCAGTGGTAAAAGCGTTTAACATTCAGGCACCGTCGGTTCAAAACCCGACCAAGCATGATTAAAAAAAAAAAAAAACTTAGCTCTACATATGTCTCCAGTAGGGTTGAGTCACCCAAAAATAACTTCTTAGGTTTTCACGGCCAGATTTGATATTGTGGCTTTTGGGTTTAGCCGTGTGTGGCGAATTTCTTCTTTCCGATATTTCGACCGCCATTGCAGGGGTCTTCTTCAGACGAAATATCGGAAAGAAGTAATTCGCCACACACGGCTAAACCCAAAAGCCACAATATTGAGTCACCCTTAAGAACAAAAAAATGTCCAGGGCCCTCGGAAACGTCGGGCTCATCATCCAATCTCCTTAAAAGAACCCTGATTATCGAATACCCAAATATTTCTCTGCTACTACAGCTACAGTCTTTGCAAGTTAGCGGCCTTTTGCTCTGGAGGCTCCCGGCAACCATCTATGTTCTTTATTTATTTATTTATTACACAAAACTGTAGTTCCAAGATACAAAATGAGAGACAGAGCATACATACATTAATATAAAATACAAACATAGGATAGTAAACTATAAAAGTTACATAAAATAAGAAGAAGACGACGCGTGTCAGAGATCACATAGATCTAGGAAGACAATACCACCGACAAAAGAGGAAAAGGATGTAAGAAAAGGATCGAGGTGTGCTGGTAGACCATTTAGGAGCGCCATTGCCATTGTACTAAATTGAGTGCTCGAGGCTCCACAAGTATCAACTGGGATCAAAAACAATGGATGCATACGAGCACGGGTGTACTTATCTGGAACATAGAATTAAAACATTCAAAAATCCCAGGGTTGTGAATTGTACCGCGAAAAAGAAGGAAAGAATGTTTGAGAGCAGCAATTTTTCTCCGGGACTCTTACGAATGGAAAGAAGGCATCCCTCGAAGAAAAAGAATGTTCGGAATTGATTGAATTGAATGGATTCTTGTGGATCTCCGGGTATATAGGTGTTCTGGGACAAGGCATAGACAATCTGAGCTTACAGAACTGTGAAACGGCTTTTTGAGGTGACATAAACTACAATATGGAGCACAAATGGTAAAAAAAGGTGAACACTCTTTGTTCACATACTTCTAATCGTTATACAGGAAAACGTTTATATAGGGTCCGCCATCTAACGTTTTTTTTTCAACTAGTGCTTATTTCGTGAATGGTAACACTTAGCTCATGTCCGATTTGACAGATAATTAGTTTTATTCTTCCGCTGAACGAATATGGTTGTCTATACGCTTGAACAACGCTGGGAAATATTGCGACATTACTTTGAAAATCAGGCCATTTTTCTTCGAAAATGAGCAAGGAGTGGCCGTTACATGCGAAGAGCTGAAGAAGCTCTAATTATACGACAAACCGCAGTCTTCAAGTATTCAAATAAACAGTGCTGAACGTGATCCATATTAAAACAAGGTATTTATATATACTGACATCAGCACGATGTATCCCTTGCCGACTGGTACCGAAAACCTCGTTATACAATCTTTCGTCTCTTATTTTGTGTTCCCTTGCCCGCTCACCGGTGTGTAAATGATAGACACCGCCGGGGGCGCGGGCGAGAGCCCGATCACGAGCGCGTCAGTTATGTGTTGACGATCGAGAAGGTCGCATTACGGCCGGCGGCATGTCATTCCGCTTGGCCGGAAGCGTGTAAAGTTTTAACGTAAATATGATCAATGAGCTGCTAAAAGAAAGTCTTTGTTTGCTGACCTGTTCCTCATCCTGACATCACGCGACGGAGTAACACCTTCTTGAAAGAGAGGAGGATGTTAATACATATATTTTTGCGTATATAACCTTTTCAAATGATCGATTTAATGCTCTTCGTGTGTGTAAACACTAATGAGAATAGTATAACCTGCATTGGTATGTGTGTGTGAAGTGCGTGTGTATTTTCAAGCATCAAGGCAACACATTCAAGCCTTTATAGAGTATTTGTTTATTTATTTTTTGCGAAGATCTTACACGTGTAAACAGAGATTTTACACGTGTTAGCAATTTAAGATATCCTCTGCCTGCCTCAACAAAACACTATGTGCTGTTTTTTCTTTTTTTATGTAAACACATACATGAGAATACCGACAGATGGTGATAGTAATTCCGAAGTTTCATCTGTGGAATTCTATGACGCTAACCATGGTGTATATGGCTAAGCGCTGCATGTGGAGTGTTGATCCGCCAACGTCATAGACTACAGCCCGACATTGACGCATCATCCTTATTATTATAGGAATTTACTATGAATGGGTGGTCTACAACCAATTTTAATTAATAGGCTATGACTGGTATTTTACGGGTAAGGGATAAAATTCACACAAACTGGGGGTAGTTTAGAGCTCATAAATCGATTAAAAAAAATATTTTTTTAAATCTCCGTCGGGGATCGAACTTAGGACCTTTAGCTTGCAAAGCAAACACTTTGACCATTGAGCTATACCCGCCGAAATATAAATTAAATATTTAAAATTATATTCCAAGAAAATATATATACCCTGGCTATTTAACATAATAAATCATATTTATTAGAATTTGACCTTAAATAAAATTGCGCAATATCTTTAAACTATGGCGTTTAAACCAATGCGTCTTCCCAGTATTAACTTATGACGCAGAGACGATGAATCTAACAGCATGTCTTAGACATAAAATAAGGGGCATGTAACATAATATGGAGATCAATGTTCAGAGTGTCTCTAAAAGATAGAATCCGAAACGAGAATATCCGAAGAAAATTTGTAGTAGTGGAGGCTACACAACGAATAGGCACACTCAAGTGGCAATGTGACATATCTGTCGAAGAGGCGACGGTCGATGGGGAAGAAAAGTGTTGGAGTGGCGTCTAAGAACTGATAAACGCTGACCGACCTCCCGCAAGACAGACTGACGACATAAGAATAATAGCGGGAGTATCCTGGATGCCGAGGGTGAAGGATCGAGAAGGACGGAGACTCATTCGGGAGGCCTACGTTTACCAGTGGACAGACACATTAATCGTGTATGGATTCGTGATTGATTCGGCAAGTGTAAGGCGAGTTTGTCGGTTGTGGGTGGGTGCAGGAGAAATAAGTTATTTAACCCTTTCATTACGGCTCGGTTTGAATACAAATTATACTGTCAATTTTAACTAGTGTTTGAAGCATAAATGTACTTATCTGGTTTATTTTCATATATCACATTGGTTCTTGTATCTTTTAGCTATCAGATGATGCATAAAAAACTATTCTAAGAAAGTATTAAACGATATATCACGTCAAACGATGTCAACGGTCGGGGAATCTTATGACGGCATATGCCGACAACCGATGCGAAAGGGTTAAGTTCCGAAGAGCAGCGACCGTGGTAATAACGGTAGAAAAGACTAAGTGAACCAATCTTACACCTGTGTTCCATTGATTGCAGGTTGGACGTAAAAGTGTTAATGTTTATCAAACGAATAGCTCTTCTTCTTGACCGTCTGTCGGTATTCTCCTCTAAGTGTTTTACATTTAAAAAATATCTCATGTCTATACACATAGCCTGGGCTTCATAATCAACACAATGAAAGTGTATCTGTCTGTTTTATAAACAAATCATTAATTCAATTAAAATTATCAATTTATAAATGATAATAATCAAGATAAATAGGACTTGATAGGACAAGATAAACAAATCATATCGAGCACTATATATACAGTGACATCAGCATGATGAAGATAGCCCTTGCTGACTGCTACCGAAAACCTTGATACAAATCTTTCGTCTCTTATTTCTGTTCGCTTGTCGAACTTGTATGTGTCATCGTACAACAAACCTGCCAGAGACTATGCCTCTTGGGAGAGGGGTCAGACTGTTTAACCAAATCGCCTCAGATGTTGATATATTTCACGTAAGAGAGGCCCAATTCAGACAAGAACTCCAAGAGTTTCTTTGGAGGAATAATTGGTTGGCGTCGTCTGTTTGATGAGCATTGGGACATTCTGTTGCTTTTCTTTATTGCATTGTTCTTAGTATTTAATCATGAGTACCCATGTTTGTATATATTGTATTTTTTATTTAATTATTATTGTAATTCAGAAATTAATTGAGTTGATAAAATTTGTAATGTTTCTGCAAGGAAAAATAAATAAATTTAAAAATTAAAAAAAAAAATTAATGCCGTTAGGAATAGTTACGTAGATCGCCACTTGCGGCGCTGGGCGACATCCCATCACGAGCGCGCTCAGTCGTGAGTCAAGTCCCGATCGACCGCGGCGAAAGTAACGCCATGTTACGGTCGATCGGGGAAACCAAGTCTTTATCGAAAATATATTATATAGGTATATCAATGTGCTTCTTAAAAAGTCTGTGTGTTGTTAATCTGCTCCTCGTACTTCCACCACGGAAAAATATCTAGATGTAAATATTTAGACTTTTTGATATGCTCCATCTTGTGAGTGGATGCGGAATAATGATGATGATGATGAATGCGTTTCACTTGTAACGTGACGATCTCCGAGGCTGGAATGCCTCGCATGCGATCAGAAAGTGTCCCCTTGCTGTGCGATGCCAGAGAGATGCAGAGCAAGTGTGACGACCAGCAGCTTTCTAGCGACCATCACTGACGCCTGACACATGCGATGGATACCATCGAAGAATCCATTCTGCAATGTCAAACACCATTCACAGGTGGCGCAAAATTAATCATTCAACGGTCTTCTTCTTCGTGTCAGCGACGTCAAATTATTTTTTCCCAATATCTGGCAACATTGATAGCTTGTGGTTTGCCCAGCATTAGGTCCTGAGATGTGCAGCTTGTTGGGCACACGGAGCAGCATCTTAAGTGTGAGGCGGTCTGCAGGTCTCCACAGTCGCACAAGAGCTGGAGTCTCTCATTTTCAAGGTCGGATGTGAGAGGTTGTGTGGATCGCAGAAAGCTGCTTTCAGCCTCCCTGGCTGAGCGTCATAGAGAGCACTGGTCTTGACCGAGTGTGCTCTCCTGCATGCGATTACATAAAAAAATAGTAAAAAAAAGACACAATTATTCCACGCTCTTGGCGGAGTATAGCACTTTATTGTTGAATGCGTACGACGCCATTTGCAAAAATTATAACATTTTCCAAGAGGGTGATTAATTTTTACACTTTCAACATTCCACTAACCATCCAGAGACGAGCGTGACCGTATGGTCACAGTGAACACTATTGTCTATTTATCCCTACTCCGGTCCTATTTCTACCTGAACATTGAATATTTCACTCACTTTCGGTTAAGAAGTGTCTCCACCACAGTCATTCTGCAGCCGCGGCAACGGAAATAGTTACAAAGCACCCTTGTAAGTTATTTTATTTCGGGTTGAATTTTTTTTCTACAAAATGCATGCTTCAAAAAAGTGAACACATTTTTCAATATTCTTAAAAATGATTTACGTAATTTTTACTAATTCATTTCGTATAACAATATGTTGATCTAAGAAGGTAATATCATCAATATTTTAAAATATTTTCGGTGTAGTTAGTATTTCAACCTCAAAGGCTAACCAAGGTTAGAATCCACAAAAAAAATATATACCAAATAAGTAGTCAATGGTTAGGACTAGCGTGATCATACGGTCACATAGCTTTTCTACAAGAAAGCATCGTGTATTTTTTTTAAATTATTTTTGCTAGATGAAGAAAACTACATGCTGATAAAATATAGCTTAAAACTTTAGTTTTTATCAACAACAAAAACTTTGAAGGGTTAAAATATAGTGAATTTAAATATTAATTTACAAATATCCAATTGGAAGTCATCAATGATCAATACCTTCTAGAATAATTAGCAATGTGGCGTTGTAATAATTTATCTAATTGATAGCGGCCGTTTTGGAGGCCGCCGGCCGCAGCACTGGAAGGTTCTAATCGCCGACCTAGAGTGCAACGAGGAATGCGGTGCAGCGGTTGTGTGTTGCTAATCTCGCGGCCTTGCGCAGGTCTGAGCCCCGCCGTCCCTGCACTTGCGCATGACCTAGCACATTGCATCACAGCCAACACGGCGACTACAGCGTCCGATAGATTATGTCGATCGGCAAAGCGTCACGCACAGAGAATATCGCAGTACGTCACATAGGACTAAGCTAGAAGAAAACTATTTGGATATACGTCTTACAAGCATTTACTGAACATGTAATACGAGTATAAGCCGGGCAGCATAGACCAGTTGTTAGCCCTTTACGTGCGGAATAAGATTTCATAAAAAGTCACGAAATAAGTAAATTAGTTGATGAAAAATAAAGTTGAATATTTAAGGACGATTTTTTAATGGTCAGTGCTGCATTTACAGGTATATCCACCATCAGAACTAAATTAAATAAATCCATTATTATTTTTTATAAAGGGCAAAATTGAAACATGTGTAGAATGACCCACAACTCAATTCATTCATCATCATCAGCCTGTGTCCGTCCACTGTTGAACGTAGGCCTCCTGCATGAGTCTCCATCCTCTTCGATCCTCCGCTATTCTTCTTATATCGTCAGTCCATCTTGTAGGGGTCAGCCAATGCTTCGTTTGCCAGTTCTTGGGCGCCATTCCAATACTTTTCTTCCCCATCGACCGTCGTCTCTTCGACAGATATGTCCTGCCCATTGCCATTCAATATAGTGTTCTATCTTTTAGGGATAAATCCGCATCACGCACTGAATTTTATGGGACGTTGTTTTTACATATCGTAAAAAAAAAATGAATAAGGAGTGTCGTAATACGAAACAAAATTATATTCAATATAGTATTCGGATAAATCCGCATCTCGCACTGAAGCGACGTGTTTTTGTTCAGGGCGTGGGATAAATCCGCACCTCGCACTTAAGAGCAGTGCAAGTTGGTGCGGATATATCAGCACCTCGCACGTAAAGGGTTAAAGCGTTTTTTTGACATTCAGACGCTATCGGTTGAAATCCCGAACAAGCTTGATTTTTTAAAAATCATTTAAATAAATCTAAGTTCTCTCTTTACATGCCCCCGGTAGGGTTGAGCCACCCCTTAAAGACAAAATAAAAAATTCAATCGTCGGGCTGATTTCCGTTCTCACCCAAATATTTCTCTGGTACTACAGCCGCAGTCAATTCAAGCTCGCGGCCTCTTGCCCTGAAGACTCCTGGGAACTATCTATGTTTCCATTTTTTGACCTTCGGGTATACAGGTGTTCTGGGACAAGGCAAGACAGGACAACTTGAACTTACAGCACTGTGAAACGACAATTTGTGGTATCCATGTGCTCTGATGATCTGTGATATATATTTCATGAATTCGTTTTGTAAAAACCTTCTCTGACCCGTCCTGTTTTTAGAAACTCAGATGGGGACCCATTACTGGACGCAAAAAGCTACTTGAGAGTATTTAAATATTAATATGATTTTTTTTTCAATATTCTAAAATTTTATAGATCATTGACTGTATTACAATATTATTAGTAATTAAATATACACATACTATACATCAAATTCTTCATACGCATCAATTCATTCAGAAAAATATCAACAGAAGACGGATGCGAACCGCGAGCCTTGGAACCACCTTTGCTCAGGTCTTTATATGCCGCCTAGCCCTCTCGACAATTTCTCTGTCTGAGCTGACACTCTTTAGAAGATGTATTTACACCATTGTTATCATCTTATAACGATAGATGTCTCTATAGTACATGATAACAATGGTATAAATAAAAATAAAAAGCTACTTGTTATAGAGTGGCTGAAGGCCTTCCCGTGATTCTAGGTGCATCAGTTAGATGTCTAATAGATCTCAGTCTAAGGCTGCAAAGTTAGCTTAACTCCATGGATTAAGTGAACATTAAATAATAAACGACTGGTGTAAATCTGACACAGATAATTAGTGTGTAATTAGCATCGACGTAATGGGTTCTTATCGGCGGCTAAACGTCGTATAATTAATTCGCCTGGCTAATGACACGTGACGGAAGCTTTCCTAATTAAAGCTGTAGATAAGCCGCTCAAGAGCAGCATTTACCACATTACAATAATTTACAACATTAGTGGCGAAGATAATGCTGAATCGATTAAGATTATAAAAGCATACATAAAATGTACAAAGTATTAAAATGCAATTAAAGGCAATGAAGGTGAAAGAATTTGAAGAAAAACTACATACTAAATAAGCGTAATAAAATAACCATACCTGTCTGGGACAAGTATTACAAATAGGACGAAATAACTTCAAGACATGCTCTACGACATCAATGAAGGGTCGAACAAAATCGGTCTGAAAATGAACATGGATAAAACTAAAGCCACGATATATAGTAACATTTCCCAGACTATTGACCCTATTTCCATTGGAGGAACACAAATAGAGGTTGTAAACGACTATGCCTATCTGGGACAGGTAGTACAGCTAGGGCGAAATAACTTCTCAAAATAAATCGACAGGCGTATACAACTGGGATGGGCAGCATTTAGAAAACTTAGTACATTTTTACAGCGAAATTACCGCAATGTCTTAAAACTAAGGCGTTTAACCAATGCGTCCTCCCTGTATTAACTTATGGCGCAGAGACGTGGAATCTAACAGCAGGTCTTACGCATAAAATAAAGGTCACCTAACGTGCTATTGGAAACGTGCTATCTAAACGATGGAAAAAAGGATTTTTAATCGATTTACGAGCTCTAAAATACTCCCGGTTGGTGTGAATTTGATCCATCACCCGTAAAATGCCAGTCATAGCCTATTTATTAAAATTGGTGGTGGACGAGAGTCGTCCCGTGAAGACCACCCATTCATAGTAAATTCCTGTAATAATAAAGGATGATGCGTGAATCTTGAGCTGTAGTCTATGAAGTTGGCGGATCCTGCGCTGATCCGCCAACTTCTTAGACTAGCTATATGCACCGTGGTAAGCTGCATAGAATTCCACAGATAAAACATCAGAATTACTATCACCATCTGTCGGTACTCTCCTGTATGAGTTTACATAAAAAGGATAGAATCCAAAATGAAAATATCCGAAGAATAACTGAAGTAATGGAGGCTACCCAACGAATAAACACACTCAAGTGGCAACGTGACATATCTGTCGAAGAGTTATCGGTCGATGGGAAAGTTTAAATGTTGGAGTATCGTCTAAGAATTGACAAACGGAACGTTAGCTGACCCTCTGCAAGATGGACTGAAGACATCAGAAGAATAGCGCGAGTAGCCTGGATGCGGAGGATCGAAAAGGATGGAGAATCATGCTGCTGCTGCTGATAATGATGATAAACGTGGATGGAATCTAACAGCAATTCTTACACATAAAATAAAGATCACCCAACGTGATATTGAGAGATCCACGAGAGGAGTGTCTCTAAAAGATAGAATCCGAAACTACGATATCCGAAGAAGAGCTCAAGTAATGGAGGCTACTCAACGAACAGTCGCACTCAAGTGGCAATGTCTGGGAAATATGACTATTTATCATGGCTTTAGTTTTGTCCATGTTTATTTTCAGACCAATTTTGTTCGACGCTTCATTGAGGACGCAGAGCATGTCTTGAAGCTTTGACTCTGTTGACATTATATAAAGGGTCCGCCAAATAACTTTTTTTTTTTTGAAAATGGGGCGCAAAACATCGAGTGTAGCTTCGGCTGTGTGGCACGTAGCGCCGTCCTGTTGAAACCAAATGTTGCCAATATCCTCCTCTTCAATTGTTGTGAACAAAAATGGCCCCGATAACGATCGCCATTGACTGTAACGGCCACTCCTTGCTCATTTTCGAAGAAAAATGGCCTGATTTTCAAAGTAATGTCGCAATATTTCTCAGCGTTGTTCAAGCGTATACACAACCATATTCGTTCAGCGGAAGGATAAAACTAATTATCTGTCAAATCAGACATGAGCTAAGTGTTACCATTCACGAAATAAGCACTAGTTGAAAAAAAAACGTTAGATGGCGGACCCTATAGTATGACATAAGACCTAGTTGTGGTGTTTTGTCCGGAAGCAGGTTTGCGCAAATTGTTGTTTGGAGTCTGTATTGAGCAGCTGGTCGGCAAACTGGCTAATGAGGAAGGAAACCGACGATTGGACAATGACCACGTGGTGAAGATTGTGTCGGGCAGTGCAGTCAGTGGCGGGTACGTAGCGCGGAAACGTGAAACGTGTAGAAACATTGCAAAAAAAAGAAAGAACAATAAAATTGTATATAAAAATATAAATGGTTCACGATGACCTTCAGGACGCGAGCCTGGGGAGTTAACGATACTACACCTATAATATAGGAGGCTTATTTTGTGTTTTTTTAATATTCTACGTGTCAGCGACGTCAAATTGTTTTCGCCTAATATCTGGCAACATCGATGGTCCATGCTGCCGAGCATTCTTCTTGATGTGACTAGTCAGGCACATGGGGCAGTATCTTAGGTGTGAGGGGGTTTCGGTTCAGGGATTTCCAGGTTCGCCATTCAAGGTTCTTGCCAGTTGGGAGGCTTTTTTTAAGAGTAATGAAATCTTCTGATGCGTTTTGTTGCCAGAGCTAGAGTCCCTCAGTTTCAGCGCCGGATTGAGAGTGAGAGGTTGTGTGAATCTTACAATTTTTTTAAGAAGATTAGATAACAATCCCGGATAATAGCAAAGCGTAGACGATTTGGTTCAAAGAGCGGTTAAACTAGCCTACGACACGAAGTACGCAAAAGGCAGTGACCCATCCATTTTTTGGTATGCGGTCAGTGTTGCTTAAATTCTGTGTTCTAACGAAAAACGCGCTTACAGTGTAGTTTGCCGGTGGGTATTGCTCAATGGTCAAATAGTTTGCTCTGCAAGCCAAAGATCGTGGGTTCGATCCCCGACGGAGATTTAAAAAAAAAAATAATCGATCATGAGTTCTAAAATACCCTAGGTAGGTGTGAATTTGATCCCTCATCCGTAAAATGCCAGTCATAGCCTATTAATTAAAATTGGTTTGTCCCGTGAAGACCACCAATGCCGGCGGTCATAACTCAATGGTAAAGCATTTGCTTTGCAAGCCAAAGGTTGTGGGTACGATCCCCGACGGAGATTAAAAAAAAAAAAAAAGAGGATTTTTAATCGATTTCTGAGCTCTAAAATACCCCGGTTGGTGTGAATTTGATCCATCACCCGTAAAATGTCAGTCATAGCCTATCAATTAAAATTGGTGGTAGACGAAAGTCGTCCCGTGAAGACCACCCATTCATAGTAGATTCCTGTAATAATAAAGGATGATGCGTGAATCTCGGGCTGTAGTCTATGACGTTAGCGGATCAACACTCCACATGCAGCGTTTAGCCATATACACCATGGTAAGCGTCATAGAATTCCACAGATAAGACAAAAAAATATATATACTATCACCATCTGTCGGTATTCTCCTGTATGTATTTACATAAAAAAAAAACTAATAGTTAATTCCTGTAATAATAAGGATGGTGCGCGATTCTCAGGCTGTAGTCTATGAAGTTTGCGGATCAACACTCCACGCAGAGCTTAGCCAATATGAATCATGGTAAGCGTTATATAATTCCACAGATGAGACTTCAGAATTACTATCACCATCTATCGGTATTCCCCTGTATGTTTACATAAAAAAAAAACTATTGTCGTTGGTAATCAGCACACAATGACAACGTTATCCGCCCACCTGCTTCGCAGACAAAGCATTGTTTTAATTAAAGTAATTAATCTTTTGATAAAGTATGATAAGAATTGAGATAAATATTGAGAACTTTGATTTCTCACATTCCGGTATTTCAACACAAGTCTTATTGTTTATCAAAACGAATTGCTCTTCTTTGAACTGAGTTAATTAAATTTTTAAGGTATTTTAGGGCTCCAACCCAAAGGTGACTGCCGTATTCAAGGATAAGGCGGATTTGTCATTTATATAAAAGAAGAAGTTGTTTATCGTTGAAATACCTCAGTGATCTATATATAATACACCTAGTTTTTCGGAAGCGAGACCGGCTTCATACTTAATTCACTCGTAATATTTGACATTATTCGAGATTGATAATCCAAGCATGTTGATGGAGCTTGCTTTTGGAAGAGAACAACCGTTGAAAGATGCAGGCTTCTTGGTGGAGAAAGTGCATGATTGGGTTATGGAAATGTTGAAACTGACGAGGTTGAGGTCGCCCCATCGTGAAACCCTTTCAAGAGACATGTTCATCTTCTCCACCAGAGATTCCCTAGCAGCAGATAGTTCCGAGCTTGCTTTTGGAAGAGAAGAATCCGCCGGGATCTGTGCAAAGAATGTACTCGTCAGAGCTGCGGAGGACGGAGCTGACATGGAATGAGGCGAAGACAATGACGATAGCTAGTACTATACACATAACGTATCCGCTTGTGTTCGTCAACAACTCCCCTTCGTTTTCCTAGAAATTTGCTGTTAAGCGCGAAGTTTTTGAAATACCCTTGCCTTTATAATACGAGTATTTAATGGTGTCACGAACTGTCGTCCCTAGACAATTCATTCCTACACTCATCGGTTACGACGTGAGGCGCACTGGACGTCTGGTGCGCGGAACATTCGGTCCCCGGACAACTGGTGCACTGGCTGTCTCGCTAACCTAAGTTATTTCGTCATCGAGACATATGAATCTCTGGACTCTGCGATAACTGTACGAATACTCACTCTTTTACATTTCACTGTGAAGGAACAGAGTGGGAGTGAGCCACTTCGGCAACTTCCACGACTAGCGGCAGTTGCTTTCGAGCTTGAAACCAGAGGCGCGCGGGACAACTGGTGCATTAGATGTCTCGCTGACCTAAACTAAGGATTTGACCAGTGATCGTAGAGTCCAGAGGTCTCGCTAAAGAAATAACTTATGTTACGTTATTCAATTCAATTCTTTATTTACTTCAATAACATTACAAAATATTTTACATTTTACGTTAGGTTAGGTTAGCGAGACATCCATTGCACCAGTTGTCCAGTACGCCGCACGTTGTTACCGATAAGTCGTTGAACGAATTGTCTGGGGACGAAATACGGCGGTACCGTATTTGATATACATTCTCGTAAAATAACGCAGGATATAAACACTGCTTTACATTTTCTCAAGAAGGAACCAAAGCGAGTATAGAATTCCTGTTAAAGTATGTTTAGACGTCACGACTAAACTATGCTTTTGAAGTGCTTGTCTTTGTATTTTATAAGCATTTAAAACACGGCTCAACCCAAAAGCCACGCATCCCAACCTCTCTGATATAATACGCAAATAAAAAATATCAAAAATTCAAAAATTGAAACATAAAACGAGATGTCTTATATTTGTACTGTCAACCGTGCTTCTATAACGTTTTCATGAGATCCAATGATTAGTCTGATGCCTGGACCATTTCGTTCTGAGAGACGACTTAACCCAAAATAACGATATAGAAGGTAAGGCAGCAGTTTCTGTAAAAAAATTTAAAATTATGTAAGCACATACAGGAGAATATTACTTTAGGGCTCCGCAAGCAACTTGCCAAAACACTTGTTTGGAGCATCTTAATGTACGGCTGTGAGACATGGTGCTTTTCTGAAAGTGATAAAAAAGACTAGAGGCCTTTGAGATGTGGTCGTACAGAAGAATTCTCGGAATTTCCTGGAGAGACCACGTCACGAACAATGAGGTTCTCAGGATAATCAAGGAAGATAGGCACCTAATAAGAACCATCTCAGAGAGGCGAGCCCGATGGATTGGTCACATCATGCGCCACGATGGTCTTCTTCACGATATTGTGGAGGGGATGGTTGAGGGTAGAAACTGTAGAGAGCGCCCTAGACGGGAGTATTTACAGCAAGTATTCGAGGACATGAATTGTAGCGCTTATGCTGAGCTGAAAAGGGTTGCGGAGGACCGAGAGGAATGGAGATCGAGATGCAAGATTCTGTTGCTGCAAACCAATCCACCGGATTGATACTACGAAGAAAGATACAGGAGAATACCGACAGATGATGATAGTAAGTCTCATCTGTGGAATTCTACGACTCTTACCATCGTGCATATGGCTAAGCGCTGCATGTGGAATGTTTATCCGCCAACGCCATAGACTACAGCCCGAGATTCACGCATCATCCTTATTATTACAGGAATCTACTATCAATGGGTGGTCTTCACGGGACGACTTTCGTCTTCCACTAATTTTGATTAATATGCTATGACCGGCATTTTACGGGTGAGGGAACAAATTCACACCGACCGAGGGCATTTTAAAGCTTAGAAATTTACTAAAAAAAAAATTTTTTAATCTTCGTCGGGGATCTAACCCACGACCTTTGGCTTGCAAAGTAAACGCTTTGAACATTGAGCTACACCCACCGGCAATTTATTACCTTTTTACGATAATTATCATAATCCAATATTCGCTCCCTAACTGGAGCATATGGCATTCACGAGCCCCAGCCACAAAGCTGTCAGCCACCATTTTCTTCGCTAGTTAGCTCCACATCCCGCAGCTCCGCCGAGTACATTCTATGTTAAGTTCCTGACGGCCTTCCAGAACGGCGCAAGCTCTGGGGCTTGAGGATAAGGCAGCCAGGTCCACCTTCGCTTGTGCACTTGCTTGTGAATGTAAGTAAGATATTTTACAAGTGTGGTGTGTTGGGTTGGATAAGTGATGTGGCAGCGACTTGTGGTGGCCATACGCACGTGCCACGAGCGGAAGTGACGCAACAAGAGACGCCGTGACACGTGATCTGTTACGGAAATGCCGAATTGTCAATTGGCCTATTAATTAAAACGCTCGCTCAGTAAATGTGTGATATTGCTACAGCGTGAGAATCACTAAATAACGATGTGACCATCCAACATATGTACACCGCGGCCGGCGGTCATAGCTCAATGGTCAAAGCGTTTGCTTTGCAAGCCAAAGGTCGTGGGTTCGATCCCCGACGGAGATAAAAAAAAAAGTTTTTTAATCGATTTATGAGCTCTAAAATACCCCCGGTTTGTGTGAATTTGACCCCTCACCTGTAAAATGTCAGTCGCAGCCTATTAATCAAAATTGGTGGTAGACGAAAGTCGTCCCGTGAAGACCACCCATTCATGGTAAATTCTTGTAATAATAAGGATGGTGCGTGAATCTCGGGCCGTAGTCTATGGCGTTGGCGAATGAACACTCCACATGTAGCGCTTAGCCATATGCACCATGATTAGCGTCATGGAATTCCACAAATGAGACTACAGATTTACTATTACCTATACTATTACTATAAAAAATAAAATAAGCTTTATGCAACCTTACCTTCAAAATAAGCAAGTTGTTCCATGGAAATTTAAAACATTTCGAGTGTTTAGTTAGAAGTTGAGTTGTGGTAAAGACCCCAGTACGACATATCTGCCACTACAATACAGCAATGTGTGATCAGTCGGAGCAAATATCGTCTGCTCGGGGCAACGGCTGCACTGAACACCGGTCAAAGACGATGGAAACTTTTTGTCATCGAATTTCTTAAAGAAACAATGCATTTTAAGGAAAATGATTGCATATTCTGTAAATTATTTCATATTCGACCTTCAGTGTGGGAAGCAAACGCTGTACTACTGAGCCGTACACATTTTTTTTTTCTTACAGAAACATTACAATTTCTTAGTATTTGAACAACTCAATTCGTTTCTGAAGTACAATAATAATTAATAATAAAATAATTACAATACATACAAATACAGGTACTTATGATTAAGTACTAAGAACAAAGCAAGAAAGACAAGCAACAGAAAGTCCCAATGCTCATCAAACATAGGACTCCAACAAATTATTCTTCCAAAGAAACTCGTGGAGTTCATGTCTGAATTGGGCCTCCCTTTCGTGATATATATCAACATCCGAGGCGATTTGGTTAACCTCTCCTCCCCGGTGATGTCTATCGACTACACATTGCTTGTAATAACTTAAATATCTGTGTAAATATAATACACACAGGGTTCAGATTTTAGGTATTCCTCCTTAATACATTTACGTGTTGAAAAAAATATATATATTTATAATAATAGGCACTCATCGGGAGCAGGAAATATTTTTCTAAAATCCGGAATAAATTCACCACTACAATCAAGACGCGTCAACTGTCATGTATTCATTCGACCTGTCGGAAGCGTGTGCAAAAATAAAATTAAAAAATACCCAGATGCGTCGGCATCTATACTCCTCACTCTCGCTGACGTACTAATATGAGTGAGCGAGACGGGAAACCGCAGTTGGTCGGCTAGTTCGAAATGATATCGATGCGCGTCGGCTCATCGAAATGTCGACAGGCTAAGTAGTGTTAGTAGCTCTCGGAAGTTCACGCGACAAGGTGCGTCTGGCCGTTTGAGGTCTTCGTCTGATGTTTTTCATGTTTTTAGCTATTAAATGTCAATTATTACTGTTTATTGACATCAACTATTATAAAATTAAGCGATATCTTTGAATATTTTCATTTTTTCGAATTTCTACTCATTTTATTCACTTTAAATCAGAATGTGTAACGAGTACACACCATCGGAACGCGCGGAAGTTTTTAACATAGTAAGGCGAGGGTTAAACAGTCTGATCCCTCTCCCAAGAGGCATAGTCTCTGGCAGGTCAGTGTCACTCTTTGGGAGAGCGAACAATCTGCGCCTCCTTATTCGCAGATATTTATCGGTTATGATAATTGTATAATAGTGTCGCAGACTGAGAGGACATCTTCATTCTAAAATACATAGCGACCACAGTTCACCATATAGTACTTAAACTCGGGAAACTATTTTTCTCGCAATTCAATTAACGGGCAGCAATTATTAAGCAAACAGTCAGTAATAAATGCCTAAAAGAGAAAAGTAAAAAATAATAATTTGCCTGGAAATTATTAACGAATGGTAATTACTAATAGGTTAGGTTTTCATTTTATGGGTTAATTATTCATTAATTTTACATTTTTTTACCAATATTTAATATATTACTACCATTTAAATGTTATAACTGACCACATTAACTAATTTAAAAATATATAAAAGCAGTAAGTATGTATTGTTATAATCGTTAGGCTTCCTTAAAAACTAGATAGATCAATTCCCCACTTTATTGGACATTAGATAAAATGCTCGACCGCTTGCTTCGGCTGTCCTTGACTAACTACTTACAAAACTGTCTCTCTACATCGTGTGTACCTTCAATGCATCACGTTTGTTGTAAATATTTAAGATATATATATATACTATATTATTGTTGAAAAAAATAATTTTTATTCAGTGACACCATCTCATGAATATCTCCCAAAGTATCGAAAAATATCGAACTTTTTTGGATTGTTAAAATTGTAAAATATTCATAGATTGTGAGAAAATCGGAATTGATTTTGAAATACATCTTTCGAATATTGCGAAGCGCCCACAGATGGGCTTACGGCGATCTTCGGGTTAAAAGACTTGTCGTTTACTCCAAATAAAGTGCGGTGTCCCCAAGAGAGTATAATACATAACTGAGTGGTATTTTACTATGCAGTGGAACATCAGGATGCTGAGCTAAATGTAAATATCGATAATAAGTGGATTTGGGATGTCATATGTTCTGTTTAGAAAAATTATGCCTATAAAATTATGCTATGTAACCAATTTATATATATTTTTTCTAGATTCTACTTCATATTTCAAGTAAAATACAGCTGTTATGTACACCTCTAGTCACACTCTCATGTTAGAGCATATGATAACACTTTAAAGCATTTTAAAATCAATTATTATCGTTAGATTTACTGTTAAAACAGTAAAAATATCGTTTCGCGCATTTTCTGACAAGCTATAATGTACCGACGAAACGACATTTACAAGAACATAAATTAATATTTTGGAAAAACCAGTCCTTGGGATAATTGACTCTAATATAACCTAACCTAGCTCAAACAAATATCTTTGGATTAGAAAACATGCTAATATGTGGTCATTTTTTCTTCGATTTTGATGTCAATGTCATTAATGGTGTGTAAAAAATGTACTCAAGAATACTCTAATATTAATGACTTTATGAAGATTGATCCACTAAAGCGAATGATTACTAAAATATTTCTTAGTTTAAGTATATAACCTCCACAATTGAGTCCTTTCGGGCGCCAAATACGCACATTAACCTCAAATCAGATATTCATACAAATATTTCACCAAATGTCATTTAGGACGACTAGAGATAGCGGAGGAACACTTCAGTGAAGTATTTTAATCTTTAAAACGTTTTAAAAAATCAATACACGTTTTATACAATTAAAACTATCACATAATTGTCAGACAGTGGTCTTGAATATCATTTATCAATGTTAGATTAGCATTTCACGAATAGAAATGACATTTTACACACTTTTATTCCTACTTTTGACAGTAGGAATAAACGCGACTAACGAATGACTTTTTTTTGACGTAAACGAATAATGTGGGAAAACCAGTCACTGTGCATTTAATTGAAGTACACCTAAATTAAAACAATTAATTTCGGATCAGAAAAAATACTTTTTTGTAAGGAAATTTAGATCGCGAATCTTTAGCTGTCAAAGTTGCTATAAAATGTGTGAAAAACGTAATTTTTAATAATAATATAGTTGATTTTGTTATGAAAAACGTTACAAACGAACATGACCTAATCATATATAATATATTTTCAATATATTTAGTCATTTTAATAAGTTTGTAGACGTTTTTACGCTATGATCCCCTGGGACAACTCCACTATCGCTAAAGCGTCCAGTAATCTTTAAAAAAAAAGGTAAAAAGGATGTTGGGCTTTGAGAATGTTATAAGCGAAGATAAATGAGCGATAAATACTCACAGTCATCAGAATGGTGGATCACTCTTTGCTACACATCACTCACAAACACAACAACAAACACAGCACTAATAATTTGATGATACCGGAGAAGAATAACACTACGGCACTGACACTTAAACACTGAGGTTCGCGATGCGTGCAACCGGGATGAGAGTGTGAAAATGAAGGTAGGAGAAGGTTATGTTGTTGGTGGACGCGTATTTGAGAAAGCACTCCGCGTTGTGGGCAACGTTGACAGCTAGTTAAGTATATCTGAGCTCGCGACGAAGCAGACAAAGTGACATAACTCCAGCTCCTTGACTGTTTGTGTGGCGAGTGTTGTGCGGCGGTTGTCAGCCAAGTGACGCAAGCGCGTTATAAACGAGGCTCCATGCAAAAAGCACGGCAAGACACATCATGCCCGCCGGCAGATATAGCTTAGTGGTTAAAGCATGTCCATACCAAACCAAAAGTGGTTGGTTTAATCCCCGACGGAGATTAAAAAATATATTTTTAAACGATTCTTATGATCTGTAAATACCCCCGGTTGGTTATGTTAAAATTGCTCTTCCTTTAACACCACTTCAAATCTCGTATTGCCGAGAAAATCCCTACAATAATTGTTGTGTTATTTAGACATATATCATCAAAAAATAACAATAATTACAAATGATTAAAAAATTCCAGATGATATAATAGTATAGAAGCACGGGTCGTCAACCTGGTCCGTACCGCCCACTAGTGGGCGATACGGGCTTCCGTGGTGGGCGATTTTTGTAGATTTTCAAATCTCCTAAATTCCTTCTAGAATTTCTTCCAACCCAAATACTGAATTGAAATATAGTGAGGTTAGTGGGCGGTAGGGAAATTTTACCATGAAAAATAGGCAAAAGTGGGTGCTTGTCATAGAAAGGTTGACGACCCCTGGTATAGAGTAATGTACCATTGTTTGAAGTGATGATAATTAATTTTTGTATTGATTTACGCCAAAATTTATATTTATATATCTTTAATATTATCATATGAACCCACCATTGTTGAATGGTAATTAGGACTGGTCTGATGCCTAAAATCCTTACACACAAAGTATTTCATCAGAACACAAAAGTATTAATTGACTTATTCCCTATAAAGTAAAATGTTTTTTTGTTTAACGTGGTTGTTGCATGTGCCCTGTCATCACAAAAGTAAACACGGCGGTGGCTCTGCAGAGACATCTGTGGGAGCGAGCAAGCTCCAGCAGAATTCTTCTTTATTGGCAAGGCTGATATGAGTGAACGACGCGCCGCCACGGAAAAAAATAATACCTTTTATATACATAGTAGGTATTATTGTTTCATATATAAACTTATTAACAAAACAATCACAAATATGTTGTTTCATTCATAAAATGTAAAAATACCTAAAACCCATAAATTTACCTGTTTTCATATTTGTAAAATGTAAATTTTTTTTCTTTTAGACAAATATATATATTTGATGACATTTTTAGAGTAAAACATATTTTTTAATACCGCTTTTCTAAAACTTTACTCATCTAAGACCCTGATTCCTTCTGACTGTCTATTTAGGCTATTGGTGACATAGATGAAATAATTATTTTGTTAAATTGAGGCCCCCTATAACGATAGGTATCTTAGATTCAGAGTCAGCTGTCAAATTGTTTCAATAACATTTTATTGTCTGTGACAAATATCTTAACCTAAAATGAAGCAAGACGATTGAATGAGTATTTTGTTTGTTATTTGAATGAATAATTAGTTATTTGTCACAATGGTGCTTCTCCGGGACGCCAGAAAGGCGTGGAAGTCGCTCAACGGCGTGTTTTGTATCTACAAGCCTGCGAATGTCGGTGTGACAGCCGTCAGGAAGACTATCATAGGGAATATCTGTAAAGGTAAATACTTTTATTATTAAATTCGCTAACCCTAGCTTTAATTGTATTACTAAAACCAAATTTTCAACCTTACATCTTTAAGACGTGATGCTTACTGTTTTTGTAAAACTTAGTAAAGTTAGTTATTAAACTGTAGCTAAAACTTAATATAACCAAAAGCAACTTATAAATGATGGGTATCATTCTTTAATAGAGTTTCTTATTTTTTTTTAATTCTATTTTGACAGCAATATATACTCTTCTTTATCCTAGCCATTTCCCATCATCTGGGGTCGGCTTTTCTTGTGCACATTCGCCATGTCTGTCTGTCCTGCGTTGCATTCTCGGTCAAACCCAGGGCTTTCAGATCCTTGTTTTTACAGTCGCTTTATAATGTGTGTGTGAAAGAAGAATTTTACCAAATGCTTAAACATGAACATGTGTGATCTTCTTCTTCGTGTCAGTGATGTCAAATTATTTATGCCCAGTGTCTGGCAACATCGATAGCCGGTGTGTTGCCCAGCATTAGGTCTTGAAATGTGCGGCTTGTTGGGCACATGGAGCAGGGTCTTAGGTGTGAGGCGGTCTGCAGGTCTCCACAGTCACACAATAGTGACTCTCTCAAGATTCTCGCCAGTTGGGAGGGCTTTCTTTGGAGTAATGAAATCCTCTGATGCGACTTGTTGCCAGAGCTGGAGTCTCTCATTTTCATGGCTGGATGTGAGGTTGTGTGGATCTCAGAAAGCTGCTTCGCGACTTCAGTCTGGGTGTTGGGGGTATCTGATTATACCATGTGCCCAATGCTGGGTAGCACGCGGGCCATTGATGTTGTCCTGATATTGGGCGGAAACAATTTGTCATCGGTGATACGAAGAAGAAGATTTTCAATGAATATTTTGATTTGATTTTGAATGAGAACTTTATCCTTGTGTGTTTCAGGTCTGAACGAGCTGGAGGTGCGCGACGTGCAGCCTCACGTGCAGATCAGCGGCGCCACCAATGCACCATTGTCTGTGTCCGTGTTGCCCGACCTGGCCGACCATCCCCTGGTTGTGGGACCGCGCTACCAACCGCAGGATGTTAAAACCAGCTTCGGGACACACCTCGGCTACCACTCTAGCGGCGTTTTCTGTAAGCGGCTTCTGCCACGGTATTGTGGCTTTTGGGTTTAGCCGTGTGCGGCGCATTATTTAGTACCAATATTTTGACTGCCATTGTCGGGGTCTTCTTCAGGGTTGACGACTTTGTGACGGTCGAAATATTGGTACTAGAGAATTTGCCACACACGGCTAAGCCCAAAAGCCACAATACTAAATCTGGTCATGAAAACCTACGAAGTTAAATAAGCATCTGCCACAACGCCACTTCCCTCACGACCCTCTCGTATACGCGTATATTCGTAATTACCAGTTTAGAGGTTAACCTTTTAACTGCCGGCTGGTACATATATGGCGGTACCAGCACGCCGCGAATTTTATGAGATAAATAAAACCTTCTAAACATATCCTTATTGAAAGTGTAATAAAGTTTATTTATAAAACTTACCAAATAAATGAAGAGCGCGCCAGTCGTGCAGTCATTTATCCATAATCATAAAATTAATTGTTTATTGTGCATTGTTGATTGTTCATTTAAAACGGCGCGTCTTAAGACGTAATATTTGTATGAGCGGCGCTCCATTCACAGAAAATTATGCGTCTTAAGACGCTTTTGGCAGTTAAAGGGTTAAAGTCAATTTGATGTTGAAATTAATAATTAATATGATAAAATGTTTAGGAACATTTTTTTAGATATCAATATTTAGTATATACATTGAAACCTCTCATAACGAGTAATTCACATAATAAGTAAAAAAAACTGGAAAAAATGGCTCCCTTAACGAGCGACATTTCGCATAACGAGTGATGCAGAAAGGGGAAGTCACATAACGTATGACGCACTTGTGATCTAGGACTTATGCGTCATTGCGTCACTCTGTGTTTAGCAATCATACCGTTAGCATGTTAGTGTCGCATGTTATCACACATTTTTCTAAACTTATGTTCAGACATTATTTGTATATATTTTTTGGAGATTTTGTAGAGCAAAAATCTTCTGACGCAAGAGAAATGCTGAAAGCATGGGAAACTCTTTCATCGTACATTGAGAAGCATCATCCTAATAAGGAGGTGGCTATGCGTGCTACAAACTTATTCAATGATAACGCTGTGTCACATTTTCACCAAATTTTAAAGAGTTGGCTAAAACAAATGTCTCTAGACAGCTTTCTAGTAAAGAAGAATTAATTATTTGTCATAAATTTATAAATAATAAGCTAGTTTCGATTTTTAAAAATGTTTTCATCCAGGTTGTTACGATCTTTAACAATATATAAGCAAGTAGTTTTAATTTAAAAAACGTTAAAGAAAATATATATATTGCATGGAATGCACATTATAGTGTTTTACATTGATTCATATGGGAAAATTAGTTTCGCTTAACCTTTCCCCTGCCAGACCAATTGTGCAAGAAAGACCCCCATAGGCCAGCCGCTTTCAATGTCAGAAAAGTCATTTTAAAAATCGAATTATGTTATTTAATGTAAACTTACCAAATTTGGATGTTTTTCCTCCATTATAGACATCATTGATCAATCAGCCTGTGTCCAGGGTCCACTGTTGAACGATCTGGCGGCCTCCGTGGCCTGCATGAGTTTGGCTCCATCCTCTTAAGGATCCTCCGCGAGCAAGATTTTGGAACGAATTGTTATCCAGGACTGTATTATTATTATTATAAGTAATATTTTGTTTTTGCTAAATTATTATAACATCCTCCTCTCTTTAAAAGGTTGTTATTCAGTCACGTGGTGGCAGGATGAGGAGCAGATTAAAAACACAAAGACTTTTTGAAAGTCAAGTCAAAGAAAGATTGTATATCGAAGTTTTCAGTACCAGTCAGCAAGGGCTTTATCATGCTGATGTCAATTAGTACTTCTGAGATGTCTCGTATCTGGTGTAGCGAACTTGGATCGTTGGACGAGACATCTCGTGTCTGGCAGTGATTATGCTAAACACAGACGGATCGTTGAAGTCTCGAGTTCTGTTTGCAGTGATGGGCATCAACGGCGGCACGCGGCTGACGTACCAGCTGCACGTGGCGCGGCCCACCCGGGCATACAAGCTGTGCGGTGTGCTGGGCACCGCGACAGACACTTACTGTAGCGAGGGTCGCGTGGCAGAGCGCGCGGCACACCGGCACGTCACGCGCGCGCAGCTGGACAAGGTCACGGCCTACATGCAGTCAGCGCACCAGAAGAAGATGTACGAGTAAGTAATCTCAACAAAGTCATCAACCCTGAAGAAGACCCCTGCAATGGCGGTCGAAATATCGGATAGAAGAAATTCGCCGCACACGGCTAAACCCAAAAGCCACAATATCAAGTAATCTCTTGACTGACGACATTATCACATTGCGAGCGCGGTTCTAGTTCCATCATTACCGGTAGGTAAGCCTTCATTTTCCTGATAAATATACTTAAATTTTCCTATCTAGCAAAAATAATTTAAAAAATACAATCCTTTCATTAAATTACCATTCACATCATTAATCAGCTGGTATAGCTTAGTGGTTAGTGCTTGCATACCAAACCATCTTTTCTACTGTTTTAACACGGTAGGTGTGTTTTTTTTTATGTAAACGCATGCAGGGGAGCACACCCGGTCGAGACCAGTGCACTCTATAACTCTCAGCCAGGGTAAGAAAATAATCCGCTCTCTGATAGACAGTTTGGGTTCCGACCCAAACTGTCAACGGAGGACGCATTAAATAATTTACTACGCGTCATAGATGCTTCGCCTTTTAAATACTTCTTAGCTATATCACTTGACATTTCCGGTGCTTTTGAAAACACTTGGTGGCCTATGATCTTAACAAAACTTAAAGTTCGCCAAATTCCAGTAAACTTATTCAAAATTATTTTAAGTTAATTTTCCAACCGCCATGTGAAAATGTGTGCAGGTTGCGACCTGGAGAGTCGCTCCGTTGAAAGAGGTTGTCCGCAGGGATCAATTATAGGACCTTTCCTGTGGAATATCCTCTTTGACGACCTTTTAGAGTTGTCACTTCCAGGTAACAGCCACATTCAAGCATACGCCGACAACGCGATCCTTTTGATTCAGGGCAACACCAGAAGCATTCTTGAACGAGACTCTGCGCTGGCTCTCAACAAGCTGAGGTTCGCGCCGTAAAAGACTTTAAGGTGTTTAAATGCGATGTACAATGTACTTTCAAAAAGCACATTCTCTGTATGAATAAAAGGCTGCCATGCCCGCTTCCTCACCTGGTCATTATTCACAAAGCTAAACCATCGTTCCCCAGTATTCTCCCATAGCACTTGCACCATTCTTATTCTTCTTCGTGTCAGCGACGTCAAATTATTTCTGCCCAGTATCTGACAACATCGATAGCCCGTGTGTTGCCTAGCAGTAGGTCTTGAGGTGTGCAGCTTGTTGGGCACATGGAGCAGGATCTCAGGTGTGAGGCGGTCTGCAGGTCTCCGCAGTCGCACAATAGTGGCTCTCCCTGCCGAAGAATTCCCCACCGCTCGAGGTTGTCTTTTGTTCTACCAACTCCATAAAATGTATTGACTGTGTTGTTGCAGGTTGTCTGGCCTGGACATGCAGTCCCAGGCGGGCTATGAGCTGGCGTCCCATGGCCTCATCCGCCCCTCAGACGCCAAGATCCCTATTATCTATGGACTGAAGTGCGTTCACTTTGAGCCCCCCAACTTTATCATCGGTAAGTATTACAAGAAATACTTCTTCGCAGTATCAATCCGGTGGATTGGTTTGCAGCAACTGAATCTTGCATCTCGATCTCCACTCCTCTCAGTCCTCCGCAACCCTCTTCAGCTCAACATAAGAGCTACAACTCATGTCCTCGAACACTTGCTGCAAATACTCCCGTCTAGGGCACCTTCTACAGTTTCTACCCTCAACCATCCCCTCCACAATGTCGTGAAGAAGACCATCGTGGCGCATGATGTGATTGATCGCCTCTCTGAGATGGTTCTTACTAGGTGCCTATCTTCCTTGATTATCCTGAGAACCTCATTGTTCGTGACTATAGAAATACTAGTGTTAATACGTTTACTATAGGTGCACTGAAATACGCATTTATTTGCTACGCTATTCACATTCTTGAGATGTTTTTTTGTTTAAACACATAAGGAAAATACCAGCAGATAGTGAAAGTAAAGCTGAAGGCTCATCTGTGGATTCTATGACTCTTACTATGTTACATTACTGGTTAGGCGCTGCATTTTTGCCGGCGGGCATAACTCAATGGTTAAAGCGTTTGCTTGACTAGCCAAAGGTTGTGGGTTCGATCCCCGACAGAGATTAAAATAAAAAATATTTTTAATCGATTCCTTACATCTAAAATACCCCCCGGATGGTGGGAATTTGATTCCTCACCCGTAAAATGCCAGTCATAGCCTATTAATTAAAATTGGTTGTAGACGAAAGTCGTCCCGTGAAGACCACCCATTCATAGTAAATTCCTGTAATAATAAAGGATGATGCGAGAATTTCGGGCTGTAGTCTATGACGTTGGCGGATCAACACTCCACATTCAGCGCTTAGCCATATGCACCACTTCTGCGCGTCCGCCTGCAAGAGTGCAGACGCAAGTAATGACTCCTAACTGATGTTCGCCATTCTGCAGAATACATTTCCCAACCTTATATTTTCTTATCCATTCCACCGTATTTCGTAGTTAGCAAGGTGTTACCAAAGAAGGCAATTCGAGACTTTGTTTAGTATATTAAGTTTTCAGCCTTAGACTGGGGTCTATTTGACATCTAACTGATGCACCTGGAATCACGGGAAGGCCTTCAGCCACTCTCTAACAAGTAACTGTTTGCGTGCGTCCAGTAACAGGGTCCCCATCTAGGTCTCCAAAAACAGGACGGGACATGGAGGGTTTTCACCAAGCACGGTTCTTATGCTGAAAGGATGATCCTTACGTAACACTCTTACACAGCAGACCGACTAAATGTGACTGCGGCGTGGAGCAGACCCTGTCACACCTTCTGGATTATGCGTTGTGTCCGAGTAGCTGCACCTAGGAGGACCTGATGATGGCTGGGAGTAACGCCATCGACGTCGCCCACATCTGAACAGACAGCCGGTGGTCATAGCTCAATGGTCAAACCGTTTGCTTTGCAAGCCAAAGGTCGTGGGTTCGATCCCCGACGGAGATTTAAAAAAAAACATTTTAATCAATTTATGAGCTCTAAAATACCCCGGTTGGTGTGAATTTGAACCATCACCCGTAAAATGCCAGTCATAGCCTATTAATCAAAATCGGCGGTAGACGAAAGTCGTCCCGTGAAGACCACCCATTCATAGTAAATTCCTGTAATAATAAAGGATGATGCGAGAATCTCGGGCTGTAGTCTATGACGTTGGTGGATCAACATTCCACATGCAGCGCTTATCCACATGTAAAAATGGTAAGCGTCATGGGATCCACAGATGATAAAAACTTCAGAATCACAATCACCATCTGTTGGTATTCTCCTGTATGTCTTTACATAAATAAAAAATAAAAAAATAGACAGGATCTGACCCTGTTGTTTCCTACACGATTATATATTATACACCAGTTGTTCTCATGGCTGAATGAATATGTTGCAGAGGTTCAGGCAGTCAACGAGTATGAAAAGTACCTTCACACGCTGATCCACGACATCGGCCTCCAGGTGAAGAGTGCGGCGCACTGTACCGGTGTGCAGTGCATCAGGCAGGGGCGCTTCACCCTGGAGCACGCGCTGCTCAGCAAGTTCTGGACACTGGAGTATCTGCTGCGCTCCCTAGCGCACAGCAGCAGTCTGCTGCAGGAGAATGAAGAGATGCTGCGTCCCGCTGCAGCCCTAGCCTAGCAACCAGACTAAATACAACATCTATAGTTACAGCCAGCAAGCTCTGGACGCTGGAGTATCTAGTGCAGGAACATTAGTAGCTGCTGAGCCCTGTTGCAGCGCTTCCCTAGCAACCAGACCAGTCTTAGTACATTTTGACATCAGCCTGATGTTGATGATTCCTAGCTGACTGGCATCGAAAACCTCGATATACAATCTTTCGTCGCTTATTTCTGGTCGCTTGTCGTGCATTTACGTACGCCATGTTGTCATTTTGGATGAACCGCTAACGGGTGCGCTCGTGGCGCGGGCGAGAGTCCATACCGAGCGCAGAGATCAGTTATGTGTTGACGGCCGAGAAGGTCGCATTACGGCTGGGGCATGTCATTCTGCCTAGGCCGGAAGCTTGTAAAGTTTATGATAAATATATATCATAATGCTTCTGAATAAGTCTGTGCTATCAATCTGCTCCTTATCCTGCCCTCACGTGACAGAGTAACACCCTTTTTGAGAGAGAGGAGGATGTTAATTTATAGGTGCAGTCAGTGTGATTAACAACGGCCCTCTAACATCTCAACAACATAGACGTACATTTGGTTCACAAAGCCTTTTGTATTCTTCTTCTTCGTGTCAGCGACGTCAAATTATTTTTTCCCAATATCTGGCAACATCGATAGCTCGTGTGTTGCCCAGCATTAGGTCCTGAGATGTGCAACTTGTTGGGCACATGGAGCAGCATCGTAGGTGTGAGGCGGTCTGCAGGTCTCCACAGTCGCACAATAGTGTCTCTCCCTGCCGAAGCATTCCCCACCGCTCGAGGTTGTCCTTTGTTTTACCAACTCCGGTTCTTAATCTGTTTAGGGATTTCCAGGTCGGCCAGTCAAGGCTCTTGCCAGTTGGGAGGCCTTCCTTTGGAGTAATGAAATCCTCTGGTGCGATTTGTTGCCAGAGTTGGAGTCTCTTATTTTCAGGGCCGGATCTGAGAGGTTGTGAGGATTTCAGAAAGCTGCTTCGAGACTTCAATCTTGGTGTTGGGGGTATCTGATTATACAAGCAGTGAGACGGTTGGTTGATTGCCTTACGCATTTCTTCGGCGCATATGACTTTGCGTTTTATGTTCGGTGGTGCGATACCAGCCAAGGGGTATAGTTTAGAAATGGGTGTTGGTTTGAGGCAGCCTGTGACGACTCTGCATGCATCATTCAGGGCAGTATCCACTTGATTACAATGGGCTGATCGACCCCACACTGGTGCCGCATATTCTCCGGCTGAGAAACAAAGTGCTAAAGCTGAGGTACGAAGAAGGGGTGGTTGGGCTCCCCAGTGAGTGTTGGTCAGTTTGCGGATGAGGTTGTTCCTTGTTGCAACTTTCTGTTTGGTGTTGCTGCAATGACGCCTGAAGGTGAGGGTGCGATCTAGAGTGACTCCGAGGTATTTTGGATGGTCGCTATGTTCCAGTACTCTACCTTCCCACGTGACACGAAGCTTTCTGTTAGCTTCCCTGTTTCTAAGGTGGAAACAGCAGACTTTTGTCTTTGATGGGTTAGGTTTGAGATGGTTGGTTTCGTAGTAATGGGACATCTCGTTGAGTCCCTGGCTTAGGATGTCCTCAACTTCTTCAAACGTTACTGCTTGTGCTGCCAAACCTAAGTCATCCGCATATATGAAAGATTTTGTGTCTTTAGGGGTGGGTTGGTCGTTTGAATATATATTAAATAGTATAGGAGCAAGTACACTGCCTTGTGGTAAGCCGTTCTTTTGGTTACGCCATCGGCTGGTTTTCCCCTGAAAATCCACAGCGAATCTCCTGTTATGCAGCATAGCCGCGATCATCTGCACTAGCGAATAGTCACCTGTCATTCTGTACAATTTACTGAGGAGTGTGCTGTGCGACACTGTATCGTATGCAGCGGTTAGGTCGACGAATACCACTCCGGTCACTTTCCTTAGTTCGAACCCGTTTTCGATATGTTGGGTCAGGTTTAGTACTTGCCCAGTGCATGACTTTCCGGGTCGGAAGCCCGCCTGCTGGGGTATCATTTTAGGTTCGATAAAGGGGGTGAGTCGGTTGAGTAGTATCCGTTCGAAGATTTTAAATATATGGCATAGTAAAGATATTGGGCGGTAGCTTTTAGCATCATCAGGGTTTTTCCCTGGCTTTAAAATGGCCATTTTTAAAGCCTTTTGTATCACTACTACTAAGCTCTTCACTTGTGCTACCAGGGTTTGTCAATGCTGCCAGGGTTTACCAGTGCTGCTAGGGTTGCTAAGGCTGCTAGGGCTGCTAGAGCTGTCAGTGATGCCACGGCTGGCAGTGCTGTCAGTGTCAAATATGTTTGCCTGCCAGTTCTCTTGTTGATAAAATAATGACATTCTTGACTATAAGTGAATGTAATTGTTAACACATTCGCAACGCGAAAGGTATTAATACCCGTTACCTCGACTGACGGTTAATTACGGGAAGGGTATTTTTACCTTTTACGCACTCTGATCTTTAAAGTCGGGTAGGGTATTTATACTTGTTTTTTTCTACAAGCATTTGATTTTTTCTTATTTATAAGGTTCGACATTATCAATTTTACGAAAGTAAATGCATATTTAAGACCCAGGGTCACAACAAATTTGTTTCAATTCTTAGAATAAATAATGTTTGTTTATTTTGTAAAATAAACAAATATTTTAAATTTTATTGTATAATCGCTATTGTTTTATGTATATTTGTGATAATACCCTTTATTATTAGCATGGATATCACACTCTAAATCTTAAAAAATATTTATAACTCTAAAAAACGTACCCTTAAAAGTTTTAATGTGTATTGTCAAGTTGTGGACATAATTTAAAATTATTGTTAGATGTTCTACAACTTTTCGATAATTTTGCTGGTGGTGCTATAATTGGTGAGAATCATATTGAAAAAAATATGTAGTTATGTTGGATATTTTAAAAGTTATGGCAGTTTATATAGAAACATATTTTTTACACGCGTCATGGATTTATCTCCCGTGATAGAGTATCAGCCCGAGCGCGAATGTCACCCGATGCGTATGTGTTAAGTATGTTTTGTGATAATAAAAGGAGTAATATTTTTATAAATTGTTTTCATTATTCTTGTAATAAATGTGTAATAAATATTATATAAATAATTACTTCATTGTCTATCATTACAATAACCCTACAGCAATACTTTAACATTGGTAAAGTAAAATCTTTGAAAATTTGTTTATTCTTTTCTGCAGTAATTCACTTTATAGCAAACGCTGATTCAAAGAATGCCCAAGATTCTCTCCTAATGAAAAAAAGCTTTGATTAGGTTAGGCTTTATTAAGTTTTAAAAAATATATATAATATTTTAAGTTAGGTTAGGTTAGATCCCTGCACGCAGCTATTTGTGGCAGGATTTTTATACTCGGGTTAGGTTATAGGTTAAGTTAGGTTAGGTTACAGAGTAGGTTAGATTAGATTATAGGCTAAGTTAGGTTAGGTTAAGTTACAGGCTAGGTTAGGTAAACTCATTCAATTTATTCAATTTTATTAAAAAAAAAAACTTGCAGAAACATTACAAATTTTATCAACTCAATTCATTTCTGAAGCACAATAATAATTAAATAAAAAATACAATATATACAAACATAGGTACTTATGATTAAGTACTAAGAACAATGCAATAAAGACAAGCAACAGAAGGTCCCAATGCTTATCAGAAAGACGACGCCAACCAATTATTCCTCCAAAGAAACTCGTGGAGTTCATGTCTGAATTGGGCCTCCCTTACGTGAGATATATCAACATCCGAGGCGATTTGGTTAAACAGTCTGATCCCTTTCCTAAGAGGCATAAGATAGATAATAGACGTACCAGCAATAACCAGCGCGATTCTCAGGCACCATGACTTATAGAGAGCATGGACTAACTTTGCTAGAAAGGTCATGGAAATTAAAGAGGAAGCAGAAAGGGAGCGCAGAGCCATGGAACAGTAAACATCACCTGACTGCCACTCATGAGAAAACTAGTAGTCGGGTGGCAGTGGAAGGAGAAGGGTTTAAGCAGTTAGGAGTCCGGCACTACCTAGGATGAATTCCTGGTGTGTTCATGATGAATTTTCCCTTCGGAAAAAAATGATAGGTTAGGTTTTCTTGTGGGGTTAAAGATTCCCCATCAAACGCCTCTTCAGGGAGAGGATTGGGGACAATCTATGCGGGATTATTTAACATTGTTTCCCATAAGTGTTTGTATTTCAAAATAAAATAATGGGGCTCCATTGTTTTCTTCTCCGTAGTATCAATCCGTTGGATTGGTTTGCAGCAACAGAATCTTGCATCTCGATCTTCATTCCTCTCGGTCCTCCGCAACCCTCTTCAGCTCAGCATAAGCGCTACAATTCATGTCCTCAAAAATAAAATAAAAAAGTAGGTATGTTTAAAATATTTTATTTAGAAAAAAATAATTACAATTTAACTGGCAATAAATACCTAAAACATTATTATATTAGTAAACTTAACCTTTAACAATTTATGGTATTTAACGTAAGCATTCTTCAATTTAACAAGTAATTTCAGTAGAACCTCGATTATCCGGACCTCGATTATACGAATTTTCGATTATCCGGATTGGTCAAAAACAACAAAAATAGCCGACAATTTTGGTCAGTTGTTGTTCAAATGCAATGCGTTTTAGACGTTTGCTTATTTAAAAATTAATCGAAATTTAAATATTTATTTTTAATATTACCAATATGTCATAGAAAAGAAAATGTGTCATAATTACAAAAACTTTAAATGATTTTTAGAGAAATTACAAAATACATCACCCGATTATTGTATACTTTTTTGCGGTTACACCACATTTCATTCCCAGACAATTCGTTCCCAGACTCATCGGTAACGTTGTGGGGTACACTGGACGTCTGGCGCACGGGACGTTTCACTCGCTAACCTTAATTAAAAGTTATTTCGTTAACGAGACCTATGGATCTCTTGATTCTACGATCACTGACAAAATCCTTAAGTTATGTTAGGTTAGCAAGACAGCCACCAATTGTTCGGGGACCAAATGTCTCGTGCACCAGACGTTAAGTGCGCCCCACGTCGTTACCAATGAGTCAGGAAACGAATTGTCTGGGGACGATAGGCCATGACACCTTTTTATGCAATTCAATAATTCGGTGTAACATATACCTGTATATATAAGCGATCAAATTATATCGTCTGAATTTAACCCTTTCGCATCGGTTAACGGCATATACCGTCATAAGATTCCCCGACCGTTGACATCGGTAGCCGTGATATATCGTTTTGCTACTTTCTTAGAATAGTTTATTATGCATCATCTGATAGCTAAAGGGTACAAGAACCAATGTGATATATGAAAATAGACCAGATAAGTACATTTATGCTTCAAATACTAGTTTTATAATTAACACTATAATTTGTATTCAAACCGAACCGTAATGAAAGGGTTAAATATTTTTTCAGTTTGAATTTTAAAAATATTTTTTTCCAAATAAAATGGAGGCACAGAAACCAAACAGGTTAGGTTAGGTGTGTTTAAAACAATCGGATGTAAAGCTTAATAAAATTTTATTGATAGGCTGTCAAGATAAACAAAAAAAAAACTTACATTTAGGTACATAGATATTTTAACCAGAAACTAATATTATTACTCCCTACCCATTTGCAGGTGGATTCCTACATGTATATTGTTTATTTGGTGTGACCAGTACATCTGTTTCTACGCTATATCCTCTTCTAATTTGGAGCATATATTCATCACAAACCCAGTATACAATTGAGTTTTCATATTGTGGCTTTTGGGCTTAGCCGTGTGTGGCGAATTTCTCTTAACCAATATTTCGACCGCCATTGCAGCGATCTTCTTCAGGATTGATGATTTTGTTGTGAGTTGGTGTCAGATTATCTTTTTACGAGCATTATTGATATCACAATTCATATAACATACCTATCGTATTCTAAGAACATACCTACCGTATTCTTAGAACATACCCACGATTCTCCGGACTAATGAAACTGGAGTATGTAGTTGCCATGGAGATATCAATAACGTTGGTAAAAAGATAACCTGACACCAACTCACAACTAAATCATCAATCCTGAAGAAGACCCCTGCAATGGCGGTCGAAATATTGGAAAGAAGTAATTCGACACACGGCTACACCCAAAAGCCACAATATCAAATCTGGCCGTGAAAACTTAAGAAGTTATTTAATTGGGTTTTCGTTCAAATGTACTTCAGCTTGCATTCAAAAGGTTCTACAAACTATACGTTGTAAGAGAAAGTTATATACGTTATAATGGCATTATAACCTTTTAGATGCCATGACCCTGAATAGATCTATAAGATTTGAACCCCTAAATGGTTTCCAATATTAACTATTTTTTTCTTGGGCAGACGATAGATGTCGCTATAGACCCAAGCTATAACATTGACCGAAAATATACAGTTTTATAACACACCGATGTGCTCACGGCACTGGCGGGCTTCCCGCAGCGGACCCATTTTTGGGCTCATGGCACCCATAAAGTTAAATAATTATCTTGCAGCAAGTCCCTACTCGGAGCAAATAGTCATTAAAACTGCAGAATATATCCCAGCAAAGGTCTACAGACGCGTATTTAACCCTTTAGGTGCGGCTCTTGTTTTTATCCTTGTTCCATAAGTGTCGATAATGCATGGAAAAATAATGATATTTTTTATTTTTATAATGAATTATTATTTTATACATGTGTACCTATATACAGTTTATTTTAACTTTTAACCTTATTAATTATTTAACCATCAATTAAAACAAACTATATCTCTTTTCAACCCTTTCGCATCGGTTGTCGGCATATGCCGTCAAAGATTCCCCGACCGTTGACATCGGTTGAAGTGATATATCGTTTTGCTACTTTCAGTACTCATTGTGACATCTACGGTAGCAACTTGGAACTGCAGTCATTCTCTTTATCAACCTACACATATTCTTTACAGGAATCTGTAAAACATGTAAATAAATATTGTTAGGTTTCGTCACAGGAGCGATTTTTCTGTGAACCACATGTGTCAATGCTACCAAGTGCTTGGAGTTATATAATAAAAGTTTGTTAAATATAATAGTTTTTTATGCATCATCTGATAGCTAAAGGATACAAGAACCAATGTGATATATGAAAATATGTCAGATAAGTACATTTATGCTTCAAATACTAGTTTTAAGCAAAAAAAATTGATTGAAAAATGCACGCTGTATTGACAGTATAATTTGTATTCCACCGAGCCGTAACGAAAGGGTTAATAACCTAATTAATTAACCATCAATTAAAACAAACTATATCTCTTTTTAATAAACTCTATGGCTTTGCCTGTATACCGGCGCACTGCACTCAAGTGACATAAAATGTTATGCCGATATATAGGTACGCCGCACCGAAAGGGTTAATGCTATTGTAATGTGTAGTCAATTCTTTTTAAGGAGGTCGGCGATTAGTACGACGCAATTCATTGTAACATATAAAACATGTAATACTGAAATAACACATTTGTCAATTAACACATTTATTTTTTTAAAGAAAAATTTATTTCCATTGAAACGAAAAAAAAAGTAATTTCATAAACATAAAAAAAAAACCATTGTTCAACCTGTAAGCTGCTCCAATAAATATATCATAAATTACCAAAAAGCCCCCTAAAATTACTGGAGGACTCTGCAAAATTTCTTATGGTCACAGGTTTGATGAAAGGAAAATCCTTATCTATCTCCTTCTTGTGGTGAGGGGTGCGCGACATCAGTCTGCCAATATAGACAGGGACCGAATGTTGGCCGGAATAAGCTAACCTCATCAGGTCAAGCTGGTTAGGGCACTCTATTGTACTGGAGGTATTAAATGCTCTCCAAAGGCGGATGAACCTTTATAGTCAACGGCATTTGGATGTGGAAATAAAGGGGAAAACACCACATTAAAGGTCTAAAAGACATCCCATGTATCAGCAAAAAATAATTGCATCTCAAGTCAGGATCGAGAAGAGTGGAGATCGAGATGCAAGATTTTGTTGCTGCAAACCAATCCACCGGATTGATACTACGAAGATCAAAAAGAGAAGTCAACAGACGCATACATCAAGCAAGGCTAGCGTTCAATAAAAGAACAAAAATGCTAGTCAAAAAATATTAATTTAAAGCTCCGCAAGCAATTTGCCAAAACATTTGTATGGAGCATCTTGATGTATGGCTATAAGACATGGTGCTTATCTGAAAGTGATAAGAAAAGACAAGAGGGCTTTAAGATGTGGTCATACAGCAGAATTGTCACAATTTCTTGGATAGACCACGTCACGAACAATGAGGCTCTCAGTATAATCAAGGAAGATAGGCACCTAGTAAGAACCATCTCAGAGAGGCGATCGGTCACATCATGCGCTACTATGCTCTTCTTCATGACATTGTGGAAGGGTTAAACGGAAGTATTTGCAGCAAGTGTTCGAGGATATGAGTTGTAGGTCTTATGTTGAACTAAAGAGGGTTGCAGATTGAGATGCAAGATTTATTTTCTGTAAACCAATCCACCGGATTAATACCACGAAGAAGATCAAATGCAAAAATATATTACTACTGCCAATGCTTTACGTAATTTGATTTTTCTTGGTTGACACAAAGAAGGAAAATTAACTTTATTTTAATATTATTAATATTTAGTCTCATATTGATCATATATATGTGGTAATATGAATCAAAAAGCAGCTATAAGCAGTAGTAAAAAATGTTTTAATTCATGTTTATAGGACACTTGAACTATTTTAAAATTGATTTACAGCTTACAGGTTAAAAAAAAGCACCTTTTAGTCGATTTTAAACATATTTCTCGGGTGCTTTTTCTTCAGTGCAGTTGGCATAATTATTATCACTGAATTGTATTGATTAATTGCAGTGTGTAAGAACGTAGTGTTTCACAATTGAACCGAAATCTTATAATTTATGATTGGTACTAGATTTTCTTTAATAAATATAAGAATAATCAACTAATTTAATTGAGAGCAATGACAGAATCAGACACTCTCAAACAGATTATAACCAAACAATAACAAAAGATTTATGATGTGTAGTGCGTAAAATATAGGTTGTAAAAAGTTACACCGAACCCGAGAAATTAAATATTTAAAATCGCAGAAGAAATAAATGATGTACAGGATTTTATTCGATTTTCTCTAAGGGAAGTGGTAGCGTTGTTGGATCCTTGTCGACCATGGCCAGAGCGTTCAGCAGGGGGCACATGTCAGTGAGGCAGGCACGGGGCACCAGACCGAGAAGCAGCGCTAACTTGGCCGCCATCGGTGGCTTGTCGACGACCCCCAATTGATCTTCATCGGGCATAACCTAAAAAAAAACAAATCATTTATATTGTGTGAACTATCTATATATATTGACATCAGCATGATGTAGCCCTTGCTGACTGGTACCGAAAACCTCGATATAAAATCTTTCGTCTCTTATTTCTGTTCGCTTGTCATACATTTATGTGTCGCCATATTGGCATTTTGGACAAGTCCTGTTTCACGGGTGTGTTAGTTATATACATCGACACTTGGACGCTGAACGAGAGTCTCAATGCCGATGAGCGCGCGAAGCTAATCATGTCCCACCCTTCGGCGAGGGCATATTGTATTGTGGCTCGGCCTGATGCTGTGACTAGGTCCGGGCCACAAGTTTGTAAAGTTTATCGTAAATATATGTCAATGTGCTTCCGAAAAAGTCTGTGTTATTAATCTGCTCCAAATCCTGACATCACGCGACGGAATAACAGCTTTTTTGAGAGTTGTGTTAGTTCCATCGTTTAATACTCAAAAAAAGCTTCACTGATTTTTATGATATTTAATTTGATTATAAGCCAATCCAAGGAACTGCTTTGAGATATTTGACAGATCAAGTCATCAGAGATAATTGCGCGTGGAGAGACATTCAAATCAGCCAGAGTAAGTAAAAGCACCCTACAGCTGATGAGAGGTAGTCCTAACACAGTCGTAAGCACCAATAACCTGAAACTCGCAGTCGGAAAGTGTAAGAAAGCTGAAAACAGAGGCATCAGACTCTTCAGAGGAAGACTCAAGACACACCTTTTTACTTAAAAAGACAAAGAAGGCCTGCCGGAATGCGCATTTGGTCATATAAAAGTGCTATATAAATGCTGATATAATAATGATAATGTTTAGAACTATATATCATAAAGCTTACCAGCATCAGCCAGCGTTTTACTGCTGTGTATCATTATATAAAAAGCTTTACTCAAAACTGAAAAAAAACAAAACTAAAGAAATATTATTTTTTCTACAAATTGAGTCTGCTTTAACCTTTTACAAGCCTACTATACAAGACTATACACCGGTGTGTTGGGCATTTAAGTGTGTTCTATGGAAAACTAAGGCAAACATAGCTATTTTTATAGTAATTCCAGAAGAAAAGAACAATGGTTATCGGCAAAGCAGGTACCTTTACCTACTGCTCAGCCAACATTGACCCTAATTAATGCCGCTGTAGTAAAATTTAATACAGCGGAAAAAAAAACGTCAAAATAGAAAGAGTACTAATAGAGCTTTAAAATGATACCAACCACGACGTGCTAACCCAACGGCGACCATTGACAAACTGACGTCAAAGTGACGCAAAAAAAAAGGTCATTTCTTTTCGAATTACCTAATATAATAGCGTATTATAATGGTAGGTAATATTTCCTTACCTTGTCAGCTATGTGTGTATGTATTAGTCCATCAGAGCCAACGTAGAAGGTGGAGAGTCCATCATACCACCTGTAATGAAGCACACCATCATCAATATACAACAAGGTTGGATACAACAAAACCGATTGATAACATTGAGCAAGGAACTGGAAGAAACCCATCCATAGAAACTATTTTCAATTCCAATCATATTTAATTTCAAGAAGAAGTTTCCTACAGTCAACAACGGAACTGGTGATACCTGAGGCCACCCTGCGGCTGAACATGTAGAGAAGCGCAACTGAGGGGAATACTTGGATTGTGCCGAAAGAGGACCTAGCCGCTGGACACGACCAGGGGTGGAACATATGGAGGTCCCTTAACAGACTTGCAACCAGAGTATGCAAGACGAGGACACAAATGAAAGCCTGGCAGTTTTACAACGGACCGACTGTGACTGCGGAGTGGAGCAGACCCTGTCACACTTTCTGGAGTGTGCGCTGTGTCCGAGTAGCTGCAGCCAGAAAGGCCTAATGATAGCCGGGAGTTTCGCCATCGACGTCGCCCACTTCTGGGCAGACAGGATCTGACCCTGTTGTTTCCGACACAATTATATATATATATATCATATTTAATTGTTTTTGGTTTTTTAGAATAAATTTCAATATTCTAATGCTTCATAGATAATTGAAGATCTATACCATAGGTTCACAAACTTATTTTCTCCCTTGACCTTGTTCGAGACTTTATTTTTCGTGGACCCCCTCCAGGATTCTTTTAAATTAAATGAAAGTACACCCAGTACTTTTTTATGCGAATTTTTTCTACATCAGAATCGGGCCAAAAACATTAGATAACAACTGACATATTTGGTTTCCAGAACATTTATTAACGTTTATATTTATAACTATATTTTCTGTGCAAGTAGGTCTTAAGATAGGTTCATTTCTAATACTATTTTTTAAAGGGAGATATATTTAAATAAAGCTTACAACTCTTGGTCTTGAAAAATCTCCCGCAGCTTCCACAGCTTGTACTTCCAGAACATGAAGAACACCTTTAGTCCAGAGATGCCCTTGATCCGCCATCTAACTCTGGAATAATAAAAACTACATCAACACACAAGTATATAACCCAACATATCACCTTTGCCTGGTTGCCAATTATGTGACCCCTGCAATGGCGGTTGAAGTATTGGCGCTACGAAATTTACCACACAGGGCTAAACCAAAAAATCAGCAACGCCGAAAACCTACAAAGTCATCATTTTTCAATCTTACATTTGCTATTTTACAAGTAAAAACGCACCTTTTCACACATTTCTTGCCACTTTTGGCAGTGGGACTAACAACCTATTAAGTTACTGTGAAAAATTACGTTATTAAAAAAAAAAAAAATTTAAAATACCATGTAACTATTTGACAGTTAACTTTAAAATAGTAAATCTTATGATCAGGAATATTGTACATTGACTTTAAAAAGCTTAATACACTAAAGTAATGTGCTATTATATAAATTGGTAAAAATATTCTACTCAAGACATTCTAAGTCACCAGAATGCATCTATTTTTGAATAAACTATAAGCAAAATATTTTTAACAAGCCAAATTACATACCTGCATATGTTTTATTTATTTGGGGCCTTAGGCCCCCGGACCAGTTGCCTTGTACCTGCGCTCCTTGGGAGCACTTATCAAGGCATTGTTTTTAGAGTACTTTCTCGTTATACAAGTAACGGGCTTTGGTGAGCAACACCAAACGTTGGTGTGAAAGTGAGTAGTTCAGACATTAAAATTTGGACTTTTTGAATTCTTCACCGAGGGTCACCGCGTATACAGAAAATGCATGTTAGTTGGACTCTGTATCGATGAGGTCGACATATCCAACCGGTCCAGGCTTCTGTTGGATTACACCAAAATGCCTTTCCCTACGCAAATCTTATATTGGGCAATGCCATAGACCATGGTCAGCATCCCGCAAGGGGCTATCATATCAAATAAATAAGGAGGTTTCAATGTAAAGAAAAGGAAATACAGGGAGAGGCAAAAAAAGCTGACGGTTTGATGTAATTTCAAGTAATCAAACCGTCAGCTTTTTTTGCCGCCCCGTGTATTATAGACAATTTTAAATATGTAGAGCAAAATAGATTCTTACATAACGCTGCCATCTTCTGGTCTCCGGGTGATTCTGATAATTTCAAACTTGACATAAGCAAACTTGAGATGCCCGACTGTCCTGAGCAGGGCTATCTGCTTCACGTAGTGATACACTCCTCTGGAATCACAAAGTAACATTTATTTAGGCAATTATTAATTTAAATTTTTTAAGTAAAATTACAGGGCGGATGCATTGGTTAAACGCCTTAGTTTTTAGACACTGCGGAATTTTCGCTTTAAAAATGTACTTTGGTTTTCCAAATGCTGGCGGCCATCCCAGTTATATACGCCTGTCGATTTCTTTTGAGAAGTTTGACAATTGAAACATACAAATTCACAGCAAACGTCATCTTATCAGGAGAAAAATAAACGGCTGGCACTAGAATTCGAAGTTGTGTTAGTTACTATTTATAGCTCAAGAATGGCTGGACCGATTTTCATATTCTTTGATTTGTTGAATTTGTATTGATCCCGAATAGAAAAATAACTATTGCTATAATAATGCCACCGGTAAGCTATGAAATGCCCTTCCGGCATCTGTGTTTCCTCCTTCCTACAATCTGGATCTTTTCAAGAAACAGATAAATATACACTTGCAATCTCCCTAACCCACACACAAACACGATCACATGTTTCCCGCATGCAGCGTCCAGCCTCCCTGGCTGAGCGTCATAGAGCGCACTGGTCTTGACCGGGTGTGCTCTCCTGCATGCGTTTACATAAAAAAAAACCTTATTAACACATTCGCATCGGGTGACATTCGCGCTCGGCTGATACTCTAATACGGGCGATAAATCCATGTCGCACGTAAAAATATGTTTCTATATAAACTGCCATAACTTTTAAAATATCCAACATAACTGCACATTTTTTTCAATATGATACTCACCAATTATAGGAACACCAGCAAAATTATCGAAAAGTTGTAGAACATCTAACAATAATTTTAAATTATGTCCACAACTTGAAAATACACATTAAAACTTTTAAGGGTACGTTTTTTAGAGTTATAAATATTTTATAAGATTTAGAGTGTGATATTCATGGTAATAATAACCCTTATAAAGGGTTTTATCACAAAAAAAAATACATAAAATACTAGCGATTATACAATAAAATTTAAAATATATGTTGATTTTACAAAATAAACAAACATTATTTATTCTAAGAATTGAAACAAATTTGTTGTGACCCTGGGTCTTAAATATGCATTTACTTTTGTAAAATTGATAATGTCCAACCTTATAAATAAGAAAAAGTCAAATGCTTGTAGAAAAAAACAAGTATAAATACCCTACCCGACTTTAAAGATCAGAGTGCGTAAAAGGTAAAAATACCCTTTCCGAAATTAACCGTCAGTCGAGGTAACGGGTATAAATACCTTTCCCGACACGAATGTGTTAATACAGGAATTTACTATTAAGACTTTCGTCTACAACCGATTTAAATAAATAGGCTATGACTGGCATTTTACGGGTGAGGGATCAAATTCACACCAACCGCGGGTATTTTAGAGAGCAGAAATAAATTTAAAAAATATATATATTTTTTTTTAATCTTCTGTCGGGGGATCGAACCCACGATCTTCGGCTTGCCAAGCAAACGCTTTAACCACTGCGATATACCCATCCGACAATTAGTGAACACGGTATTTATTGATTCTGAGGCGGTACAATGTTCGCCGGGTCAGCTAGTAAAATATGATAATTACTTTGTAGTGGTTCCTCTGATGTTGTTGATGAAGACCATGTCAGGGTGGTAGATGGAGTAGTCCAGGGGCTGGATGAAGAGGCGAGGAAGCTGGAAAACCAAACAAAGCATGTTAAATATGCTTGACAAATTATAACACCATCACTTAGAGTTTAGATTTTTTCAAAAAATAATATTGTAAGAATTATCAGTAATTAATAATATTTATTTGATAAACATTATAATATTAACTCGATATATATTCCTTTCAGGCTGGTGCCGAAAAGCTTAGATATGCAATCTTTCATATCTTATTTTTGTTTGCTCGTGTGGCGTAGTTCGCCAGATGGCCGATATGTTATCATCGGGCGCTGCGACTGTTACTATGCCGTCCATACAGAGCTGCCCTATAGCGAGGTATTATAATAATTTAGACTTGTGCTGTTTTTAATGTCATATATGAGGTGAATAAATAAAAAACTGAATACGTGATCAATAAAGACTAATATTTATGTAAATTGTGTGCCTTAAATGAATTATGATCTGAAACAATCAATAAAGAGGTAAAATTATTAGATTTTTTTTTCATTTAATTTCTTCAATGAGTCTAAAGTAATACCGAATCAACGACTTTAATACAAAAAACATCTTACTATATAAACAACTGTATATAAACTACTCGATTTATAGTCAAATTTGGAACATAAACTTGCCAAAACATATAAGGGCTGTTCAAAAAATAGGGTTACTTTTGAATTTTCGCAGGCTACGTTACGTATATTAGTTTTCCAATTTTTATTTTGTCACCTGTAGCAGTTTCCGGCCGATTATTGTTTTTCTTGCTGAAGCCAACGTATTCCCTGGATAAGGACTCATTTAACTTTTTCCTGATACCAAAACTTAACACATTTAACGCCACGTATTGTTTTTAATGCATTCGACTCAGAGGCGCCATATAGGTCACATTGCAATGTTAAAATTCCATTGAAATGTAAGCGCTGGCGTACAGGGACTGTTTGTTCGAGAAAAAAAACCTAGGTCACCGGTAACCTACGTGGCGCCCTTTTCAACAACAGCATAGGTCCCCGGTGACTTACGTGGCGTGGAATGTGTTAATAGGCTCATGAAAAGAAGACGATTTTCGGTTGACCTTGTTGGCATAAGTGATGGACATGAATACCAATATAATAACACAAAAAATCAGAAAATCGAATATATGTGGCCCGCGAAAATTCAAATGATTTTTTTTTCTTTTTAAAGTCCCTTGTATGTCGACTGATACCCAGTGGTAAATCGACTATTGCCACGACTTGAGAATACTTTCGTTTATTTAGAAAAATTTGAAAATTAATACAAAGTTAAACCTATAAACTATGGCACACTGTAATGCTGATAATACCTCAAGCTGAGTCACAGCCCTATGTCATCAGGCGGGTATAGCTCAATGGTAAAGCGTTTGCTTTGCAATTCAAAGGTCGTGGGTTCGCTCCCCGACGGAGCTTAAAAAAAAGGATTTTTAATCGATTTCTGAGCTCTAAAATACCCCGGTTGGTGTGAATTTGATCCCCCATCCGTAAAATGACAGTCATAGCCTATTAATTAAAATTGGAGGTAGAAGAAAGTCGTCTCGTGAATACCACCCATTCATAGTAAATTCCTGTAATAATGACGATTCGTGAATCTTGGGCTGTAGTCTATGATGCTGGAAGATCAACACTCCACATGCAGCGCTTAACCCTATGCGCCATGGTTAGCGTCATAGAATTCCACAGATGAGACTTCAGAATTACTATCACCATCTGTCGGAATTCTCCTGTATGTGTTTACATAAAAAAATATGTTAGGAGAGCGATCCAACAGCAAGATCGCCGCAACCATGAAGCGCCTCCTATGCGTTGGTAGGTACCCGACTAACAGACGTCGCGTGGGGGTAGTTTCTTGTTGTGGCCGCTGTCTATGCTGGTGGCGCTGCCAGCAAACAATGATTATTTCGAATACCACCGACAGTAAGTGTCGCTACTAGTGTACTAGATACCGGTTGTCCTAAAAAGATGGTGACGGCCGGTATCAATGTATCCAATATATCTGGTGATGGACCAAAATATTGTTTTTTACCGTTTCGGAGAGCTTGTCGTGGATGAACTGTAGCTGCTCGTTTGAAGGTCTCGTGCTGTCGGGCTCGGCCCCCGCGCCCCCACCGCCCCCACTGCTGCACGCCAGCAGACTCTCGCTCATAACAAACGCCTTCTTCTCGTACTCCGACAAGGACAGCGGAGTAGAGTCCTTGAATTACATAAAAGAGCACATCAGTCTAATGTTGGTATTCACTACACTCACAAATATATCATGGAACGGGCATAGGTCCACTCTGGTTTCAAGCTCGAGAGCTACTGCCGCTAGTCGTAATAGTTGCCAGAGTGGCCCACTTCCACTCTCTTCCCTCTTCCTTCACAGTGAAGTATGAAATAGTGAGGTGCGAATATAGTGTCCCGCTTCTCGGACATGGTCGAGACCCAAGGTCGAGGCACTCACAGCACGAATTTGTTTCCGATGTTCACAAAATACCTTCGATGTACCCGATAAATTATGATTATTATTAATATTATTTTTTAAATCAATGAGTAAATATATTATGGAGGAATACAAAAAATCTTAACCTTGTATTTATTTTTTATATTTATAGAGATATTGATGGTTATTAGAAGCAATGTGTAGAATACACACATCACAGGGAAAGAAAGGTTAATGAATAACCAAGTCTTTTCTTCCATCCATCGATCATTTATTGGCATGGAAAAAGACGAACTCCGTAGACTTTCATCTCACGCAGGCGTTTACCGGACACGGAATTTTTAGAGTATCTAAAAAGGTTTGGCCTCTCTTCTTGCAACGCATTTCCATGTGATCCAGGCATTCAGTAGACTGTGAGACATTCTCTGATGGACCGCAAATACAATATATACAGGTACTTATGATTAAGTACTAAGAACAATGCAATAAAGACAAGCAACAGAAGGTCCCAATGCTCACCAATTATTCCTCCAAAGAAACTCTTTTAGTTCTTGTCTGAATTGGGCCTCTCTTACGTGAAATATATCAACATCCGAGGCGATTTGGTTAAACAGTCTGATCCCTCTCCCAAGAGACAAATCACATGGAAGGAAAGGTTAAATACTTACAACCTGTAGCATCCCTTTGGTGAAATTTGCATAGGCATCATTGTATACATTTTGTGTACAGCTGATGATGTCTCCGGGATACTTTTGCCATACAATCATATCATCGCTGGTCAGTCCAAACGGCTTCACCGTGAACTCCACATCTGCCTGCTTGCTGAGGTATTTGTCTTTGATGGAGCTCTGTCGTGGGTTTTGCTTGAAGAGACTGACGTCCGAGAGGCATCTCTTGTGAATGACGTCTCGCCAGTCTTCTGTACGAAGAGTGTTGCCAGTATCGCTCTGAAGTTCACCGTGGAACGCGTCATCCTGTTCGGTCAAACGCTGCGGAACAGACTTGCAACTGGACGCTCTTCGGATGCCAAGAAACTGAAAAATAAAAAATAATTAAATTAATCATCCGATGTTTTAACCACTTAACAGCTTTACACACCAATGGTAAGAAATATATATGTAAATAACTTCTTAGATTTTCACGGCCAGATTTGATGTTGTGGCTTTTGGGTTGAGCCGTGTGTGGTGTGAACTTTTTTCAACCAATATTTCGACCGCCATTGCAGGGGTCTTTTTCAGGATTAATAATTTATTTAGTTTTGAGTTGGTTTATTCAGATTATATATTTCTTTTATGAGCGTTATTGATTAATATCTCCATGGCAACTCAAGTTTCATTCCGAAGTATCGTAGGTATATTTTTAAGACTACGGTAGGTATGTTCAAAGAATACGGTAGGTATGTTCTCGAATTGTACATCGACGAACGTCATGTCGGACTGTGGTCGTCTTTGCTTGTCTGTACAGGTTTTAGACTATGTGCTAGAGGTGGAAGCCATGCTGTTTTGAGAATCAAGCCGTCATCCCTGTTGATGTTGATAGGATGTCTTTTGATTTCAATGGCTTCCCTTACTAGGCGTGCATATTTTCCTTGTGTTCGAGCCATGATTTCGGGTTCGAACGAAAACTTATGTCCCGTGTCAGCCAAATGCTCTGCCAGTGCTGACGCCATTGGGTGGCCTAGTCTGCACGATCTCTCATGTTCACACGGCTCAACCCAAAAGCCACAACATCAAATATATATGTGCGTAAAAAACACACATACGTGTGCAAATGCGTACAAGAGGAAAAAATATTTTAACCCTCAACCCGTTCAGCGTGACTGTACGGTCACAGTGAACACTATTGTCTATTTATCCCTACTCCGGTCCCTTTTCTACCTGAACATTGTATCTTTCGCTCAGTTTCGGTTAAGAAGTGTCTCCACCACAGTTAGTCTGCAGCCGCGGCAACGGAAACAGTTACCGAGTACCCTTGTGAGTTATTTCATTTCGGGTTGATTTTTTTTTCTAAAAAATGCATTCTTCAAAAGAGTAAATTCAATTTTCAATATTTTTAAAAATGATTTATGTAATTTTTACTAATTCATTTCGTACAACAATATGTTGATCTAAGAAGGTAATATCATAAATATTTTCGGTGTAGCTGTATTTCAACCCCAAAGGCTAGCCAAGGTTAGAATCCATACAAAAAACAAAATAAAGAATAATGTTTCATACAAAATAAGTTGTCGATGGTTAGGACTAGCGTGACCATACGGTCGCATAGCTTTTCTACAAGAAAGCATCGTATTTTTTTTAAAAATAATTTTCGCTAGATGAAGAAGAGAAGCGTGCTATGGAGAGATCCATGCTCGGAGTGTCGCTAAAAGATAGAATCCGAAACGAGGAAATACGCAGAAGAACTCAAGTAGTGGATGCTACCCAATGAATAGGCACACTCAAGTGGCAATGGGCAGGTCATATCTGTCGAAGAGACGACGGTCGATGGGGAAGAAAAGTATTGGAATGGCGCCCAAGAACTGGCAAACGAAGCATTGGCCGACCCCCTACAAGATGGACTGACGATATAAGAAGAATAGCGGGAGTGACCTGGATGCGGAAGGCGGAGGATCGAAGAGGATGGAGACTCATGCGGGAGGCCTACGTTCAACAGTGGACGGACACAGGCTGATGATGATGATGAAGAAGACTACATGCTGATAAAATATAGCTTACAACTTTAGTTTTTATCAAAAAAAACTTTTGTCTCTGGAGGGTTAACCACTTTCCCAGCGTTCAAACGAATATGTGTAAAAAAAATGTTCCATAAAGGCGTGATATGATCATATTTAACGTATTAATACTATTGATACTTTCGTCTAATAATTTCTGTAAAAAAAATGTTTGTGAATAAATGAAGTTTGAATATAAATAATATAAAAATACAGACTTTCAATTTACAGCAAAGTGACAACTTGGAATGGCATAAAAAAACTGGCTAATGGACCGTTGGTCGACTCCCTACAAGATGGACTGCCGACATCAGAAGAAAAGCGGTAGTGGCCTGGATGCGGAAGGTAGAGGATCGAAGAGGATGGAGACTCATGCGGGAGGCCTACGTTCAATAGTGAAGAGACATAAGCTGATGATGATCATGATCTGTCAACATTGATGGCCTGTTTATTGCCCAACACAAGGTCCACTTTTTGTATTCTTATCTTTATTAATATTGAATTATCTGTAATATATTATAAAATATGCATTGTTATCATTTAAACAGTAATATTGGTAAAAGACATATATTTGATTTTTATAAAATATTAATGTTTTCCTCTGCAACAATGATGGTCCAGCTCCATGATAGCACTAACAATATTTCTATAAACAAAGGTGTTAGACAAGGAGATGTTATATCTCCAAAACTCTTCACAAACGCCCTAGAAGATATTTTTAAACTGCTATCCTGGACAAAATGTGGAATAAATATTAACGGAGAGTACATTTCTCACCTCCGATTTGCAGATGACATAGTACTAATAGCCGAATCACCTAACAAGCTCCAAGACATGCTCTACGACCTCAATGAAGCGTCGAACAAAATTGGTCTGAAAATGAACATGGATAAAACAAAAGCCATGATTAATAGTCATATTTCACAGACCTTTGATCCTATTTCCATTGGAGGAACAGAAATAGAGGTTGTAAACGACTATACCTATCTGGGACAAGTAATACAACTAGGGCGAAATAACTTCTCAAAAGAAATCGACAGGCGCATACAACTGGGATGGGCAGCATTTGGAAAACTAAAGTACATTTTTAAAGCGAAAATTCCGCAATGCCTTAAAACTAAGGCGTTTAACCAATGCGTCCTCCCTGTATTAACTTATGGCGCAGAGACGTGGAATCTGACAGCAGGTCTTACCCATAAAATAAAAGTCACCCAGCGTGCTATGGAGAGATCCATGCTCGGAGTGTCGCTAAAAGATAGAATCCGAAACGAGGAAATACGCAGAAGAACTCAAGTAGTGGATGCTACCCAACGAATGGGCACACTCAAGTGGCAATGGGCGGGTCATATCTGTCGAAGAGACGACGGTCGATGGGGAAGAAAAGTATTGGAATGGCGCCCAAGAACTGGCAAACGAAGCATTGGCCGACCCCCTACAAGATGGACTGACGATATAAGAAGAATAGCGGGAGTGACCTGGATGCGGAAGGCGGAGGATCGAAGAGGATGGAGACTCATGCGGGAGGCCTACGTTCAACAGTGGACGGACACAGGCTGATGATGATGATGAATGTTTTCCAGCGAGTGTTGCTAGGCGGCAGAAAATACTTATCATAATATTGTTTGCCTGGACCATTACAGGTTTTTTTTCAATACTTGGCTAAAAAGTCATGTTGATGAATGCCACTAGTTCTATTTTACCATTCCTAATTTTGTACATTTTTTACATATAAACCTTTTGGAAATATACAGAATAACTTCTATAAGTAATATTCAGGTGAATGGTATAGGAAAGCATATATTACAGACATACAAGTATGTAGGCCGGCAGGTATAGCTCAGTGGTTAAAGCGTTTGCTAGGCAAGCCGAAGGTCGTACGTTCGATCCCCGACCGAGATACAAAAAATAATTGATTTCTGAGCTCTAAAATACCTCCATTTTGTGTGACTTTGATCCCTCACCCATAAAATGCCAGTCATAGCCTATTACCTGTTGGAATCGGTATCCGATATATACCGTGTAAAATTCCCCTACCGTTGACATCGGTAGACATGATATATCGTTTTGCTACTTTCTTAGAATAGCTGTTAATGCATCATCTGATAGCTAAAGGACACAAGAACCAATGTAATATATGAAAATAGACCAGATAAGTACATTTATGCTTCAAATACTAGTTTTAAAATTGACATTATAATTTGTATTCAAACCGAGCCGTAATGAAAGGGTTAAAAAGTCATGTTGATTAATCTATTGGTTTTGCTGCATTTAACGCAAAATCAAACATTGTTATTTCACCTTTATAGTTACTGTTACTTAACTAGTTCCATAGATGGCCGGTATGTTAATTTCGGCACAATGACTGTCACTGCCGCCGGTAGTAGTCTCTGCCCGGGTGGCGTGAAGTAGAACAGAAGAACAGCATGTTTTGTCCCAGACAGAAAACCGAATTTTGCCAGTCTTTTAACGTAATATAAATGTCAATGTGCATTTTATACGAACAGAAAAAGTGATTATTTATATTTGAAATACATTGTATATATTATAATAAATAACTCCTGGGATTCAGTATGTATTCTACAGAAAACATGATGGCATTAAATAGATTAATTACAGTTTTTTTTTTAAAGAAAACTTAGGTACTTAAGTTAGTTATTTATGGGGGAACACCTTTACAAGACATATGTCCAATTCTAGGTATCTATCTATCTCTATTTTTCCTTGAATTGGCCTTGCTTTATGACATTTGCTCAACGAAAAAATGTTATACTAATTAGTAGAAAGTTATTGGCAACAATGCCTTAGGTAAGTAATTATGAAGTAATGTTATACTAATTATGAAAGTACAAAGTTTAATTACTCATGTATTTTCCTAGTATTTCAAAATATACAAATTGGAATTTATTGATAAATAAATAATAATCATCATCATCAGCCTGTGTCCGTCCACTGTTGAACGTAGGCCTCCCGCATGAGTCTCCATCCTCTTCGATCCTCCGCCTTCCGTATCCAGGTAACTCCCGCTATTCTTCTTATATCAATATTTAAATTTTCTATCAGAGAACACTTCCAAAGCAAGAGATAAAAAATATTTTCATTTATCATTACATCATTCATTTCCATGTCATATGCTTACTAAAACATATAGTCATCATCAACGGTCACCATGAAGCTGTCAACTGCCATAGTCCTCACGCCAGTACATTCTATGTATTGTTTGCAATCTCCTTAAAAAATAATGAGAAGACATCCTAGGCAAGGAATATTATTCTTTTTCTATTTGCCGGCGGGTATAGCAATGGTCAAAGCGTTTTCTTTGCGAGCCAAAGGTCGTGGGTTCAATCACCGACGGAGATTAAAAAAAAAAAAACGATTTCTGAGCTCTAATATACCCCCGGTTGGTGTGAATTTGATCCCTCACCCGTAAATGCCAGTCATAGCCTATTAATTAAAATTGGTGGTAGACGAAAGTCGTCCCGTGAAAACCGCCCATTTATATTAAATTCCTATAATAATAAGGATGATGTGTGAATCTCGGGCTGTAGTCTATGACGTTGGCGGATCAACGCTCCACATACAGCGCTTAGCCATATGCACTATGGCATATGGTAAGCGTCATAGAATTCCACAAATGAGACTTCAGAATTACTATCACCATCTGTCGGTATTCTCCTGTATGTGTTTACATAAAATAAAAATAAATCTTGAGGTTTCAGAGAACTGATACCTTCACTTATTAAGCAGATTTAATGTATTTTTAAATAATATGTATGCCTATATTCATTGAAATGATTATTACAGTTTATTTTGGCAACTATATAATGTTTTTTAACTTAAATAAATTACATTGAAAATTAAATATCATAAAGATTTAGTTTTCACTTGAGTTTTACACAAAATATAAAGTTGTAGTTTATTGTCCTTTATTGGCTGACCACAGCTAGAAACAATATTACTAACATAATTCATTAATTTTGTGGGTACATTTCACTGTAGTGTATCCAGCTTTATAAGAAGATGATATAAATTATGAGAAGTTTTCTCATTATCATGTTTAACCCTTTCATTACGGCTCGGTGGAATACAAATTACACTGTCAACTATAAACCTAGTATTTGAAGCATAAATGTACTTATCTGGTATATTTTCATATAAAACATTGGTTCTTGTATGCTTTAGCTATCAGATGATGCATAAAAAACTATTCTAATAAAGTAGCAAAACGATATATCACGTCAACCGATGTCAACGGTCGGGGAATCTTATGACGGCATATGGCGACAACGGATGCGAAAGGGCTAAAATTTTACATTTTGAAAATGGCTTTTGTTACACTTTTTACGACTTTGATAACAAGGACGAAATACTTGCTGATGAAATAATTTCGTTAAATAACGCATGTTTTCTAATTCAAAATTTATTGTTGTGTTGAGATAGTTAAGCTTTAGTCAAACCAAGGGCTGGTTTTTCCAAAATAATTGCTTATATTAATAATCACTCTGTCCATAGGTATCATAACTATCATAATTGTTGGAAAATATGTGAAAAACGGCATTTTAAATTGTTGAAAAGGTAAATCTTACAATGAGCAATGATCCTTATTCTATCCGTCAGTTAAATCACACTAAAACTTATATTTCTATCATTCTCGTATCTTATATATTTCTCCATATAAATTGAATATTTCATAATTAGTGAAAAACGCAGGAAATTTGTTAAATATGTCTAATTAAGCCATTTTGTCTTACAAAAATATTTTTTCAGCTTAAATTAAATCATCCCTTGGCGAAAAATATTTGAAAATGTCATATGTTAACCTACAATTTGATTAGAAAACGGGAAGAGGTTAGAATGGCATCTCGGAAAACTGTAAAACGGATGTTTCCGCATTGGCCAGAGCCCAGCCAAAATTAACGCACGTGCGGATAAAATACATTTATCTTTGGATACGTGAAATGTACATTTACCGGCGATGAGTTTATTAATAATATTTTATATGTCATTATGTAAAAGTGAAGTCTACCTCTTCCATAAACTGCGATCGCTTCGGAGTTTTGTTCTCGATGTTTGAGGATGGCTGACGGGATGACACGATGGCGTTTATCGGCAGCAGCTTGGCCGAAACCTGCCTGAGGCAGATGGACATGGTGGCGGCTGTTGTTGTCGCGTGTTTGTTGGAGATAAACGATTTATTAAGCCGACTTGCGCGGAGATCTCGAGTCTGCAGCCATGACCTTACTAACACACTCGCAGGAATGTGTGTCATCTTCACCACTTGAGTTGTTTAAGAAAACTCGGTAGGTATTCAGTGCATGTCTTACTAGCCAGCTAATAATGAGCGGTCCAAGAAGCTAATACAGTGGAACCTCTTATAAATTCGCCACACACGGCTAAGCCCAAAAGCCACAATATCAAATCTGGCCGTGAAAACCTAAGAACTTATTCACAGACCATTCTATAAATTAAAAAAATAAAATTGAAGTTATTGTCATACACGAAGAGGTATCATTTTTCAAAATCAGATCAGGGAATTTTTTGAGACCATATGAACGTATGTACATACCTGTATGATCTCAAAAATATAGAGTCGAACCCCTTATTAAACTACTCCAAATAACACGATGGATTGAAAAATTCGCCGCCCATACCCCAACTTGCGCCGAGTGTTCCAAGGCCAACTATTCATTTGACATGGATTCGGCTGCACACACACAGCCGGGCACAGGCCGTCTGTGCGGTGCATACAGTCGAACGTTGGCTAGCATCTGTGTATAAGAGTAATTAAAAAGAATGAAATTGCAATACATTAATTTTATGAAGAAATTGAAAAATTAGAACAATCTACTAATTCATGTTCCGGGGGAAATATTTTTTTTGTGCGTTTTTGGGTATATTTTATGTAGCAGTTTCAAAGTTATGCGGTCGTTAAAATCCATGGAACGCATATTCCCTTTTTCTATGTAAATCATAGCTTTTTTGTGCGATTTACCACGGAACGCATCTATCGCCTAAAAAAAGGTTTAAGGGTACTTAATATCTCGATTTCAAAAATATTTTTACAAGATTATCTAAAAACGCCATAATACCTACTTATTGTTAAATAAATGAAAAAGTATATTTGTTGATTATTGTTTTTTTTATTCAAAAAATAAACAAGTAAACATATTGTCCAAATATTTTTCTCTAACATTTTTTTTCTGGCAGTACTGAAATTTTGCAAATGTCAAAAACGAAATCATGCGATTTTCAAATCATCACAACTTATCAAACTGTTTCATCCAAAAAGCAACTATCACAAACTAAAATTATGTGACCAAAAACACCAATAATTTATCTCCGACTAAGGTGAATCCATTTAACAACAACATCGTAACACATGTGAATATTCTAAAATATACATACTGCTATGACATATCATGGCATACATAACCTGAGGCCACATTTTTGGTTTATTATTGAAGATTAATTAAAAACGGTCAAGATGGTGTTGAACGCTGCAGTTCAGGCTCTTCGGCAAGCGGAGGAGCTGAAGATAAAGGTGATACAAGAGCCTAATAATGCAGGATCTTCTCTGCCAAATAGGACCCTAACTCTTACACAACTTCAGAAGGTAAGACTGTCATTTGTTAATTTGAATTATATTGGAATATTTTCAAATAAATAATTATTTTACTCTCTTACATAATCTAGTTTTGATGGATTATTAGTGGTTAACCTTCATACTTGTTAATATATTCAATTCAACCTAACCTGTCATAATATAATTTGTTATATTTTAAATATATAGTATTTAATATATAGATGTGATAAGGAATCATAAATTACACTTGACTGTTGTGTATCAAGCATTAAAAGGTTTACAACAACAAAAACTAGTTACTAGGACATAGCTGGCGGATATGATTTACCATTTCACATGATTTTTTTTTCATTCCTTTCCTATGACTTTTGTCAGTCATGATAAGTAAAAGTGAAAAAAAGTTTTAACATAATCTATCATTGTGGGAAAATGGATTGCTGTGTCGTTTTAAATGAACCCAACCTGACTTGAGAAACTCATTTTGGATTTAATAAAACACATTTTTAAATAAATTTAGCTTATCAATGGATACGGTGTCGAATGTTTTTTAAAAAGTGTGAAAAAATGTTTTTTTAATGGGAAAATGAAAATTCTGAAAAATGCTTCTCTCGAAGAATGCTTACCATTAAAAATATATTTTTTAATTTTAGTAATCTAAAACAATACAGCAAAGTGTTCCCCAATAATTGAATCTTCTGTAGAGTTCAGTTTTAATATATTTGATATTTAACCTTTATACGCTCTGTGGTCCCATACAGCAGTGCTCCGCAACCGGTGTGCCGCGGCACACTGGTGTGCCGTAAGCCGATACAGGTGTGCCGCGATCAAATAAGGCAATATTATAAATAAATAATTTTACAAGGGTCCTCAAGCTCCCAGCGCCTATTGCCTATTTATGTAGACATACAACGAGGTACTTGTTTTATTAAGTTCTAAATTAAATTTAAAAAAAGTGAAATTGATCAAATTAATATCTATTTTTGGCTTTTGGTGTGCCGCGGTATTCAAGGTGAGAACTTTGGTGTGCCGTAGAATCCAAAGAAGTACTTTGGTGTGCCGTAGATGAGAAAAGGTTGCGGAGCTCTGCCATACAGGACCGCAAATTTGCGTCGTTCAATGCCCTAGCAGGCCAATGTTTGTAATGTTTCGTCGCACAATAGATTCTTCCATGAACTTACTTTAATACTATTATTACAAATTAATGTAATGTAATCCAATTGTAAAATGAACCATAAGCACTCCTGTATTGAATGACGCAAATCTGCGCTCCCGTAAGGAAACCACTGGGCGTTTATAGGTTAATTAGTAGTGTTTTTTTAAATTTTATTTGTGACATTTATTTTTAAAAAGGTACTGCATACTAAATGTTTTGTATTTTATAACTTACATTTTTACACTATGGAATATTAATATTCTTATAACAAAACATGTGGAATGTTTTTTTGTCTTCCCAAAAATAAAACATCAATACTTAAAATGTGAGCCCATTAAAACATATATTTTATATTGAAAAAAAAGAATTAATATGAAGTTATTCTTATAGGGTTACCAGAAAGTCCTGCTGATGGATCTGGACTATGCGCTGGACAAGAAAGTGGAGCAAGATCTATGGAATGTTGGCTTCAAGAACCAGATTGAAACTCTGCAGAACAGCGCCAAGGATAAAAAGGTTACAATACCAACCATTGATTATTAACATTATTGTATATATTCACCAAAATTGTTACCCTTGATGGGATACCTATCCTTTTTTTAATGTAAACACATACAGGTGAATACTCATAGATGGTGATAGTAATTTTGAAGTCTCATCTGTGGAATTCTATGACGCTTACCGTGGTGCATATGGCTAAGCGCTGCATGTGGAGTGTTGATCCGCCAACGTCAAAGACTACAGCCCGAGATTCACGCATCACCCTTATTATTACAGGAATTTACTATGAATGGGTGGTCTTCACGGGACGACTTACGTCTACCACCAATTTTAATTAATATGCTATGACTAGCATTTTACGGGTGAAGGATCAAATTCACACCAACCGGGGGTATTTTAGAGCTCAGAAATTGATTAAAAATATATATGTATATATATTTAATCTCCATCGGGGATCAAACCCACAACCTTTAGCTTGCAAAGCAAATTCTTTCACCATTGAACTATACCTCAGGTATAATTCTGTGGATGTTTTATGATTTTTTTTTTAAATTTCATTTACTGAGAATTCTTCACAGCAAATTCTCGGTACAATGTTTTATTTTACGATATTCATAACCTGAAAACTTTGTAAAAGAAACTGAGTTTTAATTGTTTATTTGTCTACCGGTATCAGTGACATCACACCTTCTTCAGGACAAACTTCAAACTAAACATAAACACAAAACAGTTAATTAATGGTAGAAAGAGATGTGCAGGGAAGAGGAAATGTGTCAGAGTCATCTATGGATGGACCGGTTGAACAGAGCCAATCTATCGGAAACATTTAAAGGCTATACCTTAAAAGTAATTGATTGTTAAGGATTTTCCTGTTATCATCGATGGCTTTATTCCTAGTGATTCTAAATTATCTAGTCTCTTATTTTTATTTATAATATATAATGACATCCTCCTCTCGGAATTGGATATCGAATTACTGGGCGCCAAGATGCAGAAGCAGATTGACAATACAAATAACTTGTTTTTGGTTCACAATTCGCGTTTATTTTATTAGATACTTGCTTTTTCGTCCGCTAGTGAGCTGCCAACTGACGGAGCACTCTGACATCTAGCGCCGCCAAGACAGCGGCAAAAAAGTAAATTAAAGATGACAGTTGCACCAACATGAAATGAAGCAACTGTCATAACAAATAAAATGGCGTATGCAAACACCGTGTATTATTATATAATTAAAACTAACATTATTAGATGTGCATGTTAGGCGAGCTAACAAAAATAAGAGACAAAAGATTGTATATCCAAGTTTTCGGTACCAGTCAGCAAGCGCTATATCATTTATTTAATTTATTTTTTTCCTTGCAGAGACATTACAAATTTTATCAACTTAATTCATTTCTGAAGTACAATAATAATTAAATAAAAATACAATATATACAAACATAGGTACTTATGATTAAGTACTAAGAACAATGCAATAAAGACAAGCAACAGAAGGTCCCAATGCTCACCAATCATTCCTCCAAAGAAACTCTTGGAGTTCTTGTCTGAATTGGGCCTCTCTTACATGAAATATATCAACATCCGAGGCGATTTGGTTAAACAGTCTGATCCCTCTCCCGAGAGGCATAGTCTCTGGCAGGTTTGCGTTACTCTTTGGGAGAGCGAACAATCTGTGCTTCCATCATGCTGATGTCAATAATTATAAATATATATTTTTTCTTAATTAAATGTGTTCTTTGATTGTTCTAGAATCCCCGCCGTGCCGAGAGTATGACCATGCTATCCTGGGTCCTACAAGCTGCCACTGGCTTCTACATTTGTCTGCTCCATCAAATCTGCACCACCTTCAAGTTGAGCCTCCCCTTCAGGTAAGAAAAACTGCGCACTCTGTCAACTACAACAGGGATGACGGGCAAGTTCCATAGTTTTATAACAATTTTTAACTTTCTTAGCCTATAGTTCGATTTTGGAGACGGAGACTCATGCGGGAGGCCTACATTCAACAGTGGACACAGGCTGATGATGATAGCTCGATTTTTGTGGTTTCAGATGCAGTCTTCCTTACCCTGGTGGAGACGCCGATCTGAACGTCCCGGCGAGACCTCCTCAAGCGTCCTCGTGTTGGTACATCTGTCAGCACTGCCTGGTGCACCTCGGAGACCTCGCGCGATACAGTCGCCAACCTAGGAGAGCCGATTCATTCTACAGGTATACCACTTGCAAGATAACACAAACCGGGTCTTGAAAATATGTTGTCCATAGATGGTAAATATACAAAGTTTTTTTGAATCGTAAAAATATTTGTGATTTGTGCAGGCAGGCATTGAGTGTGTCCCCCAGGAACGGGCAGCCGTACAATCAGCTGGGGCTGCTGCGGGCCGCCCGGGGGGACCGGCTGGGCGCCGCGTACTACCACGCCAGGGGCCTGGCCGTGGGGGGGCCCTTCCAGCCCGCCGCCAACAACCTGGCCAGGACTCTAGCCGCGGCAGAAGCTCTCGTGTAAGACTTCAATTAACTGAATAATTAAGTAAATAGATAAATATTATATTGATATGGAATATTTATCGGCGTGGGTCCTCAGTAGGAAATAAAATCACTGACCAGCATCTTGCAGAGGTTCTAAAATTTGCACTGTAGACAAGATTTCTCCTAATAATTTCAATATATTTAAAAATATAACACTAATAATTCATGCATTCTTTATTTTTTGATTAATTCAATATTAGTATATCTCTTAAAAATTTAGCCCACACACAAAACTCAGTGGCTTTTTACAAAGTTTATTATTTTATTATATATAAATTTGACTATAGTGGACAGAGTTTGAAATGAGCATATTCGGGGTTCATTTCGGGTGGCCCCCATACCTGAAAAGATAAGGGAAAACCGCCTTAGATGATATGGCCATGTGACACGGAGAGATGAAGACCACATGGTGAAGAAAGCCTTCAACATACCCACGCTGAGAAGACCACAGGCAACCTGGACTGTAGACAGGGATCTGAAAACTCTTGGGCTTGACCAAGAATGCAACGCAAGACAGGTAGACATTGCAAGTGTGCATAAGGAGAGCCGACCCCAGATGATGGAAAATAGCGAGGCTAAAGAAGAGTCATTGCTATGGCCGGCTCGCCGCTCCGAAGCTTTCGTTGCTGTTCATTGTTTATGTCAAAAATACATTATGGGATACACTTGAGGATTCAAATTATTTATCAATATGTACTATATCAATATGACAAACCACAAAGTTGCTGTGTTGTACGAATATGCTTTTATCTGTTTTCTAGGACTCCATCGAAGGATGACCAGCTGTCTGTCCCGGGCCCGGCTGCGAGGTTAAGCAGCGCTGCCTATGTGGCTAGCTACATAGCTCTGCATCACCAGCTACAGGCCGGAGAGAGGCTGGCGGGGGCCGAGCAGAGGGCCGCAGCTCTGGGCTCCACGCTGACAGCCTTGGTAGCCACCGACGAGCTGCCTCCAGACACCCTCATAGAGGTAATAGAAGTTACATACCATGGCGTAATCATGGATGGTGAAAGAAGTTTCGCCGCTCACGCTCGCCATGTTGTAGATAAGGCGCGGAAGGCTTTCTTCTGTATCTCTCGCCTTACGGGAAATTCATGGGGACTCAAATGTCGAGCCCTCCAAACAGTGTATGATGCGATCTTTCTCAGCACCGTGACATATGCACTGACTGCATTGGTTGAGAGTTTCGGCTAGAATCCAATACAAATTATGCCTCTTAGCTTATAAGGCACTCAACGAAACTGCACCGGGCTATTTGACAGAACTTATCAAGCCTTCAGAAATAAGCGCGCTTGGAGAGACACTCAGATCAGCTAGAGCAAATAGAAGCATCCTGCAGCTGACGGGAAGTAGTCCTAGCATGGTATTTGGTAACAGGGCTTTCAGCTACGCGGCACCAATAGCCTGGAACTCGCTACCGGAAAGCATAAGAGAGCTTAAAGCGGAGGCATCCTTCAGAAGCAGACTCAAGACCCATCTTTTTACTCAGAGGCAAAGAAGCGCTTTTAGAATGATTGACACTGGCTGGCTTTACAGTTATTGTTTCCTCTTGCAGATGTGCTGCTTGGACTTCTACGCGGTGTACTCCGTGACCGACGCCCACAAGCTGGAGGCGGCGGCCATGACGGGCGAGGAGCAGCATGTGCTGGGCGTCTGCCTGGAGCTGCTGGCCGGCACGTTGGCCGCCCTGCTGCTGCCCGCGCACACCAGGACCCCCGGCGAGACTCTCACCTACCCGGCCCTGCCAGCAGGTTGGTAACACCTCCACGTGCTGGGCCGCCCTGCTGCTTAGAATCCATTTTCGAACCTTACCATTTCCTTACCATTCCCACGTATTTCGTGGTTAGCAACGTGTTACCAAAGAAGCTAATTCGAGACTCGCTGTAGTATGCTCACTTCGCAGCCTTAGACTGAGGTCTATTTGACATCTAACTGATGCACCTAAAATCACGGGAAGGCTTTCAGCCACTCTCTAACAAGTAGTTTTTTGTGTGCGTCCAGTCATCTGGGTCTCCAAAAACAGGACGGGACAGGGAGGGCTTTCACCCCAGCTTCCTGCTGAGATTGTTCGCGTTTATTTAAAAACTTTAAACAAAAATATAGAATTTCGCTTAAAACTATGGCATGTATTAATGTAAATCGGTGGTCATGAAAGCGATACAAAATCAGGACCGATTCAACTTAGACCCGCTCGGAAGCGCGGTAGACAACAGACTGGTGGGGCCACGTAGGAGAGTGGTACCTTGCTCATCTGCTATGTCCTTGATCGGCACTATATCGACTGCCCTGTCATCCGCGGCCTCACCGGAAACCAACTGGTTCTCTCTTTGGTTACCGCTTAGCGGGGGCGCTTGTGGTTAGATTTTCCGAGAACATGAAGTACGTTGGCTTATTTAGATTTTTTCGATCGATATTTCTTGGTGGAATTCCATAATATCAGAAATTAAATAAAAGATTCTTTAGAATTTATGCCACATATTTTTTTTTTGACAACATGTTTCAGCCAGGTCGGATGGCCACTTTTTTAAGTCAGTTAGTAAAATTTTTGTTGGCTCTATATAAAGCAAAAGAGTGAGCGAAAAGGTGTATATGAATTGTGTGATGGGTATATGTGGTTTTAGGAAATCATGAATGTATAAGGGAATTCATTGATGTCATAACAAAATAATATTTCTAATTACATAGGCCATTAAAAAACAATAAACATTTACATCAAAATGCACTTAAGTAAGAATTTTAGATAATTTCAGCAAAAGATATTTTGGTGGATAATCCAAAAGTAGATGGGGAAGCTATACAGTTCTAGGTAATAATATAATTAATTGATGATACTGCTGAAGGCGTTATGGTCCGGTTAAATTTGAACTGATACAAAAATGTGAAGCAGTATCAACGTTTTATCGGGTACAAAAGAGGGGAAGAAGCAAATATAATTTGGTCATTAATAAGATTTATAGTTGTGTCCGATTTTGCTCTATTGATCTCGAGGATTTCTCAAAAGTACATTGGCATTTGATTGACAAGATGGCGATGACTGATATCAGCGTGTATCAATTTGTTAAAAATTGACTGTGGTATATGCATTTTGCAGTGAAGGTGCTTCTGGAGTGGGTGCGGCTTCACACCTCAGCACTGAAAGAACCTGCATTCATGTCCCGCCTTCAGCTCTGGCCCGGGCTGTGCGCACTGCTCAACAATCTGCAACAGAGCATTGGAGACTTTCGAGCCAGGGACTGTAAGTAACCTGCATCCTCGGGGATCCATATCTACTAGAGAGCTCTCCAAAGCTGTGTTTACTGAAGGAGCTTACGGGCATTTATTATGTTAATGTAAGCATGTGCACAAGTGAAATGGAAAAAAATACAAATGCATAAAGAGTGCACGTCTTTATAGAACAAAAAATGGAGATAAATTACTGAAAATAGCATTAACCCGGCGATCGCCGTAAGCACACATGTGCGCTCTACGTAGACGATCGCCATAAGCGCCGCTGTGTGCGCTTCGTAATATTCGAAAAATGTATTTCAAAACTAATTCCAATTTTCTCACAACTATATCCATAAATATTTTAAAATATTAACAAATCAAAAAGCATCGATATTTTTCGATAGTTTGGGAGATATTTAAGAGATAGTTGTTGCGCTGTTTCTACAAACATGTGTCGATGAAGTGGATAAATACCAAATTAGGAAGAAATCAGCACTTTCAAGGTAAAGCAAGGCGTTAAAGCAATGCTCTCCATACACCACAAGCTCTGTGTTGTCTCTTGGGAGTCTCTGCCGTTCCTTGGAAGGACCATCCTGAACTGCTGCTTAGTTCTGACGGTCATATATACAATACATACTTGCAATTTACAACAAAGGGACATCTGTTATAATACGAATGTATCAATTATATCAATACATCAAAAATTCTCATGTCGTTAGGTGGAAGAATCGGTCATGGTTGATGCGCTGTGTGCAAAATAGAATAGTTTTTTTCTTCTTTTTTTTATGTAAACCCATACCAACAAATGGTGATAGTGATTCTGAAGTCTCATCTGCGTAATTCTATGATGCTTACCATGCTGCATATGGCTAAGCGCTGCATGTGAAGTGTTGATCCGCCAACGTCACAGACTACAACCCGACATTCACGCATCATCCTTATTAATACAGGAACCGACTATTAAGACTTTCGTCTACCACCGATTTTAATTAATAGGCTATGACTGGCATTTTACGGGTGAGGGATCAAATAATACAATATTTCGACCGCCATCGCAGGGGTCTTCTTTAGTGTTGATGACTTAGTAGAGATGACTTAGTTGATGACTTAGTCCACTAAGTCATCAACCCCGAAGAAGACCCCTGCAATGGCGGTCGAAATATTGGAAAGAAGTAATTCGCCGCACGCGACGGCTTAACCCAAAAGCCACAATATCGAATCTGGCTGTGAATACATTTTTTTAATTTTTTATTTAATCAAATATAAAAAGAAGTTATTTATTATGAATGCGTTAATTTTTACAGATGAATCGATTCCTCTACCAGAAGACGAAGAGCTTCAAGGTTATTTGCCGATAGATTCCGCATTTTCTAAGCTCAAATATTCCAATTGCGCTACGTCACCACTGTTCAAAACCCCCACAACTGGGGCTGCCTTGAAACCTACCATCGAAGAAGACGAACCCGAGAGTCAACCTGGAGAGAAGACTGTCGGGTCAGCTAGAGACCCGGAGGCAAAAAAAGATGTCGCGGCAATGAAGCGAAAGATTGGAAGAGACGCGATTCTTGCCGAGAGGAATTTGAAAAAAGATAAAGATTTCGTTGAGAAGTTGAGAGCTGGGAGGCTTATCTTGCTCGGGGAATGGCTCGCCAATCATCAGAAGAGTTGCGGCGTTGAATACATCAAAATCAAGTTAGTATTATTATTATTATTATTCGTTAAGGCATTGTATTTTATTTTTGTTGTAATCACATACATGCTTTACCTACCTCTACCTCTTTCCCGCCCGTATTGATGTCAAGATGGGACACATCACAAAGGTGAAAATGTCTGGTTCAATTTTCATTAAAAACATACTAACATCGAACAAAGGTTGTTATTCAGTCGCGTGGTGGCTGGATAAGGAGCAGATTAATAATACACAGACTTTTTCTAAAGCGCATTGACATACATTTACGATAAACTTTACAAACTTATGGCCCGGACCTGGTCACAGCATTCAGACCGGGCCACAATACAATATGCTCTCGCTGACGGTCGGCACATGACTCCCGCGCTCGTGATGGGCTGTCGCCCAGTGCCACAAGCGGCGGTCTATATAACTAACGTCACACCCGTGGCCGAACCTGTCCAAAATGCCAATATGACGACACATCATGTTCGACAAACGAACAGAAATAAGAGACGAAAGATTGTATATCTAAGTTTAAGGTACCAGTCAGCAAGGGCTATATGTCGATACATAAGTCTCCTCTTTCAGTGGTTTTTAGCCAATTTCTTTATTTTTCATGATGTTATTTACCACATTGAAATCTGATTTAACATTATAGGATGTGGGAAAGGGTATTAATTAGTTAAACTATAGATAGTTGAACAAATTGTGAAGCATTTTTGTTTTGAAGATTTTTGGGTAAAAGCAAAAATCCCCCACTAGTGGGTGTTGCGGACCAGGTTGTCGACATTTGGACTACATCATTATTTCTGATATCTGGACTAATCGGTGTTCCAGGGCATGTAAGCTGTTTTGAAATGTTGAAATTATGATTTACAGTATCAAAGATGGCGTGAAGGAGTTCACTCCGATCCAGAGCACCGTGGAGACTAACCCCGAGCTGGTGAAAGCCATCGCTCAGCTTTCTCTATTGAGGGAAAAGAGACTGAGTGAATCATTGGACCAAACCGGTAACACGACCACAGTACAACAAGGTAACCTACTGTTCATATTATTAACACTATACAGTCCGCACGGTTACGCGATTAAACAACGTCTGGAGGCCGACATGGTACTTATCTAAAAGTGATAAAAAAAGACTAGAGGCCTTTGAGATGTGGTCATACAGAAGAATTATCGGAATTTCCTGGAGAACGTCACGAATAATGAGATTCTCAGGATAATCAAGGAAGATAGGCAACTAATAAGAACCATCTCAGAGAGGCGAGCCCGATGGATCGCTCACATCATGCGCCACGATGGTCTTCTTCACGACATTGTGGAGGGGATGGTTGATGGTAGAAACTGTAGAGGGCGCCCTAGAGGGAAGTATTTGCAGCAAGTGTTCGAGGACATGAATTGTAGCTCTTATGCTGAGCTGAAGAGGGTTGCACAGGATCGAGAGGAGTGCAGATCGAGATGCTAGATTTTGTTGCTGCAAACCAATCCACCGGATTGATACTACGAAGAAGGTGCATCCATCCCCCATCATCGTCGCTGTCTTGGATCTCCTCGGCATCTGAGGGAATATTGGACAAAGCATCAGCGTATATAAGGAGACTGATTCTAACCAAAATATATATGGCATTGCAAAATAAAATTAAAATTAAAAAAACAGATTATAATTTGGGAAATACTTATTTTGCTAACAAACATATAAAATTTAAATGCATACAATCGAAATATTGATCGAGAAAAACGATCAACGTTTTCCCAATTTAAAAAGAATAATTATAACAAGTGAGATAAAGTCTAATCTCACTTATATTAGTATAGATCTATAGAAGTATTACAATATTGAAATAAATTCTAAAAAATTCACAAAAAATAATAATTATTAATTAATTAATTTTATTTTTTTAGGTGAAGATAATAGTAGTGTGTCTGATGATAAGCAAAAAGCTGAAGCTACGGCCGAAGGGAAACCCGCCACTGAGACAACCATTCCACCACCCATAGTTATATCCGAAGCAGACTTCAGAGAAAAAGGTTCTTAATCACTCTTATTGCTTACTATATATTTTTAAGACACTTTTAAATTAACCATTTCGCATCGGCCGTCAAAGATTCCCCGACCGTAGACATCGGTTGATGTGATATATCGTTTTGCTATTTTCAGTACTCATTGTGATATCTACGGTAGGATATTGGAAGTGCAGTCATTTCCTCTATCAACCTACATGTATTATTTACAGGAATCTGTAAAGCATGTAAGTAAATATCGTTAGGTTTCGTCACAGGAGCGATTTTTCTGTAAACCACATGTGTCAATGCCACCACATATATGGAGTTTTATAATTAACGTTTGTTAAATATAATAGTTTTTTATGCATCATCTGATAGCTAAAGGATAGAAAAATCAATGTGATATATGAAAATAGGTCAGATGAATACATTTATACTGCAAATGCTAGTGTTAAGCAAAAAAAAATGTTTGAAAAATTCACGCCGTATTGACAGTATAATTTGTATTCCACTGAGCCGTAACGAAAGGGTTAAAGAGATGTCATGTGACGAGACATGAAAATTGGCAGCTGACAGAACTCTCTAGCAGCAGTTTGTAGTAACCATGTATTTAAAAAATTCAAATATGATATGAAAAAATAGTATTTTTCCTTCGAGGCCTTCATGCTTGCTTGCAGAAGAAAAAAGAACAATGAAATTGATGTAATCAATGACTTTGATGGCAGGTATGACTTAGTGGTTAAAGCGTTTGTTTACCAAACCACTGCTCCGTTTGTGATTTTTTTTTCTTACACATTTTTTTTTTTTTGACAGTTCGAGAGAAGCGAGCGGGCATTCTAAAACCCCAAGGTTCCCTGGAGAGAGCTCGGGGAGAGAAAGCATTGTCTCGGGCCGCCAGAGTGGAGACTACTTCACCAGACTTCTCACCATCTGTTACAGATCTCATGCCCGACTCCACTGACCCACTGGTAATGTTTCACACTTCTGCGTTGTGGCTTTTAGGCTTAGCCGTGTGTGGCGAATTTCTTTAGATCAATATTATTTTGTCTAAATCGTCAACCCTGAAGATGACCCCTGCAATGGTAGTGGAAATATTGGTCAAAATAAATATGCTACACATGGCTAAAACCAAAAGTCATAATGCCAAAATCTGGACGTGAAAACTTACGAAGTTATCTCAGAATTATATTTATTACTACTATATCAGAATTTATATAGCGTTTTTTTGTGAGCAAATGGTTATTTCTTCTTTGCCTCTCTAAGTAAATAGTGTGTCTTGAGTCTGCCTCTGAAGGATGCCTCCGTGTTCAGCTCTTTTACACTTTCCAACAGCAAGTCGCAAAACTGAAAGCACGATTGCCACAACCAAGCAAGGACTGCCTCTCGTCACTTTCAGCTTATATTATACTTTATTCTTAACTGTTTGACAGTATTTCATACCTTGTTTTAACATGGATCACAGTAAACACTGTTTCGCTTGCTGGAAGACTACAGTTTCCCGATCTATGAAGGCTTGATCAGTTCCGGCAAGTACCACCGTACTCCGTCAGTACGGTCGTACACATTGGTGTTCACTGTGATCCATGTTATATATATATAATCGTGTCGGAAACAACAGGATCAGATCCTGTCTGCCTAGAAGTGGGCGACGTCGATGGCGTTACTGCCGGCCATCATCAGGTCTTCCTGGGTGCAGCCACTCGGGCACAGCGCACACTCCAGAAGGTGTGACAGGGTCTGCTCCACGCCGCAGTCACATTCAGTCGGTCCGCTGTAAAACTGCCAGGCCCTCATTTGTGTCCTCGTCTTGCATACTCCGGTCCGAAGTCTGTTAAGGGACCTTCATATATTCCACCCTTGGTCATGTCCAGGGGCTAGGTCCTCTTTCGGGGCAATCCAAGTATTCCGCTCAGTTGCGCTTCTCCACATGTTCAGCCGCAGGGTGGCCTCAGGTATCTCCAGTTCCATGTTAAAACAACGTATGAAATACTTATATATTTAATAAGTAAATACTATTGCTTTTACCTTTCCTATACTGTACCAAAAATTTCACAACACTTGGATCTGCGTAGTATCCAAATATCTGGTCAAATTCACTAACCAGTTTATGGGTATTTTTCAGGAAAAAAAAACTGGGTATTTTTTGAATATTAAATAAACGTTCTCGGCTTGGTGTAACGTCCAGAAAAATTCAGTCTTTAAATTATATTTACGACTTCCATGTGACACCATAAAACGCTAGTGTATGAGCGTGTATTGGGGTGGACGCTTGAAATTAGAGAGAGTCTAACCATCTGCTATTATGGATCTTTTATTTTAAAAACTTGGGTCACTTGGAGTGGAAATACAAACATCTCGACGCTTCAAATCTGGCTTTATAACCCCGAACTCCCAGTATTCAAGGCTCACAATCTATCACGGATACCTACAGTATTGAACTCATTTGTCTCTCTTGTTGTACTATACTACTAAGAGTTCATAATATAAAAGTAAACTGATATTAAGTTAATTCAATCCTATCATCACAATTCTGAAAAGAGAAAGCAAGTAAAATAATATTCTCTTTTACTGGCTTATTCATCCTGGTAAACGAGCTCGTTATCATATCAACGTTTACGACGTCTATGATAGAAAAAAATCATAATTCAAGTGTCGAAAGCGCAAGTCTTTCCCACTGCTCTTTAGGTTATGACGTCATGACCAAGATACATTCCTGGACTTTGATTGTAAGTGTGAATAGTCGTTAGTAAAGCCATAATAAGTCGAGGACTATATTTAAAATTATTGATCAAAAAACGCCTCGTAATGTAGATATGTTTATTTAATTCTTTTGATGCAGGACACGGGCAGCAGCTCATCGACGGTGTCTCAAGAAGGCGCCATATGCTCTGATATTGGATCTCTGTTGGAGCCGCTACGGATCCGAGAAAAGGAAGAGCGGCGAGAGGGACGGCGACCGCGCACCAATGTGGCGCTGCAGGCAATCATGCGCAAGCAGGAGGAGTCCGGCAAACAGGTCAGTGGCGAGCACAACATAAATGCTTGTGTACACCTGTTCTAAGAATTATTTGATGTGCAGTGGAACTCCCTTTTTTCGGTAGCCGTGATATATCTTGCTACTTTCAGTACTCATTGTGACATCTACGTTAGAAAATCGGAAGTGCAGTCATTCCCCTTATCAACCTACATGTATTCTTTACAGGAATCTGTAAAGCATGTAAATAAATATAGATAGGTTTCGTCACAGGAGCGATTTTTCTGTAGACCTCATGTGTCAATGCCACCGCATGTATGGAGTTACATAATGAACGTTTGTTAATTATAATAGTTTTTTATGCATCATCTGATAGCTAAAGGATAGAAGAGCCAATGTGATATATGAAAATAGGTCAGATAAGTACATTTATGCTTCAAATACTAGTTTTAAGCAACAACAAAAATGGTATGAAAAATTAATGCCGTATTGACAGTATAATTTGTATTCCACTGAGCCATAACGAAAGGGTTAAACCATATTTTTATTTATATGTATTATATATATATTATTAGTATATATGAAGGGTTCTCGCTTTTTTCGTTTCCCGCATTTTTTAGGGTCCCTTGAGGGACAAAATAACAAGGTTTCACTGCATATTTCTTTCTATGATTATTATGAATGTAACGGCACATTTTGAAACCATATGAATGTAGTGAACTATAAAAAAAAAACAACAAAGCATAGATAAATGTCAAAACAAAATACCTATTACATGCTGCACTGATTTATTTAACTTTTTTTTTTAAATCTGCAAAATAAATAACAAAATGGATTATTAAATATTTGGTTTGGTTGATCGCAATAATTGATTGCAAAATTCAATTTAAAAATTATTAAAATATACTTTTTCTTTTAAATTGTTTCCAATAGCCATATAATTATTTTAAAAAGTATTCAATAATTAATAATTTAAAGTATTGTTGCAATTGAATAAAAACATTGCTGTCTTACCCTCAGCAGATTAGTGTGCCATGGCTTATACAGTTGATATTCCTGTGAAGTAGATTAGAAATATTTTTAAATGCATGAAAATCTTTAATTAATATTGTGCTTCATGCCATCTTTCATCTTTAGTGTTAGAATTCAAGTTTAATATCAGTTTGTGGAAGATAAATATATTTTATAATGAAAAATGTGAGTGATCGTGGTTTTATCTTTTGTTCCTTTTGTCTTTCTGTCTTAACCCTCGCCTTACTATGTTAAAAACTTCCGCGCGTTCTGATGGTGTGTACTCGTTACACATTCTGATTTAAAGTGAATAAAATGAGTAGAAATTCGAAAAAATGAAAATATTCAAAGATATCGCTTAATTTTATAATAGTTGATGTCAATAAACAGTAATAATTGACATTTAATAGCTGAAAACATGAAAACCATCAGACGAAGACCTCAAACGGCCAGACCCACCTTGGCGCGTGAACTTCCGAGAGCTACTAACACTACTTAGCCTGTCGACATATCGATGAGCCGACGCTCATCGATATCATTTCGAACTAGCCGACCAACTGAGGTTTCCCGTCTCGCTCACTCATATTAGTACGTCAGCGAGAGTGAGGAGTATAGATGCCGACGTATCTGGGTATTTTTTTATTTTATTTTTGCACACGCTTTTGTATGACTCCCGACAGGTCGAATGAATACATGACAGTTGACGCGTCTTGATTGTAGTGGTGAATTTATTCCGGATTGTAGAAAAATATTTCCTGCTTCCGATGAGTGCCTATTATTATAAATATTTTTTTTTTCAATACGTAAATGTATTAAGGAGGAATACCTAAAATCTGAACCCTGTGTGTATTATATTTACAGAGATATTTAAGTTGTTACAAGCAATGTATAGTCGATAGACATCACCGGGGAGGAGAGGTTAAAAACGTTTAGTAAAAACATTAAATAGTGTTTATTTTGCATCAAATTGGGTTGATGCTCAATAATCTAATCAATAATACTATTATTATCAATGAATTCTCAATCAGCATGTAGTCTTCTTCATCTAGCAATTTTTTTTTTAAATACACGATACTTTCTTGTAAAAAAGCTATGTGACCGTATGGTCACGCTAGTCTTAACTATTGACAACTTATTTTGTATGAAACATTATTCTTTATTTTGTTTTTTTGCATGGATTCTAATTTATAATTCCCTTGGTTAGCCTTTGGGGTTGAAATACAGCTACACTGAAAATATTAAAAAATATTGATGATATTACCTTCTTAGATCAACATATTGTTGTACGAAATGTATTAGTAAAAATTACGTAAATCATTTTTTTAAATATTTAAAATTGTATTTACTCTTTTGAAGTATGCATTTTGTAGAAAAAAAATTCAACCCGAAATAAAATATCTCACAAGGGTACTTGGTAACTGTTTCCGTTGCCGCGGCTGCAGAATAACTGTGGTGGAGACACTTCTTAACCGAAACTGAGCGAAAGATACAATGTTCAGGTAGGAAAGGGACCGGAGTAGGGATAAATAGACAATAGTGTTCACTATGACCATACGGTCACGCTCGTATCTGGAGGGTTAATTGCCATAGAATCTCACATTACAAAATACATTGATGCTAATTAAATTCACTATTGAACTGCCTAATTTTATTTTGGATCCTATATATTTTTTTATTTTCTTTATTGTAGTATAAAAAGCTGGGTTGTCTTCTTTCATTTCATCATTTCTCACAAAGTCAAACCATCGTACCCCTACTATTCTATATATATATCTGTTTTGGAAACTCATTATACAACTGCATTGGCTTTTAGTGAGATACCAAAATTCACATCCATAAAGAAAAACGGTGAAGAAACACGCGCTGTGTAGCACTTTGTTTTGATTGAATAAAGCTGCGTGTCCTAGATATTGCATTAGAGTTGTCCTGTATATATTAATTAAAAACATCATCATCATCAATTGTGTCCGTTTTCTGTTAAATGTAGGCCTCCCGCATGAGTCTCCATCCTCTTCGATCCAGATCTCAGTCCATCTTGCAGGGGGTCGGCCAATGCTTCGTTTGCCAGTTCTTGTGCGCCACTCCAATACTTTTCTTCCCCATCGACTGCCGTCTCTTCGACAGATATGTCCTGCTGTGCCTATTCGTTGGGTAGCGTCCACTACTTGAGTTCTTCTGCAGATATCCTCGTTCCGGATTCTATCTTTTAGCGATACTCCTATCATGGATCTCTCCATAGCACGCTGGGTGACCTTTATTTCATGAGCAAGACTTGCTGTTAGATTCCACGTCTCTGCGCCATAAGGTAAGGTTACTCTAGCTTAAGTTGTGCTAGTTTAGGTTGGGCTACGATCCTGTGAAACTGTTCGAAAGAAAGTGGTTATATGCAGTCGCACACGAGCTACGAAGCTTGTACTTGGACTAAATGTAGGTTAGGCTTGATACCTATAGCTTAGGTTATTATAGCTTAGACTCTGGATATAGGCTTAGGTTAGGTTATTTTGACTACTGACTTTAGCATCAAGGCTACTCCTGCTATTAAAATCATAAATAAATGTAACTCTGATGTTATTTTTGATTTGCAGGTGAAATTTCTTACTCCGGTAACGACTCCGGATCCCGTTTCGGAGCCGACGCAGACGTCTCCCTTATCGTCAAAAGACCAACCGGCTGACAAAAGGAAGATTATCCAGCCTAAAGTGCAAAAGTCTCTAGCGAGCCTCCCCAAGGACCGCAAAACAGGAGGAATCCTCTCCTTGAAAGACAAATCCGCAGGATATCCTCACTTGGTCAAGACTGAACCCAGCACCGGGGCAGACACACCTAAACCGGAGACAACCGAACCCGCCGGAGGAGCCGCGGAAATTGACGCTTCGGTTAAAGTTTCTCCAAAGACACCGACTAAACAAGAAGCTAAACAACCGAGTCCGGCAACTCATAATACGCAACAAGGCAGTCCTAGTAAGATGGCTAAACACTTCCAAACAAGTCCTTCAGGCAGCAATACAGGGAACCTGCCTGGACGCGGCGCCGTGACTGGCTCATACCCTCCGTGGTCTGATCCTTCCACAAAAACAAACAGAGCACTTTTTTCTTCTCAGAATACGACACAAAACAATCCAGCAGAAGCCGTAGCCAGAAAAGCGCATTATCAACAGCAGAGTTTACAGAATGCGCCGATACAGAACGCCCAAAACAATCCTTACTTCTCTTACTTCTCTAATAGCGATAATTCGGGTGCTGCAGGAATAACTCTGCCAGTAGTCAATCCTAAAGAAATCGACGTGCGAGCGGCCGCCCTACAAAAGCAAATGAAAGGCCCGAACTACGCCGTAGGAGACAGAATGACTGATTACTGTAACATCAGAGATAACGCCATGTATTATTATACCAATCAAGATCAGAATCAAGCCGCGAATCAGAGAGATTCGGCTAACAATAAGAAATATAATGTCCCTCCGAGGCTGTCTTTGTACGCCAATACTAAAGAAGATTACAATATGAAAAAGACAAATATGTCGAGTTACAGACCCCCCGAAAGGCCAGTTTTGTATCCAAACGTTCACCACCCTCATCCGACTACTTGGTGGAAGCCTGATAATGCATATGATGCGGCATATCAGCAGCAGGCTCACGAAGCTATGCCCGGATATCAGCCGCATCAAATGTATCAAAACGTGGATTTCGGCGCCGCGGAACAGAGTAATTACGTTCCTAGCGTGATAGACGAAATAAATTCGAAAAGCTATCAGCCGATTATACCCCCTGCGAGATACGATAACGCGAACGCTTACCAACAGTTTCCCAATCAAAATGTAACGAATTATAACCCCTATAAGCAGCAAAGCTACGCACAACAGAGTGCGGCATATAATTCTGCTATGTATCCTCAGTTTTCAAACAAATACGGATATCCTCAAGAAGTTGGCGCAAAGCCTATGCAAGGGAATGACTATAAGCAGTACACGGGGCGTCCCGGTGATCATCAGTATGCGGCTGGTGTAATGCACGGAGGGTTGGCTACTAGTGGTAGTCCGCCCGATATGTTTCAGGATCCTTCGGCTTTGGGGAGGTATCCGTCTTTGATGGGTGACGGGTCGGGTTCGGGGAAGGGCTCGTTGGGGGAGTATTCTCAGGGAAGGGCAGGTGGAGACGGGGGAGGGATGGCAAAGTATGGAAGTCCACCAGAGAACCAGCCGGGTGATGCGGGACGGGCGCCCGTCAAGGATCCTTATTTGGTAAGATTTTTATTATTTGTTATCGTATTTTATTAGTTAAAAATGGATATTATGTTATGGAACTTTCTAGATTCTGTAGCGCATCTGGCATTATTACTTGGAGTACATACTGACATCAGTATGATATAGCCCTTGCTGACTGGCCTCGATATGCAATCTTTCGTCTCTTAGTTTTGTCGCTTGCCATACATTTATGTGTCCGCCATATTGGGACTAGTTATATAGTTTTGCCACCGACGGCGCTGGTGACCGACCACGGACCGCACGAGTCAGTTGTGTCCTGACGGCCAAGAAGGTCGCAGTACGGCCGGGCGGCATGTCATTCCGCCTAGGCCGGAAGCTTGTAAAGTTTATCATATATATGTGTCAATGTACTTCTGAATAAGTCTGTGTTATCAATCTGCTCCTTATCCTGCCCTCACGCGACGGAATAACACCTTTTTTGAGAGAGAGGAGGATGTTCATACATTGGCAGCATTATATTGTTACGGTTGTTCTCTTCCGAAAGCAAGCTCCATCAGCATGCTTGGATTATCAATCTCGAATAATGTCAAATATTACGAGTCAATTAAGTGTAAAGCCGGTCTCGCTTCCAAAAAACTAGGTGTATTATATATATCACGTCGGTATTTCAAGGATAAACAACTTCTTCTTCTATATAAAGGACAAATCCGACCTATCCTTGAATACGGCAGTCACCTTTGGATTGGAGCCCCAAAATACCTTCTAAACTTAATCGACTTAGTTCAAAGAAGAGCAATTCGTTTGATAAACAATGACACCCTTACGTCTACCTGCAATCGATGAAACACAGGCATAAGATTGGTTCACTTAGTCTATTCTGCCGTTATTACCACGGTCGCTGCTCTTCGGAACTTAAAGAAACTTAAACTTAATTCGTCTTACACTTGCTGAACATCCATACACGGTTAATGTGTGTCGACCAAGAACTGGCAGTTTCCAAAGTTCCTTCCTTAATGCCACCGGTAAGCTTTGGAATGTTCTTTCAGCGTCTGTGTATCTTCCGTCATATAATCTGGATCTCTTAAAAAAACACATAAATACACACTTGCAATCTCCCCAACCCACACACAAATACGAACACAACACACGTTTCCCGCATGCAGCGTCCAGCTTCCCTGGCTGAGCGTAAAATATAAAAATATATAAATATAAATTAACATCTCCTGTACTTGAGGAAAGAGACTTTGTGAAAAACTAAGTGAACCAATCTTACGCCTGTGTTCCATTGATTGCAGGTTAGACGTAAGAGTGTCATTGTTTATCAAACGAATTGCCCTTCTTATTTATAAATATCCCAATAATGATTGTGGTGATGTGTGTTATTTTCCAGCAGTTCAGTGAGCCAATAGTCCCAGCCGGCGGCAGCACATACTCGCTGTTCAGCAGTGGAGCCGAGCCCTGGGGGGGAAGCTCTCCTGGCAGCGCAGAGGCAGGGTCAGCTCCTCAGCAGGTAGACCAGTACTTCACATCACTCTTACAGTTCTACTCGGTGACCAAAATTATTCAGCAAACTGACTATCATCCAAAGGAGCTCACAGATACTCTGCATGAACAGCTATACATTTCATTAACCTTTCCTTCCCTGTGATGTGTATCTTCTACACATTGCTTCTAATAACCATCAATATCTCTATAAATATAATAAACGCAAGGTTAAGATCTTAGGTATTCCTCCATATATTTACGCATTGATTTAAAAAATAATGTTAATAATAATCAGTATTTATCTACAGGGTACATCGGAGGTATTTTGTGAGCATCGGAAACAAATGCGCGCTGTGAGTGCCTCGACCTTGGGTCTCGACGAAGTGTGGGAAGCGCGACACTATATTCGCATCTCACTCTTTCATACTTTACTGTGAAGGAAGAGGGAAGAGAGTGGGAGTGAGCCACTCCGGCCATTACCACAACTAGCAGCAGTAGCTTTCAAGCTTGAAACCGAATTGGAACTATGCCCGTTCCGTGAGCGTTGCCAGATGGATTTTTAATGTTTTCAGCCAATAAATCTCAACCATTATAATTTTTGACTTCAATTACAATTGATTAAGGGGATTGGCTATGAATGTTCTTATTTTTCCGATTTAAAATCGCCGATTTTTGATTGTGTACTGACTACCCAACACCGAAGCGCGCATTTTTATTTTAGCACCGTAAGGGAAAGGTTAAAAAGATATTGTACATTATTTAACCCTTTTAACCCCAAGCCATTTTGTCATGGACCTGTAATTTTATCATACTCTTTATCTCAGCTTATTAGCTTTTAAAAGTCTTTAGCTCTTAAAAGTGATATTTTATTTTGTAATGTCATATGTATAATGGATAGTATATTTTTGCCCCTCTAAATGGGTTAAAAATTGAGGCTGAAACATCGTTCTCTGATTTTTTTTTAAATATTTTATATTCTTATTTTTTTTTCTGTTTCCAGTCTCTGTGGTCTGGCCCGGGCCCGTCACCTCTAGAAAGACTCCTGGAGCAACAGAAGCAGTTCAAGTATCCGCCCAACGAATGATCAAAATAACTGCTACGGAACATTTGTGAAAAAATATACTTAACAACAATGTAACACACTGCCACAACGAGAATGACCAGAGTCCTGTCAAGTTCTAAAATAAAACTAAAATAATACATAAATATAATACGATTCTGATGATGGACTTTCAGTTGTTCTCGTTGAAATTTAAGACTTTTAATATGTATGTAAAAATATGAATATTTCAATGTTGTGAGTTGGTTATTGAAGAGCCATTCTCACGCCATAAGGACGGCTTTGATTAGGCATTTATATAAGGACAGTGGGGTTCTTTTTAATGGAATTGGGTGAGACATGCTTGCTGGGGTGACGGATTACAAAAAATCCATGTCTTTCAAGTGATTTGAATTTTTTTTCTCTAAACTTGTTTTCTTTAGCTTATCTAATTTTTATTGCTTTTACACAAGTGAGCAACTTTAAATATGTTATATGCATATAACGAGCTCGTTCTCCAGGATGAATAAACTCGTAAAAGAGAATATTATTTTTCTTGCTATCTCTTTTGATATATGCAAGTGTCCACTCCTATACACATTTACACTGGAATTTGTCTGGACATAAAAACATATGATCCGATTTGGTAAAGAGATAGAACAAAGCTCCCTGTTGTGAATTCAAATTTAAACTGTATTTGGTTTTTATCAATACATATTTATAGTAACATTTTAAAGATTATGTCACGTATAAAATAAAAATGATGCCATATGGAATATTTAATATGAAGTTATGTGTATATGTTTGCTTCCTAGCTGGAGCGTATGGTCTCCACAAATGACTGTCAGTCAAAATGAATATTTTGTATAGGAGTTGTAAAAAATATGCTCAAGAATTCACTTGTACTATAAAAAAATATTTAATTTTATTATTATCTACTATATACTGCTGATGTGTTATCAACTATTCCAGCATGAATTGTTTAATTTTAAAAAATATATATAATTATTTGGAAAATATGTTGGATTTTATTTAAAAAATATTATTGTTAAATTATGAATGAAATGTATCAAAAAGCAAGAGCTTGCAGTATTCTTGATGATGCTGCTCCATGCTCCATCATGGATTGTTTTAAGTGGATAGTGAAGACAATCAAAGATATTTGTCATTCTTTTTCTCGGTATTACTTAAAAATCGTTTTTTTAGGACTGTTTACACAAGCGATATGAATTGCATTGTTGCTCAATTGATGAAAAAATACATAGCTAAAAAATTGTCTATCTTATCTGCTTCGTGCAGTGAGATGATGTGTGAGAGCTAGGCTGTAGTCAATCGAAATAACAAAGATACACTACGCATCGTTTATAATAAAATGTTGATTTTGTAAAGCTTGATACTTTGACGTAAATTATTACCAAATGTTTTTTATCTCTGATGAATATGATTGCATGATATTGATTTGTAAAAATGTGAATAAAATATTATTATTCTTGCAATGTATGTTTTGTTTCAAAGCAATTATTCAAAGCGGGTGAAAAAAATGTCTCAATTCGAAAATAGATATATTTTTTTTTCTTCTGACCTTGATGCATAACACTATGAAGGACAAATAAGACAATAATAGATAGGAGTATTCCATAGTGAAATATTTGAAATGAATCATTTCACAATAACTCGAATATTTAGTACAGTGGTACCTTGATATACGAGTGCCCCAATCTAAAAGTGTAATTTTTTTGTTAATGTTTTTAATAACTGTAGAATTCCAAATTGATCACATTTTTTTACTTCTTCACAAAAAAAATAATGCACTTTTAGAGAAAATCATCAAAAAAACGAAATGTTGATAAATTTACTCTTTAGGCTCTTTAGAATGTTAAATTTAAAAATCTAGAGTTTTTTTTTAGTTTAAGTTATTTTAATGGGAAACTACTGTAATTTTTCCTGTTTCCAAATTTATATCAAAAATAATTATTAAACAAACTGTTTTCCGCAAGCTAGTTACTTCACATTGATTGTGCCCAATATCTGGCAACATCTGATGATCTCTTCTGTTGGTCAGCATAAAATACTGTTTTTGTAACTTGTGTACTAACATTTTACTAAGGATATAATGTGTATCTAGCCTCCATAACGGCACATTTTAAGATAGAAATTTTAAGGTAGAAAGTCTTTCATTGAACCGCCTAACATGGATTAACAAACCTAATACGTATTAACACTATCCATTACGATTACACAATATGTGTGTAATCACCAGGCCGAACGTTAAAGGCGGGTCACACAACATGTGTGTCATCGTTTCGCCAACGCTTAGTGGCCGACTATACATAGCTTGTGATGTTTTTTCAAACGTTAGTGGCCGATCACACAACATATGTGTTGTTATTCCTTTCGACCATAATTCAAAGATCTCAAACCTTTTCAGTGAGGGTCATATTTAATTTCATTTGAACACATGATATTGATTTAGCAATTCTTTAAAAAAACAGTCGGCCTCCAGCGTAAGCTTAATCGCGTAACGCGCGGAATGGATAGTTTTAATATAATACAGTTAACAAAAAAAATATATGACTTAATTTATGATTTTGAACAAAATTTAAACCGCCGTGGATGCCGATTGGATAAAGCATCGGCGATAAAAAAACATTTAGCTAAAGTTTAGTATGTAGTGAAGATTTTCTTTTGTGGAATTCCTGATGATTGGTTTCCTAGATTTCCCCTCTTTGTGGAATGACGCGCATTTTCCTTGTTATCAATTAATACAATGTTGGATATTTGTTTTCCCCAACATTGTCGATGAAATGCATTGATTGTTTTATACAGATATTTTGAATAATTTATTGTAATGTTTGTTACCGAATAAATAATATTGCAGAAGAGTTTTGTTTTCAATATTACCTTGTTACTCCTATACTTTTTTGTATTGCTGAGAATTCTGGCATCTTACTCAGTGCAGCTGTATAATTGGTTTTAACCCTTTCGTTACGGCTCAGTTGAATACAAATTATACTGTCAATACGGCTTGAATTTTTCAAACATTTTTTTTCTTAAAACTAGTATTTGAAGCATACATGTACTTATCTGACCTACTTTCATTTATCACATTGGTTCTTCTATCCTTTAGCAATCAGATGATGCAAAAAAACCATTATATTTAACAAACGTTCATTATGTAACTCCATACATGTGGTGGCATTGACACATGCGGGTTATAGAAAAATTGCTCCTGTGACGAAACCTAACGAGTATTTGAAGCATAAATGTACTTATCTGACCTACTTTCATTTATCACATTGGTTCTTCTATCCTTTAGCAATCAGATGATGGAAAAAAAAACATTATATTTAACAAACGTTCATTATGTAACTCTATACATGTGGTGGCATTGACACATGTGGCTTATAGAAAAATCGCTCCTGTGACGAAATCTAACGATATTTATTTACATTTTTTTACAGATTCCTGTAAAGAATACACGAAGGTTGATAAAGGGAATGACTGCACTTCCAATTTCCTACCGTAGATGTCACAATTATTACTGAAAGTAGCAAAACGATATATCACGTCAACCGATGTCAACGGTCGGGGAATCTTTGACGGCATATGCCGACAACCGATGCGAAAAGGTTAACAATAATATTGAAGGTAAGATCAGGGATTCAAATGGTCTCTGCCAAAATTGACGCCGAATCTTTATATCTTACAGGCTGTTTTTTAAATATAATTATAAGGAGATTATATGGACTGCTTACAGAGCCTCAAAATATTAAAAATTTCATTATAAATTCACATTTTCATAAGATTGGATGATAAGCCCTATGTTCCCGAGGATTGGACCATTTAGTCCTATTAGGCGGTTGAACCCAAAATAACGACAGAAAGAAACATGAAAGATATAGTGGTTAAGACCAAATAAATAACTTCTTAGGTTTTCACGGCCAGATTTGATATTGGTGGCTTTTGGGTTCAGCCGTGTGTGGCGAACTTCCTTCAACCAATATTTCGACCGCCATTGCAGGGGTCTTCTTCAGGATTGATGATTTATTTAGTTTTGAGTTGGTTTATTCAGATCATCTTTTTACGAGCGTTATTGATTTCAGTAACGCTCGTAATATAAATTAATAAAAATATAGTTGTGCTATTCGCCGCTAGATGAAAACACAACTGGATACATTACGATCTATAAAAAAAAACTATTCACCACATTATGTAAATATATGGTTATTATGATTAAGATTGATAATAGTAACCATTAATTTCAATTTCAGTTAAAAAAATTAAAACATTGATATCAGATTAATAAAAATTTAATTTTTACACATGAAAACATACATTAAATGTTATTTTAGCAAAAATATCACTTTTATACATTATTAAAATCATGAATAATAACTTTCATAGGATTTTCAGCATTCAAATGAGATAATTTTATTTTGATATTATTAAAATAAGTATTTTTTTTAGTGGTATCTTCAACAAAAGGCACATTGTTCGTTAGCATGTCGTCAACATTAATTTCTTTATTTTCATGGGCTGAAATTATTATTTTTAACTCTTCAAACAGAAATCTACGTAATATGTCACTATGACCACATGAGATACGTTTATTTTCCAAACTAGAGTAATTTTCTTTCCCCGTCATGTTTTGAGTGATTATTTCAAAAATGGGTAAGAAATTCTCGTAATATTGGCGTTTGTCTTTGGTTGGTGAATTATCGTTTCTCTGATCTTTTATAATGCAGTTTGACACTTTACTGCCTTTCAATATAAGAAATAAAAATGGTAGATTGTTGTTGTCATCGTCTTGTACAATATGATTCAAATCCCTAAATATCTCGGAAATGGAATCGTTTTTAGATCTGTCGCTCAATGAATAAACAGCGAAATTGTGTCCCTTCATTGCTCCAAACGATCGGATACTCTCCAAGCCATGAATCTAAAAACAACAATTAAATATTAAATAAAAATTACTTTCATGTTGTATGCATTCCTGACACATTGCTAAAAACGAATGAAAATCATATTTTGTAGTGACTTAATAATAAGTACAAGAAAAAACAAATCTACCGTAGGTAGTTAGTTATATACAGTGTACCAGATTGTCAAACTAATTAAACAAAATGGAGGAATATAAGACACAAATAGAACAGAAGATTTGATTGTATGATTGTACTAATAAAGAATGACTTGAGTGACGACAAGTGTTCATCATTGACTCTAGTACATTATATGTCCATGACTAAAGAATTTTTAATAAATAATAATAAAAAAAGTGTTTTCTGCGAGAAAAACTGTGCTTTTTATTTATATAAACGTTTATTTAACTAGCTTTGTGAGATCACGGACCGAACGGCTTCTATTGAGCGATAGTTATAGTGTCAAAATTTAGTAGTTTTAAAATTATGTTACTCCTTTGCGGTTGCATTAATTAATTAATTGATTTAAAACAAATTTAAAATTATATCTAAACGTTCATTTTATAAGAATATGCTTTTAAATATAAGCTTTAACCCTTTCATTACGGCTCGGTTTGAATACAAATTATACTGACAATTATAAAACTAGTATTTGAAGCATAAATGTACTTATCTGGTCTATTTTTATATATCACATTGGTTCTTGTATCCTTTAGCTATCATATGATGCATAAAAAACTATTCTAAGTATCAAAACGATATATCACGTCAACCAATGTCAACGGTCAGGGAATCTTATGACGGCATATGCCGACAACCGATGCTAAAGGGTTAAGTAAATTACTACGATTGAAATGCATCGCAAATATATACGATTTCGTCGGTAAAGCAGTTTTCATATTTTCAAGCAGCGGATAAATGTCAAAATTTGGTAGTTTTTAAAATGATTTATCGTCTTTGCGGTTTCATTAATTGGTCTCCATTAAATTTGGTATTGCAACTCAATAATGATTTTATACATACAATTAATTATCAAAATTAATTATAAAATGTATTATTTTTTGTCGGTAAAGCAGTTTTCCATATATGCCATTAAACGGTAACAAAATTATTGTCACATTTTTAATACATTTAATGAAAAGCTGATTAATATTTATATATAAATATATTTAATTTATATTAATCAACTTCACAATAAAACTACACAAAGCTTATTAACTAGTTTTATCTAGTTAAGGTTTTATATTAGATTTAAGTAAGAGTACTTACCTCTCCGAGAAACAAAACGTAGATAGAAAAGCAAAGCGTTAGTTTCATTTTTATAAAATTAAATAAGATCCAGTTATGATTTTTTAATATTTATATAGTTTTATAACACAATACGTCATAATTATAATTTATAAATATTTTCCTATAATTAAAAGAATAAAGGTGTTTGGCAGCAATAAAAAATATATTACTCCTTTTATTTACACCTTTTGTGTAATAAATGCTTATCGCATATCAAAGTATTATGAAAACATTATTGTTCAGTAATGTTTTTTTTATCATGAAAAATGTTTCAATTACACATATTATTTTATGGATTTGCAAAGTTTTTAAATGATTTGCTTCCTTGACAAGCAATAAAGAGCAAAATAAAAAGTGATTCGATTGACTTATACATGTGTGTAAATTATAAATTCAAAATTATAATATGATTTGTGGAATAAACTCAAAAGTTTTTTTTACGATGACATTATATACTATCTTACACGCAAAGCACAAATTTAATTTATAAAGCTACCTCACAAAATATACGCGTTAATTTCTTACTCATTTATTACATAAATACATGAATACACAAATACTACTAAATAATCACTTCAGAATGAATTCTTAGCAAACTGAAAATGATTTTTTGAAAAAACATGCAAAGGTTCGCATTTTTTTTTTGTCAAAATACTTGTAAAATAATTATTATATTGCATTATTTAACATATTCTACATATGTTTATTATTTCAACTTCACCTTACTTAATTTAACCATGACTTAATAAACTAACTCAAGCTATATTAAATTAAAAATATATTTTTTATTTTTCATTTTGACCAAAAGTTGATTTAAATTTTGACCAGAAATTAATTGAAATTTAAATTATTCATTTTGTTGTACGTATTGTTATGAATAATTTTATTTTATAATAAAAAGACAACTATTATTTTATACCTACCCAACAGAGTATTCGATACCTAAATCATAATTTTGTATTGCTGGCAATATGCGCAAGCGGGAGGGGGTAAACAAGAATGGCGGCTCAGCCCCCGCGACATCAGGCTCTGTGACATCCTCGTGACGGCCGCCGTGTCATTATCGCTTGTTGGGGGCCCGTGTCCCATGTGGCCGAGGCCGCGCGCGCTCCTCGCCCCGCCATGGACCCGGCCGCGGACGAGGCGGCCGCCGTGCGCGCGCTGCTGTGGGGCGACCGCGTCAAGGAGGACGTCTTCAGGCGATGGTCGCAGGGCTTCCGCTTCAGCGATAAGGAGCCGAGTGCTCTGGTACGACATCCATCATCCCACACACACGACACAACACCTTAAACACGCTTTATACAAACGATAGAATATCAAAATCATCTGTACTCTTGCCATAGAAGAAGAAGAAGCGCGCTAATACGACAACAATGTCATACGAATAACCTATAACCACAAAGGTTGGTTCGATCCTCGATTATCAGGCAACCTTATGGAATCTTTGCTCTATTTTCGAAGTAGGTCGCAGTTAGCCGAATACGAGAGTGTATAAAGTCACTTTGTGCGACTTTCATTTGCCTTATGCATACTCTTGATAACAACGCGATCTTCAATGAGACTAGAGCTAGCATTATATTTCACTCGTTATTTTGTTAAGTATTATACAATACTCGGATTTCAATAGAACTCTTTACTGTAGTGATCAAGATGTAAGAAGATATATATAATCTATGTACGCCTTATACAATTAAAACTACAATATAAATGTTTACCACAGTGCATATGGCTAAGCGCTGCATGTGGAGTGTTGATCCGCCGACGTCATAGACTACCGCCCAAGATTCACGCATCATCCTTATTATTACAGGACTTTACTATGAATGGGTGGTCTTCACGGGACGACTTGTCTACCACCAATTTTAATTAATAGGCTACGACAGGCATTTTACGGGTGATGGATCAAATTCAAACCAACCGGGGGTATTTTAGAGCTCAGAAATCTATTATTATTATTTGAATCTCTGTCGGGGATCAGACTCACAACCTTCAGCTTGCAAAGCAAACGCTTTAACCATCGAGCTATATCCGCCCAACAATGGTGACCATATGTTCCATTTTTGGAACGGATATGGGTGTAAAAATGTAGTTTATTAATGTTTGGTAAATCAAATCTGTTCTGTTTATTCTAAATAATAATCTGAATAATATCAGAATTGAATTTTGACCTCCCCCATCTTTAAAAAGATGACAAGTCACGTGGCCGCTTGGGGTACGGATGCAGGAGCAGATCACAAAGCAAAAGAACTTGTTTTTGAAGCATAATTCACATTGATTTTGAATAAAGACTTGATTTCCCCGTTCGACCGTATCATGACCTTACCCCCGCCTCGGTCTAACGGGGCTTGACTGACGACCGCCGGAACACTGTGACATGCAGCGCCGCCAAGGTAATCACGGCATAAAAACAAATTAATTATGACAGTTGAAGCAACATGAAATGGAGCAAGTGTCGTAACAATTAAAATGCATTTTTATATAAAATTAAAACTAATATTAACCTTTAAACGCCCAGTGGTTCCATACGGGACTGCAAATTTGCTATGTTCAATGCCCTAGCAGGCCAATGTTTGTAATGTTTCGTCGCACAATAGATTCTTCCATGAACTTACTTTAATACTATTATTACAAATTAATGTAATCCGATAGTGAAATGAACCGTAAGCACTCCTGTATGGGACCGTAGGGCATTGAACGACGCAAATCTGCGATCCCGTAAGGAAACCACTGGGCGTTTAAAGGTTAATAGATGTGCATGTCAGGCGAGTGAACAAAAATAAGAGCCAAAAGATAGTTTTTCGTGGCTTTTAGGCATCAGCCTGAAAGAGCTATATCAAGCTGATATAAATTTATTTATGTTTTTCAAGATACACAGGAGAACTCTACAGCATTGTCTGAGACTTAAAGTTTTGCTCAATCAAAGAAAAATGCCTTCTATAAAGGATTAGAGTAGAGATAGCCGGCGGTCATACCTCGATGGTCAAAGCGTTTGCTTTGCAAGCCAAAGGTCGTGGGTTCGATCCCAGGCGGAGATTAAAAAAAAAAAGGATTTTGAATCGATTTCTGAGCTCTAAAATACCCCCGGTTGGTGTGAATTCGATCCATCACCTGTAAAATGTCAGTCATAGCATATTAATTAAAATTGGTGGTAGACGAAAGTCGTCCCGTGAAGACCACCCATTCATAGTAAATTACTGTAATAATAAAGGATGATGTGTGAATCTCGGGCTGTAGTCTAAGACGTTGGCGGATCAACACTCCACATGCAGCGTTTAGCCATATACACCGTGGTAAGCGTCATAGAATTCCACAGATAAGACTTCAGAATTACTATCACCATCTGTCGGTATTCTCCTGTATGTGTACAGCAGTGCTTTGCAACCTTTTCTCACCCACGGCACACCAAAGTTCTGTATAAAATTAAGGCGGCACACATTTTTATTTTATGTGGGTCGTGTACATAGCATACCACGCAGTCGCCAGTCTACATAAGTAGGTGATGAGCACAGAAATACCATTGTAAAGTTATTTACTTTAATATTGTCTAATTTGACCGCGGCACACCTGTATCGGCTCACGACACACTAGTGTGTCGGGGCTCACCGGTTATGGAGCTCTGCTGTACAGTATGGGAATATATATAAAGAATATTCCAAATAATTTTGTATCATATTTTTTCAGTATTCTCATTTATTGATATTTTTGATGGTTTAGGTGCAAGACGAAGGGGGCCCCTGCGCCGCGATAGCCCCCGTACAAGCCTTCCTGCTGCGTGCACTTCTAGCCGACGCCCCTCTTCACGGGTTGCGCGACGTCACCTCCGACAAGTGCTCCTCGCTGCTGGTGCGCGCCTGCTGCGACATCCTGGGGCAGTGCGAGGCGAGGCGCTACCGTCTGGCTCTCTTAGCGAGGACCCCCGCACCTGCGCCACCGTCACCGGAGCCTCCCCCGCAAGGCAGCAGCTCTGAGGAGCCGCTCCTCCCCCCTGCGCCCACCCCACTTGATTCAGACACTTTCCATGAGCGGCTGCGTGTCGAAGAATTCGCCGATATACGAGAGGTAACCTTTTATTTATAACTCGGCTTATACCGTCCAAGATTCTCCTACCGTTGACATCGATTGACGTGATATATCGTTTTGCTACTTTCAGTACTCATTGTGACATCTACGGTAGGAACTTGGAACTGAAGTCATTCCCTTTATCAACCTACATGTACTCTTTACAGGAATCTGTAAAGCATGTAAATAAATATCGTTATGTTTCGTCACAGGAGCGATTTTTCTGTAAGCCACGTGTGTCAATGCCACCACATGTATGGAGTTACATAAAGAACGTTTGTTAAATATAATAGTTTTATATGCATCATCTGATAGCTAAAGGATAGAACAACCAAAAAAGAATAGAAGGACCAAGAAAGAATAGAAAAGAGGTAACCTTTTCTTTACAACTTAATATACGAGGGTTATCCGTAATATAAGTTTCCCAGTGATTTTTCACAGTGTAAAACATGTTTAATTTAACAAATGCATACATTTTTGGAAAGTTCAGACATACCTATTTTTCTACAAAGTCGCCACTGAGATCAATGCATTTTTGCATGCAGGATACTAGCTTTTGAATGCCTGAGTCAAAAAAAATTGCCGCCAAGCCATGCAGATACCTGAGAACCGCTTCTTCCAGCTCTTCTCTGTTGCCGAAATGCGTTCCACCCAGGTGTTTCTTCATGTCAGGGAAGAGATGGGAGTTACTTAGGGCTAAGTCCAGGCTGTAGGGAGGGTGTTTGACAATACCCCATCCAAATTTTGCGATGAGCTTGTTGGTGACGTCTTTGGTCAACATTCTTGGCACCCACCTCGCGCAAACCTTAGCAACCCCTAGATCCTCTGTCAAAATGTTGTCAATAGAGTTTTTGTTAATATCAGGGATCATGTGTGATTGGATTTGTGAGAAGGGCATTGTTGTGCGTGTTAGGATGTGATCAGACGGGACACGAACATTCCGAACATAAAGAGAGAAGAAATAATACACTGTATAATGACACGGTTAATATAATTACATGTAAACCAGTAGAACTTATATTTACACAATATCGATGAATGATTATCAGAATTATTTACAATCAGATTGAGCGTTGGAGTTTAGTCAATGGAGGATTTCAATTTCGTTCCTTGCAAGTTTCTAGAATTGATTTTATTATTATTCAATAGTTATATGCAGGTAGACTTTTTTCTTATTTTTTTTGTTAGAATTCACGAAGTTATCTGCTTTCAATGGCCGTTTAACACCAACTAAATGGTGCCGCTTGCCCAAACTTGTACAGTAGTCTATTGACGGCAGTTAACTGGAGCAGAAAATTAAAAAAGTCACCGACTTATCAAAGTGCATTTGTATACACTTCCCCACCACAGATAAGCTACATGCAGTTTGAGTATGTGGGGCTTAAAATGTAAAACAAAGAAAATGAAAAAATAAAAATAATGATTTAAATATATATATAGTTCTTCTTCGTGTCAGAGACGTCAAATTATTTCTGCCCAGTATCTGGCAACATCGATAGCCCGTGGGTTGCCTAGCATCTTGGTCCAACCAGGTCTTGAGGTGTGCAGCTTGTTGGACACATGGAGCAGGATCTTAGGTGTGAGGCGGTCTGCAGGTCTCCGCAGTCGCACAATAATGACTCCCTGCCGAAGAATTCCCCACCGCTCGAGGTTGTCCTTTGCTCTACCAACTCCAGTTGTTAATCTGTTCAGGGATTTTCATGTCCGCCAGTCAAGGTTCTTGCCAGTTGGGAGGCCTTCCTTTGGAGTAATGAAATCCTCTGACGCGACTTGTTGCCAGAGCTGGAGTCTTTCATTTTCAGGGCCAGATGTGAGAGGTTGTGTGGATCTCGACTTCAGTCTGGGTGTTGGGGGTATCTGATTATACAAGCAGTGGAACATTTGGTTGATTGCCTTACGCATTTCTTTGGCGCATATGACATTACGTCTTATATATAGTTAAATCAGCGGAAATTTCACCACATTCCCCAGTGCTTACTTTATTTCTTTATATTTCGAAATAAAGCCTATTAGAAAAACAGTGTGCTCCTCCATTTTCATCAAAGTATTAATATATAATTTTTTTTTTTTTCAGGTTGAGCGATTCTACACGCGCAACCCTCACCTACTCACAGACCAATATGGCGTCCTGCTTCTGCTGTACGGCGTCATCCTCTCCAAGGGCGTGGAGCAGGTCAAGAGCGAGCTGTCTGACCTCTCCGACCCGCTCATCCACGCCGTCTACGGCTACGGCTCCCAAGGACTCATAAACCTCATGCTGACCGGCCGCGCAGTGGCACACGTCTGGGACCACGAGCAGCACGCCGGCGGGCTCCGCCTGCTCGGCATCGACCGCCAACCCGCCGTCGGGTTTATCACAATCATGGAACACATGCAGTACTGCACCGTCGGGTCGTTTTACAAAAATCCCGAAAACCCCGTGTGGGTCATGGGATCCGAGACGCATTTAACAGTCTTATTCAGTTTCGAGAAAAAGCTCGTATCACCAGAAACTGCCGCGGAATCCGCCGAAAGAATCTTTCGCTCGTTCGATCCAGACGGAAACAACTTCATACAAAGCGTGCTGCTGCAAGATCTTTTATGTGCCGTGGATCTTGTTAGCGATCCTGAGTATGTGGATATCATGCGACGAAAGCTCGATGCCGAAAATTTAGGCGTTATTTTACTCAATGCCTTTATGGACGAGTTTTTTTCGGGGCAGCGACGATCCACTCCGGACACGTTTGATCTGCTGCATTATAACGGGCTGCCGAGGTCAAACGTCGGAGGAGAGGTAGTGTACAGGAGTGGGAGTGCCGTTCTCTTAGAGGGCGAGCTGAGGGCTGCCAGCGAAGACCCGATGCTCACTTGCTTGCAGACCAAGTGGCCCAGCGTGGAGGTCAGCTGGGCCGGAGGAAAACCGCCCTCTCTCAACTGAATATGTCGACTAAATACATTTCTGCATAAATGAAATGTATCTTGGTTGATTATCGATTGATCCATTTATATTCCTTACAAGCGAAAAACCACACTTCTATGAAATAACAGGTAACAACGTATCGATTCCACATTTAAATTTTAATTGAGTATGGATCAAGAGCTGAAATAACGCAGAACAAAATTATTATTTTCTTAAATACCGATCAGGTGGATTTGAGACATTTGTCATGCATTACACCGATAGAGGACTTACGTATCGTACGTCTCCAAAGTCTACATAACAAGCATTCATTGTCTAGAGTAAAATTGGGAAACACTTTATTAGATTATTTTAGTATTTTATTTTTGTAATAAATTAAAAAATTACTTCAGAAAATATTTTCAGTACATTTAAATCATATTTTTTCTTCGTAGTATCAATCCGGTGGATTGGTTTGCAGCAACAAAATCTTGCATCTCGATCTCCACTCCTCTCGATCCTCTGCAATCCTCTTCAGCTCAGCATAAGAGTTACAACTCATGTCCTCGAACACTTGCTGCAAATACTCCCGTCTAGGGTGCCCTCTACAGTTTCTACCCTCAACCATCCTCTCCACAATGTCGTGAAGAAGACCATCGCGGCGCATGATGTGACCGATCGCCTCTCTGAGATGGTTCTTACTAGATGCCTATCTTCCTTGATTATGCTGAGAGCCTCATTGTTTGTGACGTTGTCTCTCTAGGAAATTCCGAGAATTCTTCTGTACGACCACATCTCAAAGGCCTCTTCAAATCATCATCAATGATATTTATTCTTTCATTATTCCTTGAAGCCATTTTCTATTCTCAAATTGCAATTAGTTAACAAGTGGTTCACCATTAAAAACGAGCAATGTATTAATTTGAGGCATACTATCTAATTACGCCGGCAGATCTACACTAGACACACAGCGTTAATTCATTCTCACAAAAACGAACGTCATAGAATCCACATTTCTTCATTGGCGTCTCTCGGTATTCTCCTGTATGTGTTTGCTTAACCCTTTATTTACTGAATTATAAAATAATGTATATATTTACTTTACTTCTTTTTATATGAATAAGTGTTGATAGAATATAGAGAAAAATTAAGAAAAAACATTTTTTTTTTCTATAATAAGCATTAATTTCATAAGTCCCATCAGGGCACAACTGCAGCGAAATGCACGATCAATATTGGATTTTGTGGTATGGGACTTATAAGTCCCGTAAGTAAATAAAGGGGTAAGAAAAAACAAAAAAAGACATACAGTGGTACCTCGACGTACGAGTTTAATTCGTTCCGCAACTAGGTCCGACTCATAACCGACAACTGCAGAACACTGTCACATCCAGTGCCGCCAACAATTGCGGCAAAAAAGCAAATTAAAGATGACAGTTGCACCAACATGAAATGGAGCAACTGTCATAACAAATAAAATGGCGTATGCAAATGCCGTGTAATATTATATAATTACAACTAACATTATTAGATGCGCATGTCAGATGAGCGAACAAAAATAAGAGACAAAACATTGTTTTTTGAGGCTTTACGGCATCAGCCTAAAAGAGCTGATATCAAAATGTATTGTATGGATTTTAAAATACTTATTAAAATATTATTTAATTTTTTCAATATTCTAATCTCTTTTTATAGATCATTGACTATATTACAATATTATTAGTAATCAAATATACACATACCATACATAAAATTCTTTATATGCATCAATTCATTCGGAAAGTAATAATATTAAAAAAGCTTGTGAATAAATGTTGACTGATTGAATAATAAAAAATATATACATACACACTTTGAATATATACTATAGAGACATCTATCGTTATATGATGATAACAATGGTATAAATACAACTTATTCTGCGCATCAGTTCGGGCAGGAGATAGTCGAGTGGATTGAGGTAATGAACAAGAGCAACGGTTGGTTCCAAGGCTCGCAGGTTCGCATCCCGCTTCGGTCGATATTTTTCTGAATGAATTGATGCGTATAAAGAATTTGATGTATAGTATTTGTATATTTAATTACTAAAATGTATTGTATTTTTAAGGAATGCTTGTGTGTAGTAGTTTTGTTGATGTTTGATACGGTGTCGCCCGGTGATGAAAAATATTCCCCCAATAATATATATTTATTAAAATCATTATTTGTGGTGCTTGATAATGATTCCCCAGTGAGAGTGACCAGTGAACACACGACGGCGACATAAACAAAATAAGTGATCCGTTACATCTTAAAAAGTGGATGTGGATATTGCAAAAGATTACAACACAAAAAAATGGAAAACCACTAAAAAGAAACATTAAAAATTGACTAAAGAATTTTGTATACGGAATTAATTTCGGTATCGACGTGTGTTTGACAAAGGAAATTACAAAAATTTTAAGGGACTTGTATAAATTATAGTGTTGGTAGATTTTTTTTTTAAGAAGTTGTCCTCCAATGGTGGAACAAGCGACTAAACATGTTGCCAATTGTCGGGAGAGAATTGTCAGCAGAACGTTTCAAACGTTGCAAATTTAAATAATTTCACGTTTCGCATTTTCATATTTTAACATTTCCACTCTGTTGGTACGTGCTAACATCCTCCTCTCTTTAAAAGGTGGTTATTCAGTCGCGTGGTGGCAGGATGAGGAGCAGATTAATAACACAGAATTTTTCTGTAGCACATTGACATATATATTTCGATAACTTTACAAACTTCCGGCCCGGGCGGAATGACATGCAGGGCCGGCCATAATGCGACCTTCTCGGCCGTCGGCACACAACTGACTGCCGTGCGATGCCGTGGTCTGTCACACAACGCCCGCAGCGTATGTAACTATTCCAAAATGTCAATATGGCGACACATTTACAACAAGCAAACAGAAATAAGAGACGAAAGATTGTATATCGAGGTTTTCGGTACCAGTCAGCAAGGGCTATATATCATGCTGATGTCAGTGCTGTTTATTGGATGTCGCAGGAGAGCGTAAGCTACAGCTGCCTTTTCTTCAAACCCCAGTCGTTGTTCGGAAACACCATTACTTACTATACACAGCATAGAATGTACTTGACTGAGCTGACAAAATGAGAATCTTGGCAGATGATCTTTCTGTGGTGACCATATACTGTACCCAACCCTGTTCATTGAAAACCCAAACATTTCTCTAGTACTACGCCTGCAGTCTATGCAAGTTCGCAGCGTATTGCCCTGGAGGCTCCTGGGAACCATGTCTCATGTGAATCTCCAGGTCTACAGGTTTTTTGGATTAGAAATTCGTAAAAACTACAATTTTCGGTGTCCATATACTACAAATGGTAAAAAAAATAATATATTTAATACTGAAGCAGTTGGAGCATATATCCATTACGAAACACAGGATTATTGTCATCTGTTGGTACATTGAACTATGTCATAAATCAATTCGGTATTGTAAATGCTCTTCCAGTGTCTGTGCTTCCTCCTTCCTACAATCGGAATCTCTTCAAGAAACAGATAAATATACACTGCAGCCTCCCTGGCTGAGCGTCATAGAGTGCACTGTTCTTGACCGGCTGTGCTCTTCTGCATGCGATTACATAAAAAAAAAAACTGCCAAATACAGTTGGTGTTTATTCTACACAACGAATGATGTGGCAAATAGTCTTGATAAAGAGAGAGCTTTGGGTTGAGTTCCCCTTCGGTTTCTACTCGCCAGTTTGAGCATATGGACACCACAAATCCGCGTAACATCTGAATCGAATTTGCTCTAAAGATGGATAATGTAACTATATTTTTAAAATGTGTAATATTGTTGGAAATGTTAAAGGAATGTCTTTGCAAAATCATCGTGAAATTGTTTGTTTTTGTCATTCTATGGATTAGTTTTTTTTTGTGTATTATTTGGTAGCTTTTTATTATTTTCTTAGTTGTTACTACTCTATGCACATAATGTTTTTTTTTTTCAAAATCATATTTGGTCACTTTTATGTGGGAAAAACACCATTTTTGGTGACTATGTTTTTTTTAATGGCAATATTTGAAATATTGTCATCTCTTCATATTGTACAGGTATCCCTCACCATCATTACTGGACCAAAATATTAAACAATTTAGCAGAAATATTGTTGGTATGTCTTGTAAATCACCAAGATATTTAAAATCTTGGTTGAAAATATATAACGAATTTAATTTTGTGTTTTGTTTGTTGCAAATTTTGGTGATATATATAATATGGATAGAGTTATTTTTTATTCTCATATTCTATCATTTAACATGATCAATGAAAAACTTATTTAACCTTCCATAGGGCTATCATAAAATTTACTACAAATGCACCTCATGGCTTCCCCGACTTTTATCAGTCGCAAACATCGAGCTCCGAGCTATTTGAAGGACAGTGTCTCTCTAACCTACCATCACAAAAGAATTCTTGCCGGATAAAGGGAGAACTGTTGGATCCAATCCTTTTGGTTTTCAGAAGGAAAATAAAATATGATTTCTTATGTACCTCGGAAAAATAAATATATAATAACTCTTGTCAACATTACATGATGATAAGGAAATGGATCCTGACACCAGAAAGCCTCAGGCTATACTGGAGTACAACGAAACTAAAGTCAATATTCATTCTGATTAACAGGTCGATAAAATATTTTATTTTGAAATATTGAGAGTGTTGTTTCGTTTTTTGTTTAAGAAAGTCATATTTTGATTCTTAAAGTACTGTAATTCATCATTTTTTATAACCTAGCAGCAATTATTTAATATTTTTATGAAGAAAACATGATGACGTAAAATTCACGACAAGCTCAGGGGAAACTAGTCAGTGCGTCCGCTGGAAGGTTAATGATACTTTTTTTTTTGTTAAATCTTAAACAACAGAAAAACTCTTTATTCAGTTTATTTCTAAAGAAAAAATATTAACTTTTTTACAGAAAAATATTGATGAAATAAAATGTATTGTATTTTAACTGTATGGATGCCATGAGCCCAAATATAGGTCCGCTGCGGGAAGCCCGCCAGCACACCGGTGTGTTATAAAACTGTATATTTTCGGTCAGTGTTATAGCTTGGGTCTGTAGCGATATCTATCGTCTGCCCAAGAAAAAAAAAAGGTTGAAATTGGACACCATTTAGGGGTTCAAATCTTCGATAATCCACAAGGCGTTGCATAGATCTATTCAGGGTCATGGAATCCTTATGGTTAACCATGTTAGGCCTCTTGAAATCCCAAATGCATTGATTTTGTGTATCAATATCCGCATGGAGCATTTAATGTTTTAATAAGGATCATGGAAAAAAAATTCTTTTCAAGGATATCACTATTTAAAAATATATATCACTCTTTTTATTTGTGTTCAATGATAATTATGTATTAAAAATGTGTATTTAAACCTAAAAAAAGGGGATACCTGTATTTAAAATATTCCCTTCTCACAGAAGCAAGATCTGTAGGAATGTTCATTAAGTTAAGTATTGTTTTATATATATATATTATTTTTCTTTAATGTTATTGCTCACCAAGTGTATAGCATTCAGCCGCAAGCAAAACATGCCCAAGGCTTACTGTTTAGTTTGTTTTAAATATCTGTATAATAACCACAGCTGAATAAAGGTCACATCTTTAACATAGAAGGAGGTTTTCAGTTTCCAAATCTTTTGTTTTTTTTGTTAAGTCGCCTAAATGTTTTTGTTTTAAGATATTTTTTCCCATATCTTCTCAGTTTTGGAGTACATGTCCACCACAAAACTGCCATCTGGAGCTCTGTTAACTGTCAGATTTTTTACCTCATCTTCCCTTACATATATTAGGGCGGTCCGATAAGTACTTAGCCTCACCGCCCAATGGCGCCACTAACGTAAGAGAAATTTACTATCGTGTAGTACATTCTCATAGGCAGCTACTCTCGAAATTTCAACCGAATCGGACTTGTTTGGTGTAACCACTAAGTCATCAACCCTGAAGAAAACCCCTGCAATGGCGGTCGAAATATTGGAAATAAGTAATTTGCCACACATGGCTAAACCCAAAAGCAACAATATCCGTACGCATCCTTTGACGATCTGTACTATATAAATATGTTTTAGTGTAAAATTCGCAGTATCCAACTAGAAGGCATCTAGAATCTTTCACATTATCGTTTATAATATATTAATTTTACTTACAATTAAAAAGCTACTATTGCTTTATATTGAATATATAAATATTTCAGTTATTTGGCAGTCGGCATTATTTGTTTTTAAGTTGATTTAGTTACTATTACCAGTAGTTGTTAACACCACAGTCGGAAAATCTTCACAGTTAAAAAATATATAGAATTAAGTAAGACAAAAAAACTTTTGAACCTCCCACCCCCTTACCCGGTTGTTTCTTCTAAGTAGTATCAATCCGGTGGATTGGTTTGCAGTAACAAAATCTTGCATCTCGATCTCCTCTCTTCTCCATCTTCTGCAACCCTCTTTAACTCAGCATAAATGCTACAACTCATGTCCTCGAACACTTGCTGCAAATACTCCCGTCTAGGGCTCAACTATCCCTTGCACAATGTCGTGAAGAAGACCATCGTGGCGCATGATGTGACCGATCGCCTCTCTGAGATGGTTCTTACTAGGTGCGTATCTTCCTTGATTATGCTGAGAACCTTATTGTTTATCTTTTAATAAATAATAGATCAATAAGTAATATTACAATGTTTGGTGGTATTGCCATAACGAAATAACATGTTCATTAAAAATATTTAATATATTTTTATCACACACTAGCAACCCTAACACAACAAATGTTAATCTTATTTGTAGATACCTGGAAGATGCATTTTTTTTTTGTAATTTTTGTACAACAATTTTTAAATGGATTTTTGAATCGAGTCAATAGTTAAACTTGTCCATTCTACTTTTTTTTTGTTTTACAGTTTTTTTTATTTCGAAAGTAAACTAAAATACAAAATCCACTAAAAATGGATCAAGCTATACTCGCGTATTTTCATAAAAGAGAAAAACTTACTAAAATGCATTATAAAGGTAAAATAGTTTATTTTTTCTATGGCCATAAAGTGTAGATAAAATTTTGACGGTTCCGCCGCATTTCGTTCATAGGCAATTCGTTCAATGACTCATCTGTAACGACGTGGAGCACACTGGACATCTGATGCACGGGACAACTGCTGCACTGGATATCTCGCTAACCTAACCTAACTATTTTTTCAATGATCGTAGAGTACAGTGATCCATAGGTCTCGTTAACGAAATAACTGATATTATGTTAGGTTAGTTTAGCGACATAACCTAACGTAAGGATTTTTCCAGTGATCGTAGGGTACAGAGATCCATAGGTCTCGTTCTTCTTCGTAGTATCAATCCGGTGGATTGGTTTGCAGCAACAGTATCTTGCATCTCGATCTCCATTCCTCTCGGTCCTCCGCAACCCTCTTCAGCTCAGCATAAGAGCTACAACTCATCTCCCACGAACACTTGCTGCAAATATTCCCATCTAGGGCGCCCTCTACAGTTTCTACCCTCAGCCATCCCTTCCACAATGTCGTGAAGAAGACTATCGTGGCGCATGATGTGACCGATCGCCTCTCTGAGATGGTCCTTACTAGGTGCTATCTTCCTTGATTATCCTGAGAACCTCATTGTTCGTGACGTGGTCTCTCCAGGAAATTCCGAGCATTCTTCTGTATGACCACATCTCAAAGGCCTCTAGTCTTTTTTTATCACTTTCAGATAAGCACCATGTCTTGTTAACGAAACTCGTTATTTCAAATGTCCCGTGTACTGATAAGTCGTTGAACGAATTGTCTGTGAGTGATAGGTCGTGACACCATTTTTGACTCAAGACTATTTTCGCCGGAAGGGAACCGAGGTCTTTAAAATTGTTGAACGGTGTCGTAAAAATTTAACCTGTAAAATGAGTTTTAGGAGAAATGCCTATTGGTGCCTGTATACTCCTCTCGTTACATGAAATTTTTTATTATTATTTAATTCGGTAGATCTTTCTTTTACCTACCGAAGCCCTTTTTGCGGTCATTTAATGAATTGTATAATACCACACGAATCAATTATTGTGTGTAACATAATATTGTAATCAATGGGTTAACTGACAAAAGATGCCGCATCTCAAATTAACTGATATTTTAACGAAAAAAATAAATAATTTTGTATACCTAAAAAAACATTGATCATACATGACTAATACTATTCATAGACTAAATACATAAGGTAATGATTCTTTTTCATTTGATTTTTGACTTAAAAATTACTATAGAATTTGAAATTAATAAGAATGTAATTTACATTTTTTTTTATGTAATCACATACATATAGTGGTTCTGAAGTCTCATCTGTGGAATTCTTTGACGCTTACCATGCTGCATACGGCTAAGCGCTGCATGCAGAGTGTTGATCCGCCAACGTCATAGACTACTGAGCTTCACGTATCATCCTTATTATTACAGGAAGTTACTATGAATGGGTGGTCTTCACGGGACGACTTTCGTCTACCACCAATTTTATTTAATAGGCTATTACTGGCATTTTACGGGTGAGGGATCAAATTCACACCATCCGGGGTATTTTAGAGCTCAGAAATCGATTAAAAATCTTTTTTTTTGTTATTCTCCACCGGGGATCGAACTCATGACCTTTGGCTTGCAAAGCAAACGCTTTGACCATTGAGCTATACAAGCGTTTATTTTTATTACTTAAAATAATACAGAAATCTTTTGTCAGGTAAATCCGATGGTGTAAATATTTTTTTCTTGTATTATTTTGTACCATATAAGCATAAAAACGGTGAAAGATTCATATTATATATATATATATATATATAGTGCTATAATATTATATTATTTTGCCATTTCTTGGTTATTTTTATTTGTATGTAAGAACCATTTTTGTTTTTTTTCCAGTTTATAATAAACATAATTTATTGTAATTAGATTTTTTTTATTTCAAATCATCCCGTGATTTGTCATCCACTAATTTTTGATGTTAAGTCCCATAGAGCTTTCATTATTTTTAAAAGGCAAGTATTTTTTTTAGCAGTATTAAATTCAATTAATGGGCTCTATGTTTGGGTATCAAAAGATAATCACACGGCTCAAATCAAGAAGAAGTTTCCTACAATCGACAACGGAACTGGTGATACCTGAGGCCACCCTGCGGCTGAACATGTGGAGAAACGCAACTGAGGGGAATGCTTGGATTGCCCCGAAAGAGGACCTAGCCCCTGGACATGACCAAGGGTGGTATATATGGAGGTCCCTTAACAGACTTCGGACCGGAGTATGCAAGACGAGGACACAAATGAAAGCCTGGCAGTTTTATAGCGGGCTGACTGAATGTGACTGCGGCATGGAGCAGACCTTGTCACACCTTGCCGACGGTCAAAGCGTTTGCTTTGCAAGCCAAAGGTCGTGGGTTCGATCCCTGATGGAGATTGAAAAAAAAAGGATTTAATCGATTTCTGAGCTCTAAAATACCCCCGGTTGGTGTGAATTTGATCCATCACCCGTAAAATACCAGTCATAGTCTATTAATTAAAATTGGTAGGCGAAAGTCGTCCCGTGAAGACCACCCATTCACAGTAAATTCCTGTAATAATAAAGGATGATGCAAGAATGTCGGGCTGTAGTCTATGACGTTGGCGGATCATCACTCCACATGCAGCGTTTAGCCATATACACCATGGTAAGCGTCATAGAATTCCACAAAAACTTCAGAAGTAATATCACCATCTGTCGGTATTCTCCTGTATGTGTTTACATAAAAAAACAATAAAACCTGGAGTGTGCGCTGTGTCCGAGTAGCTGCACCCAGGAAGACCTGATGATGGCCGGAAGTATATCCATCGACGTCGCCCACTTCTGGGCAGATAGGATCTGACCCTGTTGTTTCCGACACAAATATATATATATATATAATTAATGGGTAGTAATTAGTTAGCAAACGGTCAGATATAAATACAAAAAAGGTAAGTAAAAAATAATTATTTGGCAGTAGAAAAAAAAATGCAATAAATAATTAATAAATGGTAATTAATAATACGATAGATTAGGTTCCATTTTATGAGTTAATTATTCATTCAATTTACATACTTTTTTTTACCAATATTTAATACATTACTGCCATTTTAATTTTATAACTGACCACATTCACACTGACACTTACTGCCAGTTTATTTCATCATCATCAGCCTGTGTCCGTCCACTGTTAAACGTAGGCCTCCCGCATGGGTCTCCATCCTCTTCGATCCTCCGCCTTCCGCATACATATGGTGTAGAAAATACATATGATCGGAGCTCTCGGATGTTTTTAGCACGGTTAATAAGTTTTTTAATTTTTTTATTTATTTAACAAATATAAGAATAATGACAGTTAACATATGTAGTGATAATAAATACATATTTTTTTTAAATTTGCTTACCACGCCACTTTAACACTATCTAGTCTGATTCAAAATATGTATGTAATCACCAGGCCGAACGTTGAAGGCCGGTCACACATGTGTGTGATCATTTCGCCAATGCTTAGTGGCCGACTATACACAGCTTGTGATGTTTTTTCAAACGTTAGTGGCCGATCCAACAACATATGTGTTGTTCTTACTTTGGACCATAATTCAAAGATCTCAAACCTTTTCAGTGAGGGTCATATTTTATTTGAACACATGACGATAGATTTAGCAATTCTTTAAAAAACAGTCGGCCTCCAGTGTAAGTTTAATCGCGTAATGCGCGGACTGGACAGTGTCAAGATGAATCTTGTGTGTGGCGAGTAAGTGAAAGCTGTAACGAAAGAAATAATCACCTTTACCCTTCCCTCCTTTATTGAGGACCTGACAGAACATTTCTTTTGTGGACTGGAAAAGGTTAAAAGTAGACAATAAGCAACAGTTTTGAAAAATTTATTTCACAAATAAATATTCCATTCAAATATTTTATTTATAAATACTATAATTTATGCATTTAATGCGTTAATAAATGAAACATAAAAAACAACATAAAATTGACACAAATATCAACAAGTAAAATCAAACATTTTAGCAATTTGTTAAAACAGTTAATAAATCTATCTTGGGACTAGGGGTTAACATAGAACATGTTATAACATGGTACATGATGATAGATCATCAACACATCACAAACTAACCATAAATAGTATCAATTGATGGTAAAGACTAATATATATAATCAGTAAATTTTTAAAAACTATTATTTCTTATCTTATTATTAGGAGACATTGAAATAATAAGAATAATGGTTGTGAATCTTTAAAAACTATTAATTCTTATCTTATTATTAGGAGACATTGAAATAAGAGGAATAATGGTTGTGAATCTTTAAAAACTATTATTTCTTATCTTATTATTAGGAGACATTGAAATAAGAGGAATAATGGTTGTGAATCTTTAAAAACTATTATTTCTTATCTTATTATTAGGAGACATTGAAATAAGAGGAATAATGGTTGTGAATCTTTAAAAACTATTATTTCTTATCTTATTAGTAGGAGACATTGAAATAATAAGAATAATGGTTGTGAATCTTTAAAAACTATTATTTCTTATCTTATTATTAGGAGACATTGAAATAATAAGAATATTGGCTGCGAATCTTGGCATCTCACCAAGAAACAAAGCAGACGCATAAAGAGATAAGAGAACAGAATCCTACGTAGAATATTTGGGGTACGATGGTTTGACTTTGTGAGAGAGTGGACTTCCAAACTGCAGTCAATCAAGAAGCGCAGTTGAAGGCATTCTCCACATCGATAGCAATAAGGAGCTTTTCTTCACGGATCCAGAAAGCGCCGCTCGTATGCCCTCGATGCCTCTGTTGTCACGCGTCCCTTGAGGAAGCCATACTGCGAGTCAGCCATTTTTGTCTCCAGAAACATCTCAAGGCGTTGGAGAAGCATCGCCATAAAACGGTTTCCCTGCTCCATTTATCATGCGGAGCGGTCAGTATTTCAGTCACTGAAGGGCAAAACTGCGGTCATCGAGGCATGCATTGTAGGCACGTAAGAAAGGCTCCGGGTGGTGTTGTATGAGAACTCAGATGACTTCGTTCAGCACTCCACTCATCCAGGTGCCTTTCCGTTTGCAAGCATGCTTATCGCAGCTTCAAGATCAGAGACAGCGAAACATGTTTCGCTGTCTCTCTCTACGTCACTCACAGTGCAGGGTTTCGTGTCTCACCTTCTCTTCAGATTTGTTCAGCAAGCTTTTCGTCATTAAACAGCTCATCAATGACCTTCCCTAACTCTTTCGTGTTTGATTCGAAAGGGTCGGCTTTCTTGACCCGCAGTTTCTGCCGTACAATCTTGTACGACATGCCCCACGGGTCTTCGTCCGTATCAAGTCCTCCAAATGGCGCCGCTAAGTCTCTTTTATTTATATTTTGAGATCTTTCTGTGTCGCTACGTATGATAGCTGTGCTTTGACGTTTCTTGCACTCTCTCACAACGCAATTTCGCCTGGCAATCCTTGCAGAGTACATCGATCTTTGTTGTCTAACAGTGTAGCGGTTTACGCCCTGTCCTGGATCTCTTACAAGCATTGCTGCATCGCAAGAAAGCTTAATCGCCTTCATAAACCTGTCGACTGGTCGGTCCTCGTCTCAGCTTTTTGAAGCTCCAGCCTCCGAAGATGTGCGCAAGTTCTTCGTCTGGCTTTCAGTGACTTTAAATGTGATGCATTGGTGGTCGCTGGCTTCCTCTCACCCTTTCGGCTGTCGTCTTGTCGGCAAAGGTTACGTTAATGATAGAGCAGGAGCCTCCTCTGAAGAACGTGAGTGCATTTCTGGAGTTTATTTATTTATTAACGGAAGACAGGTTCCAATTTATAAAAAACAATATACATTCATAGACACAAAATTAAATTAGACATCAAATATAAAAATAATAATTACAAGACGTCTATGGGAAATAAAATACAACAAAGGAAAAAACAATGAAACAAGTTGTAAAAATAATAAATCACATTTTGATAGTACATAGAAGTGTGAGATAGTCATGATTCGGGAGCCCGGCGTGGAAGAGTTGCATGGACCCAGGGCTTAACAACGACCTTATCAGGCCAGGTATCCGCACTCATCATGATCGAGTTAGACGCTGCGGGGAAGGATATTTTGAAAGACGCATAATGGGCGCTGACAGCATTTAGTTTCCTAACTTCAAGGGCCCTCGGGTTAATTTTTGTAATGCCTAATAAGTAATTTGCAAGGTTGGCCTCCGTGGTATTAGGTTGAAGGAATCGAACATGGATCGACAAGAAACTGTCGACGCCGAAAACCTGATTGGTGGATACACCAGAGCCTCTCAGCGATACTGGTGAGTAGGGAGGACGGGCGGCAATGTTAGCAGCACGCGGCGATGGTTGGCGAGAGGGCAGCTCAGTCTCGCGTACAGTAAGTGGCGTTGAAGGGGCAGATACCATATGACTAGCGGCCGTCGTTGAAGCAGCGTCACGGCTATGACGGCTATTTCTCTTAACTACAGTCCACTCGGAGGTGGATGCAGCCGATGGAATCTTGGCAGGAGAATGGGAGGCGGGACCAGCTGAGACTTCCGTCTGGTCTGGAGCACTCAATGCAGCTGCTTTAGTTTGACGTCTGGTCACCGGTGCAGACGGTTTGTGTACAGGCGACGGCAGGGCCGCCTGGATGAGGGCAGGCGTGGCTGGACCAGCAATCATCTTGGCAGGGGTAGGCTGCAAGCTGGACAATTTCTTAGAAGCTGATTGCTTCTGAGTGGAGGTAACTGGAAGAGGTGATGCCAGGATGCTGGTGGCAGGAGGAGCACTACCGGTGTGAGGCATGGTGATAGCCTCGCATCTCGGGCAAGCGGTAAGGTTACCAAGTACCTTAGCAAGCTCCTCGCTGATGATGGACCTAAGGGTCTTGAGGTCGACAGATACCGACATAATGTAGGCAGACACAAAACAAGCAGTAGATAGCCAACAATTAGATTAAACACACCAAGCACTGAATAACAACGACTTGGCAGACACAAACTGAGCACAAGCACTGAACATGTTTTCACACAAGACTTTTGTAATACAGAATGGCCAATTTCCATCAGTTATAGCATCAGGAGGGATGCCATCGTCTCTCTAATGTGTAGCTCCTTTCCATTGGTGGTTGTTTTGCAGCACGCTTCTTTATCATCACCATTGGGCGAAAGATAGCAAGAGTAGAAATTTACTCCCGCTGTCGTGGCTCTCACCCATCCGCATCGGCTTTTGTCGAGTGTCCAAGTAGCCCAAGCAGCGATAGCGCTGTAAAGCCTCAGAAACTAAAACTTCTCTTCAAGTACTCGGACTTCTGCTCTGGAGGCTGTCAGCAATCACCCAAGTGGACCTTCAGGGGCAGGGATGTCCTAAAACGAGAAATGGACAGTAGCAGTTGAGATAACTAAGTGGCGGCAATTTGTGGTGACCATAAGTTGCAGATATGGGAAAAAGAAGAATCATCCTAATTTTAAGATAAACCATTTTGCAGATAATTTTTCACAATATTTAATACTTTTTTTATGTAATCGCATGCAGGACAGCACAGCCGGTCAAGACCAGTGCCCTCTATGATGATCAGCTAGGGAGGCTGAACGCTGCATGCGGGAAATGTGTGTTGGGTTTGTTGTGGGTTGGGGAAATCGCAAGTGTATATTAATCTGTTACTTCAAGAGATCCAGATTGTAGGAAGAAGGAAACATAGACGCTGGAAGAGCATTCCAAAGTTTACCGGTGGCATTAAGGAAGGAACTTTGGAAACTGCCAGTATTTGTGTCGACACACGATTAACCGTGTATGGATGTTCAGCAAGTGTAAGACGAGTTTGTCGGTTGTGGGTGGGTGCAGGAGGAGCTGTGACCGTGGTAATAACGGTAGAAAAGGCTAAGTGAACCAATCTTATGCCTGTGTTTCATTAATTGCAGGTTAAACGTAAGAGTGTCATTGTTTATCAATCGAATTGCTCTTCTTTCTGACATCAAATATTGATGAGATTTTTTTTTTATAAAAAGTGATTTTCCGTTTTCAAATGAATTATTCTTGTTTGGATTTTACCACAAGTTTTGAAGATTGATACACTACAGTGATCTTAAAACATTTTTATTATTAGGCACCTAACTCAACGAGTAATTGGAAGATTAAGAAAATAAACGAATTTTGATGGAACTTACCTGAATGCTCTGGATGAAAAACATTTTCGACCTAAAAACATCCTAGAAATTTAATTACCCTTAAACACCCATGTTTTTAAGAACGTATTATTCGATAGCATTAACTTTAGGTAGGATTCCAGTCGTAGAAAAGAATGAGGATAATGCAGACAACGTGCACGCGGAAATTGTTGAGTGGATTGCAACTTATGTCTTTGATATTGCGCATGGAGTGGCCATTATAGTATAGAAAGAAAAAGCTTATAGTGTAACAACTAAACGTGTTGCATTCAACTAGGGAACAGATACAGAAGAAGTAAATACTAACCCACGCGATGTGTTTTCGTTTAGCGATCTCAAATCACGTTTCTTCGTCGCAGAAAATGTGTGCGCTGAACCATCACAAGTCCACAGGGCTGCAGAATTATCAAAATTACTTTTAAGTAATCAAATAATAATAAAAACACGAATTAATGCTTGTTATCTTACAACAATAATGATAAACGACATTTTTCCTTCCGTGAAATTTTTAAAAACAAGATTCGAGAATCCATAGAGTTATAATGTTGCTATATTAAAATTATTTATACGAAATATCAACTAATTCTTGAGACGCCAAAATATTTATTTTACAATCTAATTTTTTAACGATTAATAACGCTGTCTAAATACTTCATATTTATTTTTAAATATATATATATATATATATTTTATTTAATCAAATATAAAAAGATACATTTTTTACATAGTAATTTACATTCCATTTTTTTTTTTTTCTTTTTTTTTTTTTACATTCGCTTACCACACCACTTAAAGATAAGATCTTGTGTGTGGCGTGGGATTCATCTATGTTATTTTACAGTTTTATATAATTATACAGAGTATTACATATTTATACATTTACATGATTTTGATATAAAACTAACATTATATGATTAAAGATTTAATATACTATATATTGAATTAAATTTAATGTATATATAATTTAATAATACATTTCATTATTTCAATTTGTTATGCAGTGACGTCGGTTCTGTTCGTCATTATTTTAAAGTACTGTTTCACCTTTTCAATCAATATTTTAATATCGCTGATCTCTTTTATTTCCCGAGGAAGATTGTTAAAATTAACTATTACGTTATATTTTTAACCATTTTTTGCATGTTGTGTGTTAAATTTTGGTATTAATAAGTTGTACATATACCTAGCAGAATGACAAGTGTACCAGTTTTCAATTCTCCTTTCTTTAATAGTCTGTAAAATAGTGTATTTTTGGTATAGTGTATCTACCGTTGGCACTTTGAATTTATTGTATAGGCTTTCTGTTGGGTAGGTGGGAGGCCTTTTCAATATCACTTTGATGATAGGTTTTTGTACAGTTCTAATAGGGTTGGTAGTATTTAGGTATGTCCTCCCCAACCAACAATACCATATTGCAGTTGAGATTGGACAATGGAGTAGTATACCATTTTTAGATCTGCTTTACTTAAGATGTTTCTGAGTCTGATGAATATATAGATGCATTTGCGTATACGTTTTACTAATTCAGCTGTGTGTGGTTTCCATTTTAAGTTACTGTCAATAATTATACCCAGGTATTTTATTTTATCAGTAGCTTTGATCAATGAGCAGGTTTTTTCGCAGTTGGTATTATTACATCCAATTATCGACAATAACTCTGCGTTTTGATTATTATAAGAACGATCCTCTATTTTAAATGTCAATGCTGTATATTTATGTTTCTTAAGTGGCAACATTACAACTCCGTTAATTCTTGAATCTGTTAAACGTCAAAACGAAAATTATCGTCTATTGTTATTGTTGTAAAATTACGAGTTTTTAAAGTATTATTACGTGTTTTTTATTTATTTAAATACTTCAAAATGAATTTGCCGTTCCCCAGCCTGACGCCTCGTCTTGTGGATTCGCGATGGTTTAGCGCGGACAGTCCCTGCGACGAAGAAACGTTAATAGGCATCGCCGAACAACAATACCAAGCGTGGGTTAGTATGATTTTATTCAACAAACGCACCCTGGCTGGATTATATGTTCGCTATAAATATCTTTATTAAAAATATGTCAGCTTTGATTAATTTTTGCGTCGTCCCAAGTCATCTCTGCACTCGGAACTCAATAAAACTTCATCATAATGTATCAAGCTGTATGAAATCAACACATGTTTTATTCTATCAAAACGATGATTAAATTGACGAATATTGTTCCTGAGGAACAATTACAACAGTTATTATATTTATTTATAAAAAATCATTAAAGGAATATTTTGAAGGAAGGCATACTGTTTGTATGTTTGCAATAAGCAAGATAACTACTATAGTCCATCCAATATATGAAGAACCCTATGACACATTTATTGCCCCTTGTAAAAGGGATGGGGCAAAAATATTTATTTCGATTAGGTCGATTTTTTTTCTCTTCTTCTTCGAAAAAAAATCGAATTTGAATTCGAAGTGAATCGTATATAAACATCTCTATTTCCGCATGGCGGCTTCATGGCGGATCAGTACAAATGTTTGACTTTCAGTAGCGTGTTGTTCTTCGATCGATTCGTGTTTTTTGTTGTTGTAATTATTATATTTATTGTTAGTATTGTTAAAGTTGTTTCATTGAATCATATTTTGTGTTTTTACAATGCCGAAGTGACAGAAAAGAACTGTTCTCAGCAGTGAATCACGTGAATTTGTAGTACGCTTGCGTGATTATTTTCATCAAGAAAAACAAAATGGTGGACCATTGCTGTCTGTTGAAAACATTCGAGACCGGGTCGCGGATGCCCTAGGAATCAGTAAATCTACAGTGTCTCGGATCACAGAGGAGAAATACGGTGAATCTTCATTAGAAGAGAAAAAAATATTAACACCAAATAAGAAACGACAGAAGAAATGCTCAATAACAAAACCCGATAGCTTTGATTTGGCGGCAATTCGGAATCACGTGTATGGATACTATGACCGCAACGAAATACCAACACTTCTTAAATTGGTAGGTTCTCTAAAGTCAGTCGGATTATTTCAAGGCAGTGCGACGTCTCTTAGTAAGGTATTGAAAAACATTGGCTTCAAATATAAAAAATGTGAGCATTAGGAATTGGGAGAAAGTCGTTTTTCTCGACGAAACTTGGCTCAATGCTAATCATACTGTTGGTAAAATATGGACCGACGACACGGCTAAATCCAGGACGAAAGCTCCTGAAGGAAAAGGCCAGCGCCTCATTATTTGTCATGCCGAACGTCAAAAGGTTTTGTGCCCAATTGTCTTCTGGCGTTTAAGTCAGTTAAAACGACAGAATATCACGAAGAGATGAATTTTGATAATTTCAGACAATGGTTTATGACCTTATTGTCAAATTTACATGAGCCTCACGCCATAGTAATGGACAACGCTTCGTACCATTCTGTCCAAATCAACAAAGTTCCTACTACGGCAAACAATCAAAATGAAATTATAAGTTGGCTTCGTGACAAAGGAGTGCCAAGTAATGAGGCAATGTTAAAAAATGAGCTGCTCCGATTGGTTAATTTGTATAAACCTCCAACACCAACATATGTATTGGACGAACTGGCCAAAACAAAAGGCCACACGGTAATCAGATTACTGCCATACCATTGCCAATATAATGCTATTGAAATGTTATGGGCTCAAATAAAAGGTATATTAATATAATTTATCACTTCTACCTCACGCCATTTTAATCATTATTTATGCAATGAATATCCTTTTTACATTTAGGTTATGCGGCTAGAAATAACACGTCTTCACCATTCACAGCGAACAAGATGTTGACTCTATTGAACGAGGCATGTGACAATGTCACGGCAGAAGATTGGAAAAAGTGGTGGACAAAACAAAAAAGAGAATATTATGCAGATTGGGATCGCGATGTACGCTTTGACAATTTAAGTGAACAGAACCTGATTATAAATGTGTGTGAAAGTTGTAGTTCTGATTCCGATAGTGACGAAGACAATTTAGAATGTACTGCTTTATCGGATTCCGACTAAAATATGTGTTTTTAAGGTTATGTGCTAATATTTATCTCTACACTTGCTTTTCTTCATAATTTTCATATTACTAATATTATTATTTATAGTTTGTTTTACATGTCTCTTAAAACCTGTTAATATTCACTTATAATTGATAATAATTCTAATATTTAATTTTAGTAGGTATTTACAAAAACAATCGAAAATACGATTATTTATACCCCAACACTGGTTTTCGCAGTAATGTGACATGGCCTTCTACGTGCGTCAGATATTATAGTATTATAGTTACAAATTGCCGTATTTTTTCTAATTTGTAACAATATGTATATATTTTTTATTATTTTGTTTTTATTGTGATATATTTACCTAAATTACTTATTATATATAAGAAGAGAGGCTTTTGTTTATGTTGATAAAATAAGTATAGGTAGCGAACGTTTTTACAACGTTATATCGGACGATATTTAGCACAGGGCAATAAATGTGTCATAGGGTTCTTCCTATATTGGATGGACTATAATACTGTGAAGATAGTGATTATAAAATGTTGGCCTGAATAAACATAGTCATTGGAGACCTTATTCTTATCATAATTATAAAATAATCAAGTATCCTCTTTTTTAACCTTCCAGCGAGCGCGCTGACTAGTTTCTTTTGAGATTGTCTTAAATATTTGTCTCTAAGTTTTCTCTGTGTAAATGGTGTTTTCTTTATATAAATGTTAAAGAATTACTGTAAGACTATGAAAAATGATGAATGGCAGTACTTTAAGAAACAAAAAATGTCTTTTTTAAACAAAAAACGAAACAACACTCCAAATATTCCAAAATATTTTATCGACCTGTTAAACAAAATGAATGTTCGCCTTTAGTTTCATTATAGTCCAGTATAACCTGAGGCTTTCTGGTGTCAGGATCCATTTTGTCCTCATCATGTAGTGTTGACGGAATTATAATAGATTTATTTTTCCGAGGTACATAGGAAAGCATAATTTTATTTCCTTTTGGAAACCAAAAAAAGTGGATCCAACAGTACTGCTTTGATCCGCTAAGATTTTTTTTGTGATATGAAGATTAGAGAGCCACTGTCCTTCAAATAGCTCGAAGCTCGACGCCTTGGACTAAGTGATAAAAGTGGGGGGAGCCATGAGGTGCATTTGTCGTAAATTTTGTGACAGCGCACACGCTGGAGGGTTAAGCAAGTATTTCACTGATAAGTTAAATTGTGGAATATTATAATAAACAACAACTCTATCCATATTATATATATCACCAAAATTTGCAATAAACGAAACACAAAATTTTATGTTATATATTTTCAACCAAAATTTTAAATATCTTGGTGACTTACAACATATACCAACAATATTTCTGCGAGTTTGTCTAATACGTTGTTCCAGTAATGATAATGAGGGATACCTGTACAATATGAAGAGATGACAATATTTTAAATACAGTCGATTCCGCTTAAATGGGACACCGCTTATTTGGGACAAATCTCAAAGAACAGAAACCAAACCAAGAATCCAATAGTAAATATACATGTTTAATTGGGACAACATTCCGCTTAATTGGGACAGGAAATTTAAGATCATAGCACATATTATGTTACACATATTCTCAAGAAAAAATATGAACAAAGAATTTTATATGATGCGTTGTGTCACAGCTGCTTTACTAATTGCGGCTTTTAACCCTTAGATATTTCCGAAATTTTTATTTATATTCTTAAAAGTTTATATTAAATATTTGTAATTTATATGATAATTTATATTACCTATATGTTAATATAATTATATATAATTCTTGAGTCAAAGAATATTACTTTAGGGCTCCGTAAGCAACTTGCCAAAACACTTGTTTGGAGCATCTTAATGTACGGCTGTGAGACATGGTGCTTATCTGAAAGTGATAAAAAAAGACTAGAGGCCTTTGAGATGTGGTCGTACAGAAGAATTCTCGGAATTTCCTGGAGAGACCACGTCACGAACAATGAGGTTCTCAGGATAATCAAGGAAGATAGGCACCTAATAAGAACCATCTCAGAGAGGCGAGCCCGATGGATTGGTCACATCATGCGCCACGATGGTCTTCTTCACGATATTGTGGAGGGGATGGTTGAGGGTAGAAACTGTAGAGGGCGCCCTAGACGGGAGTATTTACAGCAAGTATTCGAGGACATGAATTGTAGCGCTTATGCTGAGCTGAAAAGGGTTGCGGAGGACCGAGAGGAATGGAGATCGAGATGCAAGATTCTGTTGCTGCAAACCAATCCACCGGATTGATACTACGAAGAAGATATGTAATTTACAGTTTCCAAGAGTTTATAAAATAAAATTATTGAAAAAAAAATTCATTGTTTATTTTTATGTGTGTATTACTGGTTAATGGCCTTAGTTGCCAAAACCACATAAATGAATTTAAAAAAAATGAGAAATTCGCTTAATTGGGACAGCCGCTTAATTGGGACAAAATGTCCAAGTCCCGATGTGTCCCAATTAAGTAGAATCGACTGTATTTTAAATATTGCCATTAAAAAAACAATAGTCATAAAAAAACACATGGAAAGTTAATTAGTTATATTTTGTTTTTTTAGTTGACGTCAGTATCTCAATTGTTCTCCGATGTCAATCCTCTTGGAAAGACGGCACCGGAACCCATGGAAGAGGAGCCAGAGACCGATGAGGAAGAAGGTAAACCCCATGATTGATCTTATTACACGTAACATCTATAGCAGTAATGAGTTTTACATAGTGAGCCTCACATACAGCTGTATTCTATTGATGTAATGTCCAGAATTCCTTCATCATCTTCAGCCTGTATCCGTCCACTATAGGCGGCGAGGTCGCGTATTATGGCCGGCCCGGCATGTTATTCCGTTAGGGCGGGAAGTTTGTAAAGTTATCAAAATGTATATGTCAATGTGCTTCAGAAAAAGTCTTTGTGTCGTTAATCTGCTCCTTATCCTGCCACCATGCAATTCAATACCATGTGTCGCCATATTGGCATCTGCTCCTGCATCCTTCCTCCATGCGGCCACGTGGCGAACTCGCGACTTGTCGTCTTTTTAAAGACGGGGGGTATCAAACCATAGGTAGAGGGTTTCGGTCCTGCACGGAAGCATATAAGAAATTGGCTGTGGAGTTTCATGTCAAAACACTTGTTTGGTTGCAGGCAACGACGATTCCGACGACACTGAAGATTCACACGATGAAGACGAGGAAGAGGAATTGGGGGCCGAGTACTCGCCGGGGGCGCCTCTGGCCGAGCCCGCAGCTGCCCTGGCGCCCCCGCACAACAACAATGACGTTGTCATGAACGACAGCAATGTCAATAGCAGCGCTGGCTAATATGCAGCACTCTTAATGCAGCCCACGCTGTGCTAACAAGAAGAAAGATAACCGCACTTAGGAGATGCTTTCCTGCAAATTCGAATGGTGTGAAACTTATTATATTTTATGTTTTATTTAAATTGTAAGATCTAATGTAAGTATTATTTAAAATATATAAATATTTTATACTTTGTTTTAACACAGTTCACACAATTCTTCTTCGTGCCAGCGACGTCAAATTGTTTCTCCCAAATTTCTGTCATCATGAATTATTATATAACTCCATACATATGGTGGCATTGACACATGCGGTTTACAGTAAAATTGCTCCTGTGACGAAACCTAACGATATTTATTTACATGCTTTGCAGATTCCTGTAAAGAATACATGTAGGTTGATAAAGGGAATGACTGCACTTCCAATTTACTACCGCAGATATCACAATAAGTAATGAAAGTAGCAAAACGATATATCAAGGCTAACAATGTCAATGGTAGGGGAATCTTAGACGGCATATATCGGCTACCGATGTGAAAGGGTTAATTATAGAAATTTCATTTTTAATAATGTTGTCTGCATATAACTCTGATAAATATATCAAAAAATGTTTCTGCACTCTTTTGATCCGGTAATATTTAGTTCTAACTATTTTAAGTGTATTTTTTTATATTTCTGGTTTAACATGCTTCTGTAAATAATATACATCGATCCAAAAAAAGCTGGTTTCATTGATTTTTTCGTTTTTTTTTTCATCTATAATTGTTGGTGGAATTACATAATATGAAATAAAAATAAAATGTTATTTAGCAATTATTCCACAATTTTTCATTTAGAGGACGACATGTTTCCGGCTACGTCGGGAAGCCATTGTCGAGTCAATTAAATTTTAAATAAAATGTGGAATAATTTCTAAATAATCTTTTATTTTTATTTGTTTTATTGAATTCCTAAATTCTATTTGCGAATATTTGTCACTCGCCGGCTAGTATGGCATATTTAAAGGTAAAACATTTGTTTACCATTGTTCACCGGCGGGTATAGCTCAAAGGTCAAAGCGTTTGCTTTGCAGGTCGTGGGTTCGATTCCCGACGGAGATAAAAGAAAAAGATCTTTAATCGATTTCTAAGCTCTAAAATACCCCAGGTTGGAGTGAATTTCATCCCTCACCAGTAAATGACAGTTATAGCCTATTAATTTAAATTGGTGGTAGACGAAAGTCGTTCTGTGAAGACCATCCATTCATAGTAAATTCCTGGAATAATAAAGTTCATGCGTGAATCTCGGGCTGTAGTCTATGACGTTGGCGGATCAACACTTCACATGCAGCGCTTAGCCATAAAACCAGAAAAAAAAATCTTGATAAATATCAATGATAAAATATTATTTTTGTTTTTTATAGCGAATAATAGATGGCAGTAACGAAAATAAATTATCTACTGGTAGATAACATTAATTTGTTTTTAGATTTTTTAAGAATATTTCAATAAAAGGTAGATGCAATTAGCAAAGTTGTGAGCGCTGTGTGTGGATAGAACAAAAGTGCAACGTTCGTAATTTGAATCCCAGTGTTAGATGCTTCGTTTTTTCATCTTTGACGAGAGAAAGTTCATTAAAAATACGATTTTTGATTTAGATTTGTATGTGTGCTTTAATTTGTCATTAATAGATGTCAGTAGTAAAATAAAATAACTTTTTCTACCTGTTGATAGCTGGCAGTAATAATAATAATAAAAAAGATGTTTTGATTCATTGGTAGATGTCGGTAATAAAATAAATTAAATAAAGAAACGCGTAAATTTATTCTTGGCTCTCGGCATTCCGAACGGGCGCTCGCGTATGACGTAAATAAAAAAGCGAAATGAATGGCGGGCATATAATATGTAATGTTTTTATTCGGTGTCATTGGCCCTTTCTCTCTCGGCGGCACGCGACCGCCATTGCAGAAAACGTTTGAAAAAAAGAACACAACACAACACGAGCAAACGCCAAACGAAATCGACCACAGTATTCAGATAAGAGTGAAATAACAATTGTTTACTATAAACTATTATGTACGACTCTTACGTGCGCCATGACACATTGCTTTGAACGAAACAGACACATCGTGATCGCGATATTTTCTCCTCTAAATGAAATATAACAATTATTATCAAAATCTGGCTAATGACATGGCATTTTTTTAAATATAAGCAGTCATCCTCCTATAACGCACGCTGCGGGCCTAGCTTTTTTTTTATGTAAACACATATAGGAGAATACCGACAGATGGTGATAGTAATTCTGGAGACTCATCTGTGGAATTCTATGACTCGTACTATGCTGCATATGGTTAAGCGCTGCATGTGGAGTGTTGATCCGCCAACGTTATGACTATAGTTCGAGATTCACGCATCATCCATTATTATTACAGGAATTTACTATGAATGGGTTGTCGTCATGGGATGACATTCGTCTACTACCAATTTTGATTAATAGGCTATGACTGGAATTTAACAGGTAAGGGATAAAATTCACACAAACCGGGGGTATTTTAGAACTCAGAAATCGATTAAAAATATTTTTTATTTTAATCTCTGTCGAGGATTGAACCCATGACCTTTGGATTGCAAAGCAAACGCTTTGACCATTGAGCTACACCCGTCGGCAAAGTAGTCAAAGCATTTGCTCCCCAAACCGAAGGTTGTGAGTTCGATCCCCGACGGAGATTAAAAAATAAAAAGATTTTTAATCGATTTCTAAGCTCTTTAAATAGTTGGTTTGAATTTGATCCCTCAACCGTAAAATGCCAGTCATAGCCTATTAACTAAAATTAGTGGAAGTCGAAAGTCGTCCCGTGAAGACGACCTCCCATTCATAGTGAATTCCTGTAATAACAAAGATGATGCGTGAATCTCGGGTAGTAGTCTATGACATTGGCGGATCAACACTCCACTTGCAGCGCTTAGGCATGTGCAAAATGGTGAGTGTCATAGAATTCACAGATGAATCTTCAAAATCACTATCACCATCTGCAGGTATTCTCTAAACGTATGCTTTACACACGAGACTCCATCCCTCTCGATCCTCCGCTCTCCGCATCCAGGACACTCCTGCTATTCTTCTGATGTCGTCAGTTCATCTTGATCGACCAACACTCTGTTTGCCAGTTCTTGGACGCCACCAACACTTTTTTCCCCATCGAATGTCGTCTCTTCAACAGATCATTTGCCACTTGAGTGTGCCTATTCGTTTTGTAGCCTCCACTACTTGAGTTCTTCTTCGTATATCCTCCTTTCGGATTCTGACTTTTGGAGACACTACTCTCATGGATCTCTCCATGGCACGTTGAGTGACCTTTATTTTATGTGTAAGACCTGATGTTAGATTCCACGTCTCTGCGCCATAAGTTAATACAGGGAGGATGCATTGGTTAAACGGCTTAGTTTTAAGACATTGCGAAAAGTTCGCTTTAAAAATGTACTCAAGTTTTCCAAATGCTGCCCATCCCAGTTGTATATGCCTATCGATTATGTTTAAAAAAACTCGATCGTAATGACTCATTTTAGTGATTTTTTTCAAAAATAGATGCATCTTATATTTTGCTTGAATGAATGAACGAACATGAAGAAACACCTGGGTGGAACGCATTTCGGCGATAAAGAAGAGCTGGAAGAAGCGGTTCTCAGATATCTGCGTGGCTCAAAAGCTCGTATACCGCATGCAAAAATGCATTGACCTCAGTGGCGACTATGTAGAAAAATAGGTAAAAGTCTGAACTTTCCAAAAATGTAAGCATTCATGGAATTAAACATGATTTACACTGTAAAAAATCACTGGGAAACTTACTTAACGGATAACTCTCGCATATAAATGCAGTGTAACATGCTGGCAGAGAATTCTATGCAGATATTTGAAATGGTTAAACTTAGCATGTGGGTGTTGATCCGCCTACGACATGAAACTACAGCACGGCTCCCACTCACTGTCCACGAAATGCACCTAATAAACTGCAGGGAATGGCTGTTTACAGTTAGGTTAGGATAGGCCACAATAAGACTATCTATAAAGATACTAGTACATATAAGTTCATGTCCTAAAACTAAGGCGTTTGACCAAAGCATTCTTCGAAAACAGCAGGTCTTACACATAAAATAAAGTTCAACAATGTGTTATGGAGAGATCCATAAGAGGAGTGTCTCTAAAAGATATAATCTGAAACGATAATATCCGAAAATAAACTCAAGTAGTGTAGGCTACCTAAAGAATAGGCACACTCAAGTGGCAATGTAACAAATTTGTAGAATAGACGACGGTCTATGGGAAGAAAAGTGTTAGAGCGGCGTCGAAGAACTGATAAACATAGTGTTGGTCGATCAAGTTGGACTAACAACATCAGAAGAATAGCGGGAGTAGCATGAATGGGTAGAGCGGAGGATCGAGAAGGATGAAGACTCATGCGGGAGGACTATGTTGAACAGTGGACGGACACAAGCTGATGATGATGATTAGAGCGTAGCAAATGTCGTTATAACCAACAACAATAACGTATTATAAGCGCGGTTCTCGTTAGATCAACGAAAAGTCAGGCAATATTACTCGCGGCCTAAAACTTGGATGGATTTCTGGCTGTTGCTTACCGCGTGTTTTTGGTTGGGTCGAACCGCTCTATAGGGCTAAATGTTCCAGACCTTGAGAGCAACGGGTTAGTAATCGGATCACTTTAAATATTACGATTAACAAATCATCCAAAACATGCTTCGGATACTACAGCAGACTTCTCATAAAGTCGCCTGGGCTCCAGTTATAGAGGTTGTTGTGAATCATATATGTTACTAGATGGACTCATCATAATTTCCATGTCCGCTCTCCTAACTGGGGCATATGGACATAACGAGCCGCCGCTATAAAGCTCTGTCATCTCATGTCAGATGTGCCTACCATAGCTCCACCGAGTACATTATATGAATACTTCCCGACGGCCTTCGATAACGACGCGAGCCATGGTGCTTGAAGAAGCCAGCTGTAGTTAATGCTTGTCCCAACCATTAACACCTTACTTTAAGTGTCTAGGGAGAAAAAATATCTTAAATATTTATAATCCTATCTGTTCCTATCCTAACGTTTGGAGAAGGAGGCTGCGAGTCGAAACTGCAGTATCCCAAACATAGGTCATACTCAACGTGATCCATGTAAAAACGAGGTAAATAAATATTTATTTATTTATTCATTAGCTTAGGTTAGGTTCGTATACCAACGAAGTGTTCTAAAGAAAGTGGTTATATCCTATTCTATATGACTGTATAAGCTACGTGACTTAGTAGTGAGTTGATTCAAGCTTAGGTTAGGTCACTGTAGGTTAAGTTGTGCTAGCTTAGGTTATGTTAGGTTGTATGAAAGTGAAGAGTTATATATAAAGTGTTCTATAGGCGTTAGAAGGCTCGCACTTGGACTCAGTTGTGGCGGGTTAGGTTAGATTACTCTAGATCGGATTGCGCGAGGTAAGGTAAGGTTACAATTACGCGAGAGTAGGGTAAGTTAGGTTAGATTAGTAAAAGACCGAGTAAGGGTAAAGTGTTCTAGAGAAAGTTATTATCTGCTGTTATATATGAGCTTAGAGGCTCGCACTTAGACTCAGTGAAAGAGGATTAGGTTAGGTTACTATAGCTTGGGTTGTGCGAGCATAGGTTAGGTTAGGACCATGTAAAAGTGAAGTATTCAAGATAAAGTGGTTATCTGCTGTTGTATATGAGCTAGAAGGCTCGCATTTGGACTCAGTGAAGGAGGGTTACGTTAGGTTACTCTAGGGTGGGTTACGAGAGGTTAGATTATGTTACAATTGTGCTAGAGTAAGGTAGCTTAGGTTAGGACCGCATTAGTGTAAAGTTAATCAAGAGAAACTGATATTTGCTGTTCTATATGAGCTAGGAGGCTCGCATTTGGACCCAGTGGAGGCAGGTTAGGTTAGGTTACTCTAGGCTGGGTTGCGCGAGGTAAGGTTAGGTTACAATTATGCGGGACAGTTAGGTTAGATAAGGTAAGGATCGTGTTAGAGTAAAGTGTTCAAGAGAAAGTGATTATCTGCTGTTGTATATCAGCTAGGAGGCTCGCATTTGGACCCAGTGGAGGCAGGTTAGGTTAGGTTACTCTAGGTTGGGTGACGCGAGGTTAGGTTAGGTAACAATTGTGCCAGAGTAAGGTAGATTAGGTAAGAACCGTGTTAGAGTAAAGTGTTCAGGAGAAAGTGAGTATCTGCTGTTGTATATCAGCTAGGAGGCTCGCATTTGGACCCAGTGGAGGCGGGTTAGGTTAGGTTGCTCTAGGTTGGGTTGCGCGAGGTTAGGTTAGGTTAGGGCCGTGTGAGCGTGGTGTGAGTGCGCGGGGAGCGGGCAGCGCGGGGAGCGAGTCAGCGGAAAGATCGTTCACCCGACAGAGTGCAATGAACGTCTTTGCCGTAGAATGAAAGTTGCCAGATCGCGGCGAAAGCATTTCCCTGGATTTATTATTAAAAATCTTGAAATTATTTTGTTATATAAACGCATACAAGAAAATACCGACAGATGGTGATACAGATTTTATGTCGCTACATATTACTACTAGTACACTAACGTGTGAAGTGTTGATCTGCCAACGTCATAGACTACAGCCCGAGATTCACGCATAATCCTTATTATTACAGGAATTTACTATGAATGCGTGGTGTTCCACCAATTTTAATTAATAAGCTATGACTGGCATTTTACGGTGAGGGATCAAATTCACACCAACCGGGGGTATTTTAGAGCTCAGAAATCGATTAAGAATCTTTTATTTTTTTAATCTGCATCGGGGATCGAACCCACGACCTTTGGCTTGCAGAGCAAACGCTTTGACCATTAAACTATACCCGCTGGCGATTAACAATAGTCCATCAAAGTTTAGTAACATTGGATGCAGATTTAAACTTGTCCTGGTATTTAAGGTGGATCGTTGTCTCGTTAATTGGGTTACACCTCCTATTATTACCAAACGGTCCTGATGGTAATAAGAGGCGGTTCCAATGGATTGTGGGACGGAAATTTTTCTACAGCGTGTTTTTCCAACCCATGAATGCGATTCTAATCTCTTTGACGGGTTATTTCTTTTAGCGCTTCTGTGCAGTGGCCACAATTGTTGATAGGAAACTCCCACTGGACTTATTAGTTGCCAACTGATCATTATCTTAATGAGCGCATCATCATCATAATCAGCTTATATCCATCCACTGTTAAACGTAAGCCTTCCGCATGAGTCTACATCCTCTTCGATCCTCCGCCTTCCGCATCCAGGTCACTCCCGCTATTCTTCTTATATATTCAGTCCATCATGTAGGGGGTCGTATATATACTTTCCTTTCCCATCGATCGTCGTCTCACTTGAGTGTGCCTATTCGTTAAGTAGCATCCACTACTTGGGTTCTTCTGCGTATTTCCTCGTTTCGGAGCGCATCATCAAGGAGACTTAATTCACCTGGTGTGAAGCGGGTGTGAGGCGGGTAAAGTCCAGTCCAGATTGTTTTTCCACATCTCGACGCTATATGAGGGTTTGACTATTGCGTGCTGTGTGCAGACTTTTTGATGAAGATATGGCAACACTGGGGGTCAGTGGCGAGCATTGCGCTGGGAGAGAGTGTGCGAGAGAGAGAAACACGCCCGACGGAGACAACACGACGTCCACTTTCTTGCTGCGAATCACCCAACACTCCGACTATTGTGCGACGCCATACAACTTCACTATCTGCAAGACTCGCATGGAGCACCTTCACCATTATCACTTACATGAACACTCCCTTAACTGGAGCATATGGCATTCACGAACTACAGCCAGAAAACTCTGTCAGCCGACATAGTCTTACTCCGCTATGTAGTCTTCTTCTTCGTCGCTGACACGAAGAAGAAGAAGACGAACTTTCGCTCGTATTTACGGTGAGATGCTTGGATTGTCCCGAAAGAGGACCTAGGCGAGGACACAAATGAAAGCCTGGCAGTTTTACAGCATTCCCTGGGACTGTCAGACTCTCGTCAGAAAGAGGAGTCCTTTTCGATGCATTTCGAGGGAATCGCCTCAGCCCTATCGGGCATGCAGACTTTGTGGCCACTAAAAAAAAATTCCACGCATTTACAATCTATGCTCGTATTTTCGGTGAGAGAATCTATCTTCCGTCTCCATCTCTTTACAACCCATGAATGAGATTCTAATATCTTTCACGGGTTCTTTATTTTAGCACTTATGTGCAGTGGTCACAATTATTCAGAGGGGACTCCCACTGGACTAATCACTTGCTAACTGATCATAATCTGAATGAGCGCGTCATCAAGGAGACTTAATTGTGTGATGCGGGTGTGAGGCAGGTAAAGTCCAGCTCGTGTGTTGCCCAGCATTAGGTTCTGAGATGTGCAGCTTGTTGGGTACATGGAGCAGGATCTTAGGTGTGAGGCGGTCTGCAGGTCTCCACAGTCGCACAATAGTGACTCTCCCTGCAGATGCATTCCCCACCGCTCGAGGTTGTCCTTTGTTCTACCAACTCCGGTTCTTAGTCTGTTCAGGGATTTCCATGTCCACCAGTCAAGGTTCTTGCCAGTTGGGAGGCCTTCCTTTGGAGTAATGAAATCCTCTGATGCGACTTGTTGCCAGAGCTGCAGTCTCTCATTTGCAGGGCTATGTAGAGACATACCAGTAATCAACTTAAGACCCATATTCAAAGACATTTCTTAAGGCGACCAACCTATAATAGTTACTTTCTTTTATAATTATTAAAGTGAGGAAGCCTCAGCTCTCGACTCACCTTAAATCTCAAGGATATGCGCAATATCTGGGACTCGCAGCTTTACTCGTTCAAAACAAAGTGCCGTCTATACAGCGCCTGTATCATTCCGATTCTTTGTGTATCTCTGCATCCTTTTTTTTTTTTTGTAAACGCATGCAGGAGAGCACAACCGGTCAAGACCAGTGCACTCTATGACGCTCAGCCAGGGAGGCTGGACGCTGCATGCGGGAAACGTGTGTTGTGTTGATTGTAGTTGATTGTGACAGATTGTAGGAAGGAGGAAACACAGACGCTGGAAGAGCATTCCATAGCTTACCGGTGGCATTAAGGAAGGAACTTTGGAAGCTGCCAGTTCTTGGTCGACATATATTAACCGTGTATGGATGTTCGGCAAGTGTAAGACGAGTTTGTCGGCTGTGAGTGGGTGCAGGAGGAATTAGTTCTTTAAGTTCCGAAGAGCAGCGACCGTGGTAATAACGGTAGAAAAGACTAAGAGAACCAACCTTACGTCTGTGTTCCATTGATTGTAGATTAGACGTAAGGGTGACATTGTTTATCAAACGAATTGCTCTTCTTTGAACTGAGTCAATTAAGTTTAGAAGGTATTTTGGGGCTCCAATCCAAAGGTGACTGCCGTATTCAAGGATAGGTCGGATTTGTCCTTTATATAGAAGAAGAAGTTGTTTATCGTTGAAATACCGACGTGATCTATATAATACACCTAGTTTTTTGGAAGCGAGACCGGCTTTACACTTAATTGACTCGTAATATTTGACATTATTCGATATTGATAATCCAAGCATGTTGATGGAGCTTGCTTTCGGAAGAGAACAACCGTTGAAAGATACAGGATCCATAGCAGTCTTCTTGGTGGAGAAAGTACATGATTGGGTTTTTGAAATGTTGAAACTGACGAGGTTGAGGTCGCCCCATCGTGAAACCCTTTCAAGAGACATGTTCATCTTCTTCACCAGAGATTCCCTAGCAGCAGATAGTTCCGAGTGTTTCGGAGGTTTTTGGAAGATTATACTCTCATGGACAGTGCTGTCGTCGGCATAACAGTGAATGTTTGCGCATTGAAGCAGATCATTCACATGCAGAAGGAAAAGAGTGGGCGACAGCACAGAGCCCTGTGGAACTCCTGAGTTGATTTTATGGCAGGAAGAAGAAAAGCCATCTACGACAGTGATGATGCTTCGATCACTCAAGAAGTTTAATGCGTTTCGGAAACAGTTGTCTATCTAGAATAATGGGAGTACGATTGTTTGACTTTGTGAGCAATAACGAGACGAGAGAACGGAGAAGACAGGTTTCCATACAATGTCTGTCAAGAGTCGAATGTAGATATGACTGGGACATGTACTAAGAATATCGCAGGAGAGCATAAATTACAGTGGCCTTTTTTAAGCCCCTGGGATCTTACCTCCGTCGGGAATTATACATGGAAAGTACTCGCGGGAGGCAGAACTGACATGAAGAGGATAACACCTGTATGCAGAGACATTCCTTGGCTTAAGTTAACTAAATTGACACCCGCATGCAGAGATGTTTCTTAAGGTAACAGACTAACACCCATATGATGAGATGTTCCTTGAGTAACATTAAGGTTATCAACTGACAATACTCGGTGAAACTGCATAATTATAATTTCAAATTTATTTTAATTAAAATACTAAAAAAACATTATTGAAGATGGTCTCCAGGGAGGCCGAAACTTGTAATCGTTTAAAATAAATGTGAATTAAAAGTAAATATTTTGAATTTGTTATTTCTTTTAATAAAAAATAATTTAAAATTGTATCCCCTTTTTATCACTATTAAACTGCTTTTGGCTTGGATCGATTTTTCCAGACTTCGGGATTGTGTTTAGTGTCAACGACCTCACGTTAAGCACAAGTGGAGTCACAATACGGAGCGCTAATAGTTAGGAATTGTAACAATAAAAACCACGTCATGAGGACACTAGGATTCTGTCCATAGGATCGTCGTTTCTTGGGCTCTGGGAATACGATGCAGACCTCCCACTGTCGCTCTGGATGGTAAAAGTGGAGTCGCAATACGGAGCGCCAATAGTTAGGAATTGTAACAATAAAATCCACGTCACTAAGATTCTATGCAAAGGATCGTCGTTTCTTATACTCCGGGAATGCGATGCAGACCTCCCACTGTCGCTCTGGATGGTAAAAGTGGAGTCGCAATACGGGGCGCCAATAGTTAGGAATTGTAACAATAAAAACCACGACATAAGGACACTAGGATTATATGCGAATGATCGTCGTTTCCCTCCCACTGTCGCCCTGGATGGTGGGCGAGATTCTCGTCACCAGCACGATGGACAAGCGGGAATATTTTTGCGTTTGACAGTTTAAAAATAAACAAACTCCATTGTATCAGCCAGAACCGTGGTCCGTGTAGACTTGGCAGGCTGCCAGATCACTGCATCATACATAGGTGAAAAATTAACAGAAAGCCAGGGCTGTTTTGGAGCGTATATCCACCACAAAAACCTTTTCGCAAATGGTCGGGCAAATTTAAAATCCACTAATGTTGGCTATTAATCAAAATTGGTGATAGACGAAAGTCCACCCATTCATTTTGAATCCTTGTGCGTAAATTTCGGGCTGTAGTCTATGGCGTTGGCGGATAAACATTCCACATGAAGCGCTTAGCCATATTGATCATGGTAAGCGTCGTAGAATTCCACAGATGAGACTTCAGAATCACTATCACCATCTATCGGTATTCTCCTGTATGTGCTCACACTAAAAAAAAGTACGTTTATGCACATTGGAACTGATAAAGCTGAGTGAAACTGCAGTCTTCCATCAAGTGGAACTGTGCTCAGTGTGATCCATGTTAAAACAAGGTATTAACATCCTCTTCTCTAAATTAGTTATTTATATACTATAGAATTGCGTGTTTGCAGGATTAGGAGCAGATTAACAACACAAAGCCTTTTTCTGAAGCACATTGAGATATATATTTCGATAACTATACAAACTTCTGGCCCGGACCTAGTCACAGCATTCAGGCCGGGCCAACCGCAATACGACCTCTCCGCCGTCGGCACACAACTGACTGCGCCGTGGTCGGTGACACCCATCGTCGCAAGTGGTGAACTATACAATTAGTCCTCTTAACGGCAGCGAACGAAAATAAGAAACGAAAGATTGTATATCGAGGCTTTCGGCACCAGTCAGCAAGAACTATATAATATATCATGCTGATGTCAGTATGAAATTCTTTTATATTTAATTGAAGATTTTTTGCACTCAGCAAGCAGGACTCCAAAATTTCCTTTTTTTTTCGATTTTATAATTTTGCAAGTTTTTTGTTGTTGTTTTTTTTAGTTTTTTTTAAATCTGGCAACCCTTCACGCACGACAGGTGTCACCCCCGTAATGAGCCGCGGTTTTCGCGTTGTATGTAATAATATTATTTTCGAGAGTTCCCCGCTTCAGAGCGAGAGGTCGCCGACCCCCGCTGGTGATATAACTATTAATACAGTCCCGCTGGCGACGGCTGACCTATTAAACGCAAATAGCGCTCCATGCTAGAGTGCTGGAGTGTTCCTAGAAGACCCGACACTGTCCCGAACGCGTGGACACAGCATACCATCAGACAGCGTGGTACTTATACAAGAATATATGAACATCAAAACATCGCAAACTAATTAGTACATTTTTCTACCATATCTGTTCCATATTGTAAAGCATTCTGCGAGTATAGCTCAGTGGTTACAGAAATCCACACAACCTCTCACATCCGGCCCTGAAAATGAGAGACTCCAACTCTGGCAACAAATCGCATTAGAGGATTTCATTACTCCAAAGGAAGGCCTCCCAACTGGCAAGAACCTTGAATGGCGGACATGAAAATCCCTAAACAGATTAAGAACCGGAGTCGGTAGAACAAAGGACAAAATCGAGCGGTGGGGAATGCTTCGGCAGGGAGAGACACTATTGTGCGACTGCGGAGACCTGCAGACAGCCTTACACCTAAGATGCTGCCCCATGTGCCCAACAACCTGCACATCTCAGGACCTAATGATGGGCAACACACGAGCTATAGATGTTGCCAGATACTGGGAAAAAATAATTTGACGTCGCTGACACGAAGAAGAAGAAGAAGAGTGGTTACAGTATTTGCTTGACAATTCGAAGATCGTGGGTTCAATCCCCGACGGAAATAAAAAAAACTATTTCTGAACTCTAAAATTAAATCCAATAAAAGACGGCAGGTAATCCTAGCACGGTCTTTGGCAATCATGCTTTCAAAGAGGCAAAAAGCGCTTTTGGAATGACCATTCTGTCAAAAAGAAGCGCTATCCAACTACTAATGTAATAATAATAATAAATAAAATACCCCTGTTTGGTGTGAATTTGATCCCTCGCCCGTGAAATGACAGTCCTAGCCTATTAATCAAAATTGGTGGTGGACGAAAGTCGTCCCGTAAAGACCACCCACTCATAATAAATTGCTGTAATAATAAGGATGATGCATAAATGTCGGACTGGTCTATGACGTTGGCGGATCATCACTTAGCATTCAGCGCTTAGCCGTATGTGGAATGATAGACGTTATATAATCCAGTGATGGAAACCTCAGAATCACTAACACCACCTTCTGTCGTTATTCTCTTGCATATGTTTACATTTAAAAAATGGTGCATATGGACACCACAAATTGTCGTTTCACAGTTCTGTTAGCTCAGGTTGTCTTGTCCAAGAAAACCTGTTTATAAAAAGGTCCACACGGGAACATAGATGGTTCCAGAGAGTCTCCAGGGCAAGAGTCCGCGAACTTGTCTAGACTGCGGCTTCTATGACGTTAGCGGATCACCACTACACATGCAGCGCTTAGCCAAATGCAGCATGATACGCGTCGTAGAATTCCAAAGGTGAGACTTCAGAATCACTATCACCATCTTAAGTTATTCTCCTGTATGTGTTTACATACAGGAGAAAAAAGTGAGGGCGTAAGATGCACTTTGTATGGAAAGTGTGTTTTTAAAGGTACTTTTCGATTGGCGGTGGCGCAGATGCATTTCTTTCTGCACGTGACATTACGTCAGTAAGCTCCTGACCCCGAATCTCCACCGGTTGCATCAGAGATCGCCTCGTCGTTACTCTGAACGGCCGCCGCTGTATTATTTGTCACTTTCGATTTTTTTTCTACTTTCGATTTTGCTCCGAACGAATAACGTAAGGTTCCCATACTCGATTCGAGCACGCGCTACGTTTTTTTTGTCATTTCAAGTATCACATTTCTCAATGAGCATTTGTTAACATATTATTCCTCCCATATCTGGAAGATATAATCAATACGATATATTCCACGTGAGGGAAGCCCAGTTCAGACACGACCTCCAAGAATTTGTTTGTAGAAATAATTTTGTTAGGCTTGGGTTGACTGTATATACGAATTATATAATGATTGCTATCTAAAGATAGTTAAAAGCTGCATGATGTCTAAGCAAAGTATGCTAAACAACGCCACTTGTATTAGCATTGATATACATACAAGCTTAATGATTGTACTAATATGGCAGAATGGCCTTCCCGCTTCAATACTACTTGTAATATTGATATTACATTTTTTTTACATTGTGCAATACTCAATGAAAAAAAGAATGAGGTTTCCTAAAGTCGACAACGAAACTGGTGATACCTGAGGCCACCCTGCGGCTGAACATGTGGAGAAGAGCAACTGAGGGGAATACTTGGATTGCCCCGAAAGAGGACCTAGCACCTGGACACGACCAGGGGTGGAATATATGGAGGTCCCTTAACAGACTTCGGATTGGAGTATGCAAGACGAGGACACAAATGAAAGTCTGGCAGTTTTACAGCGGACCGACTGAATGTGACTGCGGCGTGGAGCAGACTCTGTCACACCTTCTGGAGTGTGCGCTGTGTCAGAGTAGCTGCACCCAGGAAGACCTGATGATGGCCCGGAGTAATGCCATCGACGTCGCCCACTTCTGGGCAGACAGGATCTGATCCTGTTGTTTCCGACACAATTATATATATTTCGTGAAGTCGTCTGTTAAACGAGCTTTGGGATTTTCTATAATTGTTCTATAAATTGTTTCTTCTTTTTCAAATTTAAACGTTAATATTTTCGTATTAATTTAAGTACTTTTATTAATTTGATGTTTTCTTGGTTATTTTTCCATTGCTTTAAAAACGAAATAACTAAAAAAAAAAAATTAATTTATCGCAAATTCCCGCCATTTAAGTCAGTTGCCATTGTCCTTGTCTTGTGTCAAGACATCTCGGCATACAAAGATGCACCTGGGAACATATAAAGTTCCCGACGACCTCCAAGGCAGGAGCCCGGGAACTTTAAGAGACGGCTGCTAGAGTACGCTATGCATATATCCGGGGATTTGTTAATTAAAAAAATAAATAAGCTTCCATGATTAGCCCGATGCTCCTTAAGAACCCAATAATAATTTCACAAGATAGAGTAAGAATATAAATCAGGTATTAATTATTATAGTCAACACTCTCATAGCGTACACTTCTAGAGAGATATTTTGTACAGCGTTTGCGGCAGTTTTTCGTGTAACACTTCCTTCTATAGATTGTATATGTTGTGTTGAAGCACCCCTAGGCAGCAAATGTTTCAAGCCTCGGGGCATCGGAGTAACCATCCGATCTAATTACAAAATCTTATTACAAAATCTTATTAAAAAATCATCCAAAATATGACTCTAAGAACTTCTGTCATTACAAGTATGTAAGCCTTATGACTTGAAAGTCATTGGAAACCATTTATGGTCCCAAGTGGACCTTCGTATGTAGAAATATCTTGGGTTTAAATTAAAAAAAAAGACCGTTAAATATTGCATTGATTTTTCCACATCTGTATTCTCTTGTATATACAATTTGAATTATTCACGAGCCATGTTTTTACTTTGTGTACATAATTATGTAATATTATAATCGGTTATATATATAAGGTTATAATTGAAATTTAAATTAAATTAAAATTAAAAATAATTTAATGGTCGGTAGTTCAAAATCCTTTAATAATAATAAATATTTGTGGTAGTAATATTAATTAAATTTTTATTTATTATATTAAATTATAAAAATAATAGTATAACCAATGTCATCAAAAGACGCCGCTACTCTTATAACAAAAATAATAATTAATAATTTTCCGGTGGAAAAAATACCGAACGCAACACTTTCCCGCCGATTAATAAGAAAGCATTCAACAACCATAAAAATTAAAAAAAAAAACATTTTCCCGATTTTCAATAACCGAAGAAACCACGCGCGCGAGAAAGAAACGCAACCATATAAAAAATGCACTAGAGTAAAAGAGACAAACAGATAATTCTGTTCAGCGTGCTGCGGTAAATTCCCTCTCGCTTGGTATCACTGTTTGCATACTGTTTGGCTGAGAAATGTCAGTGACTTTTCGTCTGCCGAGTGGGGAGGACGCGCCGCCGTCCGTGCCGTTTTTTTTCCGTCTCTCCGTACAAACACGCATTTCGAAAAATTATATTATCATAACCTTAAAAATTGTTTCGTTTCTGCTGTAATTTGTGTTCTCACCGCCCAGTTTATTTTATTTACAATAAATACAATTTAAATATAATTTCGCCGCGTGTGTATGCAACTGTGAAAAACAAAAAAAACCGTTTTCGAATTTTTTTAAAACAAGTGCTTATTTGAGTGAAATACATCGTTTTTCTTTATAAACCAATGACGGTTAGTTTTGTTACAATTTATAATTATTTTTTGTGCTTAAATATATATTTTTAAATGAATTAAAGTGCTTTTAAATGTTTCTAATTGAATTTTACAAACGAAGACAACAAAAATATATTCCTTCACTAATTATTGTGTATAAATTTGAATATTCAAATAATTAGTAAAATTATTATATTCTCATATTTGGTCGCCATTGATTAGAACGTAGTTATATTTAAAAAAAAACGAATATTCTTTTTTTCGTTTATTTACGAGCATACATTTGGATGATTATTTTTGTTGTTCAAATTAAAGCATCCCTTGAATCAAAAGTAAATAAAAATTATAATGAAAATGTTATTTAAATATTTACTTGTTTACGTGAATATAATTTTCGGTAATAGGGCGCCTGCTCAGTTTGTTATTTCATGTAATTAAAATAATTTACAATTTAATATTATTTCGTTTATTGAAATTAGGGCACATGTAGAATAAATTAAATATCACACAATTGTTGTTAATATTGTGTAATATTATTAGATCTTAAATGTCTCCAATTTTTCGTGATTTTTTTTTTTTTACAATTCATCCGAATACGGTTGCGAATAGTGGCATCTAATAAAAGAACAATGCAGCCGGACAGTGGTCTTTGATATCAGATGTATGTGTAGTTACGTGATGGTTTTGCTTTGTGAAAAATGACGAGTGAAGGAGCGGACAAGGCAGCCTTTCATACTGAAGTCGCTTAAGAGACAAAAATGGACATGTTTGGTACTTACGATTATACTGAGGGTGCCGCAGGAGAGTGTAAACCGCAGCTGCATTTTTTTTCAAGCCCCCGAGCTCTCTCGCCATCACGGAAGAATTTCGGAAACTATACGTAGAATGTAATCGCGGGGAGGCAGAGTTTTCATGGGATGAGGCGTGGAAGATGAAGGCCGACATGACTGTGGCAACTATATGCTTCAGTTAGGGAACGCACAATAATTGTTATTGTTACATTTTTATATTAGAAGAAAATTAGGTGAATCGTGAAAATAAGGTATTTCCTATTTATTGTTTCAGTATAAAACAACATTCTAAGTACGCACTATCAATGTACTGAACTCTCCTCGATGATGCGCTCTTTCAGATTCATTAAGTTCCCCCGAATTCGGGTTTATCATTTTTAATGTATCAATCCGGTGGATTGGTTTGCAGCAACCAAATTTTGCATCTCAATTTCCACTCTTGTAGATATTCTGCAAGCCTTTTTAGCTCAGCATAAAAGCTGCAACTCATGTCCTCGAACACTTGTTGCAAATACTCCCGTCTTGTTTAAAGTATTATTACTACCGTCTTTAGACCCTGCTGCGCCCTATGGCATTTTTTTTCTAGCACCACATATGGTTTAAATTTTTAAAAATGTAATAAAGATTGGTTGCTCTCGGCGCCTCTACCTTATTCGACGCCTTGGGGCGCCGACTTACTTCGCCACCCCCTAAAACCGGCACTGAGTATTATTAATACTAATTTTAAATACTCAAAATCACTCGTAGTACAAGTTATTAGTTATTTGTAAGCAAATATATGAAACATTACAAATTCTTACAGATATTTATTTTTTTGGTAAATACTGAGTGAAGTATCATGCTATATTTTCTTTATTACAGCCAACCCTTTAACGCATGATCTTTTTGATTTGTGTTACAAAGATTTTTCTTGTAGTGTTTGCGGCAATTTTTCATATAACGTCCCCTTTATGTTGTTATTTTGGGATGAACCCCACCTTTTAGACTTCATGTTCAAAGCCTCGGAAGTATTTTCAATTTTATTTAATTTTATTTATTACTTTCAGAAACATTACAAATGTATTTAATACTATTCTGAAATGAGATATTATACAATAGAAACAATTAGGTATTTACTATTATTAACAATAATTATTAAAGAGTCCAGGAGCTCGCTAAACAGAAGACTCCGCGAAATTACTTTGATAAATAAATTCGTGGAGCTCATGTCGAAACTGGGCTTCTCTCAAGTGGAACATATCAATATTCGAGGCGAGATGGTTGAACAGTCTGATCACTCTCCCCCATGAGGCATAGTCTCTGGCAGGTTAGTATTACATGTAGGAAGAACAAACAATCTGTGCCTGCTTATCCTTAAATAATTGTCAGGGACAAACAAACCGATTTCTAACAAAAATCAGGATTTCTGAACACGCCGCGCACTAGCCGAAAGAAATGCACACTCAAGCACAGTATCGGGATAAGCATCCGATCTCATGAAAACATTATAGTAGAGTACAACCTCTTAACATGTTAATATTATGACCATTACCCTAGTAAATATTTAAGTAAATTTGATAGTTAAGCAACTGGTCTAATAGTTTTGAATGTCCTCTCTCACACTTGTTAGCTCAGAGATAAAACCTTGATGCTGTGTTTTTTTTCTATGAACGTTAAATCAGTTTCAAGGGAGCAAATAAATCATGTTTTGATTGCTTAGCGAGTTTTTTTTTAAATACGATTTTATCAATGCCTTACGCACAGTGGTAAAAAGCGCACACTTATATATTTTTTTAAGATTCGAATCTTAGTTTTATTTTCTTATATCTGTAATATACGAATAGAATTTGTTGTAACTTATACAGGAGCGGCAAAAAATCTGATGGTTTTCATCGTTGTTTTGATTTAAAATCGTCAGCTTTTTTTGCCGCTGCCTGTATATGAGGTATACCCGTACAAGATTTTGGCGCCGTGATGTTCAGTCATGACAGACGCAACCTTAAAAGAAAAACATTAGGATGAAACAAACGCTCATAAATGCAAACTAAACTTAAGACATGTTAACTTATTTATATTTTCTTCCGATTTATGTAGCGTTAGTTGCCATTGTCGAAGCCTCATCCCAAGACACCTCTTGACCCGAAGATCTACCTGTGAACATGTATAGTTCTTGACGACCTTCTTTAATATCTGAAGGCATATTTAAATGATTTGTTAATAGTTTTTTTTGAGCTTAAGATCGGATGATCAGCACGACGCTCCCGAACATAGAACCATTTGCTCCTAATGATCGACTCAATTCTAAAATTGATAAGTGGTTACCAATATGATCCCATCCAAGTTTTCGTTCGCGCCTAATACAGCTTAACTTAGGTAATCTAACGAATCGACGGCTGCTGTAGTTGCCTGTAGCTGCCGAGGCTTGGACCATTTGGTTCTAAGTGGTCGGTTCAATACAAAATTTATGATCGTTGTATGAAATAGCGCAATATCTGAAGGCATATTTACAAGATTTGTTAATAGTTTTTTTTGATCTTAAGATCGGATGATCAGCACGACGCTCCCGAACATAGAACCATTTGCTCCTAACGATCGACTCAATTCGACCATTGACAAGTGGTTACCAATATGATCCCATCCAAGTTTATGCCCGCGCCCAATGTTGCTTAACTTCGGTGATCTAATCAAAACACGGCTGCTGTAGTTGCCTGTAGATGCCGAGGCTTGGACCATTTGGTCCTAATTGGTCGATTCAATACAAATTTAATGATCGGTGTATTAAAAAGCGCCGCTAAGGTTTTTGGAAAAATCTGTATAGAAGTGTACGCTATAGTGGAAATGACAATATTTAAATATAGTTGTATATTTATTACTATAATTATGTTAGTTTTGTGAGGTTAGCTTATTTTTTTTTGTATTTTTTTTAATTTTAAATTTTATTCCATTTTTATTGTTTTTCTTTGATTTTGCGCTCCGTTGGTTCTCGTCTAGCGCTGCCTTAGAACCATTTTGCTTTGCGACCGGAGAAAGTGAATGGATTTTGCTTTCTTCTTGTGTATTACGAGTACATATATTTATTTATATACACTGCTGCAAGTAGAGACCCGAGAACGGCCACCAGCTCTGGCCATAGCAAAAATGATTTTATTTTAGAAATAAAACAAAATAATTCATTAGATACGTAATCGTATTTCATCTAATAACCATCAATATATCTATAAATATAATAAATACAAGGTTAAGACTTTAGGTATTCCTCAATATGTTAAAAAATATTGATAATTGAACACCCAAATATTTCTCTGGTACTACAGCCGCGTTCTATGCAAGTTCGCAGGATCATGCCCTGGAGGCTTCCGCGAACTATATGTGTTCCCACATGGACCATTGGGTAGCGAGTTTTCTGAGACAAGGCATAGATAATCTGAGCTTACAGAACTGTGGCAATTTGCGGTGTTGATGTGCTGTAAACATGTAGCGGCATATTGTATAAAAAATTGCAGTCCACCTTCTAAAACGTATTCAAAAGATCGAACAATTAACCCGATGCTCCCGAGGCCTGCATTATTGAATCCTAAGTGTAGGTTTGAACTAAACTAATATTGAAGAGGCCGTTATATGAAAAATCGCCGCAAATACTAATGATTGTATAAAACCCTATGCATTATTACCTTTTACACGGTATTCTAGATGTAACGTATCTAACGTATAAACGGGGGAATAAGTGTCTTATTTACCATATCCGCTCCATATTTAGAGCATATGACACCACAAATTGTCATTTTACAGTTATGCAAGCTCAGGTTGTATATGCCTTGTCTCAAAACACCTGTACACAAGAATATCCACATAAAAACATAGATGGTACGTAAGAGTCTCCTAGGAAAGCAAACTTGCATAGACTGCGGCTGTAGTACCAGATAAATATTTGGGTGTTCAATAATTAGCGTTTTTTTAACGAAATCGGATGATCAGCCCTACGCTCCCGAGGCCTGGATAATTTCGTTATGTCCTTAATCGGTGTCTCAACCCTACCAGGGGCATCCATTCCCACGTATTTCGTGATTAGCAACGTGTTACCAAAGAAGGCAATTCGAGACTCGCTGTAGTATACTAATTTCGCAGCCTTAGACTGAGGTCTATTCGACATCTAACTGATGCACCTAGAATCACGGGAAGGCTTGCAGCCACTCTAACAAATAGCTTTTAGCGTGCGCCCAGTAACGCGTCCCAATCTGGGTCTCCGAAAACAGGACGGGACAGGGAGGGTTTTCAGCAAGCGAACTACCGGGGGCATGTATAAAGCTTTGATTTAATTGAATCAATTTGTAAAAAATCAAGCTTGATTGGGATTTAAACCGGCAGCGTTGAATGGCACACCAACGCTTTAACAACCGGACTATGCCGCCTAATTAATACATGAAATGTGTTTTTTTTTCAATTCCAGTGTTAATTCCAAAGTGTTTCATTTTGGATTGTTGGTAATTGTTGTGGTATCACATAGGCAGTGACATTTTTGAATTTTCGTGTAAGAAAGTGGTGTTTTTTTTTGGATTGTGCCATTTTGACATGGATTGGGACATATTATGGAGTTTGGATAACTGCACCAGCTTTGGATTATCATCATAATCGGTAAGTGATCCATATTTTATTTTTTAATAATATTTTTTTTTCCGAGTAATATGCGTTAATTAGTATGTAGTATGCATTCAATAAACAAAGAGACTGATAAGCAAAAAATAATTTACTGTATGTTTTTTTTTTTTTTTGGAATATGATATTTTTAAATATATTATTTTTAATGTTATATATACCTAACCTAAGAATTTTGTCCAGTGATCATAGAGTCCAGAGATCCATAGGCCTTGTTAACGAAATAACTTACATTAGGCTAGCGAGTGCACCAGACGTCCAGTGCACCCCACATCGTTACCGATGAGTCGTTAAACGAATTGTCTGAACCGTTACTATCCATGGAATATCCAATACTTATGACATGTTCGGTAACGACATGTTTGCTTTATGATTAGTTTAGCTTCTTGATTAAATCCCCTAATTTTGCAACGAAATCTTAGTATTTTGTATTTCAGATTAGGTTATGTCACGTTTGAAGGGTCCTACACTCATAACATGTTAGGTTAGGTCATGTTTGTCTCGTGCACCAGACGTCCAGTATACTCCACGTCGTTATCGATGAGTCCTTGAACGAACTGTCTGTGAGAACGAAATGCGGCGGAAACCTCTCATAGAAGTCCTCGTCCCTCTCTCTTTAGCCTCGCCATTTCCCATCATATGGGGTCGGCTCTCCTTGTGCGCATTTGCCATGTCTGTCTGTCCTGCGCTGCATTCTCGGTCAAGCCCATTTTCCGATCTTTGTCTACAGTTGCAGTCCAGGTTGCCTGTGCTCTTCCAGGTCTTCTTCTCAGCGTGGGTATGTTGAGGGTTCTCTTCACCATGTGGTCCTCATCTCTCCGTGTCACATGCCCATACCATTTTAGGCCACTAATAGAAGTCCTCGTCCCTATTGGCAAAAAATTCAGACAATCTATTTTCTTATAATAATTATATTTTGTTGTTATCTTTTCCGTATGCGGCGTAATATTCAGTGCATTTTGAGTCACAGAATCCATAAGAGGGAAATTTCCACCTGCTTGGGTGCGCAAAAAATACATCTATGCCCTAGAAATGGCGAATATTGGGAGCAGTTTCATGTTTGTTCTTAAAAATATAAATAAACGAAACTATGTCAATTATTGCGAATTTTTAAATAGAATGGTCGTTTTTAGGTTACTAGATTGTTTACTCTGTAATAAATAATGCAACCATAGTCAATTATTTGTATTTTTTGGTGTCGAAAATGAGTTTTGTTATCAGCTGAATATTCAAATTTTGTTTCGATTGTTTTTGTTCTAAATGATGAGACGTGATACGTTGCACGTACGTAATTACTGTCAACCTCTTAACCCATTACCGCCCACCGTACACGCTTGTGCAGGTGTAATGCCAGTCATAGCCTATTAATCAAAATTTAGGTGACACTTAGGAAAGAACATTGAACACTGATTGACACACATTAACCGTGTATGGATCTTTGACAAGTGTAAGACGAGTTTATCGATCGTGAATTGATGCAGGACGAATTATTTCTTTAATTTCAGAAGAGCAACGACCTTGATAATAACAGTAGAAAAGACTAAGTGAACCAATCTTATGTCTGCATTCCATCGATTGCAGGTTAGACGTAAGAGTGTTATTGTTTATCAAACGAATTGCTCTTCTTTGAACTTTGTCGATCAAATCTAGAAAGTATTTTGGGGCTCTAACTCAAAGTTGACTGCCGTATTCAAGGATAGGTCGGATTTGTTCTTTATATAGAAGAAGAAGTTGTTTATCGTTGAAATACCTCAGTGATCTATATATAAACATCTAGTTTTTTGGATGTGAAACAGGCTTTGTACTTAACCCATTACCGCCCACCGTACACGATTGTGTTCACCTATTCTGAGAATTATTTAATGTAGTTTTTGTGTAACCATTATAAAAGTAATTGCATATTTCGAAACTACACGAATGTAGTGGACTATGAAAAAAAAATTGGTAAAAATGCGTAGATAAATGTCATTGGTTTATCATCAAAATATCGACTTGAAACACGATAATTTAGGTTCGACTTCTTCTTCCTAGTACCAATCCGGTGAATTGGTTTGCAGCAACAGAATCTTCCTCCGCAACCCTCTTCAGCTCAGTATAAGAGCTACAACTCATGTCCTCGAACACTTGCTGCAAATACTACCGCCTAGGGCGCCCTCTACAGTTTCTACCCTCAACCATCCCCTCCACAATGTCGTGAAGAAGGCCATCGTGGCGCATGATGTGACCGATCGCCTCGCTGCGACGGTTCTTACTAGGTGCCTATCTTCCTTGATTATCCTGAAAACCTCATTGTTTGTGACGTGGTCTCTCCAGTATATTCCGAGAATTCTTCTGTACGTCAGCATCTCAAAGGCCTCTAGTATTTTTATATCACTTTCAGATAAGCACCATGTCTCACAGCCGTACATCAAGATGCTACATACAAATGTTTTGGCAAGTTGGTTACCGAGCCCTAAATTAATATTCTTTGACTCAAGAATTTTTGCTTTTTTGTTGAAAGCTAGCCTTGCTTGATGTATGCGACTGTTGACTTCTCTTTTTGTTCTGATTGAATTGATCTTATTACAACACTACTATAACGTGATGTACTATTGAGAATGATAATATTTTTTTGACTACAGCGTACTGGGTTATATTTTATTTCCTGTATAAAAGCGTGTATAATAGGCATCTGACAGGCAAAATTGTGGAAGCTCAATGGTCAAGGCGTTTGCTTTGCAAGCCAAAGGTCGTGGGTTCGATCCCCGACGGATATTAAAAAAATAATAACAAATTAATACATTTCTGAGCTTTAAAATACCCCCGGTTGGCGTGAAATTGATCCCTTACTCGTAAAATGCCAGTCATAGCCTATTAATTAAAATTTGTGGTAGATGAAAGTCGTCCCGTGAAGATCACCCATTCATAGTAAATTCCTGTAATAATAAGGGTGATGTATGAATCTCCGGCTGTAGTCTATGAAGTTGGCGGATCAACACTCCACATGCAGCGCTTACCCATATGCACCATGGCAAGCGTCATAGAATTCGACAGATTAGACATCAGAATTGCTATCACCATCTGTCGGTATTATCCTGTATGTGCTTAAATAAAAATATATTAGAGTAAAAGAAACACGTGGTCTTTGAGCTGTCCGCACGCTGTGTTTAGCCCCCCTGGCCAGCGTCATAGAAAGTGAATCGTCTCGGTGAGCTGCTTGCGAACAGCCGACCGTAAGCAAAAGGTTTTACTTTCATTACTTTTCTTATGATTTTGTAAGACGCTTACCTCAGAACGACAAATCAATCTTCAAATTGTTGAATATTTCATGAAAACACATATACAGCACTAGTATTTTGATATATTCCACGTAAGGGAGGCCCAGTTCAGAGACGAACTCCACGAATTTGTTTGGAGGAGTAATTTGTTGGAGTCGTCTGTTTGATGAGCATTGGGACCTTCTGTTGCTGGTCTTTATTGCTTTGCTTTTAGTACTTAATCTTAAGTAACTGTATTTATATATTGTTTCTCTTTGTATTATATTATTTCAGGGTCGCATTGAAAAAAAAAGAAATTGTATCACCATAACCTTATATGTGCCCATTTATATGAAAGTTTTTGTTTTGACGTATTAAAAGTTTTTCATTTAATGTATTTAAAAATATTTATACTCTTAACAATACAAGGTTTCAAAACTTCTATGGTCTATTAGGTATGTATTTTTTTTATGCATACACATACAGGAGAATACCGACAGACGATGATAGTGATGCGGAAATCTCACCTGTCGATTCTATGACGTTTACTGCGATGTTACACGAGGCTAAGCGCTGAATGTAAAGTTTTGATCCACTAATGGCATATACTACAGCCCGACATTCACGCATTGTCCATTTACTATAGAAATTCACCATGAATGGGTAGTGTTTATAGGACGACTTTTGTAAACCAACATTTTTTAATTAATAGGCTATGACTGTCATTTTACCGGCGACGGATCAAATTTATACCAACATCTATTCATAAAGTATAATTTTAAATTAATTTTAATTAAAAAATTAATAAATTAAAAATATTTAGTTTTGATTCACATTTATGTTAACTGATTACATGTTTCGGCCTCCCATGGAGACCATCTTCAATAATGATAAAATAAAATAAATTTAAAAATTATAATTATGGAGTTTCACCAAGTATTGTCAGTTGATAACCTTCATGGTATTCATAAAGCTTAAAAATCGTTTTTTTTAATCTCAGTTGAGGATCTAACCCACGATCTTTGCTTTGGTAAGGAAATGCTTTCACCACTAAGTCATACTCGACTGTGTCGAAGAAACAGATTCACTGATGGGTTTTTTTTGTATCTTTATGTAATCGAAACCGAATACAGGACTTTTTTTTTTGATAGAGTATAGTTGTGAGTCCCAGATTTATTTTTATTTTTATGTAAACACATACAGGAGATTACCGACAGATGGTGATAGTGATGCCGAAGACTCGTCTGTGGAATTCTACGACACTTACCACGGTGCATATGGCTAAGCGCTGCATGTGGAGTCTTGATCCGCCAATGTCATAGACTACAGCCCGAGATTCACGCATCATCCTTATCATTACAGGAATTTACTATGAATGGGTGGTCTTCACGGGAAGACTTTCGTCTGACACCAATTTTGATTAATAGGCTATGAATGGCATTTTTACGGGCGAGGGATCAAATTCACACCGACCGGAGTATTTTTTAGAGCTCAGAAATCGAGTAAAAATCCTTTTTTTTTTAATCTCCGCCGGGGTCGAACTCATGACCTTTGGCTTGCAAAGCAAACGCTTTGACCATTGAGCTATACCTTCTAACCTTCTAAACTTATTTGACTCAGTTCAAAGAAGAGCAATTCGTTTGATAAACAATGACACTCTAACGTCTAACCTGCCAATCAATGGAACACAGGCGTAAGATTGGTTCTCTTAGTCTTTTCTAGCGTTATTACCACGCTCGCTGCTCTTCGGAACTTAAAGAACTAATTCCTTCTGCACCCACCCACAACCGACAAACTCGTCTTACACTTGCTGAACACCCATACACGGTTAATATATGTCGATCAAGAACTGGCAGTTTCCAAAGCTCCTTCCTTAATGCCACCGGTAAGCTATGGAATGCTCTTACAGCGTCTGTTTTCTCCTTAATACAATCTGGATCTCTTCAAGAAACAGATAAATATACACTTGCAATCTCCCCAACCCCCACATAAACACGGACACAACACACGTTTCCCGCATGCAGCGTCCAGCTTCCCCTGGCTGAGCGTCATAAAGTGCACTGGTCTTGACCGTCTGTGCTCTCCTGCATGCGTTTACATAAAAAAAAAAAAAATACCTACCGGCAAAGGAGCTATATTGCGTATAGAACCTTGACAGTGCGTGTTATATATATATATAATCGTGTCGGAAACAACAGGGTCAGATCCTGTCTGCCCAGAAGTGGGCGACGTCGATGGCGTTACTTCTGGCCATCATCAGGTCTTCCTGGGTGCAGCCACTCGGGCACAGCGCACACTCCAGAAGGTGTGACAGGGTCTGCTCCACGCCGCAGTCACATTCAGTCGGTCCGCTGTAAAACTGCGTGTTAGTGTCGTTCCATTCTGTCCCTGCAAAGCTGACAGAACTGATAAATGTTGGACTATAGCTTTTACTGTTAGCTGCTAGTTGCATCGATAAGAACAGAGATAAGCTACGCAGGGTCGCCGACCCCAATACTCACCTGTAAAACTGGACACTGACCCCGGAATATATATGTGCTCGTTCGTTCACTTGAACCCCCATTTACGCGATGGAAATGTAACATACAATACCGTGTAAATGGAGGTACAAAATAATACTAAATAATGTATGAAATAACTTGTAAAAATCAATTAGCCGGCGGTCATAGCTCAATGGTCAAAGCGTTTTCTTTGAAAGTCAAAGGTCGTGGGTTCGATCCCCGACGGAGATTTTTTTTTTTATGTAAACACATACAGGAGAATACCGACAGATGGTGATAGTGATTTCTGAAGCCTCATCTGTGGAATTCTATGGCGCTCACCATGGTGTATATGGCTAAACGCTGCACGTGGAGTGTTGATCCGCCAACGTCATAGACTACAGCCCGAGATTCACGCATCACCCTTTATTATTACAGGAATTTACTATGAATGGGTGGTCTTTACGGGACGACTTTCGTCTACCACCATTTTTTATTAATAGGCTATGACTGCCATTTTACGGGCGATGGATCAAATTCACACCAACCGGGGTATTTTTTAGAGCTCATAAATCGATTAAAATCCATTTTTTAAATCTCCGTCGGGGATCGAACCCACAACCTTTGGCTTGCAAAGCAAACGCTTTGACCATTGAGCAAGAAGGCAGTGTGTGTGTGTGTGATGGGTTTGTGTTTGTATTCGATGACGGTGACAGGTCAAACGCACGCATGTCATAACTCGTTGTTCTCTAATTGTGAAGAGATAGCGGCGTTCACTTAATCACACATAACTGTTGAGCAAGAGATATGGCTCTTGGTAGGAAACGTCGGCCCTATGGCCCACCGCCTCAAGGGTCACAATCGCTCGCGCTGTGTTCGACTGTCAACATAACGTTAGCAGAGATAGCGGAAGACTTTAAACCATACTCCTGAGGTCAATGGCGTCTTTGGAACAGTGACAAAAAGATCGTCGCCCATTTAGTTTTTTGGAACAAGATCCTCATCCTTCAAGTAACTTATTCTTCTTCGCAGTATAAATCCGGTGGATTGGTTTTGCGGCAATAAAATCATGCATCTCGATCTCTACTCCTCTCGATACTCATAGCATAAGAGCTACAATTCATGTGCTCAAACACTTGCTGCAAATATCTACGGCGCCCTCTGCAGTTTTATTCCCTCAACCATCCCTTCCACAATGTCGTGAAGAAGATGTGGCGCATGATGCGACCGATCGCCTCTCTGAGATGGTTCTTACTAGGTGCCTATCCTCCTTGATTATGCTGAGAACTTCATTGTTCGTGACGCGGTCTCACCACGAAAATCCGAGAATTCTTCTGTATGACCACATCTCAAAGGCCTGTATTCTTTTTTATCACTTTCAGATAAGCACCATGTCTCACAGCCGTACATCAAGATGCTCCAAACAAATGTTTTGGCAAGTTGCTTGCGGAGCTTTAAATTAATATTTTTTGACTCAAGAATTTTTGTTTTTGTATTGAATGCTAGCCTTGCTTGATGTATTCGACTGTTGACTTCTCTTTTTGTTCTTAATACTTCACTAAACTAAATTATACAACTAAGGCAATCCATCTATCTCCCTAGCAGACTGTGCATATTGACTTGCTCCATAGAGAAAACCTTGTTTTTTGGATGCGAGACCAGCTTTCATCATCAACCTTGTGTCCGTCTACTGTTGAACGTGGTCCTCCCGCATGAGTCTCCATCCTCTTCGATCCTCCACCTTCCGCATCCAGGTCACTCACGCTATTCTTCTGATATTGTCAGTTCATATTAATCGACCAAGACTTCGTTTGCCAGTTCCTGAACGCCACTCTAACAATTTTATTTTCCATCGAACGTCGTCTCTTTAACAGATAAATTACCACTTAGATGCTGCCTATTCATTGTATAGCCTCCACTACTTGAGTTTTTCTTCGGATATCCTCGTTTCGGATTCTATCTTTTAGAGACTAATTTGTAAGATCTACTGTTAGATTCTACGTCTCTGTGCCGCAGTTGCTTGGGAGGATACATTGGTTAAACGCCTTAGTTTTAAGACATTGCGGATCAGCTTTACCCATAAAATAAGAGTCGTCAAACGTCTCATTGAGAGATCCGTGAGAGCAGTGTCTCTAAAATAATTCGAAACGAGGATATCCTAAGAAGAACTCAAGTAGTCTATCCAACGAATAGGCACACTAAAGTGGCAATGTATCTGTCGAAAAGAGAATTGTTGGAGTGGCGTCTAAGAACTGGTAAACGGAGCTCTGGCCGCTTAAGACAGTCTGACGAGAGCAGAAAAATAGCGGGAGCTGCCCAAAAGCGGGGGATCAATGAAAATGGAGACCTGCGTTCAACAGTGGATGGACACAGACTGATGAAGATGAAACCAATTTTATACTTAATAAACTTAGAATTTGATCCAGGTTGTAGTGAGCGAGTCTCACAAAGAGATGCTGGACCTTGCTATCAAGGTTCTTTCTCGTCCACACACTTTGCTGAGACCGTTGAACGGCACCGAGCATAGATTCGCTTTCGTTTCTACTTTCCAAATGTCGACTGCGGCTGGTCTGCAACAGCAGGTATCTTAGCGTCAGGTGCGCACAACTGAAAGCACAAATTAGGTTTCCAGAAAGTATTTTCGTTTTTTACAAACAAAGGATTAAACCCTTAACACTATCCAGTACACAGTATGTGTGTAATCCCTAGGCCGAACGTTAAAGGCGGGTCATACATCAGAGAAGCCCAGTTCGACATGAGCTCCACGAATTTATTTATCGAAGTAGTTTCGTGGAGTCTTCTGTTTGGCGAGCTCCGGGACTTTTTAAATTATTGTATTATTATTGTGTTATTTATAAATTGTTCTATTATATACTGTTTCAGAATCGCGTTAAATATTTATATTTGTAATGTTTCTGGAAGAAATAAAATAAATAAATTGAAAAAACATGTGTGTGATCGTTCCGCCAACGCTTAGTGGCCGACTATACACAGCTTGTGATGTTTTTTTTAAACGCTAGTGGCCGATCACACAACATATGTGTTGTTTTTACTTTCGAACATAATTCAAAGATCTCAAACCTTTTCAGTGAGGGTCATATTTAATTTTATTTGAACACACGACGATATATTTAGCAATTCTTTAAAATAACAGTCGGCCTCCAGCGTAAGTTTAATCGCGTAACACGCGGACTGGATAGTGTTGATAATTAAGTGAACCAAAATTATTATAGTGAAATTCCTCGCACATATTTCTATTTCAGAGGTTTAAGGATTAATTTAATTTTTTTACAGCCAATTTCACAATTTGTTCGTTTTATTTAATTTAATAAGAGATTTTCAAAAAGGTTTTTATGTTTAAGAAGGAATTTATTTTGGAATTATCTAATATATATAATCGTGTCGGAAACAACATGGTCAGATCCTGTCTGCCCAGAAGAGGGCGACGTCGATGGCGTTACTCCCGGCCATCATCAGGTCCTCCTGGGTGAGCTACTCGGACACAGCGCACACTCCAAAAGGTGTGACAGGGTCTGCTCCGCGCCGCATTCACATTCAGTCGGTTGCCAGGCTTTCATTTGTGTCCTCGTCTTGCATACTCCGGTCCGAAGTCTTTTAAGGGATCTCCATATTATTATCTAATGAATTAAATAAATAAAGACTTGCGGAATAATTATTTAATTTTATTTAATCATTCTTTGATAAGTCTTCAATTTTACTACGCCTGATAATTGAATCTGAGAGTCGGACTCGTGTGTAGTTTCTAACGCGGTAAAGAACAGGTTCCATGTCTTTTATGTAAAAAAAAAACACTCTTCATTTCATTTTCGCTTCACCGTCGTTATTTGACGCATATCAAGCAGACAGCGATGCCGCATAAATTACGAACTGTTACGTCTTAACGGGATGCCGTAATGAGCGGCGAAAGGGCCGTAGGGTCTTCGTCAAACGCGGGCTCCAAACAATTGGAATCTTCTTCGTAGTATCAATCCGCTGGATTGGTTTGCAGCAACAGAATCTTGCATCTCGATCTCCATTTCTCTCGGTCCTCCGCAACCCTCTTCAGCTCGGTATAAGAACTAAAATTCATGTCCTCGAACACTTGCTGCAAATAATTCAGTCCATAGCGCCCTCTACAGTTTCTAACCTCAACCATCCCTTCCACAATGTCGTGAAGGAGACCATCGTGGCGCGTGATGTGACCGATCGCCTGTCTGTGATGGTCCTTACTAGATGCCTATCTTTCTTGATTATGCTGAGAGCCTCATTGTTCGTGACGTGGACTCTCCAGGAAGTTCAGACAATTCTTCTGTATGACCACATCTCAAAGGCCTCTTGACTTTTTTTATCACTTTCATAAGCACCATCTCACAGCCGTACATCAAGATGCTCCAAACAAATGTTTTGGCAAGTTGTTTGCGAAGCAAAGCTAGACAAACTCTTTTCTTCAAATAAATTATTTCAGTTCCTGTCTGAATTGGGCCTCCCTTGGATGGAATATATCAATATTATAGGCGATGTGGTAGAACAGTGCGATCTCTCTCCCAATAGGCAAAGTCTCTGGCAGGTTAGTATTACTTTTTGGCAGAGCGAACAATCCGTGCTTCATTTTACCGTTTTTTGCCGATTTTAAGATGGTCGTCAAACGCAGATGGCGCTGAAAGTTGTCATCCATTTTAAAAGATTTTCAGTTTATTATCTAAAGTTTCGCTTTGTCATTCCGTTTTATTATACGTGAATGGTGAATTATAAAATGGCTGAAAGCGAAAATGAGAAATTTCTCGTCGCCTGTAAGAAAGTTACGCTGCCTGTTTAAAATGCACCACGGCGTTATCTAATGATTTAATTTCATATGCAACGCTTATGTATATAAGAGATTATACAGTATGGCGCAAAATTACTTACCCTATCGGAGGATGTTATAATTTTTGCAAATGGCGCCGTACGTCGATCATATTTGACATTTGTGAACTAGACAACTGCCTGTATTCGTCCACTGTTGAACGTAAGCCTCCCGCACGAGTCTCTATCCTCTTCGATCCTCCGCCTTCCGCATCCGGGTCACTCCCGCTATTCTTCATATGTCGTCAGTCATTCTTGCAGAAGGTCGACCAATGCTTCGTTTGCCAGTTCTTGGGCGACATTGCAATACTTTTCTTCCCCATCGACCGTCGTCTCTTCGACAGATATGTCTTGCCCATTGCCAATTGAGTTTGTATATTCGTTGGGTAGCATCTACTCCTTGAGTTCTTCTGCGTATTTCTTCGTTTCGGATTGTATCTTTTAGCGACGCTCCGAGCATGGATCTCTCCATAGCACCTTGGTAAGACTTGTTAGATTCCACGTCTCTTCGCCATAAGTTAATACAAGAATGATGCATTGGTGAAACGCCTTAGTTTTAAAACTCTGCGGAATTTTCGCTTTAATAATGTACTTTAGTTTTCCAAATGCTGCCCATCCCAGTTGTATACGCCTGTCGATTTTCTTTGAGAAGTTACTTCGTCCTAGATGTATTACTTGTCCCAGATAGGTATAGTCGTTTACAACCTCTATTTGTGTTCCTCCAATGGAAATAGAGTCAAAAGTCTGGGAAATATGACTATTACTAAACATGGAATAATTGTGTCGATTTTTTAAACCAATAATCGTTTGGTGGTGTTACCGCAGATTCGCTAATCGTTTCGCGCCAACTGGGCAAATATTCCGGCGTTTTCCTACTCGACTCGAACAGACTGAATCCATAGAAAACCATGCAGGGATAGAGAAAATCGCGGCTGGAGCTGCCCATGAGATTGAAGAAACATTAACCTCCGCATCCGTACCCGATATATGCCGTATACATCGGTAGCCGTGATATATCGTTTTGCTACTTTCTTAAAATATTTTTTTATGCATCGTCTGATAGCTAAAGGATACAAGAACCAATGTGATGTATGCAAATAGACCAGATAAGTACATTTATGCTTCAAATACTAGTTTTAAGCAAAAAAAATTTTTTTTTTAAAATTCACGCTGAATTGACAGTATAATTTGTATTTCACTGAGCCGTAACGAAAGGGTTAACTATTGAATCCCCGATTTCGCAACGAAAACTCTATTTTGTATAGCGGATTATGTTAGAGTAGGAGTCGTCAACCTCTTTATGCCTAGCGCCCACTTTTGCCTATTTTTCATGGTAAAATTTCCCTACCGCCCACCAACCTCGCTATATTTCAATTCAGTATATGGGTGGAAAAAAAACTAGAAGGAATGTAGAAGATTTTAAAATCTACAAAAATCGCCCACCGCCCACCACAGAAGCCCTATCGCCCACTAATGGGCGGTACGGACCAGATTGACGATCCATGGGTCAGAGCATGCTTGAAAAATTCTATACATTTTGATATGTAAGTTTGGGTTAGGTTAGGTCAAATTTAAAGTCGACGACCTAACCTAACCTGTAATATGTTAATACATATTACAGGTTAGTATGTATTTATTATGTTAGTATGTAGTTAGTATATATGGTGTTTGTATGATTCTACCTAAACGGTTAAAGCGCCTATTTTCGCAACGAAAGCTCGGGAGTTTTGTATTGCAGATTAGGTTAGGTCATGTTTGAAGGATACTATACTTATGAAATGCTAGGTTAGGTCATGTTTAAAGGACACTATACTTATGCAATGCTAGGTTAGGTCATGTTTGAAGGATACTATACTTATGAAATGTTAAGTTAGGTCATGTTTGCGTAGTACAGTATAATTTGTATTGCGCCGAGCCGTAAACGAAAGGGTTAAAGGGATAAACCGTCTACGTGTTGGTCACGTCATATTACGCTACTCCACGCACACAACCCCACGGATTACGCTACACCAACACGCAGACAAGTTTATACAATACATATACTAGTACACTAGTGTATGAGAGCTGTTTTGTATTAACCAGGTCACGGCCTTGCCGAATATCTGCCGTTGGTACTTGTGTGTGTGTGTGTGCGTATGTGCGATACTCTCCACTACAGGCGCAAGCGTAGGTGTGACTGGGTCACGTGTGGTGGTAAATACGCGCTTATATTTTTTATTATAAATATATATATTTTTAAATATTTAAAAAATAATAAATAATTTTGCGGCAGGCGAAAGTCTTCCCGTGAACGCCAAAATAAAAAATCTCGATTTTCTTCAACCCTCTTCGGATCAGCATAACAACTGCAACTCGTGTCCTAGAACATTCGCCACGAATGCTCCTGTCTAGGGCGCCCTCTGCAGTTCCTACCCTTAGTCTTTGGGTAATAGCAGCTTACAAAATTGTGAGGCGGCATTTTGTAATGACCACATATGTTCCAGACGTTGCCCATATCTATACTGAAACGTCCACCTGGGAACATATATGGTTCTCGACGAATAACAGGGTAGGACTTGACAGAAGGTTAGTGTATCTGAGCTATATACTGAGTATACTTTATGAGTTCCCTTATACATTAATGATTTCCTATACCACATACACCCATCACACAATTCATATCCACCTTTTCACTTACGCTTTGCTTTATATAGAGCCAAGAAAATTTAACTAATTGACTTGAAAATGGCCATCCGACCTGGCTGAAACATGTCGTCAAAAAAAACTATATGTGGAATAAATTTAATTTTTTATTTATTTATATCTGATATTATGGAATTCTACCAAGAAATATCAATCGAAAAAATCGAAATAATATTATGAGTAATTTTTTTATATGATTTTTTAAATATTAGTAATAGTATTATATATGATTTTTATTGTTATGTAATTTATAACTGGATTTTTAATCGTTACTTGTTGGTTCATTTAGTTAGACTTTTATTCTGGTAATGTACGTGATTTGGTCGCGTATCGGTCGTGGAGAAGCCCTTTGGTTTAGTCGACACACTGTTAGAAAAACACATTTATTTATCTTTTAAATAACATCGTTGTTTCCATAAATATCAAAGACGACGCTAAAAAAACATTTATTTAAAGGTCTACAAGAGTTATTTATTTATTTTACAGAACCGCAATTATTTATTTTTACATATTTTTAGTTATCATGTTGGAGTTTTTTTTTTTATAAATATCTCCTGACGCTGAAAGTGATAAAAAAAGACTAGAGGCCTTTGAGATGTGGTCGTACAGCAGAATTCTCGGAATTTGCTGGAGAGACCACGTCACGAACAATGAGGCTTTCAGCATAATCAAGGAAGATAGGCACCTAGTAAGAATCATCTCAGAGAGGCGATCGGTCACATCATGCGCCACGGTGGTCTTCTTCACGACATTGTGGAAGGATGGTTGAGGGTAGAAACTGTAGAGGGCGCCCTAGACGGCAGTATTTGCAGCAAGTGTTCGAGGACATGAGTTGTAGCTCTTATGCTGAGCTGAAGAGGGCTGCAGAGGATCAAGAAGAGTGGAGATCGAGATGCAAGATTCTGTTGCTGCAAACCAAACCACCGGATTGATACTACGAAGAAGATAGTTTATTAGTAATTAAATATACACATACTATACATGAAATTCTTTATACGCATCAATTCATTCAGAAAAAATATCGGCAGAAGCGGGATGCGAACCGCGAGCCTTGGAACCAACCGTTGCTCTTGTTTATTACCATAGACCACTCGAACATCTCCTGCCCGAACTGATGCGCGGAATAATTTGTATTTATTCCATTGTTAACATCGTATAACGATAGATGTCTCCATAGTATATATTCAGTCATTATTCAATCAGTCAACATTTATTCCCAAGCTTTTTAATATTATTACTTTCCGACAGTCTATTTATTTTAGTAAGTTAATTTTCAATTTCAATTTATTTTCTTCCAGAAACATTACAAATATAAATATTTGATTCGATTCTGAAACAGGATATAATACATCAATTTATAAATAATAAAATCATTTAAAAAGTCCCGGAGCCCGCTAAGCAGAAGACTCCACGAAATAACTTTGATAAATAAATTCGTGGAGCTCATGTCGAAACTGGGCTTCTCTCAATTGGAATATATCAATATTCTAGGCGATATCGTTGATCAGTCTGATCACTCTCTCAAGAGGCATAGTCCCTGGCAGGTTAGTATTACCTCTAGGAAGAACAAACAATCTGTGCCTCCTTATCCTTAAATAATTGTCAGGGACAAACAAACCAATTTCAAACAAAATGTCAGGATTTCTGAACACGCCGCGCACTAGGTGAAAGAAATGCACACTCAAGCACACATCTCTTCTAGTTCTCAAGTCATTGTATCCCAACATATAAAGTTAGATGGGTACAGCCGCGGATAATATCCATAAGTACCACTCGGGTCTCGAATCGAACTATAGATTGAATGGATGAGAAACAACTTCTTTAAGTCCTACGCGGACTTTACAACCATTCATTTACCTGTGTTACTGATGAACAATTTTTAATAAATTTAAAAAATAATAAAGAAATATTCTAATAAATCCATATATGATTTGTCTATTTTTAAATATTTTTACGTTTAATAAGTTTTGCCAGTGTGTCTCACTGGATGCGGCCCCACCGGGGCAAGGCCGGCGCTCGGCCCCGCACAGCGAGGAAAAACGCTTATCTGTGTCATTATCACCGGGTGAAGTTTAGCGGGCGATTGCCACATCGGCAGAGCTCCACGGCTCTAGACACTCGGACACTCGGCACTGACGTGAGGTGACTCAATACTGAGATCTGCTAACAGACTAGAGCAGCAGCAAAGGGACTACAGTAGTAGACACCCGAACACTCTAACTGATGCTAGATAGCTAGCGGCAAATATTCGTATACTGCCGTTCAGTGAGTCAATAGTAAGATCTGTAGTACAACAGACTAGATCTTCTTCTTCGTAGTATCAATCCGGTGGTTGGTTTGCATCAACAGAATATTGCATCTCGTTGTCCATTTCTCTCGGTCCTCCGCAACCCTCTTCAGCTCAGCATAAGAGCTACAACTCATACCCTCAACCATCCCCTCCACAATGTCGTGAATAAGACCATCGTGGCGCATGATGTGACCGATCGCCTCTCTGAGATGATTCTTACTAGGTGCCTATCTTCCTTGATTATGCTGAGAACCTCATTGTTCGTGACGTGGTCTCTTCAGGAAATTCCGAGAATTCTTCTGTACGACCATATAACATCTCAAAGGCCTCTAGCCTTTTTTTAACACTTTCAGATAAGCACCATGTCTCACAGCCGTACATCAAGATACTCCAATCAAATGTTTTACAAGTTGCCTGCGGAGCCTTAAATTAATATTCTTTGACTCAAGAATTTTTGCTTTTTTATTGAAAGCTAGCCTTGCTTGATGTATGCGACTGTTGACTTCTCTTTTTGTTCTGCCATCCAGTTGATCGTACGTGATACTAGATAGCTAGCGGCAAATATTCGTATACTACTGTTCAGTATATATAATCGTGTCGGAAACAACAGGGTCAGATCCTGTCTGACCACAAGTGGGCGACGTCGATGGCGTTTCTTCTGGCCATCATCAGGTCTTCCAGCGCACACTCCAGAAGGTGTGACAGGGTCTAGTCCACGCCGCAGTGACATTCAGTCGGTCCGCTGTAAAACTGCCAGGCTTTTATTTGTGTCCTCGTCTTGCATACTCCGGTCCGAAGTCTGTTGAGGGACCTCCATATTTAGTGAGTCAATAGTAAGATCTGTAGTACAACAAACAAGATCATAGGTTCCCAAACTTATTTTCCTCGTGGACTCAACATTCGTAGACCCCCATTTACATCTCGTAGTCCCTAATAATGGGGGATAAGTGACAGGTATATCTTCTTGAAGCCAAAATTTCTGATAGCCATAACTAAGCTGTACCTTAAATTCTTCATTAGTGCTTATTCCAATCAGTTCCTCTTGTAATATGGCTCTAATTTTTTTCCGCTGCCATAGACTACTTGGAGGTCCTCATAGACCCCTGGGGGTCTATATAGACCACTTTGGTAATCACTGGACTAGATCAATAATAAAGGGTTTACAGTAGTGTGTAGACTAGAAGCTAATAGGTTAGATATTGACATTTGGTGACTCAACAGTTCAACCTGAGGTAAAGTAGACTAGAGCTTTATAAAAAGATACTACTCTACTTCCTGTTTACTAATTGGATACGTTCTACGCAATATCATCTTAAAAATACGTAAAATGACGATGGGAGATCCGTTTTCTTGTATAAAACGATATCAGAGCATTAAAAATACAATATTTTTCATTGTATGTTAATTTTATTTAACCCTTTCGCATCGGTTGTCGGCATATGCCGTCAAAGATTCCCCTACCGTTGACATGCTTTGCGTGTACGTTTTTTGCTACTCTCAGTACTCATTGTGATGCATGTAAGTAAATATCGTTAGGTTTCGTCACAGGAGCGACTTTTCTGTTAACCACATGTGTCAATGCCACCACATAATGAACGTTTGTTAAATATAATGTTTTTTATGCATCATCTAATAGCTTAAGTATAGAAGAATCAATGTGATATTTGAAAATAGGACATTTGTGCTTCAAATACTAGTTTTAAGCAAAAAAAATGGTTTGAAAAATTCACGCCGTATTGACAGTATAATTTGTATTCCACCAAGCCGTAACGAAAGGGTTAAACAAATACGTATTTACAAATACAAAAACAATAAATAAAATTGCAAAATTGCGTTCAATTAATGTTCACATAAAAAGCGATAGACAAGCACCCATAGGTTAATATATGTGTCTTACTTCGCCAGATAATCTCTTGGTGAAAACCCTTCCTGTCCTGTCCTGTATTTGGAGACCCAGCTGGGGACGTTACTGGACGCACGCAAAAAGCTACTTGTGAGAGAGTGGCTGAAGGCCTTCCCGTGATTCTAGGTGTATCAGTTAGATATCAAATAGACCTCAGTCTAAGGCTGCGAAGATAGTATACTACAACAAGTCTCGAATTGCCTTCTTTGGTAACACGTTGCTAATCACGAAATACGTGGGAATGATAAGGAAATGGTGAGGTTTGGAAGTGGATTTTGCAAAAATATGATTCGCCGGGTGCTGGAGTTATACTTGCTTGCAATATCTAAGGCAAGATGCATTTTTTTATTGCTTTTTTTACTAGATTGTTAGTCGCATGCAGCGGACGCCATTCCATAGAGCTACGTACCGTTACGTCTAATTATTTTGGAGACCTTGCCTTGAAATGTGTGCCTCCGTCTATGATACCTATCGCGACCAGAAGACCTAGAACTGCTAGAGTGGGTAATCTACCTACCGGATTATCTACGTCATCTCGCTATTATCTATGACACGCACCGTTTCAATGTTCAAAATAAAAACTGTTTTTTTTGGAACGATTTTTACGCAAAAATAATTGATTCATTACAATTTGTATATTTTGCATTTACTTTCAAATCCATTTAAAATATTCAAGAGATAAATACTTCCTACCTTGTGTTAACATGGATCACACTGCGCACTGTTTATTCACTTGCTGGAATACCGTGAATTAACGCTACTCAGTGTGATCCATGTTAAAACAAAATAAAAAATATTTATATATTTGTTTTTTTTTCGTCAATTTATTTATTTATTTCAGAAACATTACAAATACAAATATATTTAATACGATCATGAAATAAGATATAATACAAGAGAAACAATTGGGTATTTACTATAATTTACTACAATTATTAAAAAGTCCCGAAGCTCGCTAAACAGAAGACCCCACGAAATTACTTTGATAAATATTCAATGAATTTAAAGTGCCAACGGTAGATTCATTATACCAAAAATACACTGTTCTACAGACAATAAAAGAAAGGAGAATTGAAAACTGGAACACTCATCACTCTGCTAGGTATATACATAATCTACTAATACCAACATTTAACACACAACATGCAAAGAATGGTTACAAATACAACGGAATAGTGAATTTCAACAATCTTCCTCCGGAAATAAAAGCGATCAGTGACATGAAAATAATGAATAAAAGGGTAAAACGGTTCTTCAAAAATAAAAAATCAGATCTGACGTAATTGTACAAAAATGAGAAATAAATGATAAATATATAATTTTTTATTACATTATAATGTTACTATTATTAAAATGATACTAATGTAAACCTCTCTGTATATGATTCAAGCTAGGTACTAAGTAGTAATTGTATGTATATGATCCAAGCATAATAAGTATAGAACTTATATTAAATTGTATAAAATAATTATATTGTTAAAAAGGTATTGATTATATTAAGTTCATTACAATGTGTCTGGTGGAAATTGAGACTTACATGGGTCGAGGCTATTAAAGAATCGAAATATATATGTAAATGATGCTGAAATTGTCACTTCGATTATAAAAAATTTATAAATATGAAAGATATTATTTTATATTCTAAAAAAAAAAAAAAAATAATATGTTATTATGTAAAAAATGTAAAAAAAATAATAATATAAATTAAACAACACTTAAATCAAAGATGAATCCCACGCCACACACAAGATCTACCTTAAAGTGGCGTGGAAAGCTAATTCCAAAAAAAAAAAAAAAAATTAATGTAATACTATCAAAAAATCTTAAATGTATCCTATTATATTTGATTAAAAAAAAAAAAAAAATAATAATAAATTCGTGGAGGTACTGACACAGCCCTAGAGAATGGGCTGTGAAAACTGGAATTGGTTCGAAACATTGGACGGGAGAATTTGCAGCAAATGTTCGAGGACACGAGTTGTAGCTCTTATTTAAAAAAAAAAACCCTTACACAAACATTACAAATTTAAACAACTCAAATAATTTCTGAAGAATTAATCCTAAAATAAAAAAATACAATATATACAAATACAGGTACTTATGATTAAGTAATAAGAACAAAGTAATAAAGACAAGCAACAGAAGGTCCCAATGCTCATCAAACAGACGACGCCAACAAATCTTTCCTCTAAAGAAACTCGTGAAGTTTTAATCTGAATTGGGCTTCCCTTACGTGAAATACATCAATATCCAAGGCGATTTGGTTAAAGAGTCTGATCCTTCTGCGATTTAAAGCAACACGTCACTGCACAAATACATATATCCAGAGGGGCAACCCCCAAAAGAACCGGAAGGGCGTCTTACGTTAGTACTTAATCATATAGGTACTTATGATTAAGTACTAACAACAAAGTAATAAAGATCCAATGCTCATCAAACAGATGACGCCAATAAATTATTCCTCCAAAGAAACTCGTGGAGTTCGTGTCTGAATTGGGCTTCCCTTACGTGAAATATATCAACATCCGAGGCCATTTGGTTAAACAGTCTGATTCCTCTGTGATGTAAAGCAACGTCACTGCATAAATATATCCAGTGGGGCAACTCCCAAAAGAACCGGAAGGGAGTCTGTCGAACATGTCCAATATGTATATTTTACTCTGTAGATTTTTTTTGCGTGGATCTCGATTGATGTTTTTTGAATTCGATGTCTGTCGTTCTTTCTCAGTGTTGCTAGTGGCGTATTCGGCCAGCCTCGCTTCAAGGCTCTTTTGTCGTGTTTTGGGCAAGGCCGGACGTTCGTTGTGACTTCACTTTTACCGTAGCTTCGATACCAAAGCCACTCAGGGTCGTCCGAGACGAGAGCGCTGCCTACTACCACTCTTGTGTGCGACATTTGGGCGCAGCGGCCGTGTGCGAAAATGTCAAAACCGCAACAATGGGAGGGTTATTTTAATAATTTCTTCTTTTCTTGTACATTAAATACCTGCAGCATATTTTCACAACAACTTGTCGTCAGTTAAGTTAGTTGCAACTATTCATGCCATGACAAAGATTTAAATGGGAGCTTGAACTCTGAAAATATGTGTCGTACAAAAATCAACATTTTTTCTATGTTCATTGCCCTAACTGGAGCATATCCTCATCCCGTGTCAGTTCTGCCTCCTAGATCACATACTATGTATAGCTTCCGTTGTTCTTCCGGTTATAGATTATGCTCTCCTGCGGCAAACGAAGGTGTACATGTCACAGCCAGATACACCTTCGTCTCTTGACCGATTGCGATACTGTCATTATCACGTACTGGCGTTATATAGCTCTATCAGCCGCCATATTCTTCGCCTCATACCATGTAGGCTCTACCTCCTGCGAGTACATTCTATGTATAGTTACCAACGGAGGCGCTAGCCCGGAGACTTGAAGAAAATGCAGTTTTGTTTTGTTTAACATCACCATCTGTCGGTATTTACATAAAAAAAATACTATGAAAAAATAAATAAAAAAATCTCGATTTTTGCCAAGCCCAAAAAGTGAGCGCGTTTTTCTGGTCCGCGATCTGGTCCGCCCATCTTGCCTTGTGTCTGTCCCACGACCCTGACAGTGGTACTGCAAGCAGCCGCCCGACCAGCAAATGTGTGCCATGGTCAACCTGCTCCGACGTCACAGAGGCCAACGCATGTCCACAGACTACCTTCCTTCTGCGTCACCCTTTGCGCGCGACTTTCCACACCGGGGACTGACTCCTAACTGATGTCTGCTAACCTCACCATTTCCTTCTAAACTATACCCCATGGCTGGTATCGCACCACCAAACATAAGACGCAAAGTCATATGCGCCGAAGAAATGCGTAAGGCAATTAACCAACCGTCCCACTATAATGTGTAATCAGATACCCCCAACACCAAGATTGAAATCGCGAAGCAGCTTTCTGAAATCCACACAACCTCTCACATCTGGCCCTGAAAATGAGAGACTCCAGCTCTGGCAAAAGAACCATCTCAAAATCTAATAATTAGTGTGCCGTTCCCGAGGCTTCAATCAATTTGTCCTAAAGAGCGACTCAACCTGAACCCGAATAAATAATACATATAAAATTCAGAGAAATCATTCTCCGTGTATCATAGTACAAGTATATTATTTAAAATTGGTTCAGAATAATTGAAGGTTAGGTTTGAAATTGTCACAATAGGGTCGTCGATACAATACGGATGACTTGACAAAAATGTTTATCATGGAAACCTTAAAAAAAAATACAAAAAATATTAAATAATAAAAAATATTTAGGTATCAACGGGGCCGGATTGTATTTTAATTATTTATTCGCCGGCGGTCATAGCTCAATGGTCAAAGCGTTTGCTTTGTAAGTCAAAGGTCGTGGATTCGATCCCCGACAGAGATTAAAAAAAAAAGGATTTTCAATCGATTTCTAAGCTCTTAAATATCCCGGTTGATGTGAATTTGATGCCTCACCCGTAAAATGCCAGTCATAGCCTATTCATTAAAATTGGTGGTAGACGAAATTCGTCCACCCATTCATAGTAAATTCCAGTAATAATAAGGATGATGTGTGAATCTCGGGATATAGTCTATGACGTTGGCGGATCAACACTCCACATGCGACGCTTAGTCATATGCACTATGGTAAGCGTCATAGAATTCCACAGATGAGACTTCAGAATCACTATCACCATCTGTCGGTATTCCCCTGTATGTGTGATGATATTACAAGATTATGTAGAGCGCTTATGGTCAAGAAGGCCTTTAAGGCCGTCAAGGCCGCTGGGAAGGCCACAAGATGGCCGCCAAAGGCCGAAAACAAAATGGTGCCACGGCCAAGAATGCAAATGGCGGACGCGCGATTTCGGCAAAAACATTAGTTATATTATACGAGTATTATTATAATACTGAATTTTTATTTATCTCTTAATAATGATACAACCTTAAATCGACAAAAAACCTTTATTTATAACATTTTTTATGTTTTTTTTTATAAATTTCCGGGCTATGTTTAGAAGGTAAACTCAACAAAATATAGCATCATCGCATCAAGTACTAGTATTTACCTATATAATTGTTTTTTTTTTTAATTTTTATATAACGTTTTTGTACAACGCATTTCTTCTTCGCAGTATCAATCCGGTGGATTGATTTGCAGCATCAAAATCTTGCATCTCAATCTCCACTCTTGTCTATCGTATGCAACCTTTTTTAGCTCAGCATAAGAGCTACAACTCATGTCCTCGAACACTTGCTGCGAATACTCCGCCTAGGGAGTCCTCTGCAGTTTCTACCCTCAACCATCCATTACACAATGTCGTGAAGAAGACCATCGTGGCGCATGATGTGACCGATCGCCTCTCTGAGATGGTTCTTACTATAGATGCCTATCTTTCTTGATTATGCTGAGAGCATCATTGTTCGTGACGTGGTCTCTCCAGGAAATTCTGAGAATTCTTCTGTAAGACTACATCTCAAAGGCCTCTAGTCTTTTTTTATCACTTTCAGATAAGCACCATGTCTCACAGCCGTGCATTAAGACGTATTGGCGAATTTCTTGCGGAGCTTTAAATTAATATTTAATTATATACCTGGAATTGATGCAACACAATAAGTTGAGAGATCCATGTGTCTCGTTAACGAAACAACTTAGGTTAGGTTAGTTTAAGTGAGGTGAGCGAGACATCCAGTGCACCAGTTGTTCCTGGTATCAAATGTCCAGTGCACCAGACGCCCATGTCGTTACCGATGAGTCGTAGAACGAATTGTCTGGGAGCGAAATGCGACGGAACCCTCACAGAAGTCCTCGTCCCCTATTGGCAAAAAATTAAAACAATGTATTTTATTATAATAATTACATTTTGTATGTGCCTTAAATTAGTATTTTTTATTTATGCGGCGTATATTCAGTGCAAGTGTGAGTCACAGAATCCATAGGAGGTAAAAAAAAAACACCTGCTTGGGTGTGCAAAAAAAATCTTTGCCCTAGAAATGGCGAATATTGGGAGCAATATTATGTTTATTCTTCAAAAAAATAAAAAACGAAAGTATGTCAATTATTGCGAATTTTACATGTCTCGTTAACGAAACAACTTAGGTTAGGTTAGGTTAGGGATCACCTCTGGTTTCGAGCTCGAAAGCAACTGCCGCTAGTCGTGGAAGTTGCCGAAGTGGCTCACTCCCACTCTCTTCCCTCTTCCTTCACAGTGAAGTATGAAAGAGTGAGTATTCGTCCGTGGATCGCAGAGTCCAGAGATTCATATGTCTCGTTTACGAAATAACTTAGGTTAGGTTAGGTAAGGGAGACATCCAGTGCACTAGTACTAGTTGACTCGCGCGCCATATGTCTCGTGCACCAGACGTCCAGTGCGCCCCGCGTCGTCACCGATGAGTCGCTGAAGGAATTGTCTGTGAACGAAATGCGGCGGAACCATTTTGGACATCTACTCAAAGATTACTGTTTTCTTCGATTTCAGTGCGGTTTTGTCTTTTAACCCTTTCATCACGGCTCGGTTTGAATACAAATTATACTATCAATTATAAAACTAGTATTTGAAGCATAAATGTATTTATCTGGTCTATTTTCATATATAACATTGGTTCTTGTATCATTTAGCTATCAAATGATTCATAAAAAACTATTATATTTCACAATCGTTCATTATGTAACTCCATACATGTGGTGGCATTGACACTTGTGGCTTACAGAAAAATCGCTCCTGTGACGAAACCTAACGATATTTATTTACATGCTTTACAGATTCCTGTAAATATTACATGTAGGTTGATAAAGGGAATGACTGCAATTCAATTTCCTATCGTAGATGTCACAATGAGTGCTGAAAGTAGCAAAACGATATATCACGTCAACCCATGTCAACGGTCGGGGAATCTTATGACGGCATATGCCGACAACCAATGCGAAAGGATTAAAGTACTTTTATTTTTGCTTATTTGTATTTTTTATTTTGCTATTAAAGAAATTTACATAAAATAATTTTCGACTATCAAATATATATACTCTCCTACATACATAGTTCAACTTCCGTCGAGATAAACTCTAAATCTCTGACCCACATTTGCGCACTGATAGTATGGGGAGCAACGCCGCTCTCAAGAACCAACGAAAACTGCTACTTCCGGTCTAAACACTCTGCTCAAATCTCCACTTCCGGTTGAGGTTTTTCATGATTTTCAATTTTATTTTATTTTATTTATTTTATTTATTTTTTCCTTGCAGAAACATTACAAATTTTATCAATTCAATGCATTTCTGAAGTACAATAATATAAATACAATTATATAATATAAAATATAAATACAATAGGTAACATAAATGTGGTGATGTAAATTTATTGACACATTTAGTATCACTGACCTCACACTCAGAACTAGCGTCAGGAGACTCAAGATAAACAGTTTGACTTGTAACAACAAAAACCCTGTCATAAGTATATCATGATTGACTCACAAATAACAAGGCATTATTGTCACAAAATAAAACGTGTAACATTTCGCCTCCATAAACACCAGTACTGAATTTAAAGCAATATAACACTAAATATCTCAATATCTTCACTCAAGTTGGTTTCAACCACTGTTCACTGCGATGTTTTTGTGTCAACAAGAAAATCATTAAATAATGCTTTTGTCAGTGCGAAATTATTACAGGCGCCTATTACGACAATAACACGGTTAACGTTACATCACTGACGTTGAACAACTTTGTGCATGGATCAAAATTTGGATAGATTACCGCCTGTTGCTTGTTGTTTGTCGATTTTTGATTTGAGCTACCTCCAAAGACTTAACACTTTTGCATAGGTTATTATTATTATATTAGTATTTGTATAGCGCTCTTTTATGACCGAACGATCATTCCAAAAGCGCTTCTTTGCCTCTCTGAGTAAAAAGGTGGGTCTTGAGTCTGCTTCTGAAGGATGTCTCCACTTTAAGCTCTCTTATGCTTTCCGTTAGCGAGTTCCAGGCCATTGGTGCCACGTAGCTGAAAGCCCGATCGCCAAAGACCGTGCTAGAAGTACCTCCCGTCAGCTGCAGGGTGCTTCTATTTGCTCTAGCCGATCTGAGTGTCTCTCCACGCACGCTTATTATAGGTTGTCAGCATATGCCGTCCAATATTCCCCGACCGTTGACATCGGTTGACGTGATATATCGTTTTGCTGCTTTCAATACTCTTTGCGACATCTACGGTAGGAAATTGGAAGTGCAGTCATTCCATTTATCAACCTACATGTATTACTTACACGAATCTGTAAAGCATCTAAATAAATATCGTTAGGTTTCATCACGGGAGTGATTTTTCTGTAAACCACATGTGTCAATGCCACCACATGTATGGGGTTACATAATGAACGTTTGTTAAATATTATAGTTTTTTATGCATCATCTGATAGTTAAAGGATAGAAGAACCAATGTGATGTATGAAATAAAGTCAGATTAGTACATTTATGCTTCAAATACTAGAAAAATTCACGCCGTATTGACAGTACAATTTGTATTCCACCGAGCCGTACCGAAAGGGTTAATGGTGCAGCTATCGAGAGCGTCGGGCTAATCATTTGATCTCCTCGACGACAATACACATTGTGAGTGCGATTTTTGTTTGATTATCGAAGTTAATCAACATTGTGTGATGACCAAAACATGGATGGATTACCACATGTTAATTGATGCGTGTTGAGGACCAGAGTGAGTAGCTTAAGGGCTGACTGGCCAAGGCATCGGCAGCGTCGGGCTCATAATTCGATCTCTTCGACGATTAGTTAATTATTACGATTAATTATAAAGGGTCCGCCAAATAACTTTTTTTTTTAAAACAGCGCGCAAAACATCGAGTGTAGCTTCGGCTGTGTGGCACGTAGCGCCGTCCTGTTGAAACCAAATGTTGCCAATATCCTCCTCTTCAATTTTCGTTAACAAAAATTCGTTCAACATGGCCGCGCCGCATGGAAGCGCCATTGATGGCGCTTCACGCACACTTTCAGCCACAGCAGCAATATTCTCGGGTGTGCGCACTGTTTTTGGTTTTTCACGCTTTGGTTTATCGATGAGGATGCCAGTTTCTTTCACTTTTTTCACAAGATAACGAACATACGGAGCTGACGGTGATTCTCTTCTTCCAAAATCCGTACGCAATTTTCGCACACATTCTGCAACATTACCATGATTTTCAAAGTAATGTCGCAATATTTACCAGCGTTGTTCAAGCGTATACACAACCATATTCGTTCAGCGGAAGGATAAAACTAATTATCTGTCAAATCAGACATGAGCCAAGTGTTACCATTCACAATTATATTACAAATTAATCAACATTGTGCGTTGACCAAAATTTGGATGCATTATGAAGTTTTTTCATCTATGGATCGTATAATGCTTTCTACATATGGATAGCGCTGCATGTGGAGTGTTGATCAGCCAACGTCATAGACTACAGCCCGACATTCACACATCATCCTTATTATTACAGGAATTCACTATGTATCGGTGGTCTTCACGGGTCGACTTTCGACTAACACGAATTTCTATTAATAGGCTATGACTGTCATTTTACGGGTGAGAGATCAAATTCACACCAACCTATGGGTTATAGAGCTTAGAAATCGATTGAAAAACTTTTTTTTATTCTCTGTCGGGGATCAAACCCAAAACTTTCGGTTTGGAAACCAAACGCTTTTACCACTAAGCTATGCTCGCCGGATGTAGTAAAAAATCGCTGTATTGCATTGGTGTCTTGTATTTAGTAGTGTTTACATAAAAAATGAATTTAGTGAAAAAATCATGTTATAAATATTTATTTAAGTCATAAGTTCTCTATTAGGAGAATGTAGTTTCGACTCGTAGCCTTTCTCAATCCATTTATAGAGTAATCTCTTCACAAGTGATCCTTGTAAAAACAAGGATCTCATAGTGAATGCTGAAAACATTGAAAAAAATAAAAAAAACGTGTTTTTTTACTTCGAAAATCTTACAAATATGTTTTTTTCTTTAATAATTCAAATGCTGCAGCAGATTGGGCGATCGTTTTGTCACAATGCGCTAACAGTCGCACACACACACTGGCAATATCGCCAGTCGCTGTCAGGTTACATAAAGTGTGTCTCGGAAAGTGTGTCAGGGCGGCATTGGGCTGACATTGGCACCACATTCGAGCGAGGCTGAGGCCGCGTGCACACCGGGGAGCACTGGCAGCCGACAGACACTGACAGTGCAAAGCGACTCTTAAAAAATCTGTCTATGCGTAATAAATTTTAAACAATGACACTCTTACGTCTAACCTGCAATCAATGAAACACAGGCGTAAGATTGGTTCTCTAAGTCTTTACTACCGTTATTACCACGGTCAATGTTCTTCGGAACTTAAAGAGCTAATTCCTCCTGCACCCAACCACAACAGACAAACTCATCTTACACTTGCCGAACATCCATGCACGGTAATATATGTCGACCAAGAACTGGCAGTTTTTAAAGCTCCTTCCTTAATGCCACCGGTAAACTATGGAATGCTCTTCCAGCGTCTGTGTTTCCTCCTTCCTACAATCTGGATATCTTCAAGAAACAGATAAATATCCACTTTCAATCTCCCCAATCCACACAGAAACACGAACACAACACACGTTTCCGGCATGCAGCGTCCAGCCTCCCTGGCTGAACGTCATATAGTGCACTGGTCTTGACCGGGTGTGCTCTGCTGCTGCATGCGATTACATAAAAAAAAACTTCGATTTAAGCGATGCGATTGCGTGTAGACGAAAATCACGTAATTCGGGTACCGTGTTAAGCGAAATCGTGCAAATCGCGGAACATCTGTGTAAATTTAAAATTAATTAAATGTAATTGTGGGAGTTACGTATTTATTTTTTCCGAATAATTAATAAAATAAATGTTATACAAGATGGTGTTAGCTATGAAATTGTATCAGTTACCGAAACGTTAGTAATTCGCATTCCAGGTTAGGTTAGGTTAGGTCATGTTTGCAATGGTGTCACCAGACACTTCGTTCAACGAGTCGTCGGTAATGGCGCGGCGCGCACTGGATGTCTGGTGCACTGGCTGTCTCGCTAACCTAACCTAACCTGAGGATTTGTGCAATGAGCCCAGAGATTATGGAAGGTCTCGTTAACGAAAGAAATTAGGTTAGGATAGATTAGCGAGACATCCAGTGCACCAGTTGTCCTGTGCACAAAATGTGCCGTGAACCAGACGTCCAGTGCGCCGCACATCGTTACCGATGTGCCATTGAACAAATTGTCTGGGGGCTAAATACGGTGGAACCGTTTGCAATATCCAATACTTATGACATGTTCGTTTAAGTCATGTTTTCTTTATGATTCGCTTAGCTTCTTCATTAAATCCTCTAATATTGCAACGAAAACTGAGTATTTTTTATTTCAGATTACGTTCGGTCCTGTTTGAAGGATCTTACACATATGATACGTTAGGCTATGTCACGTTTACGTGATTCCTCGTCTATCTTAACCCTTTCGCATCGGTTGTCGGCATATGCCGTCAAAGATTCCCCGAACGTTGACATCGGTTGACTTGATATATCATTTTGCTACTTTCAGTACTCATTGTTCCTTTAGCTATCAGATGATGCATAAAAAACTGTTCTAAGAAAGTAGCGAAACGATATATCACGGCTACCGATGTCAACGGTAGGGGAATCTTATACGGCATATATCGGGTACCGATACCAACAGGTTAAAGCGCCTATTTTCGCAACGAAAACTCGGGAGTTTTGTATTGCAGATTAGGTTATGTCATGTTTGATGGATACTATACTTATGAAATGTTAGGTTAGGTCATTTTGCGTGATTTCTCGTGTAGCTCAACGGTTTAAGCGCCTTCTTTTGCAAGAAAAGGCCAGCATTCGCGACCTGTAAGCCTCGGGCCTTGATGTGTTGCAAACCTCTTAATGTGATGGTCAATGTGTTGCGAAACAAACCCATTCGGGTTCCTCGCCAGTGGCGTAACAAGCAATAAAGACGTTCAAACAATATAAACCTGTAAACGCCCAGTGGTTTCCTTACGGGACCGCAGATTTGCTATGTTCAATGCCCTACGGTCCCATACAGGAGTGCTAATGGTTCATTTCACAATCGGATTACATTAATTTGTAATAATACTATTAAAGTAAGTTCATGGAAGAATCTATTATACGACGAAACATTGGCCTGTTAGGGCAATGCTCCGCAACCGGTGTGCCGTGGCACACTGGTGTGCCGTAAGCCGATACAGGTGTGCCGCGATCAAATAAGGCAATATTATAAATAAATAATTTTACAACAGTCCTCAAGCTCCCACCGCCTATCGCCTATTTATGTAGACATACAACGAGGTACTTGCTTTATTAAGTTCTAAATGAACAAAAAAACAAATGAAATTGATCAAATTAATATCTATTTTTGGCTTTTGGTGTGCCGCGGTATTCAAGGTGAGAACTTTGGTGTGCTGTAGATGAGAAAAGGTTGCAGAGCTCTGTGCTAGGGCATTGAACGACGCAAATTTGCGGTCCCGTATGGGTTCACTGGGCGTTTAAAGGTTTAATCCTGCAAGTAGAATCTTCTGTAAGTTTCATCGCAATCTGCTTAACGGTAAAGAAATGCATTCGTGACGGATACAATTTTTTTTTTACCATATTCGCTTCATATTTGGAGCATAAACACACTAAAAATTGCCGTTTCACAGTTCTGTAAGCTCACATTATTAAATTAATAATCATTAAAATAATTATTAATTTAAATTCATTAAAAACATTTGATCATCGTCTCTTACAATTAGACTAAGTATGTACATCGAATATGATTCTATAAATTGCTTGCGTAAATCAGGCGACTGCTGTCAAAAAACGACACATTTTCGACAATAAGTGCTGGATTTTTTTCATCTCAATATAGTGTTAGATTGAGTTGTTAAATGGTTTTACTGATACAGGAACCTTCCCGGATGCGCAATTAACATATTAACAAAATTTCATCCTGATTGGATCTTCTTCTTCATGTCAGCGACGTCAAATTATTTCTGCACAGTATCTAACAAAATCGATAGCCCGTGTGTTGCCTAGCATTAGGTCTTGAGGTGTGCAGCTTGTTGGGCACATGGAGCAGGATCTTAGGTGTGAGGCAGTCTGCAGGTCTCCGCAGTCACACAATAATGACGCTCCCTGCCGAAGCATTCCCCACCGCTCGAGGTTGTCTCCTTTGTTCTACCAACTCCGGTTCTTAATCTGTTCAGGGATTTCCGGTTACGCCAGTCAAGGTTCTTGCCAGTTGGGAGGCCTTCCTTTGGAGTAATGAAATCCTCTGATGCGACTTGTTGCCAGAGCTGGAGTCTCTCATTTTCAGGGCCGGATGTGAGAGGTTGTGTGGATCTCAGAAAGCTGCTTCGCGACTTCAGTCTGGGTGTTGGGGGTGTTTGATTATACAAGCAGTGAGACGGTTGGTTGATTGCCTTACGCATTTCTTCGGCGCATATGACTTTGCGTCTTATGCGATACCAGCCAAGGGGTATAGTTTAGAAATGGGTGTTGGTTTGAGGCAGCCTGTGACGACTCTGCATGCATCATTCACAGCAGTATCCACTTGATTACAGTGGACTGATCGACCCCACACTGGTGCCGCATATTCTCCGGCTGAGAAACAAAGTGCTAAAGCTGAGGTACGACGAAGGGGCGGTTTGGCTCCGGATATGAAAAATAAGGAACGAAAAATGAAAGAAAAGTACATAAAATATTGACGCATGTAGGAGAATTCGGAACGTGTTGTCTCTTCATGCGTGTGATTTCCCACATATAGTATTAACATATGTACAATAATATTACTACATACACTTACAATGCGTCACATATTTAGGAAATAATTTTATTTTGATTTTTGGCCCGAACCCAGAACTATGTTTAAGGTCGCAGACTGTGTTGTTGCCGTTTTGAAAACACGCTGACGGTACTGAAATATCTGTCAGATTGATTGACTATGACAGGCAAAAAAAGAGACACGGAGAAGGAGCGCATGTCCACCACAATACCAATAGACCAACGGTCCTACTGCTACGGCAAGAGCCTTGACTCTAGGACCTGTAAATCCCTAAACAGATTAAGAACCAGAGTTGGTAGAACAAATGACAACCTCGAGCGGTGGGGAATGCTTCGGCAGGGTGAGACACTATTGTGTGACTGTCGAGATCTGCAGACCGCCTCACACCTAAGATACTGCTCCATGTGCCCAACAAGTTGCACATCTCAGGACCTAATGCTGGGCAACACACAAGCCATTGGTGTTGCCAGATATTAGGAAAAAATAATTTGACGTCGCTGACACGAAGAAGAAGACTGCTTACAATTTAAGTTTCAGTCATCATCATCATCATCTACCTGCGTCTTCCGCATCCAGTGTACTCCTCGCTATTTACCTGATGTCGTCAGTCCATCGTGCAGGGGTGCCTGCAAAACGCTTCGTTTGCCGGTTCATGGGCGCCACTCGAAACTTTTCTGCAATGTAATCAAAATCGTTGGTAGACAAAAGTCGTCCCTTCAACATCACCCATTCATAATAAATGGCTTTAAAAATTGAATGATGCGCGAATCCTGATGTCAAATAAACATTGTCGGAACAACACTCCACAAGGACAACCTTAATAATAATAATATATTTTATTTATTCAGCCACTAGTGCCATAATCAAAATTTTACATAAAATAATTCCAAGCAAATACAAAAAATATAAATTTAAATTAAACAGAATAGAAAGAAAATATAAATGACATTATTATTATTGTACTACTCAGTGAGTGGAGCACCGGATCCCATCTGGATGGCCACGTGAAGGCGCATCCAGTGCCCCTCCAGCCGTGAGTCCCACCAATCCGCCCACACAGCGACCGTTGCGTTGGGACTGCCATAATGTTACCACGTTCTAAGTTAATCAACAGTGTCTCCATTTGAAATATCGGATACGCCTATGTATTCAATAGTATATTAGGAACTGTTTACTTAAGGTATATTACATTTAATATTGACAAACACGTAATTGTCATGTATGAGCAGGTATATCCACCTAATTAATTATTTAACGATAATTATATGCCATTTTCAAGTAATTTAACCCTAATTTAAAAGTAATCCTCTCACATGCTATTATTATGAGTACTTCCATTGCAAATATAGTATGTTCCATATTGATCGCTATTTTTCTGTGAAAAAAAAAACTACATTAAATAAATTATTCGATTGAATATGATGTAATATTATTGCCGGGCGGCATAGTCCAGTGGTAAAAGCGTTTGTTTGTCATTCAGACGCTGTCGGTTCAAATCCCAAACCAACTTGGTTTAAAAACGTAATCAAATCAAAGGTCTATCCATGCCCCCGGTATTATCCGATCTTCTTGAATACTTTGATTATTGAACACGCAAATATTTTTCTGGTACTACAGTCGCAGTCTATGTACGTTTATCACTTGTGTGTGGGTTGGGAGATTTAAAATGGTATGTTTATCTGTTTCCATTGAAATTTTCCAGATTCATCTGTCAAGTATTCTCCACAGACGATGGAATGAAAATTTTACTATTCCGGTGGTATTAAGCGAAATAGAACTTTAAAGCTGCCATTCTTGGTCGATATACAGGTATGTATAACTAAATATTGAACACGCAAATATTTTCGTTCAGCGACCGATCGGTAACGACGTGATGCGCACTGAACATCTGGTGAACGGGACATTTAGCGCACGGGACAACTTTGCAAGCGTCACCTAATCTATAGATTTCGTTTTGCGAGACATTCTCAAAATCATGCGTCAATGGATAAATACTAGGTTAGGATCTCGACGATCTGCGGGAAGCGCGGCACTATATTAGCATCTCACTGCACCAGACGTACTTCATTGTGAAGGAAGAGGGAAGAGAGTGCGAGTGGGCTATTCCGTCCACTTCCATGACTAGCGGCAGTTGCTCTCGAACTTGAAACCAGAGTGGACTTATGCCCGTTCCGTGAGCGTTAGCAGACGGTTTTTTTAATGTTTTAAGCAAATAAATCTCAATGATCATAATTTTTGACATCAATTATAATTAATTAAGGGATTAGCTATGAATGTTATTTTTTTTCCGATTTAAAATCGCCGATTCTTGATCGTGTACTGACTGCCCAGCACCGGAACGCGCGTTTTTATTGTAGCACCGTAAAGGAAAGGTTAAAAGTAAAATTAATGAATTGAAATTATCATTAAAAATTCTATTAAATATAAATTATTTAGATATATACTCATCATGTTATATATTTGGATGCATGCTTACATTCCCTGTAGGACATATGCTCCAAATTAGGAGCGAACGTATCATAGGGAGGCATGAATGACGTACTCGTATCTAATCATAGATGGCTATCTCCATTGCTGCCTTTTTTGTTAAAATGGAGGTCACATTTTCAAATTCTAAATCGATCTAGTCACGGATTGTGCGAGTATATAAACAATAAATACGATGTCTGTAAAAATACGCAGGTACGCATTTGGGTTACCTTTGCAGATGTCAAAAGAGACAATCGTATTTTTTTACAATGTAATTTGTAGTATCAATGCGGCGGATTGGTTTGCAGCAACAAAATCTTGCATCTAGATCTCCACTCTTATCAATTTTCTGCTTCCCTCCTTAGCACAGCACAAGAGCTGCAACTCATGTCTCATTTTTGATTACATATCACTATCAGTGTGAGTCTCACTTTTCAGCTTAACCTAAGCATTCTAGATTTTTATTTGTGTACAGGATTATTGCATTAGAACAAACTCTTCTTCTTTGTAGTATGAATCCGGTGGATTGGTTTGCAGCAACAGAATCTCGCATCGCGATCTCCACTCTTTTCGATCTTCTGACACCCCCTCATAAGAGCTGCAACTCATGTCATCGAACACCGCGTATAGTACACGCACTTTGCAGTTTAAACCCTCAACCATCCCTTCCACAATGTCACGAAGAAGACCATCGTGGCACATGATGTGACCGATCGCATCTCTGAGATGGTTTTTACTAGGTGCCTATCTTCCTTGATTATTATTTATGCTGAGAAACTTATTTTTCGTGACGTGGTCTCTCCAGAAAATTCTGAGAATTCTTCTGTATGACCGCATCTCAAAGGCCCAATATAGCAATTTTATTAAATTAAGCTTGGTCGGGATCCTTGAACAATAGAAATGAGAGTAAAATAAAGGGTTCATATGCTCCAAACATGGAGCGGATATGGTAAAAAAAATAGATCAATTATTCTTAAAGTATTAGAGTATTGAAATACTCTGACGTCAGCATGTTATAGCCCTTGCTGACTGGTACCAAAAACCTCGATATACAATCTTTCGTCTCTTATTTCTGTTCGCTTGTCGACGTGCATGTGTCGCCATATTGACATTTTGGACCGAGTTATTTAAAACCGCCGCTTGTGGCGCTGGGTTACAGCCCATCACGAGCGCGGCGGTCGTGTGTCGCCCGTCGGCGGGAGCATATTGTATTGTCGCTCGGCCTGAATGCCGTGACTTGGTCGGGCCAAACGTTTTGTAAAGCTTATCGTAAATATATGTCAATGTGCTTCTGTAAAAGTCTGTGTGTTATTAATCTGCTCCTAATACTGCCACCACGCGACGGAGTAACACCTGTTTCAGAGAGAGGAGGATGTTAACTAGTATATTCTAAAAAATTAAAATACTCTGAAGAATAATTGAATTGTAATTGTATTAAAAAAGTTTATTTAGTAGTATTTAATGATAGGTATATGACTGCTTAGTAATCCCTGATGCGGTCCTGCGTCAGTTTTGTTACATTGGAGATATGTATTATCAAAGCTTAGACTTTAAGGTCAGCTGTAGTGACGTCACGGTAAAAGACCTTGCTCGACTCTGCATTCAGCATCGCGTATGTCTCATGACTTAATACACGCCAGGGCCGGACAAGTCATTAATACAGACGCACGAAATACGTATTATTCGTTTATTTATGCATTGTATTCGAAAAAAATGCCAATGCAGCCGTATAATACGTTTCGCGAACGCGCTTGTCTACGACTCGCAGTTAAATATTTTTTTGAACATATCCGAAACATATACCGCAAATTGACGTTGCACAGTTCTGTAAGCTCAGATTGTCTATGCCTTGTCCCAGAACACGTGTATACCCGGAAGTCCATATAGGAACATAGATTTAGATATCGCAGTTAACTAACTAGACACGATCATAATAAAGTGCTGAATATACAGCACATGTATAGTCACAAATTTTCTTCGCGACTGCGAATCTTAGCATCTCATTAAAAGCTAATGCAGCCGCATAATGGTTTTTCAAAACCGTTTTCAACGATTTTCAATTTCCATTTCAATTTCTTTTTTCTTTTAGAAACATTACAAATAACAATATTTTATTCATTTCTAAAACAGGATACAGGATAAATAAGAATTTATAAATAACACAATAATAATAGGATCATTTAAAAAGTCCCGGAGTCCGCTAAACAGAAGACTCCACGAAATTACTTTGACAAATAAATTAGTGGAGCTCATGTCGAAACTGGGCTTCTCTCAAGTGGAATATATCAATATTCGAGGCGATATCGTTGAACAGTCTGATCACTCTCGCAAGAGGCATAGTCCCTGGCAGGTTAGTATTACCTCTAGGAAGAACAAACAATCTGTGCCTCCTTATCCTTAAATAATTGTCAGGGACAAACAAACCAAACAAACCAATTTCTTCCCCATCGACCGCCGTCTCTTCAACAGATATGTCACATTGCCACTTGAGTGTGCATACTCGTTGTGTAGCCTCCACTACTTGAGTTCTTCTACGTACGTAATGTTACAATTTTTCTTCACGGCTGCGAATCTCGGCATCTGACTTAAAGCTAATGCAGCCGTATAACGGATTTTAAATAAAGTTTTCGACACTTTTCTTCCCTATCGACCGTCGTCTCTTCGGCAGATATGTCCTGCCGATTGCTTCTTGAGTGGTGCCTAATTTTTCGGGAAGTCTCCACTACTTGACATAACCTTACTGTATTATAATTATCTAAATAGAGGCCTTTGAGATGTGGTCATGGAGAATAATTCTCGGAATTTCTTGGAGAGACTACTACGTCATGAACAATGAGGCTTTCAGCATAATCAAGGATGACAGGCATCTAGATCGGTCACATGCGCCACGATGGTATTCTTCACGACATTGTGGAAGGCATGGCTAAGGGGAGACACTGCAGAAGGCGCCCTAGACGGGAGTATTTGCAGCGAGTGTTGGAGGACAAGAGTTGTAGCTCTTAGCTGAGTTAAAGAGGGTTGCAGAGGGTCGAGAAGAGTGGAGATCGAGATGCAAGATTTTGTTGTTACAAACCAATCCACCAGATTGATATTACGAAGAAGTAGTTTTTTAAAATTGCTTTCAAAGCCTGGACATTTTTTTGTACTTATGGGGTGGCTAAACCTACCGGGGACATGTTTAGAGCTTAGATTTGATTAAATCATTTTGGTCGAATTTTGAACCGACGGCGTCTCTTTTATGTAATCACATGCTGGAGAGCACAACCGGGAGTATTTGCAGGAAGTGTTCGAGAACATGAGTTGTAGCTCTCATGCTGAGCTAAAGAGGGTTGCGGAGGATCGAGAAGAGTGGAGATCGAGATGCAAGTTTGTGTTGCTGCAAACCAATCCACCGGATTGATACTACGTAAAATAAATAATAAAGTTAATATTTAACGTTTATAATTACGGTCCTGTTGTCTAAAAATGTACAAAACTAATTTAGTTGTTGTTTGTTGTTGATTTTAAGATCGCGAAATTTCGTTCTGATTTAATCAAATTTAAATTTTTGCTTACAACATAAACAAGCCCATTATACACTTAGAATCTAATAGTATATTATGTATTATTAAATACATATTTATACTCACATATAAATGTATAGTATTATTCCCGAGTACTTAAATAATTGATATTTATTAAAGAAAAATGTTTCTCATTTTTGTTACTAATAACTAATAGCTTGTTCGTGCGAGGGTTAAAGGTTATCCCTAAAATAAGGTCTTCAGTGATTTTTCACAGTGTAAAACATGTTTAATTCCATGAATGCGTACATTTTTGGAAAGTTCAGACTTTTACCTATTTTTCTACATAGTAGAGATACATCACGTGCGGTTGCCAAGCCAAGACTGAGCTCTGCAGGCAGCTCGCTAGGAAAGGGATTTGGAGTGGTGGAACCAAGGTACACTACAGAATCGCGGGATCTACCATAACACATAATATGGGAGCTTAGTTTGGAATCCCAATAAATCCAAATACATTTTCATGCTCGAAAAAATTCATAAAAAATTTCTCCGACGTCTTTATTTTTATATTTACGGTAACTATCCATTCAATTCATTTAATTCCGAACATTACCCAACTCTTTTTCTTCTAGGGATGCTTTCTTTCCATTCGCTAGAGTCCCGGAGGAAAATTGCTGCACTCAAACATTCATTCCTTCTTCTTCGCGGTTCAATTCACAACCCTGGGATTCTTGAATGTTGTAACTTCTATGTTCCAGATAGGTACACCCGTGCTCGTAGCCATCCATTGTTTTTGATCCCAGTCGAGGCTTGTGGAGCTTCAAGCACTCAATTTGGTTCAACGGCAATGTCGCTCCTAAACGGCCTACCAGCACACCTCGATCCTTTTCTTACATCCTTTTCCTCTTTTGTCGATAGTATTGTTCTCCTTGATTTCTGTGATCTTTGACACGCGTTATCTTCTTATTATTTTGTGTTATTTTTATTTTTTTATTTTCTTCTCTATTTATTGTTTAGTTATGTATACTTATTTTTCTAAATATTTGTAAAAAAATAATAATTGGAATTTCGATTCTGTACATAAATAAATAAACAGCGCTTCTCAGGACTGTAGCGCCATGGGAACCTTATTTCACGGATAACCCTCGTACTTTCAGTGATTTTAAAGTATTTTTACTTTTATATGAGCCCGGATTCTTGCCTATAACATTTATTATTTAAAGTTAAATAATCAGGGGTCATGCTATGTTTTTGAGAGTACGTAAAGAAGCATTTTTACTTGTAATAAATGGTTCCGCCGCATTTCGTTCCCAGACAATTCGGTAACGGCGTACTGGATGTCAGGTGCACGGGACAACTGGTGCATTGGATGTCTTGCCAACCTAACCTAATTATTAACTGCTAATTTTTTATTGTTCTATTGCCCATTAATATTTTTCTCTGCCAATTTTATCATCTTTACAGACTATTTCGTAAGCATTTACTGGTCGTTAGTTGAATCAAAAACTGAAACATTTATTTTTTTACAGAATCGAAATTCCGTTTTTTTTTACAAACATTTAGAATACATAAATATACAATAAATAGAGAAGAAAATAAAAAATAAAAATAACACAAAAGAATAAGAAGATGACACGTGTCAAAGATCAAAGAGATCAATGAGAACAATACAGGAGACAAAAGAGGAAAAGGATGTAAGAAAAGGATCGAGGTGTGCTGGTAGGCAATTTAGAAGCGACATTGCCGTTGTACTAAATTGAGTGCTTGAAGCTCCACAAGCATCGATTGGGATCAAAAACAATAGATGGCTACGAGCACGGGTGTACCTATCTGGAACATAATTAATTGCCTGATTTCTTACTTACAATCTTTTAATTTAGTGTAACCTCTGGGTATCTCGAACACTGTAAAATGGATTGAATTTTTTTTTTGATAATCTTACAAAGAAATAACACGTGTTTTCTGTTCGATGCCTATTGTCGTTTTTAAATTTAGGCATTTTTATGTTGAGCTCGTCGGCCTTGGGAAGGGCGTAGACCTAGGGGGGCTAAAGGGGGTCTAAAGGGGGTCCCGGAGGGGCGCCCCCACACTGGGGCCCTAGCAACGGCTGGGGCAAAAATAATAACCAAGGATATTATCGTACTACTACTATTACTGACTGAGTATCAAACGAACCAATGAGCTACTTATAGAAGCTTAAAAATTATCAAATAAATATTTTTTATAACAAATTGATACTCGCTTGGTGAAAACTATCCCTGTCCCGTCCTGTTTTTGGAGACCCAGATGGGGACCCGTTACTGGACGAACGCAAAAAGCTTCTTGTCAGAGAGTGGCTGAAGGCCTTCCCGTCATTCTAGATGCATCAGTTAGATGTCAAATAGACCTCAGTCTACGGCTGCAAACTTAGTATACTACAGCGAGTCTCGGATTGCCTTCTTTGGTAACACGTTGCCAACCACGAAATACGTGGGAACAAATAAGGAAATGGTAAGGTTGGGTAATGGATTCTGCAAATGGCAGACATCAGTTAGGAGTCATTACTTGCGTCTGCACAAATTGATACACACATACATAAAAATATAATACTTTATGACATTCCTCTCGTCAACATCATTGAAAAAGAAACGGCAGACGCTGGGAATCGACCCGCGAACCTTGCACTCTTGCTGCATATAGCACTGCACGTGGAGTGTTGTTGCGCCAACGCCATAGACTACAGCCCGAGATTCACGCATCATCCTTTATTATTACAGGAATTTACTAAGAACGGGTTGTCTTCACGGGACGACTTTCGTGTACCACCAATTTTGATTAATAGTACTATGACTGGCATTATACGGGAGAGCGATCAAATTCACACTAACTTAGAGCTCAGAAATCGTTTTTTTTTTTTTTTTTTATTTAATCAAATATAAAAGATACATTTTTACATAGTAATTTACATTCCAATCTTTTTTTTTTTTTTCTTTTTTTTTTTCTTTTTTTTTACATTCGCTTACCACACCACTTAAAGATAAGATCTTGTGTGTGGCGTGGGATTCATCTATGTTATTTTACAGTTTTATATAATTATACAGAGTATTACATATTTATACATTTACATGATTTTGATATAAAACTAACATTATATGATTAAAGATTTAATATACTATATGTTGAATTAAATTTAATGTATATATAATTTAATAATACATTTTACATTTTTGGTACATTTCATTATTTCAATTTGTTATGCAGTGACGTCGGTTCTGTTCGTCATTATTTTAAAGAACTGTTTCACCTTTTCAATCAATATTTTAATATCGCTGATCTCTTTTATTTCCCGAGGAAGATTGTTAAAATTAACTATTCCGTTATATTTGTAACCATTTTTTGCATGTTGTGTGTTAAATTTTGGTATTAATAAGTTGTACATATACCTAGTTTTATAATTAAAAATCTTTTTTTATAATCTCCGTCGGGGATCGAACCCACGACCTTTGGCTTTCAAAGCAAACGCTTTTACCTGCCGAGATGATAGAAAATTCATATAAGATTGTTTTTACTGTAAATTTGTACGTGTTTCTGCGTGATTTCGATCGAATTTTCAAAAAAAAAGCCAAATTAATTTAAATATAATTACAATTTAATAATACGATTTCTAGATTGGGCGTTTAACCTCTTAACCGCGCTCGCACCGGTGCATTGTCCTAGGGCGGTGTTTTGATTTTCCGCCCAAGTTCGTAGACCCACTAAGGGCGCCAACCTGCCTTCATACGGCCCTGGACCATTCAGCCCAAACACTATATATTCCTCGATTAACACGGTTTAATTGAGTGTAAAATGAAATTACGTAAATCGAGATCGCGTAAATCGAAACCGTGCAAATTGAAATCGCTTAAATCGAGGAACATCCGTCTTATTCAATTTTTTTCAGTACATTTATTTTTTTCACTTACAGAAACATTAAAAATTTGAGCAACTCAATTCGTTTCTGAAGTACAGTAAGAAATAATCATAAAATAATAAAATACACTATTTACAAAATATAGGTACTTATGTTTAAGTACTAAGAACAAAGTAATAAAGACAAGCAACAGAAGGTCCCAATGCTCATCAAACAGACGACGCCAACAAATTATTCCTTCAATGAAACTCGTGGAGTTCATGTCTGAATTGGGCCTCCCTTACGTGAAATATATCAACATCCGAGGCGATTTGTTTAAAATGAATTAATAATTCAATATAAATAATTTACACTCAAGAGAATTTATCATGATCTATAACTATTTCATTACATAAAATATATTTATTAGAATTCGGGTTAATTTTTTTTTTGGAATCTCATTCAAGAGAACACGACCGGTCGAGACCAATGCAATCTATGACGTTTAGCCAGGGTGACTGGACGTTGCATACGGGAAACGTGTGTTGTGTTTTTGTGTGTAGGTTGTTTTTTTTTTATGTAAACACATACAGGAGAATACCGACAGACAGTGATAGTAATTCTGAAGTCTCTTTGTGTAATTCTATGACGCTTGCCATGCTGCATGTGGCTAAGCGCTGCATGTGGAGTGATTGATCCGCCAACGTCATAAACTACAGCCCGAGATTCACGCATCAACCTTATTATTACAGGAATTTTCTACGAATGGGTGGTTTTCACGGGACGACTTTCGTCATATACCAATTTTAATTAAAAGACTATGACTGACATTTTACGAGTGAGATTTCAAATTCGCACCAACCGAGGGTATTTTAGAGCTCAGAAATCGATTAATTTTTTTTTAATCTCCGTTGGGGATCGAACCCACGACCTTTGGATTGCCAAGCAAACGCTTTGACCATTGATCTATACGCCGCCGCAGAATGCAGCTATACTAAATGTATATAACAGATATCGAATAGATTTGAAAATATTAAAAATGCACATAAGGGTTGTTCTATCTTTGGTGGAAGATGATCAATGCTATTATCGTGAAATGAACTGGGTAGACCAATGATCAACACGCAATCGAATCAAAATTCTTCTTCGTAGTATTAATCCGGTGGATTGGTTTGCAGCAACAAAATCTTGCATCTCGATCATTGAGCTATACCAACCGGCAAAGGTAGAGACTAAATGCCCAGTCCATGAACTGAGTGTCACTATAGCACGTGCTGCCCCTCCCTTACCGGGGTTACGCAGTTCGACTCCAGGGTGAACCACCTGCTGGCTAGCGGGGGTGGGAGCTGCACAGCAGTGCTAAATTAGGATACAGACTCGCTCACCAAATTAAACGATCGCTCCTGTTATTTGTCGAATCGTTTTAAGGTCGCGAACTCAGATGTGCGAGTGGCTTTATATATTTTTAACATTTTTTACTTAATGCAGGTACTTGTAATAAAATATTTCATACTTTGTTTACATCTAATGCATTTGGACTCTGGTCTAACTATCCTAAACGAGAGTGAGAGAAGCTCAAAGTTGCGTATAATAACTCATACCGCCAACTTATGCAACTCCCTAGATTTTGTAGCGCATCTGACATGTTTGTGGAGGGCGGAGTCCATTCATTTCCAGCATTATTGCGACACCGTGTTGCCGGCTTCTGGAGCAGGATAAGGAGGTCCAACAACATCATCATCCTGGCTGCTTCTGAATGGCTCAACTCCTCCCTGAGCCATCGATGGATGGAGATGGTGCACCAACCACCATGAAATACTATTTTATTTTATTTTTATTTTTATTTTATCTTCACTTAATTAAAACTTTGTTCAATGCTATGTATTTAAAAATATGGCAGATTGAGTATTGCACAACCCACCCAATCCTGCTGGAATAAAAACTTTATTATTATTATTATTTGCTTACTATTCTCAGAGATAACGGGTTCGATTCCTAAATTACATTAAAATATAAAAAAAAATTAAAATAAGGCTGTACCGTGAACACCTTTCTTTCACCGTGATTTTACGTAAAATGTATGATGCGTGAATGCCTGGCTGTAGTCGGTACTGATCAACTTAACACGCAGCGCTTAGTCGTACTCAAAAAAATGGCAAGTGTCATAAAATCCGCATAAATAAGATATTTCATTATTATCAATTTGCATTCTAGTATATTTGTCTACAGAAAAAAAGAGCTCCGTCGAGAACATTCTACGAGGGTTATCCGTAAGATAAGTTTCCCATGGCGCTACAGTCCTGAAAAGCGCTGTTATGGTGGATTCCGCGATTTTGTAGTGTACCTTGGTTTACCCACTCTAAATCCCTTCGCTAGCAAGCTGCCTGCGGAGCTTAGTCTTGGCTTGGCAGCCGTACGTGATGGATCTCCCCGCGCTTCGCTCGCCAGGTGCGAGCTGCGGTCGGTGATCCGTTCCCGAGCCAAGACTGAGCTCCGTAGTCCAGAATCACGGGATCCAACATAACAGCGCTTTTCAGGACTGTTGCGCCATGGGAACCATATTTAACGTTTAACCTACGTATTTATTTAAATAATTGTTGTGCTTACACAATGAGCAATGTCCAGGTAAAAGACCTCGCGATCTACCTCAAATTTTTGTACAAAAGGTAACTTTGGGTAACTTTGAACAACACGGTTACGTATTTAAATGTTAAATTACATTTACACCAAACAATCGCTAATTGTTCTTTATAAAACATTCAAAAGTAACCGAGGCTCTCATTTTTACATAATCAAATTAATTTTGAAAAATACAGGTGTTTCGAAAACAAATTTTCGAAGTTAATATACTCGCAACTCTCTAGAATCGTACACTTTCAGGTGTTACGTAAATTTCAGGCGTTATGCAAACAAGTTCGTGCGTATAATACTGAAAGTACGATTGTTTGATGTGTGTTTGAAATGACGAGATGATGGAGCGGACAAAGCAGCTTTCTATACTACAGTCGATTGAGTGACTTATCTGGAACATGTGCTTTGTATGCCTCAAGAGAGTTTTTTTTATATGTAAACGCATGCAGGAGAGCACAGCCGGTCAAGACCAGTGCACACTATGACGCTCAGCCACGTAGAAACGTGTGTTGTGTTCGTGTTTGTGTGTGAGCTGTGGAGATTGCAAGCGTATATTTATATGTTTCTTGAAGAGATCCAGATTGTAGGAAGGAGGAAACACAAACGCGGCAAGTTTCGAAGAGCAGCGACCGTGGTAATAGCGGTAGAAAAGACTAAGTGAACCAATCTTACGCCTGTGTTACATTGATTGCAGGTTAGACGTTAGAGTGTCATTGTTTATCATACGAATTTCTCTTCTTTGAACTGAGAAAATTTAATTTAGAAGGTATTTTGTGTCTCAACACATAAGTGACTGCCGTATTCAAGGATAGGTCGGATTTGTCCTTTATATAGAGAAGAAGAAGTTGTTTATCGTTGAAATACCTCAGTTATCTATATAATACACCTAGTTTTTTGGAAGTGAGACCGGCTTTATAGTTAATTGACTCGTAATATTTGACATTATTTGAGATTGAAACTATAACTGTCTTTTTTCAAGCCTCCTGACTCTCGTCATCCTTGCTTTCAGGAACTATACACAGAATGTACTTGGTCGAGTTCCTGGAGGCAGAGCTGACACGGGATGAGGCGGCTGACACAGCTTTATGGTTGAAAATTGTGACGACCACAAGAAGTATATTTAAGGGAATTAGACATGGAAATGATTTACCGTTTACATCAACCTACACATACGCTTAAACCACTAAGCTTTAGTTTAGTCCGATTATACTTAACTTTTTTTTCTTCGATCCACATACATATATTTGTAAAGTTACCTCGCCGGCGGGCATAGCTTAGTGGCTATAGCATTTGCTTGCAAAATCGAAAGTCGAAAGTTCGATCTTCGACAAAAAAAAAGATTGATCGATTTCTAAGCTCCATAAATACCCCCGGTTGACGTAAATTTGATCCCTCACCCGTAAAATGTCAGTCATAGCCTATTAATCAAAATTGGTGGTAGACGAAAGTCGTCCGTGAAGACCACCCATTCATAGTGAATTCCTGTAATAATATGAATGATGCTTGAATTTCAAGCTGTAGTCTATGACGTCGGCGGATCAACGCTCCACATGTAGCGCTTATTTATATGTGAATGGTAAGCGTCATAGAATCCTCATTTTCGTTTGCCAGGAGTGTCTATAAAATATGTAATCCAAAACGAGCATATTCGAAGAAGAACTCGAGTATTGGAGGCTACCCAACGAATGCACACTTAAGTGGAAATGTGACATATTTGTTATATCATAAGATACGTCGGTAGATGATGAAGAAAAGTGTTGGAATTGCGTCCAAGAATTGGCAAACGAAACTAATCAAGATGTACTGATATGTGAATAGTGGGAGTAGCCCGAATGTGCAGGGCGCAGGATCGAAAAGGATGGAGACTCATTCGGGAAGCCTATGTTGAACAGTGGTAGGACACAGGCTGATGATGATGTTGAAATATTTTTTCTAAATTATTTTGAGTATGGTATTATGGCATTCTACTACTCTATTAAAAATATATATAATTATAATTACTTAAAATGTAACTTTTCACTTGCGTACTTTTTATGTCGTTAATTTGGATGTTTTGGGAGGTATTTACTTGTAATTCGGCAGCCTATTTACGCGTCCACGTTGCTAGGCGACGGCCAGAGGTGTCACACCTACGCGGACCCCCTCAAATACCCCCTGAACCTCATCAAGCCTCCCCTAGAACACCCCAAAAACATCCCGCCAAATCTTCGCGGAAGCTTTCACATACAAAACCGACGAAACACTCAGGAAATATAAATTATGTATACATATACTAGTGGATTGTATTATTATTATTATTATTTTATTTGTATAGCGCTCTTTTATGACCGAATAATCATTTCAAAAGAGCTTCTTTGCCTCTCTGAGTAAAAAGGTGGGTCTTGAGTCTGCTTCTGAAGGATGCCTCCGCTTTAAGCTCTCTTATGGTTTCCGGTAGCGAGTTCTAGGCCATTGGTGCCGCGTAGCTGAAAGCCCGATTGCCAAAGACAGTGCTAGGACTACCTCCCGTCAGCTGCAGGGTGCTTCTATTTGCTCTAGCCGATCTGAGTGTCTCTCCACGCGCGCTCATTTCTGAAGGCTTGATAAGTTCTGTCAAATAATGCGATGCAGTTCCGTTGACTGCCTTGTAAGCTAAGAGGCATAATTGTATGTATTATATACATATATATATATAGTGATATCAGCTTGATATAGCTCCTTTAGGCTGATGCCGTAAAGCCTCGAAAAACGATCTTTTGCCTCTTATTTTGGTTCGCTCGCCTGACTTGTACATCTAATGTTAATTTTATTAATTAATATCAATTATAGAATGTTAAAGGGTGTTTGCATACGCCAAAAATATTAGTCATGGCAGTGGGCCCATTTCTTGTTGGTGCCACTGCCATTTTGAATTCGCTTTTTTCGGCAGCGTTAGTTGGCACCGCCGAGATGTCAGGCCGCGCCGTGAGTGGTCAGTGAGAGTTGTAGCTCGCGACCGCTAGGGCGTGCGCGAAACAGCGCGCGCCGCAACAGTATTTTTGAGCTTGAGTTTTTCACGTTAATATGTGAAACGGAAACAAGTTGTTTATATTGCGAACCTGATCCTGCATCCTTCATCCGGTCTCAAATATCTAACTTTTAGAGGATGATATCAGTAGATACATATAACGTAAATGTTAAACAAAATACAAAACGGTCCAGGCTTCGGGGACATCGAGCTTATCATCCGATTTCCTTTAAAAAATCCTATTACCAATTCACCCAAAAACATTTCTTCGGATACGAAAGCTATCCCCGCTTCAAGCACTCGGACTTCTGCTCTAGAGGTTGTTGGGAACCAAATATGTTTCGAACTGGACCATCAGGTGCAGGTATATCATAGAACGAGGAATGGAGAGTAGCCGGCAGGTATAGCTCAATGGTCAAAGCGTTTGCTTTGCAAGCCAAAAGATTGTGGATTCGATCCCCGACGGAGATTAACAAAAAAAATGATTTTCATTCGATTGATGAGCTCAAAAAAACCTCTGGTTGGTGTGAATTTGATCTCTCATCCGTAAAATGCTAGTCATAGCCTATTAATTAAAATTGGTGTTAGACGAAAGTCGTCCCGTGAAGATCACCCATTCATAGTAAATTCCTGTAATAATAAGGGTGATGCGTGAATCTCCGGCTGTAGTCTATGAAGTTGCAGGATCAACACTCTATACGTAGCGCTCAGCCATATGCACTATGGTAAACGTCATATAATTCCACAGATAAAACTTCAGAATTATCACCATCTGTCGGTATTCTCCTGTATGTGTTTACATAAAAAATAAAACTGATAAAGCTTTCATGGATCGCGAAACTGAAGTCTTCCATCAAGTGAAACAGTGCTCAGTATGACCCATGTTAAAATAAGGTATGAAATTCTTATCTATTTAATGTGAAAATGGATCTCAAAGTGAATCCTAAAATTATATATATAACATTATATTCTTATTACTTCTACCAGTCCGCGCGTTACGCGATTAAACTTACGCTGGAGGCCGACTGTTTTTTTGAAGAATTGCTAAATCTATCGTCAAATAAAATCAAATATGCCCCTCACTGAAAATGTTTGAGATCTTTGTTTGAATTATGGTAGAAAGTAAAAACAACATATACTGTGCGATCGGCCACTAACGTTTGAAAAAACATCACAAGCTAGTAGTAATAGTCGGCCACTAAGCGTTGGCGGAACGATCACACACATGTTGTGTGACCCGCCTTAAACGTTCGGCCTGGTGATTACACACATATTGTGTAATCGGACTGAATGGTGTTAAAATTGATTCTTTCATATGTTTCCCCATCTAAGAGACTAAGTAATCTTTTAGATGCGGAAGTATTTTATGTTAGTACTAAATATGTCAAAACATGATGCACTTGGTTAGTTAAATTTTACAAGTAAACTTAGAAAATGTGGTGGACATTTGGAATTCTGCCATTGGGCTTTTAGTCAAGGTTCATTTCAATCGGGAACTTGGTTAATTTTAGACTTGAGCATCAAAATACGCCTAGTGTGAAGACATCACTAAAGAATGCAAAGATACAGTTATATATCACACTGTTTAACCAAATCGCCTCAGATGTTGATATATTCCACGTAAGAGAGGCCCAATTCAGACATGAACTCCAAGAGTTTCTTTGGGGGAATAATTGGTTGGCGTCATCTTTTTGATGAGCATTGGGACCTTCTGTTGCTTGTCTTTATTACTTTTTTCTTAGTACTTAATCATAAGTACCTATGTTTGTACATATTGTATTTTTTATTGAATTATTATTGTACTTCAGAAATTAATTGAGTTGATAAAATTTGTGATGTCTCTGCAAGGAAAAAAATAATTGAAATAAATACATTATATAATGACATCACCATGATATAGCCCTTGCTGACTGGTACCGAAAACCTCGATATACAATATTTCGTCTCTTATTTCAGTTCGCTTGACGTACATGCATTTTGGCATTTTGGACTAGTTAGCGTGAATATATGTGTGCTTCAGAAAAAGTCTGTGTGTTATAAATCTGCTCTTATCCTGCCACCACGCGACTGAATAACTACATTTTAAAGAGAGGAGGATGTTAATAAATTAAGCAACATTGCACAAACACCAAAATTTAGATGGGTGACTACTTGTTGACTAATGCGTATCGTTGGTTGGGTTAAGCTTGGTTCCGCCGCATTACGTTTAAAGACAATTCGTCTAGCGACTCCTCGGTAACGACGTGAGGGGCACTGGACGTCTGGTGCACGGGACGTTTGGCGCATGGGACAACTTTTCCGGCGGGTATAGCTCAACGGTCAAAGCGTTTGCTTTGCAAACCAAAAGTCGTTTTTTCGATCCCCGACGAAGATTTAAAAATTAAAAATAAATTAACAATTTTAGGACCTCTAAAATACCCACGATTTGTGTGAATTTGATCTTGTATCCGTAAAATGCCAGTCATAGCCTATTAATTAAAATTAGTTGCAGACGAAAGTCGCCCCGTGAAGACCACCTAATAATAGTGAATTCCTGTAATAATAAGGATGATGCGTGCATGTCGGGCTGTCGTCTATGACGTTGGCGGATCAACACTCGACATGCAGTACTTTTCCATTTGCAGCATGGCAAATCTGTCAGTATTCTCCTGTATGTGTTTACATAAAAAATGGACATTCTCATTTTTAGAGTCGAGTTGTATTAAATACATATCACGGTAATGCAAGTGTTAATTTTATGTCGGGTGTCGTTTTGTATCGATGCTTGGCACAGCCCTGATGTGTGAACGCTCCACCTGAAGTGACACCAAGGCCGCCCTCACCATGGAGACCTCCCGCCCCCACGGCGAGGGGTGGCGACTTGTTTACCGATATTTTTTTTGCATATTTTTTTTCTGACCCCCCAGGTCGCCGACCTTACGCGTAGGCGCTTAACTAAAACTCGAAACACGCAGAAATACAAAAAAAAAACACGCGTCATCGTCTATTAATACACTACTCGTACACTTTAGTAAGATGTTTTAAAGGAAAGTTATTTTTCACGTGGATACTGACATTACAAGTCGCGAGTTCGTTCATCACGTGGCCGCATGGAGGAGGTACTCAGGAGCAGATTAAAAACATAAAGAACTTGCTTATGAAGCACATTTGGCATATCTTTTTCATAAAGACTTGATTTCTTCGCCCGACCGGTATGGCGTTTCGCCGGCCGGACGAGAGTTGATTGACGCCTGCCGGAACACTGTGACATCCAGCGCCGCCAACAAAATCACGGCAAAAAAAACACATTAAAGATGACAGTTGCACCAACATGAAATGGAGCAACTGTCATAACAAATAAAACGGCGTATGCAAACGCCGTGTAATTTTTATATAATTAAAACTAACATCATTAGATGTGCATGTCAGGCGAGCTGACAAAAATAAGAGACAAAAGATCGGTTTTCGAGGCTTTTCGGCATTGAAGAATGAGTTATTCAGTGTTGTGAATTCAAGATGGACTGACGACATCAGAAGAAAAGCGGGAGTAGCCTGGATGCGGAAGGCGGAGACCGAGAAGAATGTATACTTATGTGGAAGGCCTATGTTCAACAGTGCACTGACACAGGCTGATGATGACGATGTCAAATGATAAATTTCTATCATCATCTAAATGTAACTTCTATACATTGTGATATCAGCTTGATATAGCTCCTTAAGGCCGATGCCGCAAAGCCTCGACAAATAATCTTTTGTCTCTTATTTTTGTTCGCTTGCCTGACATCTACATCGAATGTTAGTTTAATTATATAATGTCAAACGGTGTTTGCATACGACAAAATAATTGTTAAGACAGTTGGCCCATTGCCAGTTGGTACGGCTGTCATCTTGGCGGTTGGTACCGCCGAGATGTCAGAACGCGCCGCGAGCGTCAATTGGACAAACGCTCGCGACCGTTATGGTCGCGCCCATATGGCGCGCCGCAACGGTCTTTGTAAGCTTGAATTTTGACAAATACAGAAACAAGTTGTTTATATTGTGAACCTGATCCTGCATCCATCAACCAGTAAAAGATATCCAAAATAATCGAGGAGATGATTTTGATGCTCAAATTACGGCTTGGCTACCGTATAATACAAATGATGAGGCACGCGCCATAGAAAAAAAAACACAAAAAATTATATCAGAAATCTCACGATTTAGACGTACAGTGCGATTAGCGGCGGCTCACGACTGCGAAAGTGTTAAAAAATGGTAGCCATAAACGAAATCGAGAGTTGAGTTGGTGTTATTTTCATTCGGACGAAGAAATGAAGAAAAAAATTAGAACTCTATTCGAATTTCTCCGAAGGTAAAAATTATAAGGCGAAAAAAGGCCAAGTCACGCTACGGGATTTTCGGTGCCTTTGCTTTTTTTTTGCTGTTTTAATAAAGCCTTTAACTGCTGCTTGGACATTGCTGCCAACTGTTACGAATCCGTCGGTGTAACAGGTATCTACTAAAGAATTAAAAATTATATATTTAGGAAGATATTTAGGTACATATTTATGTTTAAATATAGGAATTTTTTACGTAAATATTTAGGAGCATATTTAAATATACGGTATATATATTTCGATAGATTTTATGTTGATATTTGGGTAGATATTTAGTTAGATGTTTTGGTATATACTAAGGTAGATATTTAGGTAGATACGAGTATTTTGGTATATTCTAAGGTAGGTATTTAGGTATATATTTTGTAATATACTAAGGTAATACTTAGGTAGATATTTTAGAATAAACTATTTAGATATTTAGGTAGATACTTTGGTGTATACTATTGTAGGTATTTAGCTATATATTTAGTTGTATATTTAATAGTATTATTTATTTTAATTGGTTATTTAAATTTATTTATATTATTACTTTTTAAATAAATAAAATACAAAATAAAATGCAATGTTTTCAGCATTCACTGTGAGATCTATTATTTACCTTGCCTTACCTTAGTTGACTCTTGACAGTGACGGATTGATGTAGGCTACGAGTTTGTCGAAACTGCAGTCTCCTAAACAGAGGCCATACTCAACATGAGACATTTAAAAATAAGGTAAATAAATAAATATTTAATACAATTTTAGTTTTAATTTCTTCATAAATACAGATACACAATAAAATAACTATTATATTCAACAAACATTAATTATGTAACTCCATACATGTGGTGGCATTGACACACGTGGCTTACAGAAAAACGCTCCGGTGACGAAACCTAACGATATTTATTTACATGCTTTACAGATTCCTGTAAAGAATACATGTACGTTGATAAAGAGAATGACTGCACTTCCTAGTTACTACCGTAGATGTCACAATGCGTAGTAGCAAAACGGTATATCACGTCAACCGATGTCAACGGTCGGGGAATCTTTGACGACATATGCCGATAACCGATGCGAAAGGGTTCATATTTAGGACAACCTTTACGTATTAGGTACATATTCGTCTTCGTTATTTCTCGCATTTTGCGTTTTCGGCACGGCTGGGGCATATCGCCACCATTTTTGTTTATTTTGCCCGCAATGTCATTGATTCCTAACACACGGTTAGTTTTTCTAAAAGAACTACACACGCGTGCATTTTTAGCGTCGCGATCGTAGCTCCCGCGATAACGGCCGAGCATAACAGCTCTATCAATTAAATCACGTAACCATAAGAACGTTACACGGCAGAGGTGGGCAACCTTTTACATGTCGGCAGCCACCGGCGGTCATAGCTTAATGGTCAAAGCGTTTGCTTTGCAAGCCAAAGGTCGTGGGTTCGATCCCCGACGGAGATTAAAAAAAAAAGGATTTTTAATCGATTTCTGAGCTCTAAAATACTCCCGGTTGGTGTGAATTTGATCCATCACCCGTAAAATGCCAGTCATAGCCTATTAATTAAAATTAGTGTTGGACGAAAGTCGTCCCGTGAAGACCACCCATTCATAGCAATTTCCTGTTATAATAAAGGATGATCACCACGAATTTCCACTATTTAGTTTTTTCAGTTACCACTATCTGCGCACACATATCTGCACCTAATAGTCCACTCGGGAACATACGAGTATATGGTTCCCGGCAGTCTTTGTGTTGCTCATTCGCTCCTCATTTCTCCACCGCGCGTTCTAATCACGATTCCGGCGACGTGAAGTCGTCTTTCCTTAGTAAAGGGGATGGTAGTTTTTTAATTATTGAAACAGAGACATCTCAGGAGGAAGAAATTGGCCGGTGGCCGCGCGGTATAATTACCTGGGCAAAATGGTTGGTTTCCAAAGGTCCGCGGTTCGCATACCGCTTCCGCCGATATTCTTCCTGAATGATTTGACTCGTTTAAGGATTTTTATGTATAGTATATGTATATTTAATTGCTTATTGAAACAGTGTTTGTCAAAGTGTGATTTTGCAAGTTTTGCAAGTTTAGCTACCGCTGCACTACTTTCTCCGCTCAGATAAATAGGAGTTTGTTGCTCGCGAGCGGTAATTTCAATTTTTATCAACAAAAAGTGAAAACGCTGCCTCGGTACACTTATCATCATCATCATCATTAACATGTTTATGTCATTACCGCCGTCTGCATTACGGTGTGTGTTACCGATTTTAATTGCCGCGAATTTCTAAACCTCACAATGGGATCGAACCCTGGAACACTGCATTGAAATGGAAAACTTACGGCTATACAGTAAAACCTCTTAACTTTGGCTCAATGGCCATAGCGTTTGTTTTGCAAGCCAAAGGTAGCGCGTTCTATCCCCGATTGAGATTTAAAAAAAAAAAACGATTTCATAGCACTAAAATACCCCCGGTTGGCCTATTAATTAAACTTGGTGTTAGACGAAAGTCGTCCCGTGAAGACCACCCATTCATAGTAAATTCCTGTAATAATAACGATGATGCGTGAATCTCGGGCTGTAGTCTATGACGTTGGTGGATCGACACTCCACATGCAGCGCTTAGCCATAAGCACCATGGTAAATTTCATAGAATTCCACAGATGAGACTTCAGAATTACTATCACCATATAGATGGTGGTATTCCCCTTATGTGTTTACATTTAAAAAAAAAAACAATATTCTACGCAGACGCCTGTTTTCGAAGCCCATTATTCGGTTGCATTGTCTTTTGGTAAGATGCAAGATTCACAGCCGTAAAGAAGAATAAGAACGACGCAGGAGTTTTATATATGGAATTTCGTTTTTGGTCGAGTAAAGCTGCGAGTCCCTGATATTGCGCACGAAGGAGAAGACGCGCCAGCATACCGAAGGCGGGAAGCGTAATTAATTCATCATCAGCCTGTATCCGTCCACAGTTGAACGTAAACCTCCCGCATGAGTCTCCATCCTCTTAGACTCTCCGCCTTCCGCATCCAGGTCACTCCCGCAATTCTTCTGATATCATCAGACCAATGCTTCGTTTCCCAAATTTTGGGCGCCATTCCAATACTTTTCTTCCCCATCGACCGTCGTCTCTTCAACAGATATATCACATTGCCACTTGAGTGTGCCTATTCGTTTGATAGCATCCACTACTTGAGTTCTTCTGCGTATATCATCGTTTCGGATTCTATCTTTTAGCGACACTCCTCTCATGGATCTCGACACAGCACGCTGGGTGACCTTTATTTTATGTGTAAGTGCTGTCAGAGTCCAAGTCGAAATTAATTGTAAAATAAAATCTAATACTATTTGAAACTTTTCTAGTTTCGTTTTGTTTTCCAATTTAATAAATAAAAATGTACGCTTTCCAAAATCTCAGTAAAACAATGACAGCCAAAGAATGTCCAATCGATACTTTTTGCTTGTTTCCAATTGTCGATAGTTTTTGGGTATCGATCATTTTTTAAATTCAATTATTTTACAAATATCTGCGACAACTGTCATCATCTTTTACTGTCGTGGCAATTATCATCATTAAAATTGATTTTGGCGTGTGTTTTTTTGTCCAGCAACTATAATAATTCAAGGTTTTAGCAGTAAGCTGAATCAATCAGCAGTAAATAAAATAAATCTGTAGTAGACTAATTTTATTGGCAGTCTTCTTCGTAGTATCAATCCGGTGGATTTGTTTGCAGCAACAGAATCTTGCATCTCGATCTTCTCTTTTTCGATCCTCTGCAAGTTTCTTTAGCTCAGCGTAAGAGCTGCAACTCATGTCCTCGAACACTTGCTGCAAATACTTCCGTCTATGTCGCCCTCTGCAGTTTCTATCCTCAACCATACCTTCTATAATGTCGTGAAGAAGACTATCGTAGCGCATGATGTGGCTGATCGCTTCTCTGAGACGGTTCTTACTAACTGCCTATCTTTCTTTATTATGCTGAGAGCCTCATTGTTCGTGACGTGGTCTCTCCAGGAAATTCAGAGAATTCTTCTGCATGACCACATCTCAAAGGCCTCTGTGTTATATAAGTATAATTTTGGTCAGTTATAAAATTAAAATGGCAGTAATATATTCAAATATTTTTGAAAAATAATTTAAAATGAATGAATAATTAACCCATTAAATGAAAACGTAACCTAACCTAATCCGAAGGGTTTATTGTAGATGTGCGTAAAAAGCAATTACAAAAATTCTCCATAACATACGAATTTATTAAAAATTAATCTCCGTCGCTGATCGAACCTACGATCTTCGGTTTGGTAGGAAAACGTTTTACCACTAAACCATACCCACCGGATTGGCTAAGACGCATCTTATATGCTCGCTCATATACATTGTATCGCTTCTTATATAATAGGGTTAAGGTTCAAGGACCTTTAGAAGGAGGCCGTAGTCTAGGCTTCTCATGCCATACTCTATCTTAGACAGTACCCACGTGATTAAGCAACAATTACAGTATGTTTTACTGTAATTGTTGTTATGTATTACATTGATATATATATGTATCAAAACACGAGATATATACTATATATTAGCCGGCGGTTATAGCTCAATAGTCAAAGCGTTTGCTTTGCAAACAGAGGTTGTGGGTTCGATCCCCGACGGAGATTAAAATAAAAAATATTTATAATCGATTTCTGAGCTCTAAAATACCCACAGTTGGTGTGAATTTGATCCCTCACCCGTAAAATGCCGTCATAGCCTATTAATTAAAATTGGTTCGAGACGAAAGTCGTCGTCCCGTAGAGACCACCCATTCCTAGTAAATTCCTGTAATAATAAAGATAATGCGTGAATCTCGGGCTGCAGTCTATGACGTTGGCGGATCAACACTTCACATGCAGCGCTTAGTCATATATACACCATGGTTAAGCGTCATAGAGTTCCACAGATGAGACATTATTATTACTATCACCATCTGTCGGTATTTCTCCTGTATGCGTTTACAAAATAAATAAATAAATAATGTTATATTCGAATTCATTAGATAATAGGTTCATGCAAAAATTATATATATATATATCTCGCTATTCTTGATAAATGTTACTTAGGTACCACGTCACAAACAATGAGGTTCTCAGGATAATCAAGAAAGATAGGCACCTAATAAGAACCATCTCAGAAAGGCGAACTCGATGGATCGGTCACATCATGCGCCACGATGGTCTTCTTCACGACATTGTGGAGGGGATGGTTGAGGGTAGAAACTGTAGAGGGCGCCCTAGACGGGACTATTTGCAGCAAGTGTTCGAGGATATGAATTGTAGCTCTTATGCTGAGATAAAGAGGGTTGCGGAGGACCGAGGGGAATGGAGATCGAGATGCAAGATTCTGTTGCAAAAATTATATATCTAGGTATTCTTGATAAATGTTACTTAGGTACCTAACTTGACTGTTTTGTACGTTGGTAACCCTGGTTGTTGTGATCACTGAACTCTCAGTGTTGCCAGTTCGCCGGCTATAGACGAGAGAGAAAGTATCAAACGCCATAAAGAAATTACATGTAATATTATTTGCTCGTATTTTGCTCACTTTTGAGTAATACCTACTTACGGCTCCGGTGGCTTTTCTTTGTTCCGAAGTTTTAGATTCTCGGAACAAAACGACAACAGTTTTTTAAAAATAATTTCGAAATTAAATCTAATGAAATAAAAGCCATAATTGACACAGATACCTGTGTTATAAAATAAGATACAGTTTTATAAAGAAAATGATGAAGAAGAACACTTACATCTAACCTGCAATCAATGGAACACAGGAGTAAGATTGGTTCACTTAGTCTTTTCTACCGTTATTACCACGGTCGCTGCTCTTCGAAACTTAAAGAACTAATTCCTCCTGCACCCACCCACAACCGACAAACTCGTCTTACACTGGCCGAACACACGGTTATAATGTGTGTCGACCAAGAACTGGCAGATTCCAATGTTCCTTCTTTAATACCGCCGGTAAGCTTTGGTCTGTGTTTCCTCCTTCCTACAATCTAGATCTCTTAAAGAAACATAAATATACACTTGCAATCTCCCCAACCCACACACAAACACGTAACACGTTTCCCGCATGCAGCGTCCAGCCTCCCTCGCTGAGCGTCATAGAATGCAATGGTCTTGACCGGCTGTGCTCTCCTGGATTATTACACAAAAAAAACTATGTATTGAATATTTTTAAAATCATAAATAAGTTTCTTTTTTTTTTAATATTTTCAGTTTTTACTTTAAGACCCATTAAAATAATAAGTCCCCATTTATTTACCTTGTTTTTACATGGATCATGTTAGATGTGGTCTCTGTTTCGTAGCCTAGTTGTCTCTTGACAGTGATGGATTGAGAAGGCTGTGCTAACCAAGTTTGTATGACTGTACTAACGTTTTATATGTTTTTATTATTTTCAGGTTTCGCCAACCATTGGCTGGCGATCCGTGCTTCTTTGCGAAGCGGAGGAGCTCCAAAAGCCAGGAGGAAAAGGTTGGTGACACATTTACAATTCAAAAATAATTTGACGTCGCTAACACAAAGAAGAAGAAGGTAGAACAAAGTACAATATTTTACGGCGGAGAGTACTTCGGCAGGGAGTGTCATTGTTATGCGACTGTGGAGACCTGCAGAGAGTCTCACACCTAAGATCCTGCTCCATGTGCCCGACAAGTTGCACATCAAGACCTAATGCTGGGCAACACACGGGACATCAATGTTGATAGATTTTGGGCGGAAACAATTTGATGTCGCTGACACGAAGAATAAGAGTCACTTGGAAGGAACGCTTATCTGAAAGTGATAAAAAAAAACTGGAGGTCTTTGAGATGTGGTCGCACAGAAGAATTCTCGGAATTTCCTGGAGAGACCACGTCACGAACAATGAGGTTCTCAGGATAATCAAGGAAGATAGGCACCTAGTAAGAACGATCTCAGAGAGGCAAGCCCGATGGATTGGTCACATCATGCACCACGATGGTCTTCTTCACGATATTGTGGAGGGGATGGTTGAGGGTAGAAACTGTAGAGAGCGCCCCAGACGGGAGTATTTGCAGCAGGGAGTATTCGAGGACGTGAATGGTAGCGCTTATGCTGAGCTGAAAAGGGTTGCGGAGGACCGAGAGGAATGGAGATCAAGATGCAAGATTCTGTTGCTGCAAACCAATCCACTGGATTGATACTACGAAGAAGAAGGAATGAATGCATATTGATTTTAATATATATAATCGTGTCGGAACAACAGGGTCAAATCCTGTCTGCCCAGAAGTGGGCGATGTCGATGGCGTTACTCCCGGCCATCATCAGGTCTTCCTGGGTGCAGCCACTCGGACACAGCGCACACTACAGAAGGTGCGACAAGGTCTGCTCCACGCCGCAGTCACATCCAGTCGGTCCGCTGTAAAACTGCTAGGCTTTCATTTGTGTCCTCGTCTTGCATACTACGAAGTCTGTTAAGGGACCTCCATATATTCCACCCCTGGTCGTGTCCAGGGGCCAGGTCCTCTTTCGGGGCAATCCAAGCATCCCCCTTAGTTGCGCTTCTCCACATGTTCAGCCGCAGGGTGGCCTCAGGTATCACCAGTTCCGTTGTCGACTGTAGAAATCTTCATCTTGATTTGAGCCCTGTGGTTATCTTTTGACACCCAAACATAGGGTGCAGTGTGTGGTGCGTTTGTTTCGGAGAGCTCCTTCTCTGAACTGGGCCTCCCTTACGTGGAATATATCAACGTACAAGAGCTTTACATGTGTTTTCATCAAATATTCAATAATTTGAAGATTGTTTTTTCGTTCTGAGGTAAGCGTCTTACAAAATCGTAAGAAAAGTAATGGAAGTTAAACCTTTTGCTTACGCTTGTATATATTAACACAATGCTCAATCGAAAATCGATTCAAACAAAAATGGCGTCGAAACCAGCGTTACAAAACTATGCATAAAATAATATTAAGGTCGTATTATTTGATGCACAAAAAATCCTCTGTGTGTGTGTGTGTATGTTTGTGTGTATGTTTGCGTATGTGTGTGTGTGTGTGATGTGTGTGTGCGTGTTGCAAATAAACCATATTGAGGTCACACTCTGACATTGGCACAATATTCCAAATATTCAAATTACAATAATGTTGGTGCCGAAAAAAATCTGCCTATATAGCAAATTTAAAAAAATATATATAATTTTCTTTGCGTTTTTAAGTGTATCATTTATTTATGCAATTATATGTATATTGATATCAGCTTGATAATAACACCTTTAGGCTGGTGCCGTAAAGCCTCGAAAAACGATATTTTGTATCTTATTTCGTTCGCCTGACATGCACATCTAATATTTGTAATTGTAGAATGTTAAACGGTGTTTGCATACGCCAAAATAATTGTTACACGATAGTTGGCACATATCCTGTTGGTACGACTGTCGTCTTGAATTCGCTTTTTCTGAGCGGCTATTGGCAGCGCCGAGATGTCAGTGCGCCGGCAGTTGACAGTGAGAGTTTGAGCTCGCCACCGTCGGGGCGCGCGCTTAATGGCGCGCGCCGCAACGGTCTTTTTGTTGTAAGTGTTAGACAAATAAACCGCGTTAATATTTGAAACGGAAACAATGTGTTTGTAATGTGAACCTGATCCTGCATCCTTCATCCAGTTGATCGATGTCAAAATGGAAGAGGAGGCATCAATATATAAAAACTGATGTGTGTCATGTCTTAAGCGGTGCGGAGCTTGCTTACCACGAGAGAGATCGCGGGTTAGGGTACAGCCGCATTTCGTCCCCAAACATTCAACGACTCATCGGTAACGACGTGGGGCGCACTGGACGTCTCGTGCACGGGACGTTTGGCGCACGGGACAAATGCGGTGCACTGGATGCCTCGCTAATCTAACCTAACCTAAGGTTTTGTTCAGTGATCGTTGAGTCCAGAGATCTATAGGTCTCGTTGACGAAATAACTTAGGTTAGTTAGGCTAACCTAACCTACTCTATGACGTTGGCGGATCAACACTCAAAATGCAACACATATCAATATGTAGAATGGTGAGCGTCATATAATCCACGGATGAAAAAATTCAAAATCACTATCACCATGTGTCGGTATTCTCCTGTATGTGTTTACATAAAAATAAAATAAATCGATAAGAGTTATCATTTGGCACATGTGTACATTTTGTAAAAAATAAAAATACGTTAAATAAAGAAATAAATAATTTATTATATAAAAAAAACTATATAAATTTTAATCTTACAATAACAAACAAGATTCGTGTCAATGACACAATTAATTTATCAAAAATATATATAAACATACATAATAAATAAATATATATATATATTTAAAGATATGGTATATATATGGTTTCCTAAGGCCTCCATGGTAGGAATCCAAAGATTTGAAGATACGGCATCTTTAGTATTCGAGGCATAATTTTTACAAAGATCGGACGATTAGCCCGATGCTTTAGAGCAGTGTTCCGAAACCTGTGTGCCGCGGCACACTGGTGTGCCGTGAGCCGATACAGGTGTGCCGCGATCAAATAAAGCAATATTATACATAAATAATTTTACAACGGTCAAGCTCCCAGCGCCTATTTATGTAGACAAACAACGAGGTACTTGCTTTATTAAGTTCTAAATGAAATTAAAAAAAAGTGAAATTTATCAAATTAATATCTTTTTTTGGCTTTTGGTGTGCCGCGGTATTCAAGGTGAGAACTTTGGTGTGCCGTGGAATCCAAAGAAGTACTTTGGTGTGCCGTAGATGAGAAAAGGTTGCGGAGCTCTGCTTTAGAGGTCTGCATCGCTTAACGACAATGTTAACAAGTCGCCTAAAAACGGTTCCACCGCATTTCGTTCCCAGATAATTCGTTTAACGACTCATCGGTAACGACGTAAGGTGCACTGTATGTCTGGTGCACGGGACTTTCGGCGCACGGGACAACTAGTGCACTAGATGTCTCGCTAACCTAACGTAACGATTTGTCCAGTGATCATAGAATTCAGAGATGCATATGTATCGTTAACGAAATAAATAAGGTTAGGTTAGGTGCATTTAGGTTAGACATTTGGCGCACGGTACAACTGGTGCAGTGGAGGTCTAACCTCACCTAATCTAACTCATGTTATTTCGCTAACGAGACCTATGGATCTCTGGATTGTACGATCACTAGACAAATCATTAGGTTAGGTTAGGTTAGGTTAGGTTAGCGAGACATCCAGTGCACCAGTTGTCCCGTGCACCAAACGTCTAACCTCAAGTGCGCCCCACGTCTTTACTGATGAGTTGTAGAACGAATTGTCTGGGAACGAAATGCGACGGAACCCTACATACACAGTAAGTTTTCGTTAATCGAGCGTAATTCTTGCGATAATTTCACAATTGGAGCCTCACGAGCGATACGAATTACACGATTGTTCAACTTGTACGTAGATACAGCAGTACATACTTAAGAAAATTTAGCACGATCCCTTACTGTTTAACACAGCTTAACCCTAGCAACCTAGCAACAAATTGCATCAGAAGATTTCATTACCCCAAAGGAAAGCCTCCCAACTGGCAAGAACCTTGACCGGCGAACTTGGAAATCCTTGTACAGAGCGGTCGGGAATGCTTTGGTAGGGAGAGTCGCTGATGTGCGACTGTAGAGACCTGCAGACCGTCTCACACCTAAGATCCTGCCCCATGTGCCTAGCTGCACATCAAAACCTAATGCTGGGCAGCACAAGGGAAATCCATGTTGACAGATATCAAGAAGAAGAGCCTCTTGTTGAATAAGAAGCTTTCAGGAACATCAAGTGATAAGTCTTAGGGGTTTAGTTTTTGTGATCTGTCTCACACCACCTGCGGCTCAAATATCGCTGCACTACGCGATCAGATCGCGAGGCGTCTGTTCAACGCGACGACGTCGAAGGTTTTTCTATATCTGCGGCGTCCAGCAGCGCGATCAGCACGACGTGCTCGCCGCGCATCAGCAGCTGCGGCACGTGGCGCGTGCACGACTCCAAACCGCGGCCCGCGGGCGCGATCAGGACTCTGGGACCGTCCGACCCCGCGTTTGAAGACACCTGCAGAACACCTGTGAAAATGAGAATATTCCTTTGGTTCACTATCTACTGGAGGTAGTCACTTAAAACAACTTCGCATCTCACCAAGCGCCGATGCAGCCGTTTACTGGGCTTCGTAAAATTAATTTCAAATGTGCTTGTCGACAAGTTCTTTGCTTTGGCGACCTGCTCCTCATCCATTTACCTTGCATCCCGAAGACTATCTTGGCGACCTGGAGCCGCTTTAATTAGACGGGGATTGTCAGCTGCATGTATGATTGTTTGACTTTGTAAGGAATGACGAGGCGAGAGAGCGGAAAAGGCAGCCTTTCTTAGTACAGTCGGTCATAAGGCTAGGTTGTGACATTTATTTATTTATTTATTTATTTATTTATTTATTTATTTATTTATATACAGAATCGAAATTCCAATTTTTTGTGACATGTGTTTAAGATGCCGCAGGAGAGCATAAATTAAAGCTACGTTTTCTCCAAGCCCCTGGGCTCTTGCCTCTGTTGGGACTTATACCCATATACAAGAAGACTGCTACGCATCTGTATCTTTCAACGGTTGTTGTCTTCCAAAAGCAAGCTCCATCAAAATCCTTGGAGTATCAATCTCGAATAATGTCAAATATTACGAATAAATTAAGTATAAAGTCGGTCTCGCTTCCAAAAAACTAGGTGTATGATATAGATCACTGAGGTATTTCAACGATTAACAACTTCTTCTTCTATATAAAAGACAAATCCGACCTATCCTTGAATACGGCAGTCACCTTTGGATTGGAGCCCCAAAATACCTCATCATCATCAGCCTGTGTCCGTCCACTGTTGAACGTAGGCCTCCCGCATGAGTCTCCATCCTCTTCGATCCTCCGCCTTCCGCATCCAGGTCACTCCCGCTATTCTTCTTATATCGTCAGTCCATCTTGTAGGGGGTCGGCCAATGCTTCGTTTGCCAGTTCTTGGGCGCCATTCCAATACTTTTCTTCCCCATCGACCGTCGTCTCTTCGACAGATATGACCTGCCCATTGCCACTTGAGTGTGCCTATTCGTTGGGTAGCATCCACTACTTGAGTTCTTCTGCGTATTTCCTCGTTTCGGATTCTATCTTTTAGCGACACTCCGAGCATAGATCTCTCCATAGCACGCTGGGTGACTTTTTATTTTATTGGTAAGACTTGCTGTCAGATTCCACGTCTCTGCGCCATAAGTTAATACAGGGAGGACGCATTGGTTAAACGCCTTAGTTTTAAGGCATTGCGGAATTTTCGCTTTAAAAATGTACTTTAGTTTTCCAAATGCTGCCCATCCCAGTTGTATGCGCCTGTCGATTTCTTTTGAGAAGTTATTTCGCCCTAGTTGTATTACTTGTCCCAGATAGGTATAGTCGTTTACAACCTCTATTTCTGTTCCTCCAATGGAAATAGGATCAAAGGTCTGTGAAATATGACTATTAATCATGGCTTTTGTTTTATCCATGTTCATTTTCAGACCAATTTTGTTCGACGCTTCATTGAGGTCGTAGAGCATGTCTTGGAGCTTGTTAGGTGATTCGGCTATTAGCACTATGTCATCTGCAAATCGGAGGTGAGAAATGTACTCTCCGTTAATATTTATTCCACATTTTGTCCAGGATAGCAGTTTAAAAATATCTTCTAGGGCGTTTGTGAAGAGTTTTGGGGATATAACATCTCCTTGTCTAACACCTTTGTTTATAGAAATATTGTTAGTGCTATCGTGGAGCTGGACCATCATTGTTGCAGATTTGTAAAGAGATTTTATTATCTCTATATACCGATAGTCTATTTTGCAGCGTTGTAGTGAATCTAGCACTGCCCAAGTCTCGATTGAGTCAAATGCCTTTTCATAGTCTACAAAGGCGAGGCAGAGCCAAAATACCTATTAAACTTAATTTACTTAGTTCCACAGCTTACCGGTGGCATTAAGGAAGGAACTTTGGAAACTGCCAGTTCTTGGTCGACACACATTAACCGTGTATGGATGTTCGGCAAGTGTGAGACTGAAAAGTTTGACGGTTGTGGGTGGGTGCAGGAATAATAAGTTCTTTAAGTTCCGAAGAGCAGCGACCGTGGTAATAACGGTAGTAAAGACTAAGTGAACCAATCTTACGTCTGTGTTCCATTGATTGCAGGTTAGACGTAAGAGTGTTATTGTTTATCAAACGAATTGCTCTTCTTTGAACTGAGTCGATTCAATTAATTCTTCCTTACCCATGGCAGCTGGAATCTTCTTTTTTCGTCGCCTGGTCCACATTTCTGTGACGTCAGACATGGCTAGGTTCCACTGCTTGTCGAAGGCTTTAAGGTAACCTATGCAGTGACCACGGATACCATGGTCATTCCTCGTCACTACCTAAAACAAAAAAAAAGTTAATTAATATCGAAGTAAATTATTTTTTTGGTGAAAATATAGTATGTTCCTTTTTCCATAGCCATCTTACATTTTATTATTCTTATATCCGTTATATGTCTGAAACATATCGTCACTAGTAATTGCCGCCGCAGTTCTGTAACCTGCCAGGATAATGCTAGGACTAAATGATCCAGAATCGTCGGGATAACCATGTGATCTTTAAAAAATACGATAAATAATTTACACGAAATGTTTCTCGGCTACTACAGAGGCCGTCTCACAGCCTTTCTGCCGTCACTCAGTTGTATCAGTTGTCATTTTTCATGTCCCGTCCCAAGACATCTCTCCCCACGAAGGTCCACCCGGTTACATATATAGTTCTCGACGTCCTTTTTTGATCGTGTTCGTCTCTCGATGCCCGGACGTTTTGGTTGTAGGGAGCGACTAAGCTCATATAGTCGCTACAAATTGCCGACACACGGTTCTGTCAGCTGCCATCGTACACGTCAGCATAGGTATATACAAGGATCTCGAAGGCTTCCAGAGCGAGATTTTTTGAAACATAACAAGGCATAATTGGGTGTTTTGTTAATCAGATCAGACGATTATACCGATGCTCCTTAAACCTCAAGTTAAGCTCCTTAAGTTATGAGTACGACGTATCCATGTTTAGATTCGCGTATAATGTTGTATAAATTTTTGTAATCGAACAAGAATCGGTCTTGCAACATGCTATTTTTGCTAGTTCATCATCATCATTATCGGCTCGTGACCGTCCATTGTTGAACGTAGACCTCCTGCATGAGTCTCACTCCTCTTCGATCCTCGATCTTGGCCTAACTAATTGAGTTATTCTTCGGATATTATCGTTTCGAATTCTATCTATCAGAGACACTCCTCTCATTGATCTCTCCATTATACAAGATACTCGTTGACCTTTATTTTATGTGTAAAACCTGCTGTTAGATTCCACGTCTGCGCCATAAGTTAATACAAGGAGGATGCATTGGTTAAACGTCATAGTTTTAAGACATTGCGGAATTTTCGCTTTAAAAATGTACTTTAGTTTTCCAGATGCTGTCCATCCTAGTTGAAAGCCTGTCGATTTCTTTTGAGTTTCAAAAGTGCTAGTTATGTAAATATTAAAAAAAAAGGTTCGGCGAGCTTCGAGCCCGTTTACATCTCGCATGACAGTCAACGGATAGGTCTATCAGCAAAATGTGCAGTGCATTATATGAAACTATTCATTTTGAAACGACATAAAAATATATATATGGCATACTTTCTATTTCCAGAAAGGTACGTATGTACATTCAACCCCTTAAAAATAAATCCTTGTCTTTTCTTCTCAGTAAAAAACTAAAAAAGAACTCTTTTCAGCAATAACATCCAATGGTTATTGTTTTCTTCGGAGCGTTGAATTTTTAGGTAATAAAACAACAATAGATATGTGTTCTTTAAATTCAAAAACACATCGTTGTTGGGTATATCTTTCGAACCCTTTTTAAACACTTAAATCTAAAAAAAAACAGTTAATTTGTTCGCTTTTTTATCACTTTTACTAGTTATCTGTTTGAAAGATATTAAAAATCGACGTGTTTGTCATATTTATGAGTTATTTCTTTTAAAATTTCTTGGAAAGTGTTTTTTTGTACACGACAGTTAAAAATCAAAGCGTTCTTATTATGCACATCCCAAGACCTAATGCTGGGCAACACGCGAGCTATCAATGTTGCCAGATATTGGGCGGAAATAGTTTGACTTCGCTAACACAAAGAAGAGAGAGACCACGTCACGAACAATTAGGTTCTCAGGATAATCAAGGAAGATAGGCACCTAATAAGAACCATCTCAGAGAGGCGAGCCCGATGGATCGTTCAAATCATGCGCCACGATGGTCTTCTTCACGACATTGTGGATGGGATGGTTGAGGGTTGAAACTGTAGAGGCCGCCGTAGACGGGAGTATTTGCAGCAAGTGTTCGAGGACATGAGTTGCAGCTCTTATTTTGAGCTAAAGAGGGTTGCGGAGGATAAAGAAGAGTGGAGATCGAGATGCAAGATTCTGTTGCTGCAAACCAATCCACTGGATTGATACTAGGAAAAAAATGAATGGTAAGCGTCCTTGAATCCACGTCTGGGATTTCTCCATCAATGTCTGTCGGTCTTCTTCTTCGTGTCAGCGACGTCAAATTATTTTTTCTCAGTATCTGGCAACATCGATAGCTCGTGTGTTGCCCAGCATCAGGTCCTGAGATGTGCAGCTTGTTGGGCACATGGAGCAGCATCTTAGGTGTGAGGCGGTCTGCAGGTCTGCACAGTCGCACAATAGTGTCTCTCCCTGCCGAAGCATTCACCACCGCTCGAGGTTGTCCTTTGTTCAACCAACTCCGGTTCTTAATCTGTTCAGGGATTTCCTGGTCCGCCAGTCAAGGTTCTTGCCAGTTGGGAGGCCTTCCTCTTGAGTAATGAAATCCTCTGGTGCGATTTGTTGCCACAGCTGGAGTCTCTCATTCTGGAGTCTGTCGGTATTCTCCTATGTGTGTCTACATAAAAATAAAAACACGTTTCGCTAGACAATAAGTAAAAGTGCCGACTTTCATCCAATGGGTCCTGGGCTCGTCGTAAAAAGCAATAAAGCAAAGAGTTTGTATCTTTTCAAAATCCCCTATCGTCGTATGCATTGTTTGAGACTGCAGAAATATTTTTAAGATCACAACGCAGCGAGTAAAAGGAATGTATTTTATAGTTTACAACCCTTTCAGACGGCCATACCTAGCCAATAAATAATGTTTTATTTTTTAATTACTCTTTCGTTATTTGTCACGGCAACACTGCGTTTGAAATGTGAGCCGCACTTTTGTAATTTTTTTATCTAAGCACATACAGGAGAATACCAACAGATGGTGATAGTAATTCTAAAGTTTCATATGTTGTTTTTATATGCGGATGATCTAGGTTTGGCAGCGCAAGCGGTAACGTTTTCAGAAGTTGAGGATATCTTAAGCAAGGGACTCAACGAGATGTCCCATTTCTACGAAACCAACTCAAACCCAACCCATGAAAGACAGAAGTCTGCTCTTTCCACCTCAGAAACAGGAAAGCTAACAGAAAGCTTTGTGTCACGTGGGAAGGTAGAGTATTGGAACATAGCGACCATCTATAATACCTCGGAGTCACTCTAGATCGCACCCTTACCTTCAGGCGTCATTGCAGCAACACCAAACAGAACGTTGCAACAAGGAACAACCTCATCCGCAAACTGACCAACACTCACTGGGGAGCCCAACCACCCCTTCTTCGTACCTCAGCTTTAGCACTTTATTTCTCAGCCGCTCAATATGCGGCACCAGTGTGAGGTCGATCAGCCCATTGTAATCAAGTGGATACTGCCCTGAATGATGCATGCAGAGTCGTCACAGGCTGCCTCAAACCAACACCCATTTCTAAACTATACCCCTTGTCTGGCATCGCACCACCAAACATAAGACGCAAAGTCATATGCGCCGAAGAAATGCATAAGGCAATCAACCAACCGTCCCACTGCTTGTATAATCAGATACCTCCAACACCCAGACTGAAGTCGCGAAGCAGCTTTCTGAAATCCACGCAACCTCTCACATCCGGCCCTGAAAATGAGAGACTCCAGCTCTGGCAACAAATCGCACCAGAGGATTTCATTACTCCAAAGGAAGGCCTCCATACTGGCAAGAACCTTGACTGGCGGACCTGGAAATCCTTGAACAGATTAAGAACCGGAGTTGATAGAAAAAAGGACAACTTCGAGCAGTTGGGAAATGATTCGGCAGGGAGAGACACTATTGTGCGACTGCGGAGACATGAAGACCGCCTCACACCTGAGATCCTGCTCCATGTCCCCAACAAGCTCCACACCTCAGGACCTAATGCTGGGCAACACACGGGCTATCGATGTTGCCAGATACTGGGCAGAAATAATTTAACGTCGCTGACACGAAGAAGAAGAAGATCTGTTGAATTCTATGACGCTCAACATAGTGCATATGGCTAAGCGCTGTATGCAGAGTGTTGATCCGCCAACGTCATAGACTACAGCCCGAGATTCACGCATCATCCTTATTATTACAGGAATTTACTATCAATGGGGCGGTCTTCACGGGACGACTTTCGTCTACCACCAATTTTTAATTAATACGCTATGATTGGCATTTCACGGGTGATGGATCAAATTCACACCAACCGGGGGTATTTCATAGCTCAGAAATCGATTAAAAATCCTTTTGTTTTTAAATCTCTGTCGGGGATCGAACCCACGACCTTTGGATTGCAAAGCAAACGCTTTGGCAATTTTAAAATTTATTATTTAATAATTGTGACGATTTTCATTGACAGCGCGTTCAAGCCGCTCATTACCATAGTGCATTAAGTCACTTCCTTGTTGAGAAATGACCGAGTTGATATACAAGGTAAAATGCTCACAATACATCGGTACTTGTATACATTCTGAACACGTAATACTAGATGTACTGTATTTGCCGAGCGACGGTATATGAGATGTCTTGAAATAAGGCAACCAAAAGATGTAGAAAAAAAATAACAGTTGCGTATTGTACCCTGCAAGTTACACACAAGGTTAGAATATACGTCTGAGAAATAGTTGAAGAACGTAGGAGCCTATTCCATGTCAGCCTCCTTAACCGCGAGTATAGCCACGACGATTTCCTTGATGCAGTTTAACAGCAAGGGACCGTCAGAACTAAGCAGCAGTTTAGGAAAATCCTCCCAAGAAATGGTAAAGACTCCCGGGCGACAACACAGAATGCGTCTCCTGTTCTCATGGATGATGCACTCCACGAGAGAGTGTCTCACTGTATGTTGCATGCCTGGATCACATGGACATGCGTCGCAAGAAGATAAGCCGAATCTTTTTAAGAATTCTCAGAAGATTCCGTGTCCGGTAAACGCTTGAGTGAGATGAAAGTCCACGGAGTTGGTCTTTTTCCACGTCAATGAGTGTTCGATGGATGGAAAGAAATACTTGGTTATTCCTCCCGAAGTTGATTCTTGATATGCTTATGGTGAGCATAACGACAACTCATAAATGAGTGGCGGCAATTTATGGTGACCAATATGTTCCAGATGTGGCAAGAAAAAAAAAACCTCATCAATATTTATTTTAGGACCCATTTCTTTTTAGGTTTTTTTGTATCATCATCATTTCCATGCTCCTTTAACTGGAGCATATGGACATCACGAGCCGACGCCACAAAGTTCTGTCAGCCGCCTTGGTCCTCGCCTCATCCCATGTCAGCTCTGCCTCCCACGAGTGCATTGTATGTATAGTTTCCGACGGCCTTTCAGGACGACACAAGCCAGGGACTTTGATAAAAAGGCAACTGTAGTTAATGCTCTCCTGCGACATCCGTAGTACATGTCCCACCCAAATCCACCTTCACCTCTTGACTGACTGTAGTGTCTTTTCGTTTACTGATTTTTTACTCTTATCGCGTAATCAATGAGTAAACATCGCGGCACCTATGATCTCGCAGGAGTCCCTACGCCTGAGTTCTCTCTTAATGAAATAAGTGGAGCTGGTTTTTAAAATCACTTCACACACATTTTATCAACACAATTGTTTAATTGTTTTGTTTTTAATATGATGCGCGAAAAAATGTTTCAGATTTTCGTTGATTGATAGATGCTACAAAGATAGAGAAAGCATTGAAATCGGCCCTGGCAAATGCCCAACTGGTTATTTCTACTAGTCTAGCTTAGTGCTTTTAAAACTTTTTATGAAGCCCTTAAAAAATATTGTTTACACGTTTAAGACTACAATCAAATAAAATAAAATGTTAAGTAGTCGAAATATTTGAAAATAGTAATTCGCTAAACACGGCTAAACCAAAAAGCCACAATATCAAATATACATCTTTATGTACATCTTTACAACAAGCGCTATCTATAAATAATGCGTATCAATAATACAATATGGGTAATAAAACACATGTGTACAAAGGTTCATGGTCCGATTCCCAGCGTCTATAGTTTATTTTTCTCCGATTCATTGATGAGAGAAATTTCATATAAGATTATGTTTGCTGTGAATTTGTATGCGTGTATCAGTTGGTTACATACAAGTATAAATGTGCCAGAGACTATTCCTCCTGGGAGAGTGATAAGACTGTTTGACGACACAGTCTCGGATGTTGATATTTTCCACACAACGGAGGCCCAGTTCAGACACGAGCTCCAAGCATTTGTGTGGAGGAGTAATTTGTTGAAGTCGTCTATTTAATGAGCATCGGTATATTTTGTTGCTCCTCTTAACCCTTTCATTACGGCACGGTTTGAATACAAATTATACTGTCAATTATAAGACTAGAATTTGAAGCATGAATGTACTTATCTGGTCTATTTTCATATGTCACATTGGTTCTTGTATCATTTAGCTATCAGATGATGCATAAAAAACTATTCTAAGAAAGTAGTCAAACGATATATCACGTCAAACAATGTCAACGGTCGGGGAATCTTATGACGGCACACGCCGACAACGATGCGAAAGGGTTAATTGTTTTCTTTTTATTTAGTACTTACTCATAAGTGCCTACTATATATTTAAGCATTGCTTCTTTTCAGGATCGTATTAAGTAAAATTTGTAATGTTTCTGAAAGAAATAAATAAATAAGAATCGTGAAGCGAGAATGGTGAAAGATATATTCGAATATGAAAATATATTTAAAAAACCCACCAGAAATAAATAAATGTGTATTTTTTTTACGAAAATCCGTTATTTTATTGTTATTTTCCGTTACTACGAATTTTACAGATTGGCAAGTGTTGTGTTCGCCTCACTATGTTTTATCTGCGGAATCGCCTCCATACTAGACCGGTGACCTTAGCCAGTACCTACCGCAATAATAGTCAAGGTTCGATCAGCGACAAACAAACCTAGGCACGACAACAACAACACTACTTCTGATATTTAAATCTTTTTTATACGTATCCAAAAATGAGCATATTTTAAATAATTTAAAAAAAAAAAATTTAAAACATTTTTTTGTGCCGAATCAACGTGTCACTGTAGTATCCGAGTCATGTTTTTAGGGGTGTCACGACCTATCGTTACCAGACAATTCGTTCAAAGTATATGAGTATTTAACTTAATAATATATATTTATAATAATTTTTAATGATAATATAAATTAATTTATTTAACATTTGAAAACGCGCGTTTCAGTGTTGGGTAGCCAGTGCACAATAAAAAATCAGCGATTTTAAATTGGAAAATTGAGAACATTTATGGCTAATCCCCTTAATTAATAGTGATTGAAGTAAAAGATTTATAGTAATTGAGATTTATTGGATGAAAACATTAAAAAACCATCTGGCAACGCTCGCGTAACGGGCATAGGTCCGCTCTGGTTTCAAGCTCGAAAGCAACTGCCGCTAGTCGTGGAAGTGACCAGAATGGCCAACTCGGCGACTCATCGGTAATGACGTCGAGCGCACTAGACGTCTGGTGTACGGGAAATTTGGTGCACGGGACAACTGGTGTCTCGCTAACTTAACCTAACCTAAGGTTTTTTCCAGTGATCGTTGAGTGCAGTGATCCATAGGTCTCGTTGACGAAATAACTTAGCTTAGTTTAGCGAGACATGCAGTGCACCAGTTGTCCCGCGCACCAGACCTCTAGTGCGCCTCACGTCGTCACCGATGAGTCGTTGAAAGAATTGTCTGGGAACGAAATGCGGCAGAACCGTTATAAGGGGATTTGTTAACATTGTTGATAAGCGTGCCACTTATCGGGTTAGGCCGCTCTTTAGGACGAAATGATCCAGGACTCTGAAGCGTATAGTATACTAACTTCGCAGCCTTAGACTGAGTCTATTTGACATCAAACTGATGCACCTAGGATCACGGTAAGGCTTTCAGCCACTCTCTAACAAGAAGCTTTTTGGGTGCGTCCAGTAACGGGTCCCCATCTGGGTTTCCGAAAACAGGACGGCACAGGGAGGGTTTTCACCAAGCGAAGCCTCTGAAGCGTCGTGCTTATCATCCGACCTTTGTATAAAATATCCCTCGAATACTCCAGATGCCGTATCTTCACTATATACTATATGTTTCCAAATAGATTTTCGGGTGAAGAGATGTCTTGTGAGGAGCCATGGACAAAACTAAATGGCGGCAATTATTTCAATTATGAAACCATTTTTTTAACCCTTTCATTACGGCTCGGTTTGAATACAAATTATACTGTCAATTATAAAACTAGTATTTGAAGCATAAATGTACTTATCTGGTCTATTTTCATATATCACATTGGTTTTTGTATCCGTTAGCTATCAGATGATGCATAAAAAACCATTATATTTAACAAACGTTTATTGTGTAACTCCATACATGTGGTGGCATTGACACATGTGGTTTACGGAAAAATCGCTCTTGTGACGAAACCTAACGATATTTATTTACATGCTTTACAGATTCCTGTAAAGAATACATGTAGTTTGATAAAGGGAATGACTGCACTTCGAAGTTCCTACCGTAGATGTCACAATGAGTACTGAAAGTAGCAAAACGATATATCACGTCAACCGATGTCAACGGTCGGGGAAACTTATGACGGCATATGCCGACAACCGATGCGAAAGGGTTAATGCAAGCGCATGCAAAAAGAGTATTCCATAATTCGACGGTTTCATTTAGAAAGAAACTTTGGAAACTGCAAGTTTTTGGGCAATACACGTTGATCGTGTATGATGTTCAGCAAGTGTAAGACGAGTTTGTCGTTTGTAAGTGGGTGCAGGTAGATCTAATTCTTTGGATATGGGTGGAAAAAAAGTGTGTTTTTTTATGATACCAGTGCCCCCCCGTCTTACGTCGGTTGGTTACCTCTGCAGGTAGTCAGTGCTATCCGCTCTAGGCTAGATTAATACGACCATGAATGTCCATGGTCATAGAGCGCTGTGTCGAAACTGGCGTCAGTGCCGGCTGGCGACCACACTGACGCAACGACAACACTGCCAGTGTAATTTCGACAAAAACCAACGCAAATTTTACTTCATAATAAAAATTAGATACGATATGTATATTTTTAAACATTATGTACTAATTGTATACTATATACCGGGCAGCATAGTCCAGTGGTAAGAGCGTTTGTTTGTCATTCAGTCGCTATCGGTTCAAAACCCAGCCGAGATTTTTTTAATTAAATCCAAGCCCTATAAATGCTGGATGCGGAAGGCGGAGGATCGAACAGGATGGAGACTCTTGCGGGAGGCCTACGTTCAACAGTGGACGGACACAGGCTGATGATGATGATGATAAATGCTCGCGGTAGGGTTGAGCCACCCCTTAAGGATAAAAAAAATATTTCTCTGGTACTTCATACTATACTAACTAGTATGCTAACTTCGCAGCCTTAGACTGAGGTCTATTCGACATCTAACTGATGCACCTAGAATCACGGGAAGGCCTTCAGCCACTCTCTAACAAGTAGCTTTTTGAATGCGTCCAGTAGCGGGTCCCCATCTGGGTCTCCAAAAACAGAACGGCGCAGGGAGGGTTCTCACCAAGCGCGTACTACATACGCAGTCATGCAAGTTCGCGGGCTCTTGCCCTGAAGGCTCCCGGGAACCATCCAGGTGTTACGGAACAAGGCATATATATCACGTACATGAAATAACCGAAAGTACGCATACGCTATTAAACATTAAGTGCAAACATGTGAAACATAAAAAAATCTAAGTAATTTATTTAGGTAAATACATACTTAGGGATCATGCTGCATTTTGGTGTTTTTTAAAACAGAGATTTTTCCTATTGTTTTTGCGACGATTTTCATACAATATAACGGTCGCTTTTTCCTATTAGGACTAAATGGTCCGGCAGCATCAGGATAATTTCGATCTTATAAAAACGTTATAGGAGTAGTGACTCTAGGTATTTTGTAAAACGTTTTGAATTGTACAGTATTTCTAATTATGTTTTTTTTTGTTGGTTCGGCCCTGCAGTATTATATTATTAGTCTGACCCTGCTTTTGAATAACTGTCTGTATCTATTTATTGCGAAAGGTCTGCTTTAATAGACGCTGATTGATAAAATGCTTATATCACAAACGTTGATAACGAATTCGTGATCATTCTAAGCTAAAACACGAGAAATAATTCAAATATGTATCAAATACGTAATGTTATTAACCGTTAACATCGATTGACGTGATATATCGTTTTGCTACTTTCAGTATTCATTGTGACATCTACAATAGAAAATTGTAAGTGCAATCATTCCCTTTATCAACCTACATGTATTCTTTACAGGAATCTGTAAAGCATGTAAATAAATATCGTTAGGTTTCGTCACAGGAGCGTTTTTTCTGTAAGCCACATGTGTCTATGCCACCACATGTTTGGAGTTACATAATGAAATTAATTGAATATAATAGTTTTGTATGCATCATCTGATAGCTAAAGGATACAAGAACCAATGTGATGTATGAAAATAGACCAGATAAGTACAATTATGCTTAACGAAAGAGTTAAAAAGTACGATGGTTTGACTTTGTGAGGAATGACTTAGTGAGAGAGCGGATGAGGCAATCGGTGATGCCGATTGTAGTATGAAAATATACAAGTGTCTAAGATGGATCTGGCTGGTACATGTACTTCAGATGCCGCACCATAAAATAGAACTGCCATTTATTTAAATCCCCGTGCTCTCGTCTTCCTGAAAGACTGTCGTGAACTATATATACAATGATATAAATATATACTCGGCGGAGCTTCTGGAGGTAGAGCTTTCAAGGCACAGCGGCCATATTATATATTTTGTATGCATTTAAATGCATACAAAATATACGAAATATTGATCGAGAAAAACGATCAACGTTTTCCCAATTTAAGTTTTTTTTTTTTACAAAAAATGGTCGTTAATTTTTTTTTATCGTCATGTGTTGAAATAAAATTAAATATGACCCTCACCGAAAAGGTTCGAGATCTTTGAATTATGGCCGGAAGTGAAAACAACACATACGTGGTTTGATCGGCCACTAACGTTTGAAAAAACATAACACGTGCTGCGTATAGTCGGACACTAAGCGTTGGCGGAACGATCGCACACAAGTTGTGTGACCCGCCTTTAACGTCCGGCCTGGCGATTACACGCATATTGAGTAATCGGACTGTATAGTGTTGAGTACTGGATTTTTTTTCGTCTTAAAATAGTGTTAGATAGAGTTGTAAAATGGTTTTAATGATACAGAAACCTTCCCGGATACGCAATTAACATATTTACAAAATTTCATCGTCATTGGATGAGCAGTAAAGGCATCCATAAGTGACAAACAAACATAAGTTCATTATTTTTTATTTGATCAAAGAATAAGAAACATAGAGTATACATAAACATACAATACATACAAAAGATAAAAAAAAAACATAAAAGAAGAAGATGACACGTGTCAAGGATCAAAGAGATCTAGGAGAGCAATACCATCGACAAAAGAGGAAAAGGATGTAAGAAAAGGATCGAGGTGTGCTGGTAGGCCATTTAGGAGCGCCATTGCCGTTGTACTAAATTGAGTGCTAGAAGCTCCACAAGTATCAACTGGGATCAACAACAATGGATGGCTACGAGCACGGGTGTACATATCTGGAACATTGAAGTTAAAACATTCAAGAATCCCAGGGTTGTGAATTGCACCGCGAAGAAGAAGGAATGAATGTTTGAGAGCAGCAGTTTTCCTCCGGGACTCTAACGAATGGAAAGAAAGCATCCCTAGAAGAAAAAGAGTTGGGTAATGTACAGAATTTATTGAATTGATATGGTTAAAGTTCTGCTGTTAGATTCCACGTCTCGACGCTACAAATTGATATAAATATGGTGCATTGTTCTACGTTCGTTTGGTGTGAATGCTGCTATATGAAGGTCTCCTTATGATTACATACTGACACTATGTACGTATCTTGATAGCGATGCCAGTGCCCGAAATGGGCCTGCGTAGTATTTCATGATTTATTGTTATTTTAATTATATGCAGAGTGATTTGTTTACGCTAATAGGTAGGTAGAGAGGTGGACTGGCCTAGCGATCGCGGAACGGCCATGAAAAACTGTACAATTATTAATACTTAACCCATTAAGCGTCAAGACATGTACAACCAAACGTAGTCACTACAAAAGCCACCAAAATTCTTCATTTTCACATATCCGTTCGATATACAAGGGTTATCCGTATAATAAGTTTCCCATGGCGCTACAGTCCTGAAAGGGAAAACTTGTTTCCGCCCAATATCTGTCAACATGGATGTCCCATGTGCTGCCCAGCTTTAGGTCTTGTGTGAAGCTAGTTGGGCACATGGGGCAGGATCTTACGTATTAGGCGGTCTGCAGGTCTCCACAGACGCACAGCATAGACGATCCCTACCGAAGCACTCCCCACCGCAAAATGTTGTACTTTATTCTAACTTCTCTTCTTCTTCGTGTCAGCGACGTCAAAATATTTTTTCTCAGTATCTGGCAACATCGATAGCTCGTGTGTTGCCCAGAATTAGGTCCTGAGATGTGCAGATTGTTGGGCAGATGGAGCAGCATCTTAGGTGTGAGGCGGTCTGCAGGTCTCCGCAGTCGCACAATAGTGTCTCTCCCTGCCGAAGCATTCCCCACCGCTCGAGGTTGTCCTTTGTTCTACCAACTCCGGTTCTTAATCTGTTCAGGGATTTGCAGGTCCGCCAGTCAAGGTTCTTGCCAGTTGGGAGGCCTTCCTTTGGAGTAATGAAATCCTTTGATGCGACTTGTTGCCAGAGCTGGAGTCTCTCATTTTCAGGGCAGGATGTGAGAGGTTGTGTGGATCTCAGAAAGCTGCTCCGCGACTTCAATTTTGGTGTTGGGGATATCTGATTATACAAGCAGTGGGGCGGTTGGTTGATTGCCTTACGCATTTCTTCGGCGCATATGACTTTGCGTCTTATGTTTGGTGGTACGATACCAGCCAACGGGTATAGTTTAGAAATGGGTGTTGGCTTGAGGCAGCCTGTGACAACTCTGCATGCATCATTCACGGCAGTATCCACTTGATTACAGTGGGCTGATTGAACATGGACCATAAGTAGTGATCTTCTTCGTTGTATCAATCCGGTGGATTGGTTTGCAGAAACGGAATCGTGCATCTCGATCTCCATTCCTCTCGGTCCTAAGTGATATCGGCTTGATATACCTCTTTTACGCTGATGCCGAAAAGCCTCGAAAACCAATCTTTCGTCAATAAAGAGCTAGCTAACAGTCTATCTGCAGTTACTACAATAAATAAAATAGATGATTGAGTCATGCCAGGGCCAGAGTGAGAGGTTTTGTGGATCTCAGAAAGCTGCTTCTACTAAATAAATGCGGTTGTGAAAGGGTTGATATCGTAGCCGATACGGTCGGCTATGAAAGCGTTCTGCGAAAAACCTCTCTTTCCGCGTGTTAGTCATCATCATCATCATCATCATCATCGTCGTCTAGGACCTTCACTCGAACGCACTTGAGATGCAATATCCCTGCCTCTGTAACGTCCCTAATTCCATAGAAACATTTGCGTGAAACAAATTATATTATTTAATGATTTAGGCATTCACTTTTGTTTCAGATCCATTTCGAATACTTTTAACGTTAGTCCTCACCAAATATAGTTCTTGTGATTAAATAGCATCATCATTAGCCTCTTTAGGCCTCCCGCGTGAGTCTCCATCCTCTTCGATCCTCCGCCTTCCGCATCCAGGCCACTCCCGCTATTCTTATAATGTCGTCTGTCTTATCTGCAGCAAACGCTGCGTTTGCCATTTTGCATGCCACTACCAAACATTTCTTCCCATAGAACGTCGTATTATAACTTAGTTCAAGCCGTAATTTGGGCATCAAAAGTTGACGCATACCAATGTATAGAAGAATACATTTAGATGATGATAGTAATTTATCATCATCATCAGCCTGTGTCCGTCCACTGTTGAACGTAGGCCTCCCACATAAGTATACATTCTTCTCGATTCTCCGCCTTCCGCATCCAGGCTACTCCTGCTATTCTTCTGATGTCAGCAGTGCATCCTGATCGGCCAACGCTCCGTTTGCCAGTTTTTGCACGCCACTACCAAACATTTCTTCCCATCGAACGTCGTCTCTTCAACAGATCCGTTGCCACTTGAGTGTGCCTATTCGTTGTGTAGCCTCCACTACTTGAGTTATTCTTCGAATATCCACGTTTCGGATTCTATCTTTTAGAGACACTCCTCTCATGGATCTCTCTAGGGCACGTTGGGTGACCTTTATTTTATGGGTAGGACTTGCTGTTAGATTCCACGTCTCTGCGCCATAAGTTAATACAGGGAGATACTGATTTTAATGAACGAACTTTTTCTACTTTTAATTGTTGATCTGGCGATAAATTTTCATATTAAAAAATCGTAGAAAATCAATCAATTTTTTTTTTTTAGAAAGTCTAAATTCTCTAAATGTGATTTTTATTTATTTTTTCATTAAAAAACCGAAGACGACCAAAAAAATTGGCAGAACAACACATCGTAATTGTTTTGTATGTGTTTTAGTAATTAAAAAAAAAGCGTGAGACCGACGACCTTATCCGTAAAAAAATTCAATCATGATTTACTTCATACAACACGTTAATGAACGTAATAAATACATAATATTAAGACAAAAGTTCTCGTATGTACTAGTATATGAATTACATAGAATACATAATATGCAGTGAATTATCGATGCATTCATTAGGCTCAATGGCGGATTTGAACCCTCGACCTTTGCTTCAACGTAATGCATCAAAATGAACACTCTAATCGTTAGTGAGCGTCGGTTTAATCCCTACATCACTGATTAATAAATAAAAAAAAATAAAAAAATGCAAATTTTGCGTACATTTTGGGATACTTTGTATGATTTCGTTGCATCTTTCACGCTCTTTGTAAGCAAAAGATTGGAAACCACTTCTTTAGAACATACTGCCGGCTATAGGTAAGTAGTAAAAGCGTTTGCTTACCAAACTGAAAGTACTTTGGCTCGATTCCCGATAGATATTAAAAAAAAAGTTTTTGAAAAGACTTCTAAGCTTTATAAATACCCCGGTTGCTGTGATTTCGATCCCTCACCCGTAAAATGATGGTGGTAGACAAATGTCATTGGATGGATGGCAAATGTCACAGATGGCCGGGAGTAACGCCATCGACGTCGTCCACTTTTAGGCAGACAGGATCTGACCCTGCTGTTTCCGACACGAAATAAATAAAAAATATAAAAATATTTAAAAATTCAAATACGTAGATCGCATAGACAGATATCGCGGTGACTAATTCTTTAATACACACTACTCTCGAGACCCGTACAAAATTTGTACAAACAATAGAGAGCGAGCTAGGCTACGTGCGAGAGGGACGGAGCGCTACGAGGGGTCCGTTTCAGTAGCGCGTCGTCTCGCTCGCTCCGAGCTCAGGAGTCGCGACCCTGAGCGGGAAGGTCGCGCCGAAACCTTGCGGCCGAGTGAACGCAATACTCAAAACTTACATAGTGTTAAGTACCACTCGAGTTTTTTTTTGTATGGCGAATTTAAATCGCTTAGAGAAAACACACCGTGTGCGGATTACCTTTTGAAGATTCGAAATCGTTCGAGTTGATCATTGGTCTACCCAGTTCATTTCACGATATGCACAATTGTGTCGGAACAACAGGGTCAGATCCTGTCTGCCCAGAAGCGGGCGACGTCGATGGCGTTACTCCCGGCCATCATCAAGTCTTTCTGGGTGCAGCTACTTGAACACACACACTCCAGAAGGTGTGACAGGGTCTGCTCCGCGCTGCAGTCACATTCAGTCGGCGCGCTGTAAAACTGCCAGGCTTTCATTTGTGTCCTCGTCTTGCATACTCCGGTCGGAAGTCTGTTAAGGGACTTCCATATATTCCACCCCTGGTCGTGTCCAGGGGCTAGGTCTTCTTTCGGGGCAATACAAGCATTCCCCTCAGTTGCGCTTTTCCACATGTTCAACCGCAGGGTGGCCTCAGGTATCACCAGTTCCGTTGTCAACTGTAGGAAATTTCTTCTTGATTTGAGTCGTGTGGTTATCTTTTGATACCCAAACATAGGATGGAGTGTGTTGTAGGTTGCTTTGGAGAGCTCCTTCTTGGTGATGACTTCTCGCCGTATGTTTGGTGGGGCGATGCCCGAGAGTTGATACAGTTTCGATATTGGGGTAGGTTTTAGGCACCCGTACCACCCGGCACGTTTCATTCAGAGCTATATCCACTTTCTTGGTATGGGCAGACCTCGCCCATACTGGCGCGGCATACTCGCCAGCAGAGAATCAGAGACAGTGCTAATATAGAACGTGGCGAAATCACTGCTGAGAAAACTTTATGTTTAAATTTTGTGATGTCCATATACCAGCTTTATTAGTGATATGGAATGATGATGGTGGACTCTCTCCAGTTAAAGTTTTTCTCACACGTTGTGCATAATTGCAATTCGTATGGCCCAGTGGTTCGAGTAGTTTTCAACGAAGTGGGCGACCTTCGGTTCGATATTTGGCATTGCAACTGAATACATTGCCACGAATACACATGCAAGCAGCTTATTGAACACTGCCTACGTACGCAGGAGAATACTATAATAAAAAAATATATATAAACCCATGCAGGAGAATGCCGACAGAGGGCGATGGAGAGATTGATTATGTTGATTCTATTACGCTTGTCATTTTGGCGCATCATTTTTGAAACGCATCGGAATTTCATCGACGTTCTTCTAATATCTTTTTTTATGAAAACACATACAGGAGAGCACAACCGATTGAAACCAGTGGGCTCTATAACACTCAGTCAGAACGACTGAGATTGTATGTTGATCTATTTTTTAAGACTCCCAGTTTGTTTTTGACTAGAGTGTACAGACTTTGAAATGAGCATGTTCGGGGTGCATTTCGGGTAGCCTCCATACCTGAAAAGATAAAGGAAAACCATGGGCATGTGACACGGAGAGATGAGGACCACGTGGTGAAGAGAGCCCTCAACATAGCCACGCTGAGAAGAAGACCCGGAAGGCCTCAGAAGATCCAGATTGTGTGAAGGTGTAAAACGCAGATTCGTTCGTTTGGTCTAAAGACGGCCATATAAAAACAAATCCGGCAGGTATGCTAATGCGAGCGCTAAATTCGTTACGAAACGTTATAGAATCCACTTTTGCTTTCTACCTATTAGCATAATGTCGCATGTGAACGGTGAATCACGCATAAAAAACAAATTGTAAAAAAAAAAACAGTTCAAATAAAATCTTTTTTTTAAACACTGTTAATGTTTTAATGGCCGTTTAGCCCTAAAGACACAAAATCTTTCATATATGCGGATGACTTAGGTTTGGCAGCACAAGCAGTAACGTTTGAAGAAGTTGAGGACATCCTAAGCCAGGGACTCAACGAGATGTCCCATTACTACGAAACCAACCATCTCAAACCTAACCCATCAAAGACACAAGTCTGCTGTTTCCACCTTAGAAACAGGGAAGCTAACAGAAAGCTTCGTGTCACGTGGGAAGGTAGAGTACTGGAACATAGCGACCATCCAAAATACCTCGGAGTCACTCTAGATCGCACCCTCACCTTCAGGCGTCATTGCAGCAACACCAAACAGAAAGTTGCAACAAGGAACAACCTCATCCGCAAACTGACCAACACTCACTGGGGAGCCCAACCACCCCTTCTTCGTACCTCAGCTTTAGCACTTTGTTTCTCAGCCGGAGAATATGCGGCACCAGTGTGGGGTCGATCAGCCCACTGTAATCAAGTGGATACTGCCCTGAATGATGCATGCAGAGTCGTCACAGGCTGCCTCAAACCAACACCCATTTCTAAACTATACCCCTTGGCTGGTATCGCACCACCGAACATAAGACGCAAAGTCATATGCGCCGAAGAAATGCGTAAGGCAATCAACCAACCGTCCCACTGCTTGTATAATCAGATACCCCCAACACCAAGATTGAAGTCTCGAAGCAGCTTTCTGAAATCCACACAACCTCTCACATCCGGCCCTGAAAATGAGAGACTCCAACTCTGGCAACAAATCGCACCAGAGGATTTCATTACTCCAAAGGAAGGCCTCCCAACTGGCAAGAGCCTTGACTGGCCGACCTGGAAATCCCTAAACAGATTAAGAACCGGAGTTGGTAGAACAAAGGACAACCTCGAGCGGTGGGGAATGCTTCGGCAGGGAGAGACTATTGTGCGACTGTGGAGACCTGCAGACCGCCTCACACCTACGATGCTGCTCCATGTGCCCAACAAGTTGCACATCTCAGGACCTAATGCTGGGCAACACACGAGCTATCGATGTTGCCAGATATTGGGAAAAAATAATTTGACGTCGCTGACACGAAGAAGAAGAATGGCCGTTTGATCTGGAGATTTTATCCTCATCATCGTCGTCGTCACCATGTCCTCTCTCCCCCAACAGGAACATATATCCGACACGAGCTGCCGCCTCAAAGTTCTGTCAGCCGTCATGGTAGCCTCATTCCATGGGAGCTTTTCCTCCTATAGATACACCACAAGTTATTTCTCTTGGGTTATATGCGTCTAATAATGATGCTGTCCAGCGACAATAGTAGATATTTTGCGTGGTTCTCATTAAATCGCTGAAGTTAAGTATCGTTAGACGCGGGTCACAACTTGGATGGGTCATCGTCTGATCATCGACAGGCGTATACAACTGAGTTGTGCAACATTTGGAAAACATTAGTGCATTTTTGAAGCGAAAATTCCGCAATGTCTTAAAATGTTCAATGCCAGCGGTCATAGCTCAACGGTCAAAGCGTTTGCTTTGCAAGCCAAAGGTCGTGGGTTCGATCCCCGACGGAGATTTAAAAAAAAAGGATTTTTAATCGATTTCTGAGCTCTAAAATACCCCGGTTGGTGTGAATTTGATCCATCACCCGTAAAATTTCGGTCATAGCCTATTAATTAAAATTGGTGGTAGACGAAAGTCGTCCCGTGAAGACCACCCATTCATAGTAGATTCCTGTAATAATAAAGGATGATGCGTGAATCTCGGGCTGTAGTCTATGACGTTGGCGGATCAACACTCCACATGCAGCGTTTAGCCATATACACCATGGTAAGCGTCATAGAATTCCACAGATGAGACTTCAGAATTACTATCACCATCTGTCAGGTGTTTAACCAATGCATCCTTCCAGCATTAAGTTATGGCTCAGAGACGTGGAATCTAACAGCAGCTCTAACACGTAAAATAAATATCACCCAACGTGCCATGTGAGAGATTCATGATAGGGTGTCTCTAAAAAATAGAATCCGAAACGAGGATATTCAAAGAAGAACTCAATTAGTGGAGGCTACACAAAGAATATGTATAGTTAAGTGGCAATCGGAAGGACCGCCTGCAAGATGGACTAAAGATATTAGAAGAATAGCGGGAATAGCTTGGATACGAAGGGCAGAGGATCGAGAAAGATGGAGACTCATGCAGGAGGTCTAAGTTCAATACTGGATGGACACAGGCTGACGATGAGGATGATATTCGTCATTTTTTTTTGATCGAGTATAAGCAAGGAACTAAAAGTGACTGAGATATGAAGAAGTAAAAATGATAATTGTATACGCGAGAAAATATAGTATGATCCTAAATCGTTCCTCACAGCAGCAAGTCAAGCCATCGTATCCCTAGTATAGTAAAAAAAGATAGATGTTGAAACCTTGCGAATACGTAACGAAAGCTTACGATAGACGCCGTAGTGACCTTGTATATATATGAGGTGACACAGATCATTTTCAGCAACCAGTAATGTCCGCGTTTGGTTCACTTTTTCGCGTGATCTAGTTTTCGTCGCGACATTGAACTAGATAATGTAGGAGGCGGGCATTCGGGCCACTCGCCCATTACAGAGGACACTTGCACTGAATATGATATCATAGTTGATTTTTTTTTAAATATTGTATATTGATATATATATATATATATATATATATATATTGAGTGGATTTTACTCGCCTCACACCCGCATCACACCGGAGGACAGTTAAGTCTCCTCGATGACGCGTTCATTCAGATTATGATCAGTTAGCTAGTGATAAGTCCAGTGGGAGTCCCCTCTGAACAATTGTGGCCACTGCACAGAAGTGCTTAAAGAAAAAACCCGAACACGCCGCTTTTAACGACACATTTAATTTAGTTTCAAGCCCAAGCTGCATCTGTAGCACCCTCTTCTAGACCTCAGAGCACATTCTCTGTGACCGTGAAGGCCTCCAGCCACTCTCTAACAAGTAGCTTTTTGCGTGCGTCCAGTAACGGGACCCCATCTGGGTCTACAAAAACAGGAATGGACAGGGAGGGTTTTCACCAAGCGACCGTCAGTTCCTCTTGATAGAAAGAGGGATCCTTTTCCATGCAATATAAAAAATGGCAAGCAGACTTATGCTATTTGTGCTAAAAGAAATCTGCGCATTTCCCTATTTCGCTCGAATTTTTCGGTGAGAGAATCCAACTATTTTTAACCCATGAATGCAATTCTAATCTGTTTCACGGGTTCTTTTCCTTTAGCACTTCTATTCAGTGGCTACAATTGTTCAAAGCGGACTCCGACTGGACGATGTCTTTCTTTGCCTTGTTTGATCGATGAAGTGTTTCCATCATGGTTCGTCATGTGGCTACATACTTTGTTTTTTTCCTTCAGGTGTTATTTTCGATGCAATTCAAAGAAAAAACTATCGGGCATGCAGATTTTGTGGCCGCTAAAAAAAACCGTGCATCTACTCTCGTGTTTTCAGTGAGAGACTCTATCTTGCATTTCCATCTCCTTTTAACCCGTGACTGCGTTTCTAACCTCTTTCGAGGGTTCTTTCTCTTCACTTCTGTGCAGAGGCCTACCTCACTCTTCGCAGATCATCAGTTCTGTCACGTCGCAGCTGTTCACTATACTATAAGGTCACCATTTACTACATTGTCGACTTCACTTCCGTTATGCGAGGCACAACCACTCTCGACTAGTTTATTGTCGTTTTTTTTAAACAACATTTGCTTTGACCAAAAATTACGATTTTCCAGTACATTTTGAAGTATTTTTCTTATTAATCTCGATAGATCTAAACTTACAAGCGATGAGCTGGGTAGAGTAGTAACAGACATTTTTTTTCATAACTATGCTGCAGGAGAGCAATAACTACAGTTTTTTTATGTAAACACATACAGGAGAATACCGACAGATAGTGATAGTAAATCCGAAGTCTCATCTGTGGAATTATATTACGCTTACCATGCTGCATATGGCTAAGCGCTGCATGTGCAGTGTTGATCCGCCAGCGTCATAGACCACAGCCCAAGATTTACGCATCATCCTTTATTATTACAGGAATTTACTATGAATGGGTGGTCTTCACGGGACGACTTTCGTCTACCACCAATTTTGATTGATAGACTATGACTGTCAGTTTACAGGTGAGGGATTAAATTCACAAAAACCTATTTTATTTAAGTATTTTAGAACTCAGAAATCGATAAAAAAAAAAAATCTCCGTCGGGGATCGAATCCACGATCTTTGGATTGCAAAGCAAACGCTTTGACCATTGAACTACACCCGTCCGCTTGGTGAAAACCCTCCCTGTCCCGTCCTGTTTTTGGAGACTCAGATGGGGACCAGTTACTGTACGTACGCAAAAAACTACTTGTTAGAGAGTGGCTGAAGGCCTTCCCGTGATTCTAGGTGCATCAGTTAGATGCCAAATAGGCCTCAGTCTAAGGCTGGGAAATTAGTATACTACAGCGAGTCTCGAATTGCGTTATTAATGCTACACCCGCCGGCAGTTGCCTCTTCTTCAAGCTCCCGGGCACGCTCCGTCCCGAAGGCCAGCGGGGATTAGACATAGAATGTACTCGGTGGAGCCGCGGGATGCGAATGTCTGCTCTCCCAAGATACAAGATGGGGCATATGGTCACATCAGTCCATTGCAGTGGATCACATGGCATTATGATAATTCTTCGATTCCAGTTTCGCTCTCAAGGTGGCTGCGGCGGCCGCCATGAATGCAGAATGATTTACTGTTTATGCCATAAAGCAGTATGCACGTAATCTGTAATTACGTGAAATTGGTGACGTAACGCAACTCGCATTTTAGGAAACGTGAATGTGACGTCATCCTACATAGCAAAAAAGTTGTGCAGTACCGTTTTTGGCATTTGAAAGGGTAGTAACATCCTCCTCTCTCTCAAAAAGGTGTTAATACGTCGCGTGAGGGCATGATGAGGAGCAGGTCAGCAAACAAAGACTTTCTTTTAGAAGCACATTATTATTTATTATTGATTATATTTGTGGCAGAGATGAAGATGCTGAGGTGGGCGGGCGGTGTGACTGGAGTGAACAGAGTTCGAAATGAGCATGTTTGGGGTTCATTTCGGGTGGCCCCCATACCTGAAAAGATAAGGGAAAACCGCCTAAGATGGTATGGGCATGTGACGCGGAGAGATGAGGACCACGTGGTGAAAAGATCCCTCAACATACCCACGCTGAGAAGAATATATGGAAGACCACAGGCGACCTGGGCTGCAACTATAAACAAGGATCTGAAAACTCTGGGTTTGACCGAGAATGCAACGCAGGACAGACAGACATGGCGAACGTGCACAAGGAGAGCCGACCCCAGATGAAGGGAAATGGCTAGGCTAAAGAAAGATTGATTATATTTATGATAAACTTTACAAGCTTCCGGCCAAGCGGGAGGACATGCCGCTGGCCGTTATGCGACCTTCTCGATCGTCAACACATAACTGACTCGTCCGGCAAGTGGTCGGTCACCAGCGCCGTCGGTGGCAAAACTATATAACTAGTCCCAATGTGGTGGACACATACCAACGACAATAGCAAATTTAAAAAGAAAGTGAACAAAAATCGGACGCGGACCAAAAAGTGGACGGGTCACCGCCTGTTGCATATCTCGTGTCATTGGTTGAGTTGGTTAAAAAAAATGTATTCGTAAATTTATTACAATATACCAGTTCAATTTTCATAATTATTATAAAGGGTCCGCCAAATAACTTTTTTTTTTTTGAAAATGGGGCGCAAAACATCGAGTGTAGCTTCGGCTGTGTGGCACGTAGTGCCGTCCTGTTGAAACCAAATGTTGCCAATATCCTCCTCTTCAATTTTTGTGAACAAAAATGGCCCGATAACGATCGCCATTGACTGTAACGGCCACTCCTTGCTCATTTTCGAAGAAAAATGGCCTGATTTTCAAAGTAATGTCGCAATATTTCGCAGCGTTGTTCAAGCGTATACACAACCATATTCGTTCAGCGGAAGGATAAAACTAATTATCTGTCAAATCAGACATGAGGTAAGTGTTACCATTCACGAAATAAGCACTAGTTGAAAAAAAAAACGTTAGATGGCGGACCCGTTATATTGCCAAAAATTGCATTATACATTATAGTTTATAATGACCTCGAATATTTGTGATCAACAGTGGTGATTAATTTTTTTTTGCAATTAATACAAGACTTCAAAATATGCCGGCAGGCATGGCTCAGTGGTAAGGCGTTTGCTTACCATGCCAAAGGTCATGGTTTCAATACCCTACGCAGATTAAAATGAAAATCATTTATAATCTTTTTTTACACTTTATAAATAGTGGTTAGTGTGTAATTTGATCCCTCACTTCTTAAAATATCAGTAATTAAATTTGGCGGTAGACAAAATTTGTCCCGCAATTCTATCAATTCATAGTGAATTCCTGTTAAAAATGAATGACGCGTGAATGCCAAGCTGTAGTATATGATGTTGGCGGATCAACATTATACATCAAACGTTTTACCTGTAAAATGTTGAGCGTCATAGTATTCACAGATGATATTTCTCCAGCGCCATCTGTCGGTATTCTACTGTATGTGTTTAACCCTTTCGGTACGGCTCGGTGGAATAAAAATTATACTGTCAATACCTGACCTATTTTCATATATCACATTGGCTCTTCTATCCTTTAGCTATCAGATGATGCATAAAAAACTATTATATTTAACAAACGTTCATTATGTAACTCCATACATGTGGTGGCATTCACACATGTGGTTTACAAAAAAATCGCTCGTGCGACGAAACCTAACGATATTTATTTACAAGCTTTACAGATTCCTGTAAAGAATACATGTAGGTTGATAAAGGGAATGACTGCAGTTTCAAGTTCCTACCGTAGATGTTACAATGAGTACTGAAAGTAGCAAAACGATATAGCATGTCAACGGTCGGGGAATCTTTGACGGCATATGCCGACAACCGATGCGAAAGGGGTTAAGTAAAAAATCTATAAAAACATGCAAACTTCACTTCCTATACTCGTATATACAACTACGCCCAAAGACCTTCAAAAAAATTTTAAAATATATATTTTTGTGTTATTTGTTTTGTGAAATTGAATTTTAAAAAATGCATCATCTTTTAATGTTGATTTATTAGATGTGATGATGAGATCGTGTGTGATGAGATGTGTTGTTGTTAGAGGTCAAACGCGCAAGGTGGCCGCCGTCAAGGTTTAAGAGCCACTGGCATTGACTCGGCACGGACAAGGATTGTGCGATAAAGTTCGACATTCGGGGAATCGTCATCATCAGCCTGTGTCCGTCCACTGTTGAACGTAGGCCTTCCGCACGAGTCTCCATCCTCTTCGATCCTCCGCCTTCCGCATCCAGGTCACTCCCGCTATTCTTCTTATATCGTCAGTCCATCTTGCAGGGGGTCGGCCAGTGCTTCGTTTTTTTTTTTTTTTTTTTTATGTAAACGCATGCAGGAGAGCACAACCGGTCAAGACCAGTGCACTCTATGACGCTCAGCCAGGGAGGCTGGACGCTGCATGCGGGAAACGTGTGTTGTGTTTGTGTTTGTGTGTGGGTTGGGGAGATTGCAAGTGTATATTTATCTGTTTCTTGAAGAGATCCAGATTGTAGGAAGGAGGAAACACAGACGCTGGAAGAGCATTCCATAGCTTACCGGTGGCATTAAGGAAGGAACTTTGGAAGCTGCCAGTTCTTGGTCGACATATATTAACCGTGTATGGATGTTCGGCAAGTGTAAGACGAGTTTGTCGGCTGTGAGTGGGTGCAGGAGGAATTAGTTCTTTAAGTTCCGAAGAGCAGCGACCGTGGTAATAACGGTAGAAAAGACTAAGAGAACCAACCTTACGTCTGTGTTCCATTGATTGTAGATTAGACGTAAGGGTGTCATTGTTTATCAAACGAATTGCTCTTCTTTGAACTGAGTCAATTAAGTTTAGAAGGTATTTTGGGGCTCCAATCCAAAGGTGACTGCCGTATTCAAGGATAGGTCGGATTTGTCCTTTATATAGAAGAAGAAGTTGTTTATCGTTGAAATACCGACGTGATCTATATAATACACCTAGTTTTTTGGAAGCGAGGTTTGCCAGTTCATGAGCGCCACTTCAATACTTTTCTTCCCCATCGACCGTCGTCTCTTTGACAGATATGTCCTGCCCATTGCCACTTGACTGGTACCGAAAACCTCGAAGTAAAATATTTCGTCTCTTATTTCTGTTCGCTTGTCGTGCATGTATGCGTCGTCGTTTTGTAATGTCGTTAAGAGAACTATTTACATAGATCGCCACCGGGGGCGTTGCGTGACCGACCGCGGCGCCGCACGGCAGTGAGTCGTGTACCGACCGCGAAACAGGTCGTATTGCGGCCCGGCCTGAATGCTGTGACCAGGTCCGGGCCACGAGTCTGCAAAGTTATCGTCTTTGTTTTGCTGACCTGCTCCTCATCCTGCCACCACGCGACTGAATAACAACCTTTTTAAGAGAGGAAGATGTCAGTTCGTAGGTGTACATCTGAACGTAAAGATGTCTTGGATGCGTGAACTTACGGATACTTGCAGAGACAGGAGCTGCATTTTCATGAACATATTTAAATATTCGTCGATCAGAACTTTTAATGGGATGATATGATTACATTGTCACTCCTGAGGCCTTGTCCATTTGGTACTTAAGGTCTGCTCGACGCAGTGGCGATAGTTTAGCCGTAGTTTATCTGATAGACTGAATACACTAACTACCTCATAAACATTAGCGTTTGAAATATCGCAGAGACGAAAAACATTGCTGCAAGCGGCTCAACCCAAATGCTTCAAATTCCAAATGTGGCCGTTAAAAACCTTAGAAAACACATACCTTAATCCTTATCCTGCTTTCGAGGCATTTTTTCAAACACTGTAGAGGTCCTGCCATGGACACCATCCTCGTGAAGAGATTCCTATCGTTTTGCTTCCTGGTGCTGGCAACGGGGACTGAAAAAAAGAAGAAGAAAAGTTTCAAGTTTCGTCCTGAAGACGTTAGAGGGTGCCACCTAAAACTATTAGGCAATAAACTGTGAATCAAGTGGTTATAAACGAATTTTAAATATTCAGATTTTTCGATCGATAATTCTTGGTGGAATTCCATAATATCAGATATACATAAAAGTGTATTTAGAATTTGTCCCACAACATATTCGAATGGCCATATTCAAGTCAATTAGTAAAGTGAGTGTTGGCTCTATACTATAAAGCAAACAGTGAGTGAAAAGGTGGATATGAAAAGTGTGAAATTTTAATTGTTTTAATTTTGAAGAAAAAAACTTTAAATTCAATGGAAATCAACTAATATAACCCATTACTTATTCCTCTACTATTTGTATGACTTTAAACTCTTCTACCGTCTTGAAAAGTCGTCGGGAACTATAATACCTAGAATGATCTCGGCGAAGCTGCGGGAGGCAGATCTGACGGGATGAGGCGAGGATCATGACGTTTAAAAGAGCGTTGTTGTGACAGTTTGTGACGACCGTTAAAGAAGTGGACATGGTTATAATGATTTCTGTTTTGAAAATAAATTTAAAGAAGCCATTGTTAATTCAACAAACACGATATATGGTAACATCCTCCTCTCTCTCAAAAAGGTTGTTATTCCGTCGCGTGATGGCAGGATCAGGAGCAGATTAATAACACAGACTTTTTCTGAGGCACATTGACATATATTTACGATAAACTTTACAAACCTATTGCCCGACCTAGTCACAGCATCAGGCCGAGCCACAATAGAATTTGCTCTCGCCGACGGGCGGCACACGACTGGCGCGCGCTCGTGATGGGTGGTGTCACCGCGCCCCAAGTGGCGATCTACGTAACTAGTCCCAAAATGCCAATATGGCGACACATGCATGTCGACAAGCGAACAGAAATAAGAGACGAAAGATTGCATATCGAGGTTTTCGCTACCACTCAGCAAGGGCTATATCATGCTGATGTCAACGCATATATTTAAAGTATTCATTTCAATATTTTTTCTTTCGTAAATTGTTTAAGCCCCAATCATTCAAACTTAACAGATTAGATGCGTTTTAAGGATGCTTGAGCACTGCATGCGGAGTTAGATCCGCCAACGTCATCTGGCTGCAGCCCGGCATTCGTGCATCAGTATTTTTTACAGTGACTCACTATGAAATGGTGTTGTTCGCGGGATAACTTTCGTCTACCACCAATTTTGATCAATAAACTGTGATTATTGAATTTTAATAACATTATGTATGTCTGTTTCAGGTAAGGGGAACCATTGGCATTGTAATATTGACAAGGGAACGTCGAAGGTAGGATTTCGTATATTTTAAAAATATAATACGTTAAATTATGAATAATTGTTAACGAAATCGAGTTACGAAGTTCCGTTACAATGATAGTATATGACACTTCCATCGATCAATATCGGAAGGCCGCCGGGATCTATATATAGAATGTACTAGGCTATATATCGTTTTGCTACTTTCAGTACTCATTGTGACATCTACGGTAGGAAATCGGAAGTGCAGTCTTTTTCTTTATCAACCTACATGTATTATTTACAGGAATCTGTAAAGCATGTAAGTAAATATCGTTAGGTTTCGTCGCAGGAGCGATTTTTCTGTAAACCACATGTGTGAATGCCACCACATGTATGGAGTTACATAATGAACGTTTGTTAAATATAATAGTTTTTTATGCATCGTCTGATAGCTAAAGGATAGAAGAACCAATGTGATATATCAAAATAGGTCAGATAAGTACATTTATGCTTCGAATACTAGTTTTAAGCAAAAAAAAATGGTTTGAAAAATTCACGCCGTATTGATAGTATAATTTGTATTACACCGAGCCGCAACGAAACGGTTAATATATACTTTGAGATTAGATGCCTGCGTAGAATACTGGGGGACGATGTCTTAACTTTGTGATAAATGACGAGGTGAGAGAGCGGACAAGGCAGCCTTCCATACTACTGTCGGTCAAGAGGCAAAAGTGGACGCTCGCTCCTTCGTCGGTACAATACATTAGAAAGTACTTGACTTAGCTGACATGATATGAGGAGAAGACATGGGGATGAATGAGCTTTGTAGCTGCGGCTCGTAGTGTTTCTATGCTCCAGTTAGAGCGGAGAAGACTAGAGGCCTTTGAGATGTGGTCGTACAGAAGATTTTTTTGGAATTTCTTGGAGAGACCACGTCACGAACATTGAGGTTCTCAGCATAATCAAGGTAGATAGGCACCTAATAAGAACCATCTCAGGGAGGCGATCGGTCACATCATGCGCCACGATGTTCTTCTTCACGACATTGTGGAGGCGATGGTTGAGGGTAGGAACTGTAGAGGGCGCCCTAGACGAAAATATTTGCAGCAAGTGTTCGAGGACATGAGTTGTAGCTCTTATGCTGAACTAATGAGGATTGCAGAGGATCGAGAGGAGTAGAGATCGAGATGCAAGATTCTGCTGCTGCAAACCAATCCACCGGATTGATACTACGAAGAAGATTGTCGCTTAACATACTCGTAGAGTTTAGCATTTTTTGGCGGGAACGGCGATCGCAGTCGAGTTAAGTGGTGTGGACTCCCAGTCCTGGACGATAGGCGCGTCGTCGGGGGGCGGGAGGAGGCAGGCGGGCGCTCCCGGGTCGGCGTCCGCGCGTTCGTCGACCCGCGCGGATCAGCTGGTGCCCGCCACGCGCGCGCGCCACACGCATATTGGCGTGCTCCCGCATGCTACACCACGGACACACACACCCATGTGAGAGTGCACCTATAGTGCAGCGGCGATGCACTCCCCACACAGCCAGCACGCCAAACTCGGCAATCGAACTTTAACCGAAAAAAACACTTTTTACTAAAAGCAAAACGAGTTTTATGAAACCAGCGTATGATAAACTATCTTCTTCAGTCCTCTTCAGCTCACCATAAGAGCTGGGGTCCTTACCTAATCTACCTTACTCTGGCACAATTGTAATCTAACCTCGCGTAACCCAGCCTATGGTAACCTAACCTAACCCTCCTTCACTGGTTTCAAGTGCGAGCCTTCTAGCTCATATAGAGCAGTATATAATCACTTTATCTTGAGCACTTTACTCTTACGCGGTCTTTTACTAATCTAACCTAACTTATCCTACTCTCGTGTAATTGTAACCTAATCTTACATCGCGCAATCCGATCTAGTGTAATCTAACCTAACGCGCCACAACTGAGTCCAAGTGCGAGCCTCCTAGCTCATCTTCTTCGTAGTATCAATCCGGTGGATTGGTTTGCAGCAACAGAATCATGCATCTTGATCAGCATAAGAGCTACAACTCATGTCCTCGAACACTTGCTGCAAATACTTCCGTCTAGGGCGCCCTCTACAGTTTCTACCCTCAACCATCCCTTGCACAATGTCGTGAAAAAGACCATCGCGGCGCATGATGTGACCGATCCACCGGGCTCGCCTCTCTGAGATGGTTCTTACTAAGTGCCTAACCTCCTTGATTATGCTGAGAACCTCATTGTTCGTGACGTGGTCTCTCCAGGAAATTTCGAGAATTCTTCGATAAGCACCGTGTCTCACAACCGTACATCAAGATGCTATATTCAGCCTCTAAAGGCGAACGAAACCATACGGTCGCAGTGATTCATCATCAGCCTGTGTCTGTCTACTGCATTGTGTTGACAAACACTCTGCTGGTTCTTGGACCCCACTGTTGATTGTACGAGGGTAATCCGTAAAAAAAGGTTCCCAGTAATTTTTCACATTGTAAAACTTGTTTAATTCAATGAATGCGTACATTTTTGGAAAGTTCAGAGTTTTACCTATTTTTCTACAAGGTCGCCACTGAGGTCAATGCATTTTTGCATGCGGTATACAAGCTTTTGAATGCCCGAGTTAAAAAAATCAGCCGCCAAGCCACGCAGATACCTGAGAACCGCTTCTTCCAGCTCTTGTCTATCGCCGAAATGCGTTCCACCCAGGTGTTCCTTCATGTCAGGATGGTAGTCACTTGGGGCTAAGTCCGGGCTGTAGGGTGGGTGTTTGACAATACCCCATCCAAATTTTGCGATGAGCTTGTTGGTGGCGTTAGCGGTGTGCGTTCGAGCGTTTTCCCGATGCAAACGAAGCACACCTCATTGCAGTGTTTTCGCTATAAAAATGTACATAACAGTCTAAATGCAGTTAGTTCGTCCTAGTTGGATTTATTACAGGGTCATTATATTGTGTTATTATATATTTTTTTCTACCTAAACTTCGAAGCTATCACTCAATTTCCTTAGGAGGGTCTCCGTCACATTTATCATGCATGGTAAGCGTCATAGAATTGCACAGATGAGACTTTAGAATTACTATCACCATCTGTCGGTATTCTTCTGTATGTGCTTACATTTTTTCTTTAAATGCCGATCATTTGGCAATGAAAGTTGGGCTTAAAGTCAAAGTAATACATTTTTCTTTCTCGTAAAACATATATAATACATATACACACTAATTATCGCATGCAGCGTTTTGAATCGCCGCATGCGGCTGCTTTCTCCGCAATCTGCGATAGATCCACAAGTGTTCGCATCCAGACTGTGAGACGGCGAACGTCAGCCAGCGCGCGCTCGAAGAGTCTCCTTGACGGTGCGCCAATTCAGATTACTGACAGTGCACGTGTAAAAATGGAGAATATGCAGCACCAGTATGGGGTCGATCAGCCCATTGCAATCAAGTGGATACTGCCCTGAATGATGCATGCAGAGTCGTCACAGACTGCCTCAAACCAACACACATTTCAAAGCTATACCTCTTGGCTGATATCGCACCAACAAACATAAGACGCAAAGTCATATGCGCCGAAGAAATGCGTAAGGCAATCAACCAACCGTCCCACTGCATGTATAATCAGATACCCAACACCCAGACTGAAGTCGCGAAGCAGCTGTCTGAGATCCACACAACAGCCCAGGACCCATTGGATGAAAGTCGGCACTTTTACTTATTGTCTAGCGAAACGTGTTTTTATTTTTATGTAGACACACATAGGAGAATACCGACAGACTCCAGAATGAGAGACTCCAGCTCTGGCAACAAATCACATCAGAGGATTTCATTACTCCAAAGGAAGGCTTTCCAACTGGCAAGAATCTTGACTGGCGGACCTGGAAATCACTGAACAGATTTAGAACCGGAGTTGGTAGAACAAAGAACAACCTCGAGCAGTGGGGAATGCTTCAGGGAGAGTCACTATTGTGTGACTGTGGAGACCTGCAGACCGCCTTACAACTAAGATCCTGCTCCACGTGCCCAATAAGCTGCACATCTCAAGACCTAATGCTGGGGAACACACGGGCTATCGATGTTCCCAGATACTGGGCAAAAATAATTTGACGTCGCTGACACGAAGAAGAAGAAGAACAATTATTGCCGCGACAGAGATGAGATATGACACAGTAAACTGGATCAAAGTGAGCTGGCAGTCCGTGGAGAATCGTGTGCATCTTGTGGGATCGAACCCACGTCCTTTAGCAGTCGCAGGACTCCTCCATCCACAGACGAAGAATGCGGAGGAATCTCGGTACGGAGTATGCGGAATGGGTGCGCTGAGTTCTTAGCGAGTGTTCGCAGCATGTATGCTGAGAGCAACGATCTGACTGTGAGATGGAGGCGGCGGAAACCGTGCGGTTGACCTAGGTTAAGTTTTGCGAGACTAGACCCCGCCGACTGAAGTTTCTGAAGATGAACGCTTTGCATTTTTTTACCATATGTGGAGCATAAAGACTATGCCTCTTGGGAGAGGGATCAGACTGTTCAAACCAAATCGCCTCGGATGTTGATATATTTCACGTAAGGGAGGCCCAATTCAGACATGAACTCCGCGAGTTTTTTTTTGGAGGAATAATTGGTTGGCGTCGTCTGTTCGATGAGCATTGGGACCTTCTGTTACTTGTCTTTATTGCATTGTTCTTAGTACTTAATCATAAGTACCTATGTTTGTATATATGTATTTTATTTTTTATATATACTTCAGAAATGAATTGAGTTGATAAAATTTGTAATGTTTCTGCAAGGAAAAAATAAATTAAATTGAATTCAATTGAATAAATCACAAATTTTCGATTCACAGTTCTGTAAGCTCAGGTTGTCTATGCCTTGTCCCAGAACACTACCAGGAGCTCCACTTAGTAACATAGAGGCAAGAGCCTGCATACCTGCATATACTGCGTGGCTGTAGTACTAGATAAATATTTAGGTGTTCATTGATCAGCGTTTTTAAGGTTAACGGATGACCAGCCCGATGCTGCCGAGGCTTAGATTTTTTTGTTTTGTCAGAAAGGGGTGGCTATACCCTACGGGTGGCATGTATAGAGCTTAGATTTGATAAAATATATATTTTTTAAATCAAGCTTGGTCGGGATTTGAACCTACAGTGTCTCGTTTGGTGAAAACCCTCCCTGTCCCGTCCTGTTTTTGGAGACCCAGATGGAGACCCGTTACTGGACGCAAGCAAAAAGTTAATTTTTATAGAGTTGCTGAAGGCTTTTCCGTGATTCTAGGTGCATCAGTTACATGTCAAAAAGACCTCAGTCTAAGGCTGCGAAGTTAGTATACTACAGCGAGTCTCGAATTGCCTTCTTTGGTAACACGTTGCTAACCTCGAAATGCGTGGGAATGGATGAGGAAATGGTAAGGTTGGGAAATGGATTCTGCAGAATGGCAGACATCAGTTGGGAGTCATTGCTTGAGTCGACAGCGTCTGAATGGCAAGCAAACGCTTTAACCACTGGACTATGCCGCCCGGCCGCTTCACAATAAAGAGCGAAATATAGGAGTACCCTCAATTGCGTTAAAAAAGAGACTCTTCTTAGAAAGAGACTATTTATTTCCTGTTTCCGTATTACAATACGTTTCTGCACGATACGTGTACGACGCGCCCAAATTCTGTCACATTACACTGATACTACACCGACTGTATTGGTTGTGAGCTTAGACTAGAATCCAGTACAAACTCTGCCTTTTAGCTTATAATGCACTGCACGAAACTGTATCGAACTATTTAACAGACCTTATCAAGCCATTAGAGATAAGTGCGCGTGGAGAGACAGTCAAATCAGCCATATCAAGTAGAAGTACCCGCAGCTGACGAGAGGTAGTCCTAGCGCGGTCTTTGGCAATTGTGTTTACAGTTTCGCGGCACCAACCGCCTGGAACACTACACAAGGGAGGGAGAAAGATACGAGAGGCTTAATTTTTTTTCTTCCCACATACGTTTCATATCTGGAGGATATGACTACACCACAAATTGCCGCCACTCGGCTCTATCAGTTGCCATTATTAAAGCATTGTGCCAAGACATCTCTGCTTGTGTAGGAGAGCATAAAATTATTTTTATAATATTTAAAAAATAAAATGCGTCATTTAACCCTTTCGCATCGGTTATCGGCATATGCCGTCAAAGATTTCCTGACCGTTGACATCGGTTGACGTGATATATTGTTTTGCTACTTTCAGTACTTATTGTGACATATATTGTAGGGAATTGGAAGTGCAGTCATTCCCTTTATCAATATACATGTATTCTTTACAGGAATCTGTAAAGCATGTAAATAAATATCGTATGGTTTCGTCACAGGAGCGATTTTTCTGTAAACCACATGTGTCAATACCACCACTCATATGGAGTTACATAATGAACGTTTTATTAAATATAATATTTTTTTATGCATCATCTGATAGCTAAAGGATAGAAGATCCAATGTGATATATTAAAAAGGTCAGATAAGTACATTTATGCTTCAAATACTAGTTTTAAGCAAAAAAATGGTTTGAAAAATTCACGCCGTATTGATAGTATAATTTGTATTCCACCGAGCCGTAACGAAAGGGTTAGGTAAAAAATGTTTTTTTCCCTACCCTATACAGATAGAAAATTGTAAGATTTAAAACTAAAAAAGTGGGATGCTTGTAAATGATTTGTGTATTGTTAGTAAACGAGACACTATAAATATTTGATTTATTTCGTTAAAAACATTTTTTTTACGTTGATATTGATAGATATAGGTTTTCATAAAAAAAGGAACGTTTTTGAATATATTCGTACGCACATATTTGAACAAAAATGGCAACACTGAAGCGTTGAAAATTTGAGGTTAGAATATTATTTCTGACAGTTGCCATGGCGACGCAATCAACAAGAAAAAAAAACAATGAAAAACATATGATATTGTGGCTTTTGGGTTGAGCCGTGCGTGGCGAACTTCCTTCAACCAATATTTCGACCGCCAATGCAGGGGTCTTCTTAAGGATTGATAATTTATTTAGTTTTGAGTTGGTTTATTCAATTATATATTTTTCATGAGCTGAATCTAAGAAATTATTTAATGAAAAACATGTCTTTCTTACGTTGATGAGGCTGGAATCTCTCGCGGTTCTTGGCTTCGAGTCTTAACATCCTTTCCTCCTTCTTCTTAGCGTTCTCCGCGATTATTTTGGCGGTTTTCTCCGCAGCGACCGGATCTCCCTGTCGCATCATCCTAGATCGGTAACTGCTGACATTGTCGTAGATCGGCGCGTTTTTAATCGGAATCACGGTCTTCTTGGAGTACAGGGCTTTCATCGGGTCGAACTGCGCACCCGTGAAGTCGAGATCTGAAGGATGTTCGTCGTCATTGCTCGACGGCGACGAGGAACCGGCGCGACCGGCCGACGCCATCTTGGACTACTGTCAAAACAAACCAGAGTAGAGCTGCGAATGGTGTCGGAGTAGCCATAGAGCTATGAACGCAGTGCTCGACAAAATACGCGTAATGAAACACATTTGACATTACATATAATATTTATTTTTCCACTAATTAATATAATAAACTTTTTATAATTGTCTAATCTGCTAATAATTATAATGATTTTTATTTTATTTTAATTTATCCAATTGTTTTCATAAGCATTATTGTTAGATTTAATCTTCATCATCATCATCATCATCATCAGCCTGTGTCCGTCCACTGTTGAACGTAGGCCTCCCGCATGAGTCTCCATCCTCTTCGATCCTCCGCCTTCCGCATCCAGGTCACTCCCGCTATTCTTCTTATATCGTCAGTCCATCTTGTAGGGGGTCGGCCAATGCTTCGTTTGCCAGTTCTTGGGCGCCATTCCAATACTTTTCTTCCCCATCGACCGTCGTCTCTTCGACAGATATGACCTGCCCATTGCCACTTGAGTGTGCCTATTCGTTGGGTAGCATCCACTACTTGAGTTCTTCTGCGTATTTCCTCGTTTCGGATTCTATCTTTTAGCGACACTCCGAGCATGGATCTCTCCATAGCACGCTGGGTGACTTTTATTTTATGGGTAAGACTTGCTGTCAGATTCTACGTCTCTGCGCCATAAGTTAATACAGGGAGGACGCATTGGTTAAACGCCTTAGTTTTAAGGCATTGCGTAATTTTCGCTTTAAAAATGTACTTTAGTTTTCCAAATGCTGCCCATCCCAGTTGTATGCGCCTGTCGATTTCTTTTGAGAAGTTATTTCGCCCTAGTTGTATTACTTGTCCCAGATAGGTATAGTCGTTTACAACCTCTATTTCTGTTCCTCCAATGGAAATAGGATCAAAGGTCTGTGAAATATGACTATTAATCATGGCTTTTGTTTTATCCATGTTCATTTTCAGACCAATTTTGTTCGACGCTTCATTGAGGTCGTAGAGCATGTCTTGGAGCTTGTTAGGTGATTCGGCTATTAGCACTATGTCATCTGCAAATCGGAGGTGAGAAATGTACTCTCCGTTAATATTTATTCCACATTTTGTCCAGGATAGCAGTTTAAAAATATCTTCTAGGGCGTTTGTGAAGAGTTTTGGAGATATAACATCTCCTTGTCTAACACCTTTGTTTATAGAAATATTGTTAGTGCTATCATGGAGCTGGACCATCATTGTTGCAGATTTGTAAAGAGATTTTATTATCTCTATATACCGATAGTCTATTTTGCAGCGTTGTAGTGAATCTAGCACTGCCCAAGTCTCGATTGAGTCAAATGCCTTTTCATAGTCTACAAAGGCGAGGCAGAGTGGCTGATTATATTCTTCGGTTTTCTGAATGATTTGTCTTAGCGTGTGGATATGATCAATTGTACTAAAGCCTTTCCTAAACCCAGCTTGCTCTCGAGGTTGAAATTCATCAAATCGACCCGTCAGCCTGTTTGTTAAAAATCTGGAGAATACTTTATACACGTGGGAAAGAAGGGAAATGGGTCGGTAGTTTTTGAGCAGTGATTTATCCCCTTTTTTGTGGAACAATATCACAATACTCGTACTCCATGTCGCCGGGGTTTCTCCATGTTCTATTACCTTGTTGAATAGTTTTTTCAATCTTAAACAAAAAATATTATTATATTTTTTTTAATTTAAAAATAAATAATAACCAATGAACTGTTTATTTTAACTTTTATATATTGTCTAATTAATCAACTTGGGATAAAGCTCAAACTTTTTCAAGTGTCATATGTTGGAAAATGTGAGTATTTAAAAAAAAATGATATGGAATACATAATAATATTCTCTGGTTTCAATTGAATTTTAGAAAAACCTTTAACCAAAATGGGTAACTTATCTATTATATGAAATAGCAAAGTTTTTTTTAAGCGATTACAATATTAAACATTTTTTCTTTGATATCTATATTTTTTTTATACTAATCGTAAATAGCATACAAAAATAAAGTTAACAGATGTTTCTGATATCTTTTTACTTAAAAACTAACAAACATGTTGAAATAACATGAATATATAAATAATACCATACAATATTTTGAATAGTGTCCTAACTTTTGACACTATTTACAATTGGAATTTTTTCTAACAATAAACATAAATAAAAAATTAACTATTAGAAGGAAAAAAAAGAAAAAAAAATTAATTGATTATAAACAAGACATCAAAAACCAAAGTTAAAATTTTAGTTCGAAGTCTCCATTAATGGATAGCACTAGGCAGAAAAATCTGTTGCCCTCAATCTGCTGATTAACCTGTTCGCATCGGTACCTGATATATGCCGTATAAGATTTCTCTACCATTGACATCGGTAGCCGTGATATATCATTTTGCTACTTTATTAGAATATTTTTTTATGCATCATCTCATAGCTAAATTATACAAGAACCAATGTGATATATGAAAATATACCAGATAAGTATATTTATGCTTCAAATACTAGCTTTATAATTAACAGTATAAATTGTATTCCACCGAACCGTAATAAAAGGGTTAAGGGATTAGAGTGAGGTTTAGTGCTAATGTAAAAAATGTCTGTGAGTTTTTGCAAGTGTTGTTGAATACTAGGAATATTACGTAGGGTACGAGACGTTTGAGGTTATATTTAATTAATATATATTTCAATATTGTTAATAAACCATCTTTTAATAATAATAATTTATTATTTTAAAGAAAATTAACCTTTACCCTGCCATTTACGCGCATAAACGTACAAGCAATCCGTGCCTTAACTGCCATTTACGTGCATAGACGTAAATCGCCAGTATGAATGTTTCGAATAGTGAAATAGCTTGGCGTGTCATAGTTGACAGAGTATATTTCTTTGGCAGGAAAAGGGTTAGTGATATTTTCTAGGCATTTCGATTACACAAGTTGTAATTATAATTAGTAGACAGAGTATAAAATTGTCATTAAAGGAGTAGGAAACATTATGAATCTTGTATAATTTTCTTAATGATAATAAACTTATTATTGAGGAAATACGATACGTTTATACCTACCCATTTAAAGAGAAATTTATAATTATAATCGATGCTTTTATTATTTTCCATTAATTTGTTACATTATTATTTTACGATGTGTAAAAATTATTATCACAAGTTTTTAAAACAGTAATGATATAATAATTTAAATCCCTATCGCTTTGCTTCTTATGTTAACCGTTAGGTACATTAGTTTTTATGGCTAGAAAGTGAATTGAGAAGCCATTATTATTTAATTGATTATCAGCGTTCACATAATACTAATAAATTATTTACACCTATAATGCTCTCATAAAATGCATCGATATTGCATATATTTTATGTTTATATATGAAAAAGAATACCGACAGTTAAAAAAGGTAATTTTTTACTTTAATATATTGTCAGTTTCCAAAAGTTCTTCCTAAATGCCACTTGTAAGCTCTGAAATGCTCTTCCAGCATCTGTGTTTCCTCCTTTGTACAATATGGATCTCTTCAAGAAACAGATAAATATGCGACAACCGGCAACCCACACACAAACACAACTAACCGGCGGGTATAGCTCAATGGTCAAAGCGTTTGATTTGCAACCCAAAGGTCGTGGGTTCAATCCACGAAGGATATTTAAAAGAAGAAAGATTTTTAATTGATTTCTGAGCTCTAAAATACCCCAGATTGGTGTGAATTTGATCCCTCACCCGTAAAATGCCCGTCGTAGTCTATTAATTAAAATTGTCGGTAGACTAAAGTCATCCCGTGAAGTCCACGCATTCATAGTAAATTCCTGTAATAATAAGGATGATGCGTGAATCCCGGGTTGTAGTCTATGACGTTGGCAGATCAACGCTCCGCATGCAGCTCTTAGCCATATGTTTCATGGTAAGCGTCATAAAATTCCACAGATGAGACTTCAGAATTACTATCACCGTCTGTCGGTATTCTCCTGTATGTGTCCACATAAAAAATAAAAAAACTTTTTTCCGCGTGCAGCATCCAGCCGGCCTGACTAAATGGTTTTGCTCTCCTGCATGCGGTTGCATGAAAAAATGCTTGCCTTATAAGAGGGTTGACTGTATGTTGTACGTACAAATAGGTACATATTTGAAATGAGAATTCTAAATTTGAATTTACCTCCGTGAAGTGAGTTATATATCACGATTGTATAGAATTATTTTTGTTTGTTTGTAATAATTTTTGAACATTTTAGTACGATATACCCGAGGCCTGAACCATTTAGTCCTAAATGGCGGTTTTAATAACATAGAGGGTACAGTTTTATGAACGAATTGCGACACACAAAATAGAAAAAATGTCCGTCACAATTAACCCTTTCGCATTGTTGTCAGCATATGCCGTCATAAGATTCCCCGACCGTTGACATCGATTGACGTAATATATCGTTTTGCTACTTTCTTAGAATAGTTTTTTATGCATCATCTGATAGCTAAATGATACAAGAACCAATGTGATACATGAAAATAGACCAGATAAGTGCATTTACGCTTCAAATACTAGTTTTATAATTGACAGTATAATTTGTCTTCAAACCGAGCCGTAATGAAAGGGTAAAAAAATGTTAGTTATTGGAATGTTGACTGTTTGTACAAATATGTCCATACTTATGAAAGTGGTGGAAGTCAAGGAAGTGATAAAAATATTTTTCACCAATATCAGTTCATTGTGTTATAAATTAATATAATATTTATCCAACATAAGCTTAAAAGCTTTAAATATAGTATTTTATGCAACGTGAAGTTGTCATTTTTATCGTTTTTCCACCAAAATCAAAACGCAAACCTTTTAATATCTCAAAACGAAAGAAACACGACTTTTTTGTTCATAATTATAGGCACATACATCGTGTATACAGAATTCTTAACGCATTGTTTGCAGGCATTGCTTTATGCTGATTGCACCCTGGCAGCCCACGGGAGTATTTGCAGCAAGTATTCGAGGACATGAATTCTAGCGTTTATGCTGAGCTGAAAAGGGTTGCGGAGGACCGAGAGGAATGGAGATCGAGATGCTATGAAGAAAGCCTGGCGCGGACGATTTTTGGGTTCGCGCGCGAGTTTTTTTTATAATTTTTTAAAAGTCTATAACTTTTGAAATGTTCGCGATAATTTAGTGAAATTTTAAATGTAGCGTACCTTATTGTGCAGCAATGATAAAATGATGGTAAACAAACACAAAAAAAACGTCCTTTAAAGTAACACTTCACGTAAACACAAATATTTTGTAGAAATATGAACAAAACATTTCTACCTAAATAGAAAGAACCCCAATTCTCCGTACAAGTAGAAAACAATTATTGCGCATTGAAGGTTAAAAAAAATCAAGCCAACGGGATCTGCGTCAAGGTTTCTTCGAGCACACAAAAAATTGTATATTTATAAACATTTTTTTTTTTTTTTATTTATAATTAAATTAAAACTGAAGCATAATAATTGCAAATTTGCGAGTTAAATTTGTAGTTTGAAGTAAGATATACGATTTAGCAATAAAATTCGTTATTACGCAACACGTATTATAACGTTACCCGGTGTCCACCACCAGAGAGTAAAAAACGTAGTAATACGTCTCCCGCAAACAATGTCTTAACATAATATTTGTGACGCATTATTTTATTTATGTAAACACTTACAGAAGAATAATACCGACAGATGGTGATAGTGATTCTGAAGTCTCATCTGTGGAATTCTATGACGCTCACCATGCTGGATGAATGTTGATCCGCCAAAGTTACTAACGGGTCCGCCATCTGAACGTTTTTTTTTCAACTAGTGCTTATTTCGTGAATGGTAACACTTAGCTCATGTCTGATTTGACAGATAATTAGTTTTATCTTTCCGCTAAACGAATATGGTTGTGTATACGCTTGAACAACGCTGGGAAATATTGAAAATCAAGCCATTTTTCTTCGAAAATGAGCAAGGAGTGGCCGTTACATTGGCGATCTTTTTTTGAAAAATCAAGCCATTTTTCTTCGATGGCGTTAAAAGGTGAGCAAGGAAGGTGTGACCTGCTACGCCGCAGTCAATGGCGGTCCGTTATCGGGCCATTTTGTTCACAAAATTAAAGAAGATGATATTGACAACATTTGGTTTCAACAGGACGGCGCTACGTGCCACACAGCCGAAGCTACACTCGATGTTTTGTGCCCCATTTTCAAAAAAAAAAAGTTATTTGGCGGACCCTTTACATCCTTATAATTACAGCAATTTACTATGAATGGGTGGTCTTCACGGAACGACTTTCGCTTACCACAAATTTGATTAATAAAAATAAATTAGCTTTGATCGGCATTTTAAGGGTGAGGGATCAAATCCACACCAAGGGTATTTTAGAGACCACCAGAGAGTAAAAAACGTATTACTACATTTTCCGCATTTGAGCACCAGACTAAAAAAACGTATTAATACGTCTACCGCAAACAATGTGTTCATTTGAATTTACCTCCGTGAAGTGAGTTACACATCGCGATCGTATAGAATTATTTTTGTTTGTTTTTCGAACACTTTTGACAGTTTTTCGAATACGCTTGATTCGATTTTTCGATCGCGCTCGTGTTGTGTATGAAGATGTGTGTTTTTTTTTTCGGCAAGGCTAGTTACGCGCTTGCCGCTCATATTATTAATATATTATTATTATTTTAATGTTATTTTATAATCTCCATTATGCAATGTCATCTCTCGCACACTCCAATGGCTCGCGTCCTTGCCGCGCCGTGTGTTTACTAGGGAAACGAGACTTAAGGAGGAAAATCGCCAAGCAAATAAATTCAGTTACATACGACAGAAAACATCGCGACTAAACAACGCTACAATATAATGTTATACATATAAACTTAAGGTATTTATAAATAATTTGTTGCTTTTGGGTTGAGCCGGGTGCTCACTGAAATGACTGGCGTGATAATTAGCGTGATTCCTAACCATTCTACAAAATAAATTACATTTATTAGAATCCGCAAACATTAAATTTTGTAATAAATGTTAATGATTTAGGTACGAGTAAATACTTAGGTTATCCTGGACTGGACTTCTCTTTCATGATGCGCTCATTCAAATCATGATCAATTAGCAACTGATAAGTTTAGCTGCAGTCCCCACTAAACAATTGTGGAAACTACACAGATGTGCTTAACCCTTTCGCATCGGTTGTCGGCATATGCCGTCAAAGATTCCCTGACCGTTGATATCGGTTGACGTGATATATCGTTTTGCTACTTTCAGTACTAATTGTGACATCTCCGGTAGGAAATTGGAAGTGCAGTCATTCCCTTTATCAACCTACATGTATACTTTACAGGAATCTGTAAAGCATGTAAATAAATATCGTAAGGTTTCGTCACAGGACCGATTTTTCTGTAAACCACATGTATGGAGTTAAATAATGAACTTTTGTTGAATATGTTAGTTTTTTATGCGTCATATGATAGCTAAAGGATAGAAGAACCAATGTAAAATATGAAAATAGGTCAGATAAGTACATTTATGCTTCAAATACTAGTTTTAAGCAACAAAAAAATGGTTTGAAAAATTCACGCCGTATTGACAGTATAATTTGTATTCCACCGAGCCGTAACGAAAGGGTTAAGAAAAAGATCCCGTAAAAGAAATTAGAATCGCATTCGCCGGTTAAAGGGAGTTGGAGATGGGTTTTCGGTCATCCTTTATATTTGTACGTAAACATATACATGAGAATGCCGACTGGTGGTAAAAAAAAAAATCGCCTGAAATTTTGCAAATGATTTAAACGCTGCCTGCGGTATAATGATCCGCCAACGTCATAGACTACAACCCGGCATTCGTCAATTTCTTCATCAACAGAAGTTCACTATGAATGGCTGGTGCTCACGGGACGACTTTCGTCTACCATCAATTTTAATAATTAGGCTATGACTGGCATTTTACGGGCGATGTTTCAAATTCAAGCTAAACGGGGAATTTAAAAGACTTAGAAATTTAATAAAAAACATTTTAATTTTGATCTTCTTTGGAAATTGAACCCACGACCTTTTAAACAAACGTTTTAACACTAAGCCACACCCGACAACAAACTTATTAAAATACCTTGAAAAAACTCCTGAATAATATTCCTATAATGTTCATAACAGTATATTTAAAAATAAAATAAATAATATTTTAAACTACGTTTCTTCATTGTTATGGAAAATATACACATATGTGTGATTATATCTCTTTGTTTTTTTGTATGCCTACCTATTCTCTTATCTTTGAGTAGTTGTCTATTATCATTTCAATATTTAAATATTTTTAATAATAGGTAAGTATGCAATGTATCCATGTTGTAAAAAAATAATTCAATATAAAAAATTCCAGAAATATTATTTGAAAATCTTTTTGAAATCTTTCAAGGGCTGAACATTGATGGGAGCAAAAATCAGTCCTACAACTTGTATGGAGGGAGTATCTATAGATGATCATGGGCTTATTTTCTGATATATTTCACGAAATTTAAAAATTTACCGAGATTCGAACCCGAGCATTCTCACTTGATAGTGCAACGTAAGCCCCCTAAAAGTACTGCAGGACTCTTCGAAATGCCTTAAGGTCACAGGTTCGATGAAAGGAAAATCATGATCCATCTCCTTCGCGTGGTGGGGGGTGAGCGACATCTGTCGGCCAATATAGACAGGGACCGAATGTTGGCCGGAATAAGCTAACATCCAGCTAACCTCGTCAGGTCATGCTGTTCAGGGCACTCTATTGTCCTGGAGGTAGTAAATGCTCTCCAAAGGCGGATGAACATTTATGGTCAACGGCATTAGGATGTGGAAATAAAGGGGAAAATACCACATTAAAGGTCTAAAAGACATCCCATGTATCAGCAAAAATGATTGCATCCCAAGTTAGGATCAAGAAGAGTGGAGATCGAGATGCAAGATTATATTGCTGCAAACCAATCCACCGGATTGATACTACGAGGAGTGCAACGTGATTTCTACTAAATTTTATCATCAATTTTTTACTTAACCCTTTCAGTACGGCTCGGTTTGAATACAAATTATACTGTCAATTATAAAACTACTATTTGAAGCATAAATGTACTTATCTGGTCTATTTTCAGACATCACATTGTATTCTTTAGCTATCAGATGATGCATAAAAAACTGTTTTATGAAAGTAGCAAAACGATGTATCACGTCAACCGATGTCAACGGTCGCGGAATCTTGTGACGGCATATGCCGACAACCGATGCGAAAGTGTTAAATGCAAATGTATACATAGTTCTGATTGTGCTTATTGTTAAAGTGTCCTTCCTTCTTATTATTAACATAGACAACAAGCAATTTAATGTACCTACTTGTCAACACTGAACAGTGTTGTAGATAAAGAAAAATAACTTACCTTTATTCGTCTAGCATAAGTAGGTAGGTACCTAATTAAGATAATGCGTAATAGAAAATGTAAACAGCACAGTTATTCGATGAATCATACATAAATTGATGATTTTTTGCTTTTGAATTAGTTTAAAATATAAGTATTTTAAGAAATATTTAAACAATTTATATCTAAATACAGTAAATTCACCTAAAACGCACGCTTTTTTATTTGTAATGGAGATTTTCAACCCTTTCGCATCGTTGTCGGCATATGCCGTCGTTGACATCGTTTAACGTGATATATCGTTTTGCTACTTTCTTAGAATAGTTTTTTATACATCATCTGATAGCTAAAGTATACAAGAACCAATGTGATGTATGAAAATAGACCAGATAAGTACATTTATGCTTCAAATACTAGTTTTATAATTGACAGTTTAATTTGTATTCAAACCGAGCCGTAATGAAAGGGTTAAATATAGATTTGCTACTATAACATTTTCCGTGAATTGACATCCACCTTATGCATTAGGTTACATAAAGCCACGTCTACTTTCGTAACTTGACTGACTGAAGAATGAATCGCTGCCTTGTCCGTTTCCATCACTTCGTCATTCCTCACAAAGTCAAACTATCGTACCCCGAATATTCTACGCAAACGCTGTTCCTCAAACCCCGTTATACGGCTGCATTGGGTTTTGGCGAGAAGCCAGGATTCACAGACGTATAGAGAGGATGATACATTTGTGTAGAAAAAAATGTAATTACTATTATGTGCTCTAAGCTTTTTCTTCGTAGTAGTATCAATCCGGTGGATTGGTTTGCAGCAACAGAATCTTGCATCTCGATCTCCATTCCTCTCAGTCCTCCGCAACCCTCTTCAGCTCAGCATAAGAGCTACAACTCATGTCCTCGAACACATCCTGCAAATACTTCCGTCTAGGGCGCCCTCTACAGTCTCTACCCTCAACCATCCCCTCCACAATGTCGTGCTCTAAGCATTACCATCATAATCATCATCAGAATGTATCCGTCCACTGTTGAGCGTAGGCCTCCTTCCGCATGAGTATGCATTCTTCTCGATCCTCCGCCCTCCGCTTGCAGGCTACTCCTGCTATTCTTTTGATGTCGTCAGTCCATCTTGCAGGGCGTTAATCAACGCTCCATTTGTTTATTTTCGTTTTTATTTTATTCATTTTTTTTCACTTAAAAAAATGTAGACAAAATATATATAATTGCGTATTGTACCCTGCAAGTTACACGCAAGATTAAAATATACGTCTGAGAAATAGTTGAACAACGTAGGAGCCTATTCCATCTCAGCCTCGTTAACCGCTCTTGTAGCCCCGACGATTTCCCTTATGAAGTTTAACAGTAAGGGACCGTCAGAACTAAGCAGCGATTCAGGAAAATCCTCCCAAGAAATGGTAGAGACTCCCAGGCGACAACACAGAAAACGTCTCCTGTTCTCATGCTAGTTCTTGTTAGTTCTTGGACGCCAATACTTTTCTTCCCTCGTCGTCTCTTCGACAGATATATCAAATGTTTACTCCTTCGGAAGCCTCCACTTCACGAGTTCTTCTTCGGATATTCTCGCTTCGGATTATATCTTCTAGAGACAGAAATGACAGAAACAAATAATTAATAGTTTTTTTGTAGGGACTAAAAACTACGTAACATCTCACCCATTCACATAAACGGGCATATTTTCCCATTCCTTAAATCACTCTTTCGTTAGATTGGATCAAATTTCCCCGCCAGTGTGGCAATCCAATTTAGTTTTTTCTCCCCTTATGGGCTGCCATAAACAAAAAATACAACGACGTTTTGTACTTTCCTCACACGACGAAGTCGGGAAAATCACAAAGTGAAATGTGAATGAATGAAATATTTTACAACATTTCGTCAATTTGTCATATTTATTTATTTTATTTCAATAAATGCTATTAAAAAAATACGTAAAAGCATTACACAATAATATTATTATCATTCTCAAGCTCTAAATTACTGTTAAACATGATTTACGCAACATTTTGAAACCTATTACACGACTGCATAGGATTTAAGACCCCAGGATTCACAGACATATAAACGATTTGGCGTAATACAGTGATGTCTAACATAAAGGAATGTTAATAATTATTTTGTGTGAAGGGATATATGGTAACATCCCCTTTACTAGTGGAAAAGAACGACTTCACGTCGCCGGGATCGTAATTAGGACACTTGGTGGACGTATGAGGAGCAGATGAACAACACGCGGTCTTTTTTAGAAGCAATTTTTTTTTATTATGTAAACACATGCAGGAGAATACCGACAGATGGTGATAGTAATTTTTTGAAGTCTCATCTGTGGAATTCTATGACGCTTACCATGGTGTATATGGCTAAACGCTGCATGTGGAGTGTTGATCCGCCAACGTCATAGACTACAGCCCGAGATTCACGCATCATCCTTTATTATTACAGGAATCTACTATGAATGGGTGGTCTACACGGGACGACCTTCGTCTACCACCAATTTTAATTGATAGGCTATGACTGACATTTTACGGGTGATGGATCAAATTCACACCAACCGGGGTATTTTAGAGCTCAGAAATCGATTACAAATCCATTTTTTTTAATCTCCGTCGGGGATCGAACCCACGACCTTTAGCTTTTACCATTGAGCTATGACCGCCGGCAGATTTTTATTTAATTTAAGATATATTCAAGTTAAAAATTGACAAACTTTGATATTCGGCTTAGGCCACGGATAGTCAACGATCTACGTCCGTTGAAAACCGAGCCGAACTAAGACGAAGCGCTCTGTAACACCGTAGCGCCCTTCTATCACCTGTCGGCCCTTTGACGAATTATCTTTTGTCAAAACAACGAAAATGGCACACATGTCCGACGAGCGAACAAAATTAAGAGACAAATGATTGTATACCGAGGTTTTCGGCACCAGCCTGCAATGGCTATATCGAGCTGATATCAATGGATTCTAGTAATATTGTATATCAAATTTATTATAAATATGTATTTAAGTACTTAATAGCCATAAAGACGATTAAAAATAAAACTGTCGCGATAAGTTTTCGCGCCATTTTCTTTGTTTTGAATAATTTCGATGTGTAACCCTGAAAAGTGTGATTAATAATATAAGGATGCGCCATTAGGTTAAAATATCGAGTAATATTTCAATCTATTAAACTGTTTCCTATTCATGCAGAGAGCGTTACATGAAAATGAATTATCCGCTACAAAGCAACTAATAACCAACTACCTATCATGATTAGCATTATATTATAATAATGAACTTCATTGAATAACAAATACTTACATAAGTATCCATTATAATGAAATCGATCATTATTACACTTATATTGTACATTTTATTCATGTTTTATTTAGAATCTTCTTCTTTGTCTCAGCGACGTCAAATTGTTTCAGTCCAATATCTGGCATTATCTATGGCCCGTGTGTTGCCCAACATTAGATCTTGGGATGTGGCATCCGTAGTATGTCCCAGCCAGGTCCACTTTCGCATCTTGATAGAATGTAGTATGAAAGGCTGCCTTGTCTGCTCTCTGAACTCGTCATTTATCACGAAGTCAAACCATCTAACTTCCAGTCTCCTTCTTCTTCGTGTCAGCGACATCAAATTGTTTCAGCCCAATATCTGCCAATATGGATATCCCGTGTGTTGCCCAGCACTAGATATTGATGTGCAGATAGTTGGGCACATGGGTCAGGATCTTAGGTGTGAGGCGATCTGCAGGTATCCACAGTCGCACAACAGTGACTCTCCCTGCCGAAGCATTGCACGCCGGGGATCGTGAAAAGAATCTCGACGCGGTGTTTAATTTATTTTTTTCAAGCAAAATATCATGATCAACTTTGTCAAATGCTTTTGAAAAGTCATTATAGGAACAGTCAACTTGTCTACCCTTGTCTAAGGCTCTCGATACACAGTTAGTGAATAACATTAAGTTAGTTTCAACTAAGCGGCCAGCTCTGAAACCGTGCTGTTGATCAATCAAAAATGACTCAGTTCCTGAAGCGATGGTCTTATGGATCATCATTTCAAAAACTTTGGCCGGCGCTGAGAGTACAGCTACCGGTCTGTAGTTTTCTACTGATGACTTTCCACCACTCTTATAAACAGGAGTCACCTTAGACATCTTCCATTCTTTTGGAAAAATACCTGATTTTAACAATCGGTTAAATATATGACATAATGGTGCTTTTAGAAAATCCACACATCCTTTTAGTACAAATGTTGGGACATTGTCTGGCCCAATTGACCGCGTGTTTTTAAGTTTACTTATGAATAAAGATACATCATCCACTCTGAAAGACGAGACATCAATAAACGAGGACCCATATGATGGCTGCCTTGTTATAAGTTCAATATCGAGTTTAGGCGTTTGATTACAATATACAGATTTGGAAACGGAGTTTTGGACCTCCTTCACCGACCTCTCTTTTCAATCCAGCTACAAAAAAATATATGAAATGTCAATTATATTTCAGGATAAGCGTTTTGTTTTAATCTGAGGATTAATATAATTTTTTGTATATATATTTATAATATATTTTTTAATAGTATTCCGGGCTTTTGTCTAATGACGTTGGCGGATCAAAATACTCTACACAACGCTAAACCATCAAAGTAGGCAAGCGTCTTAGAGTCGTCAAACCAAATATTTAAATCTGGCGATATATTCTTAATTTTATTAATTAATCGCATTCAAGAGAGCTGTATCGGTTAATACCAGTGGACTCTGTGACGCTCTACCAGTACAGCTAGTCGCTGTATGTTGACAAGGTGTGCTATGTTTGTATAAACGTTAGAGTGTTAATTAATCTTAACATCCTCCTCTTTCTCAAAAGGTAGTTATTCCGTCGCGTGATGGCAGGATTAGGAGCAGATTGATAACACAGACTTTTTCTGAAGCACATTGACATATATTTATGATAAACTTTACAAGCTTCCGGCCTAGGCGGAATGACATGCCGGCCGGCCGTACTGCGACCTTCTCAGCTGTCAGCAAAACACTGACTCGTGCAGCCCGTGGTCGGTCACCAGCGCTGTAAGTGGTGATGTATATAACTAACACACAAGTGAGTGGACTTGTCCAAGATGCCAATATGGCGACACATAAATGTATGACAAGCAAACAGAAATAAGAGACGAAAGATTGTTTATCGAGGTTTCCGGTACCAGTCAGCAAGGGCTATATCGTGCTGATGTCAATCTGTTTCTTAAAGAGATTCTGATTGTGTGAAGAAGGAAACACAGAAACCGGAAGAGCATTATCGGTAACACTTAGGATGGATTTTTGAAAATCACCTGTTCTTATTCGACATAAATTTATCGTGAATGGGTGTTCAGCAAGTGTAAGATGAGTCTATTGGGTGTGGGTGGGTCCAGGAAGAATTTATTATTCAAGTTAATAGGATCAAAAGCCTAGATAATAGATGTAGAATAAACTAAGTTAACAAAAAACTTTCGTTTGAGTTCCAACGATTATATATTGGTTAGACATAAGTAAGCCTTTATTGAGTTTGTTTCCTAAAAAACTGCGTATATTTTAAATGTCTCATATCTAACTAAAGTTCATTGAATGTGTTTTTTTTATTTATTATAAAAAAAGTGATAGTTGTGAATGTTTTTTTTATTGTTAAAACTGCGTACCGTGCAAAAGATTATCCACTTAATAAAAGATAATAATCAAAACAACAATTCTTAATTGTTCGTAATTGTATTTGAAATGGCTTCTCCTTGTTGTGTGTTATCGTTAGGCTTGCACTCTTACAACTCGCGTGAAGTTGGCTGCGTGAGCGCTGCCAACCGCGGGAAAACGAAAAAAAAAAAAAAAACATTAAATGGCTGTTCAACGCGATCCGCTTCCTTATTCTCGCGATATCTCCGTCACATAGATTGAGAGGGGGCAGACATGGCTCTCTGCGTCGCGGATTTATTATTCATATACGTGTTTACTAGTAATAATAATAATACGCGGCGCTAGGCATTCTATAAGTAAAAGACCTTGCCAGTTTATATTTATTAATTCAAAGGCCCCCGCGCGAAGGTGACGAACGCGCAATGGCGGCGAATTGGTGATAGGTATTTCGCGGATACCTACCCACGGTGACGGCCGACGGGCAATGACGTGGCGGTGAATAAAAAATGGGAACACCTTTTAATTAAGGAGAAATTTCCCTCTTTTCCATAAATACGATCTATCACGAAAATACATGAAAAATAAATGTCTAAAATAATTTTTCTATTGCATTGTTACATTGAGGATATTTTATTCGTTATTGAAAAAACATAGCACTTGGAATAAAATAATAAAATCAGTTTTTTTTTCTTATAATGCATATAACTTTTTATAGTTACACGCCGTCAAAGATTCCTCGACCGTTGACATCGGTAGCCGTGATATATCGTTTTGCTACTTTCAGTAACTTGTGCTACTCATTGCAACATCTACGGTAGGAAATTGGAAGTGCAGTCATTTTCTTTATAAACCCTCTCTTCTTCTTCATGTCAGTGACGTCAAATTATTTCTGCCAAGTATCTGGCAACATCGATAGCCCACGTGTTGCCTAGCATTAGGTCTTGAGGTGTGCAGCTTGTTGGGCACCTGGAGCAGGATCTTAGGTGTGAGGCGGTCTGCAGGTTTTCGCAGTCGCACAATAGTGTCTCTCCCTGCCGAAGAATTCCCCACCGCTCGAGGTTGTCCTTTGTTACCAACTCCGGTTCTTAATCTGTTCAGGGATTTCCAGGTCCGCCAGTCAAGGTTCTTGCCAGTTGGGAGGCCTTCCTTTGGAGTAATGAAGTCCTCTAATTATATCAACCTACATGTATTCTTTACAGGAATCTATAAAGCATGTCAATAAATATCGTTAGGTTTCGTCACAGGAGCGATTTTTCTGTAAACCACGCGTGTCAATGCCACCACATGTATGAAGTTACATAATGAACGTTTGTTAAATATAATAGTTTTTTATGCATCGTCTGATAGCTAAAGGATAGAAGAACCAATGTGCTATATCAAAATAGGTCAGATAAGTACATGTATGCTTCAAATACTAGTTTTAAGTAAAAAAATGGTTTAAAAATTCACGCTATATTGACATTATAATTTGTATTCCACAAAGCCGTAACGAAAGGGTTTAGGAGTGGAAAGAGCTTAGATGTAATTAAATTGATTTAAGAAAATCAAGTTTGGTCGGGATGCGAACCGATGGCGTCTGAGTGATAAACAAATGCTTTAACCTTTCTTTGATGTTAAATATTGTTATAATTGATAACATGTATATAAGCCCGGATTCTAGTATGTACATATAATTTATTTACTCAAATATTCAGGGATCATGCTAACTTTCTTAAGCATATTGATAATAATTATTTAAAAAATAATATTCCCTGAGAAATAAATTGCTACGCCAGTGTTGCAAGGCTAATGCAATCTTGCAATACCTACCAAAGAATAATGATTTGTTTATACATTTTGAATATTTAAATGACGTTTCGGGTTTTTTTCTCCCGCATTTCTTTGTCGCCCGCCGAATGAATCGATTTAAAGCGACTTAAAAATGATTAAATCCACTGTTTAAAAAAACACACGGCATTGTGAACAAACACCACGGAGATAGTAAAAATAAAATAATTAACAATCGCCATTCATGAATTCGAAATTCGATTATATTGTTATGATCGTGTTGCCATTGTTGAAAAAAAAACAGAATTCTAACGCTACTGCTGTTACACATCATTATGTACCTACTGATTTTATTTGTGTTGTTTAATTGTTATAATATTATAAGAGCGTGTGCTTTCTTTTTTTGCATTTTGATTTGAAATGCAAGTATTCATTACTCCGTGTTAACAATTACGTACGTTATTTGCAATTATTTAAATACAGTGAGGGCCCGCTTAACGCTGTCTCGTTTAGCGCTGTTTCGGTTTGGCGCTCTTTTATTTCACCCCGGGGTTATTCCCCGAAATTTTGCATAAATAGTGGAATTAGCGAAACAAACCGGCTTAGATGAGGTAAATGTGGAAGACGTCGAAGAAATGGTTCAAGAAACAGCAGCTAGCCTTTCTAATGATGAGCTCAAGGAATTAACTGAGCAAGAAGAAAGTAAAATATTGATATTAGTGATTTCGAAGAAGAGCAAAAAGAACTTTCGATGGCGTTTGTAAAAAGGAGTTTGACCACTGTAACTGAAATTATGGACCCATTTGTTGAAAATGATCCAAATTTTGACAGGAGTTCAAAAGCAAGACGGGGTGTTATAGACGCTTTATCCACTTATCAACAACTTCTAACAGAACACAAAAGGAAAACGCAAACTACATTAGATGCCTTCTTGACAAAAAGGCAACAAATTGGAAACACAGAATAGACTGAATGATCTGACTGACTTAGAATTTTATTTGTTTTTATAAGTATATTCGTTTATATTGTTTTTATTTTTGTATGAAATAAATGTTTGGTTTTATTTTTATTTAAAAAAACATAACTATTAAATTTAATACCTAACCCCGTTATGTCACGAGGTTTCGCATTACGCTCTACTTTGATGGAACGTAGGACCCGCGTTAAGCGGGGCCTTAGTGTATTTAGTTCTATTACCGTCTTCATAATAAAATATGTCGAAATTCCTGCTTTTTACTAAAGGTATTTAAATCCTTCCAGTATTAACATATGGCGCAGAGACGTGGAATTTAACAGCAAGTCTTACCCATAAAATAAAGGTCACCCGACGTGTCATGGAGAGAACCATGAGAGGAGTGTCTCTAAAAGAGAGAATCCGAAACGAGGATATTCGAAGAAGAACTCAAGTAGTGGAGGTTACACGAAGAATAGGCACACTCAAGTGGCAATGAGATATAAATGTTGAAGAGACAACTGTCGAAAGGGAAGAAAAGTATTGACTTGGCGTCCAAGAACTGGCAAAGGATTGATGTACCAACGACATAAGAAGAATAACGGGAGTAGCCTGGATGCGGAGGGCAGAGTATCGAAAAAGAAGGAGATTCTTGCGAAAGGCCTACGTTCAACAGTTATCGGACACAGGCTGAAATGATTGGTTAAATGGCATAGTTTTGAGACATATATTTTTAAAAAATGTACCTATATAATCTGATTTACCATTCGCGATGCAGTCTCTTCGTTATGATTCGCTAACTGCCTGGAACACAGCATATCAAGACTCAACTTCGGGAGGAATAACCAAGTCATTCTTTCCATCCATCGAACACTTATTGACGTGGCAAAAAAAAGGCGAACTCCGTGGACTTTAGTCTCACTCAAGCGTTTACCGGATACGGAATATTCAGAGAATTCCTAAAAAGATTTGGCCTCTCTTCTTGCGACGCATGTCCATGTGATCCAGGCATGCAACATACAGTGAGACACTCTCTCGTGGAGTGCATCATCCATGAGAACAGGAGACGCATTCTGTGTTGTCGCCTGGAAGTGTCTACTATTTCTTGGGAGGATTTTCGTGAATTGCTGCTTAGTTCTGACGGTCCCTTGCTGTTAAACTTCATCAGAGAAATCGTCGGGGCTACAAGAGCGGTTAACGAAGCTGACATGGTATAGGCTCCTACGTTCTTCAACTATTTCTCAGACATTGTGTGTAACTTGCAGGGTAAAACACGCAACTATATATTTTTTTCTACATTTTTTTTAGTGAAAAAGAAGGCTTTGTTATATTCTTATGTAGCATCACATCTCAAAGGCCTACAGTATTTTTTCTTTTTCTGTTAAAAAACGCATAAACGATGCATGTAAGTTGCACGCTGCGTTTACCCGTAGTGAGGTAATGGATCGATGCACTTTCCTTTTCCACCGCGCGTGCCGCCACCTGACACAACAATTGCATTTACAATTACTTTTAACAATAACAATTTCCCAGATATCTAATGGTGCTTCTTCTGCGACGCTCTTCTAATTCCCTGCAGCCATGATGGCATTCAAGACTGAACCTTCAAAACATGCCACGTGACATAACATTCCAAATTAATCTTCCACCAAATATAGTAAGTAGGTAACCTTTCAGTTCTTCCCTGACATTTACTTCAGACTAACTACTAAATGTATAAGCCCTGATCACTGGTCTACCCAATTAAATGACTGGGCACGGCGCTTTTAATGACATAGTTGCCCCCGTGACGCCCCCTTCCAGACCTCAGAGCACATTCTCTGGGACTGTCAGTTCCTCTTGTTAGAAAGAGGAGTCCTTTTTGATGCAGTTCAAGGGAATTGCCTCGGCCCTATCGGGCATGCAGACGTTCAGCTCGTGTTTTCGGTGAGAGAATCTATCTTTTATACACTATCTTTTAACCAATGTACACGGTAAGCTACAGACCTATCCATGTTTTGGTGCACATCCAATCTGAAGTCGTCCATCAACCATCGTCTTTTGGACAGACAGCCTATTGCCACTTAAATGTGCATATTCTTTCGGTAGCCTCCACTACTCGAGCTCTTCTTCGGATATCCTCGTATGTCATTTTATCTTTTAGAGACACTCTCTCATGGATCTCTCCATGATACTTTGTGTAACCTTTATTTTATGTGTAAGACCTGCTAGTAGATTCCATGTCTCTGCGCCAAAAGTTAACACTGGAAAGATGCACTGTCAATGATAAGTTCCTACCCTCCGCATTCATGCTACTCCCGCTATTCTTCTGATGTTGTCAGTCCAACTTGTTCTCGGACGCCGCTCCAACACTTTTCTTCCCATAGACCGTCGTCTATTCTACAAATAATGCCATAAAAATCTCGGTTTTATGTGTAAGACCTGCTGTTAGATTCCACATCTCTGCGCCATAAGTCAACACTGGAAGAATTCACTGTGAAAACACTGTCAAGGATGAGTTTTCTTACTGCGTTTTGAATGATGAGTGATGACATACAATTGCTGTTGTTTTTGCTGTTGGCAATTATTTTTAACACGGTCGTGTCGGAAGTTCGCGGAAGGAAGCGACAGCCTCGGAAGTCATCTGGCAACACTCGCTTCATTGTTAGACACAACTCTTTTCCTCCATCTTGTTTTTGTATGCCGTGTGTGAACACTTTTACACATCTTCAAGTGAGATTAAAAGTGGAATTGTTGTCTTCTAAATGCAACGTTTTTTGCTGTTGCAAATAACGCGTATATAATTAATTCGTAAGTAGATATACTCAAGTAGTGGATGCCACCCAACGAATAGGCTCACTCAGGTGGCAATGGGCAGGACATATCTGTCGAAGAGACGACGGTCGATGGGGAAGAAAAGTATTGGAATGGCGTCCAAGAAATGGCAAGCGAAGCATTGGCCGACCCCCTACAAGATGGACTGACGATATAAGAATAATATCGGGAGTGACCTGGATGCGGAAGGCGGAGGATCGAAGAGGATGGAGACTCATGCTGAAGGCCTACGTTCAACAGTGGACGGACACAGGCTGATGATGATGGATTATATTGTATAGCTTCCCCATCTACTTTTGGATTATCCACCAATTTTTTTTGTTTAAATTATCTAGAATTCTTACTTATGTGAATTTTGATGTACATGTTCATTATTTTTTAATGGCTTTTGTAATTGATACATATTATTTTGTAGTTACTTTAATGAATTCCCTTATATATTAATGATTTCCAAAACACATATACCCATCACGCAATTCATATCCATCTTTTCACTCACTCTTTGCTTTATATAGACTTGAAAGTGGTCACTCGACGTGGCTGAAACATGCCGTCTACAAATATATTGTGGGATAAATTCTAAAAATTCTTTTATTTATATCTGATAATTTAAGTAGCCGAATGGCCGATATATTCTGTTTTAAATATCATTATGGAAAAAAATTATATTATTTATGCTTTATTTTGCATTAAAATGATTATATTCCACTATTAATTAAAGATTAAAAAATACATCAATATTGTTACAAATACTTCGTTAAAAAAGACATTAAAAACATAGGTTTCCTTATAAAAACATACATGTGAGAACTCGGTTTCAATTTTACCTTATCAAACACGCAACGCCCTGATAATGACCCTTGCATTTGTAGTCGCTATATCAACCATTGTATATACATATATAATCGTGTCGGAAACAACAGGGTCAGATCCTGCCTGCCCAGAAGTGGGCGACGTCGATGGCGTTACTCCCGGCCATCACCAGGTCTTCCTGGGTGCAGCTATTCGGGCTCAGGGCACACTCCAGAAGGTGTGACAGGGTCTGCTCCACGCCGCAGTCACATTCAGTCGGTCCGCTGTAAACAGCATTCCCATTGACATCAAGTCTATGTGAAAATTTCAGCTCGATTGGGCAACGAGAAGTGCGTTAAATAATTTTAAAAAAATCTTCGCAATGTTAATATGAAGTATTTAAAAATAGAACAATTTAAATATCCATAGAACAAGACTTTTTTTTAGTGTTGCCATTATAAAAATTAAAGTAATACGTTCATAGCTCGTTACCTGCTCATCTTTGGTACCTAAAAAATAGTTTGTAATGTAAGTTTTACAGGTAAGCTTATTTTTTTTTAATTTTCGCGATTTTCAACGATGAAAATATGCTGTTTTATCTTCTGCTGGGAAGGCTATAGACCCGCGGCATGTTCCTACTTTCTCTCGCTGATCATAGACTGTCACGATCGTCTGTGGTTTGTCTATACTTTATACCTACCTAGCACAGACTCCAACCAACCCATTGTGATGCTATTTCTGAATTATTATATTACACTATTATGGGTTTTTTTATTTAATGTTGTCTATATGCTAAAAATCGTGCGGATTCCGCTCTCAAAAGAAATTGACGAAAAATTACTATTTTTTATTTTTTATATGCAATTTTGGAGAAATCTGACACTTGAAGTATAATGATGCATTCAGAATGCAGAACTATTTTATTTTATTTATGTAAACTCATACAGGAGAATACTGACAGATGGTGATAGTAATTTTTAAAGTCTCATCTGTGGAATTCTATGTCGCTTACCACAGTGCATATGGCTAAGCGCTGCATGTGGAGTGTCGATCCGCCAACGTCATAGACTGCAGCCCGAGATTCACGCATCATCCTTTATTATTACAGGAATTTACTATGAATGGGTGGTCTTCACGGGACGATTTTCGTCTACCACCAATTTTAATTTATAGGCTATGTCTGACATTTTACGGGTGAGGGATCAAATTCGCACCAACCGGGGGTATTTTAGAGCTCAGAAATCGATTATTTAAAAAAAAATCTTTGTCGGGGATCGAACCCACCACCTTTGGGCTTGCAAAGCAAACGCTTTGAACATTGAGCTATACCCGCCGGCGAAACTGCCGAAAAGTTACTGTTTTTAATTTTTTTATGCAATTTTGGAGAAATCTGACACTCGGCGTATAATGATGCATTCAAATCAAACGAATGCAGAACTAGAACACGAACAAGTGTGTACATTTTTTTTAATATCCCATATCCGTTCCATTTCTAAAACATATTCACGCAAATAACTTTTTAGGTTTTCACGGTCAGATTTGATATTGTGGCTTTTGGGTTTAGCCGTGTGTGGCGAATTACTCCTTTCCGAAATTTCGACCGCCATTGCAGGGGTCTTCTTCAGGGTTGATGACTTAGTCATCTTAACTTAACATTTGACTTAAGTCATCAACCCTGAAAAGACCCCTGCAATGGCGCTCGAAATATTGGAACCGTCACTCAGTTCGTTCTATTGTCACTGTCAATGCTTTGTCCCACGACATATCTGCATCCGAAGATCCATCTTGGATCATATATGGTACCTGGCGACCTTCAAAGCAGAATCCCGAGGGACTTGAGAGAAGAGACAGCAACTGTAGTATCTGAGACATATTTTTGGGTGGATTGTTAATCGGATTTGTTCAAGAACATCGGATGATAGACCTGGACCATAAAGCACTAACACTCAACACAACTAGCAACACATGGTTAGCAACAAGCTGTGACCCATCCAAGTTTCGGTCCGCGCCTTATGTTGCCTAACTTCGATAATCACGTTAACGATGTGCTATTGTCGCTGGAATCATGTTCATTTGGTGCAAATATTGTTATTATTTTCTAGAGTTCTTCTGCGTATTTCCTCGTTTCGGTTTCTATATTTTAGCGACACTCCGAGCATGGATCTCTCCATAGCACGCTGGGTGACCTTTATTTTATGGGTAAAACATCTGTATAACAAGAATTAAAGATTACACGTTAGGGTGGCATTTTTCAATCAGACATTCATTAAAAAAAATATTAAAAATTAAATTATTTAAAAAATAAATAAAAAATAATTATATTATTAAAAAAAATTATATATATATATATTTTAATAAATTTTATAATATATACGAGCAAAAATATGGGAATACCTAATAAAGGAGACCTCGACTGTAAAGGATGGAGATGAAAGGTGCAAGAGACTGGTGAAGACACGTCAACTAAAACACTCTTTACTAAACGAAAACGAAGAAGAAAAACTTAATGATTCTTGCAACTTATTGCCAGTTGAATCTCGCTACTTTCCTATTTTACTGTCATAACTGTTGTGTTGTAATAATTTTATTTTTATGTAAACACATACATAAGAACACCGAATACGCGTGATGTAGAAACCTCACCCGTAGATTTTACATCGCTTGCATATTTTTAAGAAGGCTGATCGCTGCATGCGGAGTGTTGATTCGTCAACGTTATTGAAATCCCAGTATTCACTATGCATGCGTAGTATTTATAGGATGATTTTCGTGTACCTGTAATTATGAGTAATAGGCTATTAGTTAGAAGTTAGGAAGTTAGTAAGTTACTTGATGTAATTTGCGTATGTTAGTTAGTTGCTACTTGCTACTAGTATGAGTTAGTCAGTTACTGTTATGTAGCTGTAAGACATTGTTAGTCATTGGCTGCTAGATGAATGTGTTAGTAATTGTTAGTTATGTGAGTTAGTCTTTTATTTATTTTATTTCTATGATCCTGAAGTAAGATTTAATACAAGAGAAACAACTTCAACTTCTTGATCATTGACAACAATTATTAAAAACTCCCGAAGCTCGCTAAACAGAAGACTCCACGAAATTACTTTGATAAATAATTTCGTGGAGCTCATGTCGAAACTTGGCTTCTCTCAAGTTGAATATATCAATATTCGAGGCGATATGGTTGAACAGTCCGATCACTCTCCCAAGAGGCATAGTCTCTGGCAGGTTAGTATTAGTTCCAAGAATAACAAACAATCTGTGCCTTCTTATCCTTAAATTAGTAGCCTTGTTGCTAATTATTAGGTTTATGAGCTAGTCTGATACTGGTTGCTAGTAGTATGAGTTAGTAAGTTGGTGGTTGCTAGTAGTAGGTGTTAGTTAGTAACTAATCGCTAGTAGTATGAGTTAGTTAGTTACTGGTTGCAAGTAGTAGGAGTTAGTCAGTTACAGTAGTATTTTTACTAACCGCATGGCTTTCTCGGCAAGCGCAGTTCACTTACTTTCTAACTGGGACCGTGCATTCAAACCTGGGCAGAATCCATCGGCGGAACCAAAAAACAAATAAACACTGTAATATACACTTCTTAAAATGCAATAATATCAATACATTTTAACATCCTCCTGTCTTTTGGTAGTTATTCGGTCGCGCGGTGGGAGGATGAGGAGCAGATTAACAACAAAGACTTTCTGAAACACATTGACATATATATTTCGATAACTTTACAAAACTTATGGACCTAGTCACAGCATTTTACAGGCCGGACCAACAAAAATACGATCATTTTCGCGGTCGCTACACGACTGAGCGCCCTCGTGATGGGCTGTCGCCCAGCGCCGCAAGTGAAGATCTACGTAACTAGTCCAAAATGCGAATACGGTGACACATACATATACGACAAGCTAACAGAAATAAGAGAAGAAAGATTTTATATCGAGGTGCTCGGTACCAGTTAGCATGGGCTATATCATACTGATGACAATTTATATAGTTGGTTCGAAATTGGCTTTGAAATTTCGTCCCGCAATTTCGCAAGCTCTAAATTTAAATATATAGTGTCTTAAACCTTGTCTAAAACATTTGTATGAAGCATCTTGCTGTACGGCTGTGAGACATGGTGGCTGTCTGAAAGTGATAAGAAAAGACTATAGGCCTTTGAGATGTGGTCATACAGAAGAATTATCGGGATGTCTTAGAGAGACTACGTCACAAACAATGAGGCTTTCGCAATAATCGAGGAAGATAGGCACCTAGTAAGAACCATCTCAGAGAGGCGATCGGTCACATCATGCGCTACGATGGTCTTCTTCACGACATTGTGATGGTTGAGGGGAGAAGCTGCAGAAGGCGCCCTAGACGGGAGTCTTTGCAACAAGTATTCGAGGACATGAGTTGCAGCTCTTATGCTGATAGTGATTCTGAAGATATTCAATTGTGGATCCTATGACGCTTATCACTTAACATATGGATGTGGAGTGTTGATCCTCCAACGTCATTTACTACAGCCCGACATTCACGCATCATCCTTATTATTACAGGAATTTACTATGAATGGGTGGTCTTCACGGTATTTGAAATAAGCTATGACTAATTTTTTTTTTCAACGTCTCAAATTAGCACAAACCATGGGTATTTTAGAGCTAAGCAATCGATTAAAAAACATTTATTTTTAAATCTTCGGGGATTGAACCCACGACCTTTCGCTTGCGAAGCCAACGCTTTAATCGCGGAGCTATACCGCCAGAGAAAGTGACAACCTTATGTTGCATAAAATGCTATATTTAGCGTTTTTAATTTTATGTTTGATGAATATTATAACATCACAACAATATGATCTGAAATAATTGTTTTTTTTTTCAATGTATTGAATTACAACACTTTCGTAATTATGGACACATATATCAAATATATATATATTGTTTCGCCCTTTGCCGATCGTGCCGCTGGTTGCAGTTTCTGTCGCTTGCGCCCGTTTGCCGCCTAAATCGCGCGATCTATCCGCCATGTTGGATCGCGACCAGAGAGAGTTTTCTCCGCCATTTGCATCTTTTAGTCTATGCCCGACAACCGGATATGCACGGCGCGAACAACGGCGTAAGTGACACACACAAAGTGCATTCCTAGATCAACATCTGCAATGCACCGATACGACATTGTTCTATAATCTAAATTCAATATTTTTTTTACCATATCCACTCCATGTTTGAAGCATCTTATTCTTTTCTACCGTTATTACCACGGTCGCTGCTCTTCGGAACTTAAAGAACTAATTCCTCCTGCACCCACCCACAACAAACTCGTCTTACACTTGTCGAACATCCATACACGGTTAATGTGTGTCGGCTAAGAACTGGCAGTTTCCAAACTTCCTTCCCCAATGCCACCGTTAAGCTTTGACATGCTCTTCCGGCGTCTGTGATTCCTCCTTCCTACAATCTTGATCTCTTCAAGAAACAGATAAATATACCCTGGCAATCTCCCCAACCAACACACAAACACGAACACAACACACGTTTATCGCATGCAGCGTCCAGTCCTCCTGCCTGAGCGTCATAGAGTGCACTGGTTTTGACCGGCTGTGCTTCTGCTGCATGCGATTACATAAAAAAGACGACGAAAAAGTTTTATTTTAACCTAATTTGAATATTTTCAATCTTTTCAGCATTCACTTTGAGATCCATTATAAATATTTATTTATTTACCTTGTTTTCACATGGATCACGTAGCAAAAGTTCTCTATTAGGAGACTGCAGTTTCGACTAATTCGTAGCCTTTCTCAATCCTAAGAGATAACTGAGTTTGCGTTAGTACTTTGTAAGTGGTCTAACCCATTTTTTTTTCGAATTTGAATGTTTGTTCTCATTCCAAAACAAATGACTGAAGTAAGTTCGCTTGTTTCGATTTAAAAGATTCTTATTTTCAAATGTCCGGTGTTGCCAGTTGCAATATTTGAGATGGTCCACGTTAGGTATTAGGTATATCCTTGCAAGCTGCATTCTGTACATGAAGATTTGATTGTTATGTAAAATGCAATTTTGTTAGAACGCACCTCGACCGCATTGCGCAACACTTTTCTTGTCGATGGCGAGAAAGTGGAGGCACTCGGCAGCCAGCGGAGCGTTGGACTCTAGCAGGGTTGACAGATAGACACAACACTGCTAAATAAGCTCTGATCACTGGTCTACCCAGCTGATGACTGGGCACGGCGCTTTTAATGACAGATTATACTCATTTAATTTAGTTTCAAACCCTAGTTGCCCCTGTGGCGCCCCCTTCCAGACCTCAGAGCACATTCTTCTGAGACTGCCAGTTCCTCTCGTTTGAAAGAGGAGTCCTTTTCGATGCAGTTCGAGGGAATCGCCTCGGCCCTATCGGACATGCAGATTTTGTGGCGACTAAAAAAAATTTCCGCGCATTTGCAATCTTTACTCGTTTTCGGTGAGAGAATCTATCTTCCATCTCCAGCTCTTAACAACCCATGAATGCGATTCTAATCTCTTTCACGGGTTCTTTCTTTTAGCACTTCTGTGCAGTAACCACAATTCTTCAGAGGGGACTCCCACTGGACCTATCAGTTGCTAACTGATCATAATCTGAATGAGCGCGTCATCGAGGAGACTTAACTGTGCTGCGGTGTGATGCGAGTGTGAGGCGGGTAAAAGATAGACACAACATCTAACAACTGTATCTTACCTAACCTAACCTAACCTTCAGAGAATTTAAAAAAAACCAGGAATTCCTAAAAATGCTTGGCCTCTCTTCTTGCGACGCATGTCCATGTGATCCAGGCATGCAACAGACAGTGAGAGATTCTCTGATAGAGTACATCATCCATAAGAATAAGAGACGCGTTCTGTGTTGTCGCCTGGGAGTCTCTGCCATTTCTTGGGAGGATTTTCCTGAATTACTGCTTAGTTCTGACGGTCCCTTGCTGTTAAACTTCATCAAGTATATCGTCAGAGCTACGCTCGCGGTTGACATGCATTTTTTTGCTCAGATATATTCGAAAAAATGGAAAAATCCTGATAACTTGTCTACCCTGCTAATGGCTAGGCGCTTTTAACGACAGAGTAAACACATTTAATGTATACATAAATATTTATTTATTTATTTACCTTGTATTCGCATGGATCACGTAACAAAAGTTCTCTATTAGGAGACTGCAGTTTCAATGTAGTTTCTGCGCATAGCTGCCTCTGTGGCGCTACTTTACAGACCTCATAGCACATTTTCTATGACTGTAAGATCCTTTTGTTAGAAGAGGGGTCATTTTCGCTGTAATTCGAGAAAATTGCCTTGGTGCTATCGGGCATGCAGACTTTGTGGTCACTATTATTTTTCCCCGCATTTACCATTTCGCTCGTATTTTTGTTGAGAGAATCTATCTCTCATCTCGATCTCCTGGATGAATGTCAGTTCGTATTGTTAGGAAGAAATGGCGTATTTTGTTCTTAAATAGTTAGAAATGCAAATCAGGAATTATGTCCAAGTAGTCACGCTCCTTATCATTAAGGTTTATCAAAGAAAAATACCACATACGAGTATTCTCACTCCCTTTAACCCTCACTTACTGTGCTAAAAACATCCGAGAGCTCCGATGATATATATTTTCTACACGATGTGAAAATTTCATCCAAAACCGGAAAAATGCGAATATTCCTAAATATTGCTTCGATCGACTAAGATTCAAGTTGTAATGTAACTTTTTGTAATGTTAGTATTTGAAAAAGAGAAAAAAAACATCGCAATTAGCCGCTATAACTGGCGCAGACACATGAATGTTGATAAATTTCACGTAAGGGAGGCCCAATTCAGACATGAACTCTACGAGTTTCTATGGAGGAATAAGTTGTTGGAATCTTCTGTTTGATGAGCATTGGGACCTTCTGTTGCTTGTCTCTATTGATTTGTTATTAGTACTTAATCATAAGTACCTATATTTGTATTTATTGTATTTTTTTCCATGGCTACAAATGAATGACTATACATAATTATATTTTTATTTAATACTCAATAATATTACGGAGGAATACAAACATTGGTCACGCAGTATATATTATATTTTGTATAGATATACTCATTATTAGAGTCTTATTGTAGTAAAAACGTATCATCGTAAAGCAAGGGTTGAACTCAAATCTGAGATAGCTAAAAATAGGCGATTTTAAAAATGTTTTTTTGTGGTTTTTGCTGTCGATGTTTTTCCACATTGTGTGTGACGATTTGGCGGCTTGGAGTGTTGTTTATCCACGCGAGCAACCCTGCTTTTATGGACGCTTTAACGACAACGTTATTTTGCTGGTTAAAATCAGAGTAGCCTCTTATGCAAGCTCTAACATTTCTCCGCGGCAAAGTGCGGATTCCTGCGCAGCACATCTGGAAACGACGATCCGTGTGTCGTCTACTAACATCCTCGGCTGCGGAGACCTACATACCGCGTCAGACTATTGAAAACTTTCAGATATCTTGGCGTACACGTCGCTGAAAGCTGCGGAATGCAGAGATATTTGAAGCTTGCTTCTCGCAAAATATTTTTTTGCGCAGTGTGAGTGTTCATAAACGTAAAATCATACATTTACTATTTGTATTTACATTTACGAAACGTCGTATATTTTTCAAAATATTAATTTATTTAATAGAACCCTAGTTCCAAGGGTGTCACAAACTATCGTTCACAGACAATTCGTTCAGTGACTCATCGGTAACAACGTGGGGTACACTGGACGTCTGGTAGACGGGACATTTGGCGCACGGGACAACTGGTGCACTGGACGTCTCGTTAACCTAACCTTACCTGAAGAAGATGACTCCTGAGATCACAGAATCTAGGAAAACGATACAAAAAACTTACCTTAAAACAATATCCAGTCCGAGCGGTTACGCGATAAACTTACGCCGGAGGCCTGTTTTTTTAAAGAATTGCTTACTACAAAAATCGTTCATATTTATTTGTTTATATATATCCATCCCCCATCATCGTCGCTGTCTTGGATCTCCTCGGCGTCTGAGGGAATATCGGACAAAGCATCAGCGTATATAAGGAGACTAAGAATAACCAAAAATATAATGCATTGGAATATAAAATAAAATTTTAAAAACACAGTTTATACTTTGGAAATACCTATCTTGCTAAAAAACATGTAAAATTTAAATGCATACAATTGAAATATTGATAGAGAAAAACGATCAACGTTTTCCCAATTTAAAAATAATAATTAAAACAAGCGAGATAAAGTCTAATCTCACATTATTTTATAAGGTTATTATTTTTACAATAAAATGCTCGTTTAATTTTTTATCGTCATGTGTTCAAATAAAATTAAATATGACCCTCACTGTAAAAACAACACATATGTTGTGTGATCGGTCTGTATAGTGTTAAGATAGATGACATATTCGCAGATGTTGAAAATACAAATCTTTGACTTAAGTTAGGTTATGCTAAGTTCGGTTAGTATAGATTAGGTTACGTTAGCTTAGGCTAGGTTAGGTTCACAATCTTTTTATCATACATATATTATGTGTTATATACTCTATACAAGTGTCTGTTTACATTAAGTTCCTATGTTTTGTTTTATTACCACATTAATTCACTTATTTTTTCTTTTCTTTTTCAGTTAATCCACAAACCTGGCTGGTGACGAGCTCTTCCCCATGAGCTGTCCCGGGAGGTTCGACATACACAGAGAAATAGCCAGGTAACGTTTTTTTCCTAATCTAAATCCACATTTAAAGTTCCTATTTAGCTCACTTTAAAAAATGTATGTTGGTTTGGACGTGTAAATTTTTCAACTGTGGCTAGTACTCGATAGATGGCGCTGAATTCAAAAATATTACAAAATATTTTAAATAAGAATTTATTTCATATAAATAAAATAATCAGTGTTTATTAACAACATTAGTTAATATTTCATATATAGTTAAAAGGCTTCCATAAGAAAATTAAAGGATGTATGAATATATCTAACTTTTACTAATATTGAATCGAATTGTGGCACATTGAATCAATAAAAATTACAGTATTGTAGGTATTTAACTTAAACATCTTCTATTCACATGAGCGATACTAATTACAATATTGCTGTACAATCACAAGTTTTTGTATGGCTCGCATTTAAATCATAGTATTTTCACGAAAAGAAAAAAAGAACGTTTACATGAGTTTTGTTCGTATAATTTTTTAAATTAAAGTAACTTTGCAAATTAAATCTTACATTTATATCGTAGTCGAAGTTTGTCTTTAAAAATTTTTTTTTCATTAAATATGTAATCATAAAATAATATGAATGTTTTTTATTTTACCTCGACATCTGTTGAAAAATAGAAAAACTAATATAGAATAAATATTTAACATGTGTTTTGCTGCCATCTATGATTCAGTAGATTAACTATATTTAAAATATTTTTGTTCGTCCTTATATACGTCTTTTTTACTAACGTATTCCTACAATTATGTCGCATTGAAAAAAGATGATCATTGTAACAAATATATTACAGTAAAAAAATTATTTTTGTTAGATTTGAGCATTTATATCTATGTTATCGATAACACAACCCTTAATAGTTTGTTTTTCCAAACTCTATACAGAGGTCGAATTCTTCCAGAACTTGTAGACGACAGACACCATTCTACAGAAACTAAATTGTGTATTTTATGCATGCGTATTTTTAATAATAATTTTCATATTAATTATTTGGTTTTTTTTTTTTTCAGATCGCTTTTGAAAAAGCGCTGGATGTGTGGTTTGAGATAACGCCGACAGAGGGACAAGAGAGAAAAATAAATATTCAATTTAAAAATATAAAATTTTGAAATCCCCAACGAAAATAAAAGTGTTCAAATTATAAATAATATATATATACATACATATAAAAAAAGTAACCTCAAAATAATGTGTTCATCTAAACAATATTTTTTATAAACTAAGTAAGAAAAAAGTAGTAACAAAATAAAACTAAAACAAGAGTTTTTATCCGTCCTGCGATGCCAATTTTGCTACAATTTTATACGAAAAATTTATATTTGAGAATTGATTAAACGTAGTTTTTACATTTTTGTACCGTAAACGTAATAGAGGATCAAATTAATATATAAGTCAATTAAATAAAAATACAAATTATTAAAGATTAACATTTTTTATGACACATTTTCTACGTATACCCAATAAATCAAGTTTTTCCCGAAGAGAGTGAACTGTGTTTATAAAAATATATATACTAGCTTTTTTATATATAACTGTAAAGTTTATACAAGGTGTTAAATTTAAGAATAATAGGATATTATTGTGAATACTGTGTTAATACATTTTGTGTTTCGCGTTTTTGTGATTTGAAAAAAAGAACTCCCTTGTGGAAAACATTTGAAAAAGACTGTTGTATTGGTGTATAATATATTTTAAATGTGTCTTTTTTGGGAAGATTATTGAAAATACCACATTGCTGCATATATCTTGCCAATATATCGTATTATCTTGGCATATTTTGATATTACTAAATTATATATCTCCCCAATAATTGGACTATCTTGCCAATATTTGGGTACATTTTGATATTACTAAAGAATATCATCAAATAATTGGATATATCTTGCAAATAATTGGATATATATTGCCAATATTTGGGTATATTTGATATTACTAAAGTTTATCTTGCCAATAATTGGATATATCTTGCCAATATTTGGTAGCATCTGTCTCACAACGGAATAAGCTGATATTGCCCTGTTCCGGGCTGGTTCCCGCCGACAGCATCATTGTTTGCGGAGACCGTCCCGTGGTGGAGGAGCGCTTGTGGGTGGACCGTGGTGGTTCGCAAGGGAGCTTGCTCGGCCGCAGTGTGGCGGGGGCCCATGTACTGGGCGCGGCTGCCGCCCTGGCGATGCCCTTTCTTGACGACGACTTACTATGGTGCCCAGACAGCGATGGACGGATGGTGGACCTCTCCTCATGTCTGCAGGTCAGTAAAAATATAATAAATTCTTATAATATGTATTAGTATATCAGAATACTCTTTTATGACCAAATGTTCATTTCAAAAGAGCTTCTTTGCCTCTCTAAGTTAGAAGCTAGTTCTTGAGTCTGCTTCTGAAGGATGCGTCCGTTTTCAGCTCTCTTATCCTTTTCGGCTGCGAGTTTCAGGCCAATAGGACAGCGAATATACCCCGTATAAACTTAGTTGGGTACAGCCACGGATAATATCATTACATCCAGATGGAATGACTATTTGGATATAAAAAAACGCTATATACTATAAAATACTGATATAACAACAATAGATATTGGATGCATTAGATGAGGAACCTTAAATTGTGTAATTGACAGTGTGCTAACGTGTGTGTTGTTGGTTTCCAGGAGGCCGTAGCTCACGGGCAGCAGATGGGCTCACTGTGCCCCACGGAGCTGTCGTCTCTAGGGCCTCCGGGGCCGGCCCCCTCGGCCCCCGAGGAGGCCCTCGCTGGGGAGGCCGAGGAGCTTCTGCAGCAACTTGGGGAAGCCGCTTTCTTAGACAGCTTCTTCACGGACCTCGCCCAGTCGCCGGACATTGAGATCAAGGTTAGTTAAATCTGTCCGTATTTATTACTATTATTTGTCTTCCCCATGTCGCCGGGATGGTCATCAGAACGCGTGGTCGAGGGATGAGGAGCAGATGAGCAACACAAAAAACTTTTTGACAAGCACATTGAAATATATTCATGTAAAATATTGACAAAATTCCATTATCTCGCCGGCGGTTATAGCTCAATCGTCAAAGCGTTTGCTTTGCAAGCCAAAGGTCGTGGGTTTGATCCCCCAAGGAGATTAAAAAGAAAAAGAGGATATTTAATCGATTTCTGAGTGTGAATTTGATCCGTCACCCGTAAAATGCTAGTCATAGTATATTAATGAAAATTGGTGTTAGACGAAAGTCGTCCCGTGAAGACCACCCAATCGTAGTAAATTCTTGTAATAATAAGGATGATGCGTGAATCTTGGGCTGTAGTCTATCACGTTGGCGGATCAACACTCCCGTAAGGAAACCACTGGGCGTTTAAAGGTTAATTATAGACATGTATAGCTTTTCGAACTGCCGGCGGTCATAACTCAATGGTCAAAGCGTTTGCTTTGCAAGCCAAAGGTCGTGGGTTCGATCCCCGACGGGGATTAAAAAAAACGATTTTTAATCGATTTCTGAGCTCTACAATATCCACGGTTGGTGTGAATTTGATCCTTTACACGTAAAATTCCAGTCGTAGCCTATTAATTAAAATTGGTAGGAGACGAAAGTCGTCCCGTGAAGGCCACCCGTTCATAATAAATTCCTGTAGTAATAAGGAAGATGCGTGAATCTCGGGCTGTAGTCTATGACGTTGGCGGATCAACACTTGTGAGAGGCTATAAACTGTTCTTTTATAGTCCATCCAGTGTATGAAGAACCCTATGACACATTTATTGCCCTGTGCTAAATATCGTCCGATATAACGTTGTAAAAACGTTTGCTACCTATATTAATTTTATAAACATAAACAAAAGCTTCTCTTCTTATATTTAATAAGTTTTTTAGGTAAATATATCATAATAAAAACAAAATAATAAAAAATTTATACATATTGTCACAAATTAGAAAAAATACGGCAATTTGTAACTATAATAATACAAAATCTGACGCATGTAGAACGCCATCTCACATTGCTGCGAAAACCAGTCTTGGGGTATAGATAATCGTATTTTCGATTGTTTTTGTAAATACCTACTAAAATGAAATATTAGAATTATTATCAATTATAAGTGAATATTAACAGGTTTTAAGAGATATGTAAAACAAACTTTAAATAATAATATTAGTAATATGAAAATTATCAAGAAAAGCGAGTGTAGAGATAAATATTAGCACATAACTAAGCTAAACATACTAAGAGACGTCGCACTGCCTTGAAATAATCTCACTGACTTTAGAGAACCCACCAGTTTAAGAAGTGTTGGTATTTCGTTGCGGTCATAGTATGCATACACGTGATTCCGAATTGCTGCCAAATTAAAGCTTTTGGGTTTTGTAATTAAGCATTTCCTCTGTCGTTTCTTATTCGGTGTTAATATTTTTTTCTCTTCTAATGAAGATTCACCGTATTTCTCCTCTGTAATCCGAGATACTGTAGATTTACCGATTCCTAGGGCATCCGCGACCCGATCTCGAATGTTTTCTTTAATGAAACAACTTTAACAATACTAACAATAAATATAATAATAACAACAACAAAAAACACAAATCGATCGAAGAACAACGCGCTACTAAAAGTCGGACATTTTTACTGATCCACACGCCGCCATGCGGGAAAAAATGATACTAAAATATAATTATTTTCGAAGAGGAAGAGAAGAAAAATCGATATAATAGAATAAAAAATGTTCCCCCATCTCTTTTACACAGAGCAATAAAAGCTCTATACTTATCAAGCTAAAACTTCCCAAATATAATATTTGCTGCACTTTAAATTATATTATTTAAAAATAGAGATGTTTATTTACGATTCACTTCGAATTCAAATTCGATTTTTTTTCGAAGAAGAGAAAAAAAATCGACCCAATCGAAATAAATATTTTTGCCCCATCCCTTTTACAAGGGGCAATAAATGTGTCATAGGGTTCTTCATACACTGGATGAACTATAATAGCAGTCGGTAGGTGCGCATCACCACCCAAGAGCCCCATTTTTGTTTTATATTTACTTTTGATTATAAACATGTATGGCCTTTCGAATTGTTTTTTTATTGTTTTGTATTTTTTTGCAGCAAGAAGAGAACAACAATGTCCCCTCCCACAATATGCACCAGGGTGGCTCATCGCTGTTTTCGAATGGCGGCGGTCAACAAATGCTGCAAATACCGACGAGCTCTTACCACCAACACCAGCGCCTCCAAAACTTGCACACGCTGCAAGCGACGGCCCTGCTACGCAACAGCTATCCCTACCCCCACCACCTCATAAGCAACAACAACAACAACAGTAATAACAGCAACAGCAATTGCCAAAACATCAGCAATTCGGAAAAATACAACATCGCATCGGCGAATCCGCTCCTGGCTGAAAAGCTAGCGGCGACATCTAGCGGTATCAAGCAGGAGCCGATTTCAAACGATTATTGTGGTTCCAGTATCGGATATGACAGCCCGATCATGCAGAGGATCGCTGACGGAGGAGGAAAGATGCACGAGAGTGGCGCTAAAGGTTTGTGATTTGAAAATTTTATTTGACTCTATTTTTTAATATTTATAATTATATGTATTTTTCTAAGTGCACACACATTAGAATTTTTTAATAGTTACAAAAAGTATCAATAGAAATCGCCAATAAATATATATTTCTTAAATTTATTCTAAAATAAAAACGTTTTATTTTATAATTAAATCGAATTTTATTAAAATTAAACATTATATGTATACGTTATTTATAAATGATATTCAATTATAAATGTTTGTTGAAAAATATTATTTTATTTTTATCGATGATGCAAACCACTTTTTTGTTGTAAACAGTGTCACTTTTATTTAACAGATGTCGTTAGTAAATACATTTAATATTCAATTTACGTTTCTAAAATATAAATATTTTTCTTTAAACTTCCTATACCAAATTAATTTTAGCCATATTATTTATTTGACAACTAAAAATAAAATGCCATATTACAGGTTTTATTGTGAACTATTGTAATGGCATTTATTTTTCGATCTAGTAACATGCGAACACATCAATTGATTTAAATTCATCATTTTGAATCAATAATATTATCATCATCGACATTTCATATCAGTTCCTTATATGGAGCATATGGTCTACATAATTATCGCCTTATAGTTTAGTCAGTCGCCATTGTCTTATATATAGTTTCTGACGGTCTTCAAGATTAGTGTTACCCGGGGCCCGTAAAAAAGGCCGCTGTAGTTTTTATTTTTCTGCGTTTTCCGGTGAACATATCCCAGATAGATTGTGCTTCATTTCTTGACCTATATAAAAAATGCCCCCCTTTAATTTTTTTTATGTAAACAAGAAATAGGAGATTACCGACAGATTATAAAAGTGATGCAGAAATTTCATCTGTAGATTATATGACGATATCCTGGCTGAGAGTCACAGAGTAATGGTTTCGAACGGCTGTGAATGCGCTTTCATAAAAAACATCTAAATACAAATAGTCTGACCCTCTATTAACTCATTCGCATCGGTTGTCGATATATGCCATCTAAGATTCCCCTACCGTTGACATCGGCAGCCGTGATATATCGTTTGGCTACTTTCAATACTCATTGTGACATTTACGGTAGGAACTTGGAACTGCAATCATTTCCTTTATCAACCTACATGTATTCTTTATAGGAATCTGTAAAGCATGTAAATAAACATCGTTAGGTTTCGTCGCAGGAGCGATTTTTCTGTAAACCACATGTGTCGATGCCACCACATGTATGGAGTTACATAAGAAGCGTTTATTAAATATAATAGTTTTTTATGCATCATCTGAAAGCTAAAGGATAGAAGAACTTTGGTGAAAACTCTCCCTGTCCCGTCCTGTTTTTGGAGACCCAGATGGGGACCCATTACTGGACGCACGCAAAAATGGACGGATATAAGAACCAATGTGATATATAAAAATAGGTCAGATAATTACATTTATGCTTCAAATACTAGTTTTAATAAAATAAAAAGATGTTTGAAAAATTCACGCCGTATTGACAGTATAGTTTGTATTCCACCGAGCCGTGACGAAAGGGCTAATATTATACCTACCTAAGATAACGTAAACAATGCCGCGCATTTGCAATATTGATCGCCGTTTAAAATTTAGAAGAAAAAAACGCTCGGTCATAGTCATAGACAAAAAATAAACATTGTCCATTGTTGCCATTACAAAAAAAATAATGCGTTTGAGGTCAATGGAACAGTTACCCGGTTGCCTCAATGGAGTAAACCAATTCAAATGGAATATATAAATAAATAGATAAACAAAAATGGCAGGAAATGTAAATTTGTTCGCTGAAAGGCCGAGCCGATTACGCAGCGTGAAAAATCAATTATTTTTATTGGTAGGTATTTTATTGACATTGTTGATACCTAAACCTACTTGTGGCAAAGCGCCTTGAACCTAGTTCGTTGTTCTAAATTCGAGTCTCAAGTGATTATGATCGTTGTTGACTTGGCGACGTTTACTAACGTAAGATGCGCTGGTATTACGTTAACAAGGAGCTCAATTAGTCTCAAACTAATTTACGTGAGAATCAATGTTATCGATAAAAGAGGAAAAGTTTGTGAAAAAAGGATCGACGTGTGTTGATACACAATTAGAAGCGCCATTACAGTTATCTGAATTGAGTACAGTAAGGCTCCGCTTAACGTGAGGGATACGTTTCATACATATAGAGCGTAATGCGAAACAGCGCTAAACGAGGCTATCTTAACGTGTAAATAATAGGGTTAGGTTTTAAATGTAATAGTTATAAATTTTTTTAATTAAAATAAAACCAAACATTTATTTCTTACAAAAATAAAAACAAATAAAATTCTAAGTCAGTTTTTTGCCTTTTTGTCAAGAAGGCATCTAATGTGGTTTGCGTTCTGTTAGAAGTTGTTGATAAGTGGATAAAGCATCTATAACACCCCGTCTTGCTTTTGAAATCCTGTCAAAATTTGGATCATTTTCAACAAATGGGTCCATAATTTCAGTCACAGTGGTCAAACTCCTTTTTACAAACGCCTTCGAAAGTTCTTTTTGCTCTTCTTCGAAATCACTAATATCAATATTTTTATTTTATTCTTGCTCAGTTAATTCCTTGAGCTCATCATTAGAAAGACCAGCTGCTGTTTCTTGAACTGTTTCTTCGACGTCTTCCACATTTACCTCATCTAAACCGGTTTGTTTAGCTAATTCCACTGTTTTTTCCACTATTAATGCACAATTTCGGGGAATAACCCCGGGTTGAAATAAAAGAGCGCTTAACAAAAACAGCGCTAAACGAGACAGCGTTAAGCGGGGCCTCACTGTATTCGTAATTCCACAGGTAACAACTACCATGGAAAAAAATAATAGATTGCTACGAGCACGTATGTACCTATCATTTATGAATGTAAGAAGAATGAAGCTCTACAAATTTGTTTGAGTTGTCTTGAGTCGAACTTGTCCAAATCCCAATATGGCGACACGTACATGTACGACAAGCGAACAGAAATAAGAAACGAAAGACTATATATCGTCGTTTTCAGTACCAGCCAGCAAGGGCTAAATCATGCTGATGTCAGAGTATTTAGTTGGAAAGATTGTACCGTCAATTCAGTGTTGTTCCAAGGAATTGATTCATTTTTGGTTCGGTACATTTGCTAAATAGCACGCCAATTCGTTGTGAATCGACGATAATCGCCTTATATAATTGCGTTTGAATGTGAAGCATCAATACGTGAATACACGAATGCGATCCTCGCGCCATTACGATATTAAATATAGATTTTTTTCTCCGTTTGGAAGCGTTGACTCCGGCATTTTAGAGGTGACTTTGGCGCGCAAAACGAAGAAAAAGAACGGTCAAGTTTGACAACCTGTTTGGTTTTGTTTTGCCGCCAGACAGTGACGCCAACATGACGGAAAATAATAAAAAACTGACGTGTTTTGTGAGGCAGGTCAGTAACTCATAGTGTTTTGTCGGTATGTATTCAGAAATAGACATAAAAAAATATTTGCTACTCTTAGATTATACAAACTTTGAGGTCGATTGTAAAAACGAATGTAATAGCAATAATACTCTTAGAACTAAGAAAATACCTGTATAGCATGATCTCTGAGTATTAACGTCATCATCATCATCAGCGGCGGTCATAGCTCAATGGTCAAAGCGTTTGCTCTGCAAGCCAAAGGTCGTGGGTTCGATCCCTGACGGAGATTAAAAAAAAAAGTATTTTTAATCGATTTCTGAGCTCTAAAACACTTCCGGTTGGTGTGAATTTGATGCATCACCTGTGAAATGTCAGTCATAGCTTAATAATTAAAATTGGTGGTGGGCGAAAGTCGTCCCGTGAAGACCACCCATTCATAGTAAATTCTTGTAATAATTAAGGATGATGCGTGAATCTCGGGCTGTAGTCTATGACGTTGGTGGATCAACACTCCACATGCAGCGTTTATCCATATACAACATAGTGAGCGTCATAGAATTCCACAGATGAGACTTCAGAATTACTATCACCATCTGTCGGTATTCTCCTGTATGTGTTTACATTTAAAAAAAAAAAATAGACGTTAAAAATATTTGTGACTCGCAGACTTTGATGTCGATTGTAAAAATGCAAATAACAGCAATAATACTCTAAGAACTAAGAAAATATAGCAAGATCTCTGAGCTCTTAAGTTATTATCATCATCATCATCAACCTGTCCGTCTACTGTTGAACATAAGCCTCCCGCATAGCATTTGGAAAACTAAAGTACATTTTTAAAGCGAAAATTTCGCAATGTCTTAAAACTAAGGCGTTTAACCAATGCATCCTCTCTGTATTAACTTATGGCGCAGAGACGTGGAATCTGACAGCAAGTCTTATACACAAAAAATAAAGGTCTCACAGCGTGCTATGGAGAGATCCATGTAAGGAGTGTCGCTAAAAGATAGAATCCGAAACGACGAAATACGCAGAAGCACTCAAGTAGTGGATGTTACACAACGAATAGGCACACTCAAGTGGCAATGTGACATATATGTGGAAGAGACGACGTTCGATGGGGAAGAAAAGTATTGGAATAGCGATGAAATAAGAACTGGCAAACGAAGCATTGGCCGACCCTTACAAGATGGACTGACGTCATAAGAAGAATAGCGGGAGTGACCTGGATGCGGAAGGCGGAGGATCGAAGAGGATGGAGACTCATGCGGGAGGCTTACGTTCAACAGTGGACGGATACAGGCTGATGATGATGATGATAGTCTCCATCCCTATCGATCGTCTGCCCTACGCATTCAGGGCACTCCCGCTATTCTTATTATGTTGTGTGTTAACGTTACGTTTGCCAGTTCTTGTAAGCCACGCCAACACTTTTCTTCCCCATCGACCGTTGTCTCTTCGACATATATGTTACATTGCCACTTGAGTGTGCCTATTCGTTTGATAACCTCCACTACTTGTGTTCTTCTACGGATATCCTCGTTGCGAATTATATTTTTAGAGACATTCAGAGCATGGATCTCTCCATAGCACGTTTCAATGATATTCCTCTAATAACACATAATGCAGGTGATCGTATTATCTTCCTCCATTAGCATATAATTTGTATGATATTCCTCCAATCACACAGAATCTAAAGCAGATGTTTAAACGTATGATTTTCCACCAAAACAAACAATATATTACATACAGATGATCGTATAAAATTCCTCCAATAACATACAACCTAATGCAACTGATCGTATGATATTCTTCTAATAACACAGAATTTGTGTGATGCTCCTCCATAAAGACAGAATTTAATTCAGATGATCGTATCTTCTTCGTGGTATCAATCCGGTGGATTGGTTTGCAGCAACAGAATCTTGCATCTCGATCTCCATTCCTCTCGGTCCTCCGCAACCCTTTTCAGCTCAGCATATGCGCTACAATTCATGTCCTCGAATACTTGCTGCAAATACTCCCGTCTAGGGCGCCCTCTATAGTTTCTACCCTCAACCATCCCCTCCACAATATCGTGAAGAAGACCATCGTGGCGCATGATGTGACCAATCCATCGGGCTCGCCTCTCTGAGATGGTTCTTATTAGGTGCCTATCTTCCTTGATTATCCTGAGAACCTCATTGTTCGTGACGTGGTCTCTCCAGGAAATTCCGGGAATTCTTCTGTACGACCACATCTCAAAGGCCTCTAGTCTTTTTTTATCACTTTCAGATAAGCACCATGTCTCACAGCCGTACATTAAGATGCTCCAAACAAGTGTTTTGGCAAGTAGCTTGCGGAGCCCTAAAGAAATATTCTTTGACTCAAGAATTTTGGCTTTTTTATTAAAAGCTAGCCTTGCTTGATGTATGCGACTGTTGACTTCTCTTTTTGTTCTGCCATCCCAGGTGATCGTACTTCCAAGGTATACAAACTCTTTTGCATCTTTTACTCCTAGCATTGATATATTAATGTTCTGCTGCTCATTGCGGCTTACTCTCATGACTTTGGTTTTTGTGCTGTTTATCTTCATATTGTAGTTGGAATTAAATATGTTTTCCATGGATGTCAGCGCTTCAGTGAGTTCATCTTCAGTTTCAGCAATCGTATCATATGTTATGATATTCCTCCATTAACAAAAATCTATTGCAGATGATCGTTTTATATTATTCCTATAAATTATAATTCGATTAATACTCCTCCATTAAGACAAAATCTTATGCAGATTGAATGTATGGTATTCCTCATATAACACATAATTCGTATTATACTCCTCCATTAAGACAGAACCTAATGCAGATGACACGAGTGATCTTCCTCCATTAGCACGGAATCTAAGAATAGAGTGTTGTGAAGAGCTGCAGATAGGTCAGACAGTGGGGCTATGAACTTCTCGCGGACGTCCAAGGGCAACCGCTTCCGCTACTGCAGCAAACACCACAGCTTCCCAAATGGAGATGACATCCTTGAACACATAACCTACAAAACACACACTATAAACTAATACCCTTTTGTATCCCCATTACTCTACGCAGCGATCTGTTCTTGAACCCCATTGCTTTGGCTATTGGTATATAATTGTGTCGGAAACAACAGGGTCAGATCCTGTCTGCCCAGAAGTGGGCGACGTCGATGGCGTTACTCCTGGCCGTCAACAGGTCTTCCTGGGTGCAGCTACTCGGAAACAGCGCACACACCAGAAGGTGTGACAGGGTCTGCTCCGCGCCGCAGTCACATTCAGTCGGTCCGCTGTAAAAATGCCAGGCTTTCATTTACGTCCTCGTCCAAAGTCTATTAAGGGACCTCCATATATTCCACCCCTGGTCGTGTCCAGGGGTAAGGTCCTATTTCGGGGCAATCCAAGTATTCCCCTCAGTTGCGCCTCTCCACATGCTCAGCCGCAGGGTGGCCTCAGGTATCACCAGTTCCGTTGTCGACTTTAGGATACCTGGCTATTGGTATGATGCCAAGATTCATAGACGTAAAGAATAATAGTGGCGATACAGACTTCTTCTTCGTGTCGGCGAAGTCAAATTATTTTTGCCCAGTATCTGGCAACATCGATAGCCCGTGTGTTGCCTAGCATTAGATCTTGAGGTGTGCAGCTTGTTGAGCACATGGAGTAGGATCTTAAATGTGAGGCGGTCTCTAGATCTCCACAGTCGCACAATAGTGGCTCTCCCTTCCGAAGAATTCCCCATCGCTCTAGGTTGTCCTTTGTTCTACGAATTCCGGTTCTTAATCTGTTCAGGGATTTCCAGGTCCGCCAGTCAAGGTTGTTGCCAGTTGAGAGGCCTTCCTTTGGAGTAATGAAATCCTCTGGTGCGACTTGGTGCCTCTGATTTTCAGGGCCGGATGTGAGAGGTTGTGTGGATATCAGAAAGCTGCTACGCGACTTCAATCTTGGTGTTGGGTGTATCTGATTATACAAGCAGTGGGACGGTTGGTTGATTGCCTTACGCATATCTTCGGCGCATATGACTTTGCGTCTTATGCTTGGTGGTGCGATACCAACCAAGGGTTATAGTTTTGAAATGTTCCCAAAACTCCCAGATATTCGCATTGTTGTCAGCAAATGTTCGGAAACGCTGCTTTCTTCTTAGCTCGCTTCATTCGACACACACACATAGACACTCGTGCATCTCGCATCATCCCTACATAAGAGTGCACCCACACTCACACAACCACATGGACCAGGTTGCAACAAGAAACAGGCATGCCAACCCATCAGGACAACAGACTGCGAGAATCTCGCAAAAATTCCGACAACCGTCACAATCGAAACATTTTTGTGTGAATATACTCTTAAACTTTTTCGGTATCTGATCTGTCCTTTGAGTATATGCTTTGTCATCCCATTTGACAATTACGTAAAGTATTAACTCCTATTGTTATGGCTCGGTGGAATACAAATTATACTGTCAACACGGCGTGAATTTTTCAAACCATTTTTTTTGCTTAAAACTAGTATTTGAAGCATAAATATACTTATCTGACCTATTATCATATATCACATTGGCTCTTCTATCATTTAGCTATCAGATGATGCATAAAAAAATATTATATTTAACAAACGTTCATTATGTAACTCCATGCATGTGGTGGCATTGACACATGTGTTTTACAGAAAAATCGCTCCTGTGACGAAAGCTAACGATATTTATTTACATGCTTTACAGATTCCTGTAAAGAATACATGTTAGTTGATAAAGGGAATGACTGCAATTGCAAGTTTCTACCGTAGAAGTCACAATGAGTACTGAAAGTAGGAAAACGATATATCACGGCTGCTGTTGTCAACGGTAGGGGAATCTTAGACGGCATATATCGACAACCGATGCGAAAGGGTTAAAGTACGTGGCACTTATTCTTACGTATGAGCTCTCAGTACACCTATGTAAATTTTTATAGATCACTTTTTTCTTTATATACTTGTATTTTTTGGAATACAGGGAAAACCAGGCAAAACTTGTGCTTGGATCACTTTATACTAAAGATGTGGGAAGTATAGAGGTGCCTGGAGGACTATTTTAATGGGGAGGTGGTTGCTCTGCACAAAAAAAATATGTTACTAATTGTAACAATTTTAGAGGAATTGCGCTCCTGAGCATTCCGGAAAAAGTTCTTGCTCACATAATCTTGGCGAGGATATGACCCACACTTATACGAACCCTCAGGGAAAACCAGGTGACTACCATCTCTTCTATACCATCAAGAAACACCTGGGTGGAACGCATCTCGGCGATAGAGCTGGAAGAAGCGGTTCTCAGGTATCTGCGTGGCTTGGCGGCAGATTTTTTTGACTCGGGCATTCAATTTTCGTATACCGCATGCAAAAATGCATTGAACTTAGTAGCGATGTAGAAAAATAGGTAATAGTCTGAACTTTCCAAAAATGTACGCATTCATGGAATTAAACATGTTTTACACTGTGAAAAATCACTAGTAAACTTATTTTACAGATAGCCCTCGTAATTACAAAATTTCACCGTCATTGGACAAGCAGTAAAAGCATCGTAATGTACTAGTACTAACAAACATACTTTAATTTTTATTTTTATAGATAATTATATTCTTATCTGAAAGTGATAAAATAAGACTAGAGGCCTTTGAGATGTGGTCATACAGAAGGATTCTCGGAATTTCCTGGAGAGACCACGTCACGAACAATGAGGTTCTCAGCATAATCAAAAAAGATAGTCACCTAGTAAGAACCATCTCAGAGATGCGATCGGTCACATCATGCGCCACGATGGTCTTCTTCACGATATTGTGGAGGGGATGGTTGAGGGTAGAAACTGTAGAGGGCGCCCAAGACGGGATTATTTGCAGCAAGTGCTCGAGGACATGAGTTGTAGCTCTTATGCTGAGCTGAAGAGGGTTGCGGAGGACCGAGAGGAATTGAGATCAAGATGCATGATTCTGTTGCTGGAAACTAATCCACCGGATTGATACTGCGAAGAAGATAGATAATTATAGATTTGGAATAATTCTTAAATTGCGATTTAAGAACATGCTTCTTCACGACATATTCCAGTTAATAAAGCATATCATTATCTACACAAGACCACGACTCTCTTCTTGTTTTTTACCAATTTTTTTCACCGTTTCACATTTCAACTATGACCCTCCATTTTTTTTCTCTTCGCATATGTTTCAACTTAACATTTGTACGCGTATGGTATGTTTCTTTTTCTTTAACCTAACCTAACCCTAAAAAGTATGCAACCGATGCAGTTGCATGATGCGACAAACTCAGAGGTGTCTAACCTTTTGAAACATCATCGCTAATGATTTAAAAAATGTGATCGAAATATTTAAAAACCGCCTAAGATGGTATGGGCATGTGACACGGAGAGATGAGGACCACATGGTGAAGAGAGTCCTCAACACACCCGCGCTGAGGAGAAGATCTGGAAGACCGCAGGCAACCTGGACTGCAACTGTAGACAAGGATCTGAAAACTCTGGGTTTGACCGAGAATGCAACGCAGGACAGACAGACATGGCGAATGTGCACAAGGAGAGCCGACCCCAAGTAGTGGGGAATGGCGAGGCTAAAAAGAGAGATCGAAATATTTTTAAAAAATGCATAGACAAAAGATATAAAAAAATCTAAAAAATAATTATTTATTTACTTTGTTTTTACATGGATAACGTTAGATAATGGCCTCTATTTAGGAGACTGCAGTTTCGGCGAAATCTTAGCCTAGTTGGTTGTCTCCTGACAGTGATGGATTGAGGAAGGCTACGAGCTAGTCGAAACTGAAGTCTCATCTACCGTGATCCATGTAAAAACAAGGTAAATAAATAAGTATTTATAATGGATCGCAAAGTGAATGCTAAAAACATTGAACATCCATACACGGTTAATGTGTATCGACCAAGAACTGGCAGTTTCCAAAGTTCCTTCATTAATGCCACCGGTAAGCTTTAGAATAATCTTCCAGCGTCTGTGTTACTTTCTTCCTTCAATCTGGATCACTTCAAGAAACAGATAAATATACACTTGAAATCTCCCCAACCCACACACAAACACGAACACAACACACGTTTCCCGCATGCAGCGTCCAGCCTCCCTGGCTGAGCGTCATAGAGTGCACTGGTCTTGACCGGCTGTGCTCTCTTTCATGCGATTGCATAAAAAAATACAATCTAAGCCTACAGAACTTCTTCTACGTAGTATCAATCCGGTGGATTGGTTTGCAGAAACAAAATCATGCATCTCGATCTCCACTCTCTCGATCTTAAATATTAGATTTTACTTGTATTGAAATTTGTCATTTTTACTGGGATTCACTATGAATGGCTGGTATTCACGGTACGAATTTCTTCTAGTTTTTTCTTTTTTTTTAGTTATTAGTTCAATTTTGGTCTATGAATATTTTTTTTAATAAAGAATGATCACAAAACTATGAAACATCAGTTTTACTTAATCATATTGATATCAGCTTGATATTACTCCTTTAGGCTGATGCCGTAAAGCCTCGAAAAACGATCTTTTCTCTCTTATTTTGTTCGATCGCCTGACATGCACATCTAATATTTGTAATTGTAGAATGTTAAACGGTGTTTGCATACGCCAAAATATTTGTTATGACAGTGGGCCCATTTCCTGTTGGTACCACTGTCATCTTGAATTTGCTTTTTTTCTGCAGCGACAGTTGGCACCGCCGAGATGTCAGGGCGCGCCGTCAGCTGACACTTGAAGTTTGACTCGCGAGCGTTGTAGCGCGCGCGCTTAAAGGCGTTCGCTATAACGGGCGACGTTTTTGACAAATGAACGCGCTTAGTGAAAGAAAAACATGTTCTTTATATTGTGAACCTGATCCTGCATCCTTCATCCAGTTAATCGATATCGAAATAAGAGAGGAGGATAGCGATATGTTTCAAATATGGAACGAATATGGTAAACAAATGATGAAATACAATTCCACGTGGTCCACGGGCCGTGGCTTGATCTTCTCAGACCTAAACCTTTCTTCCGACACGTGCAAAAACCCATAAAGACCCACTGTTATTTTTTTGCTGCATTTTGAAAAGGAAATCCTTGTCCTTGCATTATTACTATATTCACAGATTTCAAGTGTCCCATAGTTTGTAAGGAAAAAATCGAAGAGATGCAAATATAAAGTGATGTTTTGAAAATATAGAAAAGTATTGACACTGTTTAATATTTAAAAAAAATCTGGTTCATTTACTTTTTAACATCATCGTCAGCCTGTGTCTGTCCACTGTTGAACGTAGGCCTCCCGCATGAGTCTCCGTCCTCTTCGATCCTCCGCTTTCCGCGTCCAGGTCACTCCCGCTATTCTTCTTATATCGTCAGTGCATCTTGTGGGGGGCGGCCATTGCTTCGTTTGCCAGTTATTGTGCGCCATTTCAATACTTTTCTTCCCCATCGACCGTCGTCTCTTCCGCATACATGTCACATTGCCACTTGAGTGTGCCTATTCGCTGGGCAGCATCCACTACTTGAGTTCTTCTGCGTATTTCTTCGTTTCGGATTCTATCTTTTAGCGACACTCCTCTCACGGATCCTCCATAACACACTGGGTGACTTTTATTTTATGGGTAAAACCTGCTGTCAGATTCCACGTCTCTGCGCCATAAGTTAATACAGGCAGGATGCATTGGTTAAACACCTTAGTTTTAAGACATTGCGGATTTTTTAAAACTTTTAACATATCTGGATCATGCGGTCGTCACGAATCACCGTCAATTTTTCGTCAATTGCCAAAATATTCGTTTAGATCTCAGATAATACTTGACATACATTATTATTTTGCTCGCTAATATGGCATACTGTGTCACGACCTATCGTTCCCAGACAAATCGTTCAACGACTCATCGGCAACAACGTGGGGCGCACTGGACGTCTTGTTTTGTTATGTTGGTTTGAACGCCTCTTAGAACTAAATGGTCCATGCCTCGAGAGCATCAGTCTGATCATCCGACTTTATGATGATATCAGCTCTTTCAGGCTGATGCCGAAAAACCTCGAAAAACGATATTTTGCCTCTTTTTTTTGTTCGCTCGCCTGACATGCACATCTGATAATGTCAATTTTATATAAAAATACACGGCGTTTGCATACGCTATTTTATTTGTTCTGACAGTTGCTCCATTTCATGTTGGTTCAACTATCAACTTTAATTTGTGACTTAGTCCCGTCCGACCGAGGCTGACGAAGCGTCATGTTACGGTCGGGCGGGGAAACCGAAGTCTTATATTGACAAATAAATGCAAATTGTGCTTCTGAAAAAGTTCTTTGCTATGCGACCTGCTCCTGAATCCTTCCTCCACGCGGCCAAATTACAACCCCGCGACTGATTGTCGCATTTTTAAAGATGGGGGATGTTAATGAAAACTTATCATTGACTGTACTACTTAATACATAGAGTATCATTAGAGTCGGCATTTTTTCACATAGTATTATGAAGTGACGGTATTTTTTTAGTTTTGCCTCCTTCAAGTGCCTTCCATAGCACGTTTGCCGGTTTGATGGCTTCCACCATAGAATCCTTGACGTCCCCAGCGACCTCTATGACGCCCTTGGGAATGCCGACTATGGGGTTTAAGTGTGCTACATACCCCGTGTCAGGGAGGCGGCACTTTGACAAGTAGGAATACAAAAATGTCTGTAAAAAACTTCCCGGGAGATCGTTTTTGCCTCTTCTTTGATTAAAAGCCGAAATGGAAGTGTTGGGTTTGAAGGTCAATGAGGTTAATACTGTGATGATGTGTGATTGGGGTCTTCTTCTTCGTGTCAGCAAACGTCAAATTGTTTCCGCCCAATATCTGGCAACATGGATGTCCCGAGTAATTATTATTATTATATCAGTATTTGTATAGTATATGTTTTTTTATGACCAAATGGTCATTCTTAAAGCGCTTTTTTTTATGTAAACACATACAGGAGAATACCGACAGATGGTGATAGTAATTCTGAAGTTTCGTCTGTGGAATTCTATGACGCTTACCGTGGTGCATAAGCGCTGCACGTGGAGTTTTGATCCGCCAACGTCATAGACTACAGCCCGAGATTCACGCATCATCCTTTGTTATTACAGGAATTTACTATGAATTGTTGGTCTTCACTGGACGACTTTCGTCTACCATTAATTTTAAATAATAGGCTATGACTGGCATTTTACGGTTGATGGATCAAATTCACACAAACCGGGGGTATTTTAAACCTCATAAATCGATTAAAAATCCTTTTTTTTTTAAATCTCTGTCGGGGATCGAACCCACGACCTTTGGCTTGCAAAGCAAACGCTTTGACCATTGAGCTATGACCGCCGGCTTCTTTGCCTCTCTGAGTAAAAAGTTGGGTCTTGAGTCTGCTTCTGAAGGATGCCTCCGCTTTAAGCTCTCTTATGCTTTCCTGTAGCGACTTCCAGGCCATTGATGCCGCGTAGCTGAAAGCACGATTGCCAAAGACCATGCTAGGACTACCTCCCATCAGCTGCAGGGTACTTCTTTTTGCTAGGGACTAGGCGTACATCAAGATCTAATGTTGGGCAGACACTCACAGATCAGCCAGAGCAAAAAGAAGTACCCTGCAGCTGACGGGAGGTAGTCCTAGCATGGTCTTTGGCAATCGTGCTTTCAGCTACGCGGCATCAATGGCCTGGAACTCGCTACCGGAAAGCATAAGAGAGCTTAAAGCGGAGGCATCCTTCAGAAGCAGACTCCAGACCCACCTTTTTACTCAGAGGGAAAGAAGTGCTTTTGAAATGACCTTCAGTCATAAAAAAGCGCTATACAAATACTGATATAATATAATACCGAGGATTTTAGGCACCAGCCTGCAAGGGTTAAATCGAGCTGATTTCACAACGAATCGCTTAATTTACTATTGCTATTTGTTTTTTGTTTTATGTTGGCATGCGCGACACAGATGGCAGAGATACCAACTCTTCAATAATAATAATAACATAATTACAAGTTAAACATACGATTAACACCATTTACAAGACTGTGCGGTTTCCCATCTTTCCATTTCTGTCCGCCATTGCCGCTGCACTTTCTCCGCAAGCAACAGTTTTCCAGAAAGGGAAATGCCAGCCATTTTGTTGTTATTTTTTTACGCGCAGGCACGCGCGGCAGAACACTATCAGACGGCGATCGATGCAATTCTTATATTTTTTTAGTCAGGAGAGAGAGCGAAACCGGTCGATACTATTGGTTTCTATGACGCTCAGTCGCGATGACTGGACGCTGCGTGCGGTAAACGTGTGTTGTATTTGTGTTTTTCTGTGTGTTGAGATTGCAAGTTTTGCCGGTGGGTTCAGCTCAATGGTCAAAGCGTTTGCTTTGCAAGCCAAAGGTCGTATGTTCGATCTCCGGCGGAGATTAAAAAAAAATCATTAATTTCTGAGCTCTAAAATACCCCGGTTGGTGTGAATTTGATCCCTCACCTGTAAAATTCCAGTCATTGCATATTCATTATATGCAAACCATAAAGCAAATTTTTATTCTCCAATGTATAGCGTCAACATTATAACAGTAATTTTTAATAAAAAATCGTCTAAATCGATTGTATTTTTTAAGCTTAGCATGGAATCGAATCCGCGATCGTTTAGCGTGACAGTCTGCCACTTATAGCTCTTGCTTATAGCATTTTCTGTCAGAAAGTGTGACTCGTGGCCTGCGGGTTCTACATTCAGCTTTCTTTGATGATCGCCAAGTTGGCTAGACAAGCTGCTTCAACTACCTGCAACTACCCGTACTAGCTGCAAAGTAAAATGTGACACTTTTAATATGATCTTCATTGATGATTACAAACCAGTAGCCAGCAAACAACTTGTTTGTTCATATTTGTAAAACGAGGGATGGACCCCGCTGAAACGTGACTTGGATAGGATTCATGTGGCAGAGATGAAGATGCTGGGGTAGTCGGGCGGTGTGACTAGAGTGGACAGAGTTCGAAATGAGGATATTCGGGGTTTATTTCGGGTGGCCCCCCATACCTGAAAATATAAGGGAAAACCGCTTAATGACGTATAGGCATGTGACACGGAGAGATGAGGACCACATGGTGAAGAGAGCCCTCAACATACCCACTCTGAGAAGAAGACCTGGAAGAGCACAGGCAACCTGGACTGCAACTGTAAACAAGGGTCTGAAAACTCTGGGTTTGACCGAGAATGCAACGCAGGACAGACAGACATGGCGAATGTGCACAAGAGGAGCCGACCCCAGATGATGGAAATGGCGAGGCTAAAGAGAGGTTTGTAGAACGAGGGATAATTAATCCAACTAGGACTAATATCTGAATCACCTGATAAGCTTCGGCAGGTATAGCCCGAATGGTCAAAGCGTTTGCTTTACAAGCCAAAGGTCGTAAGTTCGATCTCCGACGGAGATTAAAAAAAAAAAATTAATCGATTTCTGAGCTCTAAAATACCCACGGTTGGTGTGAATTTGATCCCTCACCCGTAAAATGCCAGTCATAGCCTATTAATTAACATTGGTTTTGTAGACGAAAGTCGTCCCGTGAAGACCACTCATTCATAGTAAATTCCTGTTATAATAAGGATCATGCGTGAATCTCGGGCTGTAGTCTATGACGTTGGCGCATCAACACTCCACATGCAGCGCTTAGCCGTATGCACCATGGTAAGCGTTATAGAATTCCACAGATAAGACTTCAGAATTACTATCATCATCTGTCAGTATTCTCTTATATGTGTTCACATAAAAAAAACAGTGGACGGACACAGGCTGATGATGATAATCAGGTCTTTTAAAGAGATCAGATAAGGATCCTGACGCTCTCAAGGTTTGAAAAAAATTAGTCCTTATCGGGTGGCTTAACCCTAACAGGGACGTATGCAGAGCCAAAAATTGATTAAATATTTATAAAATAAAATCAAGCTTGACCTTCCTGCACCCACCCACAACCGACAAACTCGTCTTACACTTGCCGAACATCCACGGTCAATGCGTGTCGACGAAGAACTGGCAGTTTCCTAAGTTCCTTCTTTAATGCCACCGGTAAGCTTCGGAATGCTCTTCCAGCGTCTGTGTTTCCTATTTCCTACAATCTGGATCTCTTCAAGATAAAAATATACACTTGCAATCTCCCCAGCCCACACACAAACACGAGCGTCATATAGCGCACTGGTATTGACGGCTGTGCTCTCCTGCATGCGTTTACATAAAAAAAAAACTTCATCGATTTTTAACCGACAGCGTCTAAACGACAAACAAACGTTTCTACCACTGGACTATGCCGCCCGACATTTTTTCCAAGTTTTGCGAAAATATCCCTTTGTGAGTCATTGTTCATCTAAGTGATGATGTGAGGTGCGCTGGGCTAGTTCAGTCATGTCCCAGCTTCCTCTGCAGCGCTGCATCATCAGACGCTTGCATAACAGGCCTGAGTGCAGCAAGTGTAGAGGTGGGGAGCACTTGACAACCGTGACCTGGTTAGAGTGTTGCGAATAACAGCCGGACAGTCGGAGAAAGCGAAATCGAACGAGCGGTTCGCGATCCGCAAACACAAAAACAAACTATAGGGTCCGCCATCTAACGTTTTTTTTTTTTGTTTATTTCGTGAACGGTAACATTTAGCTCATGTCTGATTTGACAGATAATTAGTTTTATCCTTCCGCTAAACGAATATGGTTGTGTATACGCTTTAACAACGCTGGGAAATATTGCAACATTACTTTGAAATCATGCTATTGTCCGCCATCCAACGTTTTTTTTTCAACTAGTGCTTATTTCGTGAATGATAACACTTAGCTCACAGTTTGACAGATAATTAGTTTTATTTTTCCGCTGAACGAATATGGTTGTGTATACGCTTGAACAATGCTGAAAAAATATTGCGACATTATTTTATAGTATAAGCTGGTTTTCTTCAAAATGAGCAAGGAATGGCCAGTTACAGTTAATGACGATCGTTATCGGGCCATTTTTGTTCACAAAATTGAAGAAGAGGATATTGGCAACATTTGGTTTCAACAAGACGGCGCTACGTGCCACAGCCGAAGCTACACTCGATGTTTTAAGAAGTTTTTCAAAAAAAAAAAAGTTATTTGGCAGACCCTATATATTATTATATTTTATAGTGGATGGTTAACAAATTGATGCATACAAATTCACAACAAACATCATTTCATATGGTAGTTCTCGCATCAATAAATCAAAGAAAAAAAAGCTGGGATTCTAACAAGAACCGCTTGCATACCCAATTAAATATATATATTTATAATCGTGTCGGAAACAACTGGGTCAGTTCCTGTCTGGTCAGAAGTGGGCGACGTTGATAGCGTTACTCTCGGTCATCATCAGGTCTTCCTGGGTGCAACTACTCGCACACAGCGCACACTCCAGAAGATGTGACAGGGTCTGCTCCGCGCCGCAGTCACATTAGGTCGGTCCGCTATAAAACTACCAGGCTTTTATTTATGTCCTCGTTTTGCATACTCCGGTCCAAAGTGACACCTCCATAAATTCCATCGCTTTGTGTCTCTTACTTTTGTATAATATATAAACCCATCAGTTGCCTTCTCTATCTACCAGTTCCGTTGTCGACTGTAGGAAACTTCTTCTTGATTTGAGCCGTGTGTTTATCTTTTGATACCCAAACATAGGGTGCAGTGTGTCGTGGATTGCTTTGGAGAGCTCAATCTTGGTGGTGACTCCCGCTATTTTTTTGATCCATCTTGAACGACCAACACTTCGTTTATCAATTCTTGGACGCATCCAAACACTTTTATTTCCCATCAACCATCGTCTCTTCTTCAAATATATCACATTGCCACTTGAGTGTGCCTATTCTTTGTCTGGCCTTCACTACTTAAGTTCTTCTTTGAATATACTCGTTAGTATATTAAGCATTTCTTCCGGCTGTTGCGTGGCGTGTTCGGGAATCCTGAAATTTTGTTGAAATCAGCTTCATATGTCCCCGACAAATATCTCAGAATAAGGAGGCACAGACTGTTCGATCTCGCAAAGAGTAACACAAACGTGCAAGAGACTATGCCTCTTGGGAGAAAGATCAGACTGATCAACCGCATTGCCTCGGATTTTGATATATTTCATGCAAGGGAGGCTCAGTTCAGGCACGAACTCCACGAATTTGTTTGGAATAATAATTTCTCAGTGGACTCTTCAACAGATTCATTGCCACTTGAGTGCACCTATTCGCTGTGTAACATCCACTACTTGAGTTCTTCTTTGAATATCCTCGTTTCGTATTCAATATTTTAGACACTTCTTATGGATCTCTCCATGGCACATTGTCGACCTTTATTTCACGTGTAAGACTTGCTGTTAGATTCCGCGTCTCTGCGCCATAAGTTAATGCTGGAAGGATGCATTGGTTAAACGTCTTAGTTTTTAAGTATTTTTTAAATTATATTTATCTGAGTTGTCTATTACTGCAATTGAGTTTGCATTATTTGTTGTTGTTCCTACATAGTAAAGTGATAGTAAGCGAGCGAGTATGCGCTCAATTATAGCAAGAATAGTCGCAAACGTATATAAGTGGTCGAGGTCGCGACTTGTTTCTAGGAAGCCAAGGGTTCACATCCTACGACAGCAGCATATCACCATCATCAGCCTGTATCCGTCCACTGTTGAACGTAAGCCTCCCTCACGAGTCTCCATCCTATTCGATCCAGGCCACTCCCGCTATTCTTCTTATGTCGTGTATATTTATATGTTTCTTGAAGAGATAAAGATTTTATAAAGGAGGAAGGTCGACATACATTAACCGTGTATGCATGTTCAGCAAGTGTAAGACGAGTTTGTCGGTAGTGGGTGGCTGCAGGAGAAATTAGTTCTTTAAGTTCCGAAGAGCAGCGACCGTGGTAATAATGGCAGATAAGACAAAGTGAACCAATCTTACGCCTGTGTTCCATTGATTGCAGGTTAGACGTAAGAGTGTCATTGTTTATCAAACGGATTGCTCTTCTTTGAACTGAGTCAATTAAGTTTAGAAGGTACATTGTGTACATAAGTACACATAAGTGACTGCCGTATTCAAGGATAGGTCGGATTTGTCCTTTATATAGAAGTAGAAGTTGTTTATCGTTGAAATACCTCAGTGATCTATATTATACACCTAGTTGCACGTTTGGCTCACATGCGCTTGCACCACTGCAGCAGCATTGCACCGCATTCACTGCGATGATTGTCCCGACTGTCTGCGGGACCAATTTCCGCCCAATTTAGATATCGTTAAGGTCAATTTGCTGCATTTCGGGGTTCAGAGACCCCGGCTAAGGTCATTTCTTTACAAGCTTTTCGACCACTGCAAATGTTTCGCCACGTTCACCAAACGCGCAAAAATCATGACGTGACATGCACATCTAATAATGTTAGTTTTAATTATATATAAAATTACACGGCGTTTGCAAACGCCATTTTATTTGTTATGATAGTTGGTGCAACTGTCACCTTTAATTTGCTTTTTTGCCGCGATTATCTTGGCGGCGCTGGATGTCACAGTTTTCCGGCAGCTGTCAGTTAATTTCCTACAAAACTAAACTTAACACCGGTATGGCGTTCGCCGGCCGGACGAAGAAATCAAGTATCTAATGAAAATAAATGCGAATTGTGCTTCAAAAACAAGTTCTTTGTGTTGTTAATCTGCTCTTGCGTCCTTCCTTCACGCGGCCACGTGACAAACCCGTGACTTGTCGTTTTGTCGTCGATGTCAACATAAAATAAAAGTCACCCAACGTGCCATGGAGAGATCCATGAGAGGAGAGTCTCTTAAATATAGAATCATATACAAAGATTGGAATAAGAACTTAAGTAGTGGGGGCTACGCAAATAATAGGCATACTCAAGTGGAAATGTGACATATCTGTTCAAGAGATGACGGTCAATTAGGAAGAAAAGTGTTGGAGTGGCTCACGAAAACTGTCAATCAAATTGTTGACCGACAGCTTTGCATGATGTAATGACGACATCATAAAAATAGCGGGATGAGGCTTGATTCAGAAGGCGGAGCATCGAGATGGATGGAGACTCATGCGGAAAGCCTACGTTCAACAGTTGATGGATTTTTGACGACGTAAATGCGATTATTAAAGCAAATATCCGCCTTTGTAGTTGATACTTTTAAATATCTCGGCTCTGTGGTATACTTAGACGCCAAATTTGAATCCGACGTGGAGCATAGAATAAACACAGGATGGCTGAAGTGGAGGTCTCTCTCTGGGGTTTTGTGCGACAGCAAGATTCCAGTTAGGACCAAAGGTAAAATCTACAAAACTGCTGTAAGACCAGCTATGCTCTACGGATCGGAGTGTTGGACCCCGCTGAAACGTGACTTGGATAGGATTCATGTGGCAGAGATGAAGATGCTGAGGTGGGCGGGCGGTGTGACTAGTGGACAGAGTTCGAAATGAGCATATTCGGGTTTAATAACTTCTTAGGTTTTCACGGTCAGATTTGATATTGTGGCTTTTGAGTTTAGCTGTCTGACATGATGTTCGTGGATGTACAATTCTTAGAACATACCTACCGTAGTCTTAGAACATACCTACGATTCTCCGAAATGAAACTTGAGTTGCCATGGAGATGTAAATCAATATCGCTCATAAAAAATATATAATCTGAATAAGCCAACTCAAAACTAAATAAATCATCAATCCTGAAAAAGACTCCTGCAATGGCGGTCGAAATATTGGTTGAAGGAAGCTCGCCACATACGGCTAAACCCAAAAGCCACAATATCATATTCGGGGTTAATTTCGGGTGGCCCCCATACCTGAAAAGATAAGGGAAAACCGCCTAATGACGCCTAGTGACACGGAGAGATGAGGACCACATGGTGAAGAGAGCCCTTAACATACCCACGCTGAGAAGAAGACCTGGAAGATCGCAGTCAACCTGGACTGCAACTGTTAACAAGGATCTGAAAACTCTGGGCTTGACCGAGTATGCGACGCAGGACAGACAGACATGGCGAATGTGCACAGAGAACCGACCTCAGATGATGGGAAATGGCTAGGATAAAGAAGATGATATCCGCCTTTGTGGTGGGCGTACGTTGGGTTATTTCATACGTGCAGTCGGATCAACAGATGGGCCCAAAAAATTGGGGTCACCGTCTATTTGCAGTGCATTTCGCAGTGCAGGAAAATGCATGTACGCATATACGCGTGATTGAACGCACATAGGTGTGTATAGCATACAATTCTTAAATAAAACGGCATGAATTTGACCTATATATTGCTGCACGGTACCGCAATGGGGACGTTTCGTTTCTTATGAAATGGGAACACCTTGATTCAATTCCGATTAAGTCTAAAGAAAACTGTTATTTTTGTAATCTCAGGCGGAGAAATAGCCGAGGGGGTTAAGCGGTATATAAAGACCTGGGCAAAGGTTGGTTCCAAGGCCCGCGGCTCGCATCCCGCTTGTGCCGATATTTTTCTGAATGAATTGATGCGTATAAAGAATTTGATGTACATGTATAGTATGTGTATATTTATCATATGACTTAAGGCTGCATGTGAAGTATTGATCCGCCAACGCCATATACTACCGTTAAACATTCACGCATCATCCATTTATTACAGAAACTCAAAATGTGTTGTTTCCGGGACGACTTCCGTCTACCACCGATGCTAATTAATATACTATGACTGGTATTTTATGTGTGAAAGATCAAATTCACACCAATCGGAAAAATATACTTATAGTGCTTATAAATCGATTAAAATCTTTTTTTTAATGTTCCTTTGGGGATCGAACCCACGACCATCAGCTTGAAAAGCAAACGCCTTAGCCACTGATCTATACCCTCTGGCATATCTGATAAAATTACGCTATTACGTCTAACCTGCAATCAATGTATCATTCAATGGTTGTTCGCTTCGAAAAGTAAGCTCCATCAACATATCTCACCAAGAGCCAATGCAGCCGTATAGTGAGTTTTATTAAGAGTAGATTCCAGCGCAGAATACTGGAGGTACGATAGCTTGACTTTGTAAGAAATGACGAGGCGAGACAGCGGACAAGGCAGCCTTCCATACTACATTAATTAATTATTTATTCAAATTATTAATTTAAAAAAAGGTTTTTTTTTTTTGAACCTACAGAATGACAAACACAAGCTATTGAATTTCTGTGTGACAGGATGCAGGATCAGGTTCACAATACAAAGAACTTATTTTCGTTTCACATATTTTTTTTTATGTAAACGCATGCAGCAGAGCACACCCGGTCAAGACCAGTGTTCGCGTTTATTTATCAAACACTTGCTTTTTCGTCCACCCGTTATGGCGAACGCCATTAGGCGTGCGCCATAACGGCCGCGAGCGAGCTCCAACTGACAGCGCGCTCTGACATCTCGCGCTGCCAACCTTCGCGGCAGAAAAAAAACGAATTCGAGATGACAGCGGTACCGACAGGAAATTGGCACACTGTCATAACAAATAAAATGGCGTATTCAAACACCGTGTATTATTATACAATTAAAACTAACATTAGATGTGCACGTCAGGCGAGAGAACAAAAATAATAGACAAAAAGTTTTTCGAGGCTTCACGGCATCGGCCTAAAGGAGCTATATCAAGTTGATGTCAAAATAAATTTAAAAAATTCAAGCTTCTGTTTTTGAACCGGCAGCTGACCATCTGAAAGACAAACAGAAGCTTTTACCACTGGACCACGCCGCTCGGCAATTTTCTAGCTAACCGTGTAAAGCGACAAAAAGTCAGGAATGTCAAAAATGGCGCGAAAATGTCAATGTATCAGGATGACCACCTGTTGCGGTCGTTATTTACTTGTTGTTTTGACACTCAAGACGTGGGCGGAGACTAGCTGTCCCGGCTCAAGCTCGAGTCACAAGAATGCGACCTTAACTAGCCATCTTGTCTGGGGTAGTATAAAGAAGGATCGACACGTTCAATCGTCAGAGGCTGTAAATACTTCTTTTTTAAATTTCCTTATCTTTTATACATCTGAAAAACATCATCTTAAGATTACGAGTCAATTAACTATAAAGCCGGTCTCACTTCCAAAAAACTAGGCGTATTATATAGATCACTGAGGTATTTCAACGATAAACAACTTCTTGTATATAAAGGAAAAATACGACCTATCCTTGAATACGGCAGTCACTTATGTGTTGAGACACAAAATACTTTCTATACTTAATTGACTCAGTTCAAAGAAGAGCAATTCGTTTGATAAACAATGACACTCTTACGTCTAACCTGCAATCAATGGAACACAGGCGTACGATTGGTTCTCTTAGTCTTTTCTACCGTTATTACCACGGTCGTTGCTCTTCGGAACTTAAAGAACTGATACCTCCTGCACACACCCACAAACAAGAAACTCACCTTACACGGTTAATTTGTGTCGACCAAGAACTGTCAGTTTCCAAAGATCATTTCTTAATGCCACTGTTAAGCTTTGGAATGCTCTTCTAGCATATGTGTTTTCTACTTCCTACAATCTGGATCTCTTCAAGAAACAGATAAATATACACTTGCAATCTCCCCAACCCACACACAAACACGAACACAACATACGTTTTCCGCATGCAGCGTCCAGCCTCCCTGGCTGAGCGTCATAGAGTGCACTGTTCTTGACCGGCTGTGCTCTCCTGTATTATATTTAAACACGTATACATAATATATCACTATGTTAAGCAGCCCTGCTCATAAAAAAATGGCGCTAGCAATAATTCACATTTTTTGCCAAACATCTAGTGACTCTTCGGTTTCACATATGGTGAACATCTAATTTATGTGAGTCAGGTGCTTAAAAAACGTATAGAATCCTTCCCCTTTATACAATTTTAAGCCTAAAACCTATCCCCACTGTCCATCCCACATGAGTCTCCATCCTCCTCGATACTCCGCATTCAGACTACTCCTGCTATTCTTCTGATGTCGTTAGTTCATCTTAATCGACTAACACTCTATTTTCCAGTTCTTGAACGCCACTCCAACTCTTTTTTTCCTCATTGACCGTCGTCTCTTCAACAGATACTACCACTTGAGTGTGCCTATTCTTTGTGGAGCCTCCGCTACATGAGTTCTTCTTCAAATATCTTCGTTTCGGATTCTATCTTTTAGAAACACTCCTCTAATGCAGAGCTTCGCAACCTTTTCTCATCTACGGCACACCAAAGTACTTCTTTGGATTCTACGGCACACCAAAGTTCTCACCTTGAATACCGCGGCACACCAAAAGCCAAAAATAGATATTAATTTGATCAATTTCACTTTTTTTTTATTTCACTTAGAACTTAATGAAACAAGTACCTCGTTGTATGTCTACATAAATAGGCGATAGAAGCTGGGAGCTTGAGGACCGTTGTAAAATTATTTATTTATAATATTGCGTTATTTGATCGCGGCACACCTGTATCGGCTTACGGCACACCAGTGTGCCGCGGCACACCGGTTGCGGAGCACTGCTCTAATGTATCTCTTAATAGCACGTTAAGTGATCTTTATTTTATGAGTAAGACTTCCTGTTAGATTTCACGTGTCTGCGCCATAAGTTAATACAGGGAAGATGCATTGGTTGAACGCCTTAGTTTTAATACATTGCAGAATTTTCGCTTTAAAAATGTACTTAAGTTTTCCAAATTCTAGCCATCCCAGTTGCATACGCCTATCGATTTATTTCGAGAAGTTATTTTGTCCTAGCTGGATTACTCAAATACGTATATTAATCTAAGCCGTTCTATAGAGTCGAGAAATTAACACGTAATAAATTATTAATGCGTAGTCTTTATAGATGGCACTAGAGAATCTATCTTCCATCTCCATCTCTTTACAACCCAAGAATGCGATTCTAATCTCCTTCACGGGTTCTTTCTTTTAACATTTCTGTGCAGTGGCCACAATTGTTCAGAGGGGACTCCCACTGGACTTATCGGTTGCTAACTGATCATAACCTGAATGAGCGATCATCAAGGAGACTTAACTGTCCTCCGGTGTGATGCGGGTGTGAGGCGGGTAAAGTCCAGTAGTCCAGATGCCACTAGTAATACAATATATGCATATTTTTTTTAAGTTTTTGTAGTGAATTTGAACACAGTGGACGAACACAAGCTGATATTGATCAATTTAAAAGTCTTGAATCTTAAGCTATTTACACACCGTCTTTCTCTTGTGGCATTCTCGCGCGTGTGTTGACAAAAGGTACTTGTTTTTGGAAGAGTATGATGGTGTTTCGTAACCAAATGGCCCGGTTGCCCATAAATGGCGCGCGCACACGGAGTTGTTGCTCTTCGGATGGCGATCGTTAAGCCTCCTTGCTTTCATCGTCGACATTTTGTATCCTACATTGCGAAACATGAAACAAGAAATAAAAAATAAAAAAACTGGTGAAACTTTGGGATGCGGAGTTGATTTGAAACAAGGTGGGACTTGATAGCAGAAGCTTATTGCGGAAATACGTTTACAAACTTGAGCATTTGGTCTACATACATTGTCGTCGTAAAGTACGCTCTCGTTTCATGCCGTTTATTTCTCTAAGCTTTACCAAGTACATTATTGACCGGCGGGTATAGCTCAATGGTCAAAGCGTTTGCTTTGCGAGCCAAAGGTCGCGAAAAAAAAAACGATTTCTGAGCTATAAAATACACACGAATTCGTAGTGAATTCATGTTTAAAAAAAAATGGAATGGTAGAATGTCGTAAACGTTCGGTTTTGCTCCTTAGGTTTATTTAATTTATTTATTTATTGCACCGAACCGAAGTTCTAGGGTACAAAATTATAAGAAACATTGGTCACATCATGCGCCACGATGGTCTTCTTCACGATATTGTGGAGGGGATGGTTGAGGGTAGAAACTGTAGAGGGCGCCCTAGACGGGAGTATTTGCAGCAAGTATTCGAGGACGTGAATTGTAGCGCTTATCCTGAGCTGAAAAGGATTGCGGAGGACCGAGAGGAATAGAGATCGAGATGCAAGATTCTGTTGCTGCTAACCAATCCACCGGATTGATACTACGAAGAAGAGCATAGAATATACAATACATATAAAAGATAATAAAAGATAAAAGTAACACAAAAGAAGAAGAAGATGACACGAGTTAAAGATCATAGAGGTCTAGGAGAACAATACCGTCGACAAAAGAGGAAAAGGATCGATGTGTGCTGGTAGGCCATTTAAGAGCGCCATTGCCGTTGTACCAAATTGAGTGCTTGAAGCTCCACAAGCATCAACTAGGATCAAAAACAATGGATGGCTACGAGCACGCGTGTACCTATCTGAAACATAGAAGTTAAAACATTCAAGAATCCCAGGGTTGTGAATTGCACCGCGAAGAAGAAGGAATGAATGTTTGAGAGCAGCAATTTTCCTCCGGGACTCTAGCGAATGGAAAGAAAGCATCCCTAGAAGAAAAAGAGTTGGGTATTGTTCGGAATTGATTGAATTGAATGGATAGTTACCCTAAATGCCTAAATAATGGATTGTGATCAGCAAAGCGATGGAGAAGGAAGGTAGTCTGTTGATTATCATATTTCGGTCTCGGCGCGAGATCAGCTGTTGCGAAATGGCGGCAAAAAAACAAACGGCGTTCCATTTTTAAATTTTCGCCACACCTTCCATGTGTGTGCGTGCGTCTCAATGTACGTGTGCTTGCTCACATGTGTTTGTGTGACCAATACATACCATTTTTATTTTACGTAAACACATGCAGGAGAATACCGACAGATATTGGTGGAAAAATATCATCTGTGGATTGTATGACGCTCATCATTTTGCATAATCTTCTTCGTAGTATCAATCCGGTGGATTGGTTTGCAGCAACAGAATCTTGCATCTCGATCTCTACTCTTCTCGATCCTCTGCAGCCCTCTTCAGCTCAGCATAAGAGCTACAACTCATGTCCTCGAACACTTGCTGCAAATACTCCCGTCTAGGGCGCCCTCAACAGTTTCTACCTTCAACCATCCCCTCCACAGTGTCGTGAAGAAGACCATCGTGGCGCATTATGTTTCCGATCGCCTCTCTGAGATGGTTCTTACTAAGTGCCTTTCTTCTTTGATTCGCAAAACGTCATAGACTACAGCGTTCTTGCGTTACACATATTTTAAAACAGAAATTCACTATGAATATTTAGTATCCACTGAACAACTTTCATAATCTACCACCGATTTTAACAAATAGGTTATGACTGGCATTTTACGGGCGAGGGATCAAATTCACACCCAGCAAAACAGCTTACATTTTTTTTCCTTCTTTACTTCTTTCTTCGTCGTGATGGAACTCACGACCATCTGTATGCCAAGCAAACGTTTTTACTTCTAAGCCTAACCTAACCTAAGCCAGATATGTCTATAAATAATTAATGTGCGTCGACAAAGAACTGGCAGCTTCAAAGTTCCTTATTTAATGCCATCGGTAAGCTTTGGAATGCTCTTCCAGCGTCTGTGTTACCTCTTTCCTACAACCTGGATCTCTTCGAGAAACAGATAAATACACACTTGCAATCTCCCCAACCCACACACAAACACTAACAAAACACACGTTTCCTGCATGCAGTGTCCAGCCTCCCTGGCAGAGCGTCATGGAGTGTACTGGTCTTGACCGGCTGTGCTCTCCTGCATGCGTTCACTTAAAAAAAATCAAATACTCTTCTAGTATCTGTAGTTCCTTTCATTTGCAATGTGAAACTATCCAAAATACAACACTTGGGTCATATCATCTTATAGCGATTCGCGAGTGCAGTTTTTTTTTCGGCATAGTTTAACGTTCTCTAGCGCCTAAACCGCTAATTTTACTACAAAATATAGTTAGCAATAATTGTAGATAATTTTATATTGTTTATTTCGGTTTTTTATTTTTTCTATTAAAGTGTAAATTATCCGATTTATTGATAAAATACTAAAAAAAACAGAAAAAAAACTTCTTTTTAATAATTATTTAATTTTTTTTGTTTCAGGTAAGACGAATGTTTTAAAATACATCATCACCATTAACATTTCCATGTCAGCTCCCATGACTGGAGCATATGGACGCCACGAGCCGCATCTTATAACTACACGGTCGACATACACACAAAAAGGTAGGATTTTTAAATCGGTCAATTCGAAACACGTGAAAAGTCATAAACATTAATTACATACAGTGCTTCCTCTCTTAACGAGCACCTCTCTTAACGAGTAATTCGCATAACGAGCAAAAAAAAAGTGTAAAAATTGCTCCCTTAACGAACGACATTTCGCATAGCGAGTGACGCAGAAAGGGGAAAGTCACATAACGTATTACGCACTTGTGAGCCGGGACTTCCGCGTCATTGCGTCAGTCTGTGTTTAGCACTCGTACCGTCAGCACGCTAGATATTATTTGTATTTTTTTTGTGCAAAGTTAAATAACCCTTGCAAAAATGTACCCGAAGATAAAACTACAAGAAGACAGCCATAAGAGAATAAAAGAAACTGTATAAATTAGACGTAAAATCATTGAAAAGCGAGAAGGTGGCGTAAGCGAAGCTGATCAACGATTTTCACTATCCTCAAGAACAAGTACAGAATTAAGGAGATACATGCCTCAAAGGTAGTTTCAAGAATCTCTTCAAAACATTTACGTATTCTTGATGATGTTGAAAAGTTGCTTCACATAAAGATAAACGAAAAGTGATTGCAATGATTGCATGGAACGCATTATCGTGTTAAGCATTGATTTATATGGGACAATTAGTTTCGCTTAACGAGTATGATTCTAGAACGAAATATGCTCGTTACGAGAGGTTTCACCGTACTCGTATTTTCCGCATACGTCATCCAGGCGGCCTGTTTCAGCGTCATAGAGTCTACCGTTTTTCGTACATGTTCCTATGCTCTTACTAGTGAAGCAAATGCTTAGTGTTTATCAAAGTGAACGTTTTTTTTTTTTTCGTAATTTTGTCTAGTTCTGCTCACTCCTTCCGCACGCGGCGTCCGGCCCCCGCGGTTGGTGTCATAGACTCCATGTGGCGCGAGGTCGGCAACTCCGCTCACTTCTAAGAACACACATTCACGCAGGAGAGCAAAACGTCTAGCGTCATCGACGATACAGACCATACATTCTAGTTTCAGCGATGATCGTCTATGAATCTTCTCAAAAGCTCTTTGAAGATTTATTCAAATAGACAACTCCGTTAAACCCTGAGACTCATGTGGGAGGCTAACGTTCAACAGCGGACGGATACAGGCTGATGATGATGATGTTAAACCCTGAAAAAATCTTCTCAGACAATAATTTCAGACTCACTTCTAAATGGAGGAATCTTAATCATTAATCTACCCAGCTAATGAGCAGGCACGGCGGTTTTAACCCTTTCGCATCGGTTGCCGGCATATGCCGTCATTAGATTCCTCGACCGTTGACATCGGTTGACGATATATATCGTTTTGCTTCTTTCAGAAATTGTAAGTGCAGTCATTCCCTTTATCAACCTACATGTATTATTTACAGGAATCTGTAAAGCATGTAAATAAATTCGTTAGTTTTCGTCACAGGAGTGATTTTTCTGTAAACCACATGTGTCAATGCCACCACATGTATGGAGTTACATAATGAATGTTTGTTAAATATTATAGTTTTGTATGCATCATCTGATAGCTAAAGGATACAAGAACCAATGTGATATATGAAAATAGACCAGATAGGTACAGTTATGCTTCAAATACTAGTTATATAATTCACAGTATAATTTGTATTCAAACCGAGCCGTAATGAAAGGGTTAACGACAGACTCAACTCATTTAATTTAGTTTCTAACCCTAGTTGTGGCGTCCACTTCCAGACCTCAGAGCACATTCTCTAGGACTGTCAATTTCTCTTGTTAGAGTGAGGAGTCATTTTCAATGCAATTCGAGAAAAGTCCCTCGGTGATATCGGGCACGCTGACTTTGTGGCCACAAAAAAAACTCAACCTTCTATTAACACGAGACTACGATTCTCTTTCACAAGTTCTTTTCCTTTAACACTTGTGTGCAGTGGCCAGAGTTGTTGAGAGGGGACTCCCACTGGACTTATTAGTTGCTAACTGATCATAATCTGAATAAGCGGCGTTCCTTAGGACAAAATGATCCTGGCCTCAGGAACGTCAGGCTAATCGTACACGGTACAGCTACCCCTCTTCAAGTACTAATACTTCTGTTCTAAAGGTTATTGAGAAACATGTATGTTCTCAAGTGGTCAGGCGCAGATATGTCTTAGAACGACGAATGGACAGTGGCAGCTAACAGAAGTAAGTGGCGGCAATTTGAGGTGACCATATGTTCCAGATATGGGACAGATATGTGAAGAAGGGTTTATGTTGTTATCAATATAGTTTAACATCCTCCTCTCTTCCAAAAGGTGTTATTCAGTCACGTGAGGGCTTGATGGGGAGCAGATTAATAACACAGACTTTTTCTGAAGCACATTGACGTATATTTACTATAAACTTTACAAACTTATGGCCCGACCTCTTCACAGCATTCAGGCCGAGCCACAATACAATATGTTTTCGCCGACGGGCGCCACACGACTCGGGCGCCCCGAGTGGCGATCTACGTAAATAGTCCCCAAATGCCAATGCCCCAATATGCATGACACATGCATGTCGACAAGCGAACAGAAATAACAGACGAATAATTGTATATCGAGGTTTTCGGTACCGGTCAGCATGCTGATGTCAAGTTATTATAAGCTATGTTGAGAATCGAATCCGAGATCTCTTGCTAGCTATGCTATATGCTATTTTAAAGCCATATAAAATATTTATTCTAAAATATTTTATATCATTTTGAAAAATCTAGAAATTTCTAGACCCTGACCATCCCTAATTAAATATCCGATGCGGCATCCAGCGGCGTCTTACAGAGACACTCAAAAGTGTTTGAAAAACTGACCTACATCCGATTCCCGGAAAGCAGGATTCCTTCTATCGCGTCTGCGACCTTCAGACCCGGCTGGCAAACCCACCCACTCTCCTCTGAGCTCGCCCACTCTCACACAAACTCACCCCTTTTGCTATAACCTCACTCTCCTATCTCATCCTACCCATCCGCAACTATCCCAGTCAGTCTAGTGGATATAAACCGTCTGGCACTGAAGCAGAACCGAATCGAATACAATTCGAATAATAATATATAATTGTGTCGGAAACAATAGGATCAGATCCTGTCTGTCCAGAAGTGGGCGACGTCGATGGCGTTACTCCCGGCCATCATCAGGTCTTCCTGGAAGCAGCTACTGGGACACAGCGCACACTCGAGAAGGTGTGACAGGGTCTGCTCCACACCGTAGTCACTGCTGTATAACTGCCAGGCTTTCATTTGTGTCCTCGTCTTGTATTCTCCGATCCGAAGTCTGTTGAGGAACCTCCATATATTCCACCTTTGGTCATGTCCAGGGGCTAGGGCCTCTTTCGGGGCGATCCAAGTATTCGCCTCAGTTGCGCCTCTCCACATGCTCAGCCGCAGGGTGGCCTCAGGTATCACCAGTTCCGTTGTCGACTGTAGGAAACTTCTTTTTGATCACTGTGTTTTCTAGCCTAACTGGAGCATACGGTCGACACAAAGCTCTGTTATCCTCTGATGGACCTTACTTCATACCATGTCAACCGGTCGAGTTGCTGCATGCGGGAAACCCGTGTTGTGTTTGTTGATACTCAGTGAATCAAATTTACGTTTGATCTATTCCACGGATTGGAGGTAAGATGTGAGACTGCCATTATTTACTAGACTTTGCCGGCGGGTATAGCTGAGTGGCTTAAGCGTTTGCTTGGCAAGCCGAAGGTCGTGAGTTCGATCTCCGATTGAGATTTAAAAAAAAAAAACTTTTAAACGATTTCTGAGCTGATTTCCCCTGGTTGGTGTGAATTTGATCCATCACCCGTAAAATGCCAGTCATAGCCTATTAATCAAAATTGGTGGTAGACGAAAGTCATCCCATGAAGACCACCTCCATTCATGATTAGAAGTATTCATGGTAAATTCCGGTATGATGCGTGAATCTCGGACTGTATTATATGACATTGGGATCAGCACTCTACATGCAGCGCTTAGTCATATGCACCATGGTAATTGTCATAGATTTCGACAGATGAGACTTTAGAATCACTGTCACCATCTTTCGGTATTCTCCTATATGTGTTTACATAAAAAAAGTCCATACAAATGCGACAAAAAAAATGTAAAGAACAGTTTTCTACAGCACCGTTGACTACGCGCGTTATCGTGACGGTATCTTTGATGTAGTTCAACAGCAAGATATTTGTATACAGGGTGAGGCAGGGAGTATCCCTTGCAACAATCGGCTTATTTTAAGAAAAATACGTCTCGACTGAAAAAATGCGCTGCTCCTTCTACCAAGCCATGCTTACAACTAATGGCGGTACTAACGGAAAATTCCATGTCCACAGCGTCATTCAAGCTTACTCCTACTCCTACAACAGGACACCACAACTCACAACGCCATCTGAAAAGTTGGAATACTTCCCAGCCCCACCCTGTATTTTTTACATTTGGATTATTTTTATTATTAAATGATGATTAGTAAAGATCCGGCCCTGGACGGCTTAAAAAATAATTAAATATCCCTAGTCCCAGCCTGTTCCCATCCCGGGGTCGGACTAGGAATGGGACCCTAAAAAGGTGACCGTGAATTTCCTTCCTTTCGTTACTTTCCTTCTCCATCCCCTCCTCTCATTTCTCCGTCTCCTTTTTATTTGACTTCCTCCATACAAGAGATTTATTCAAACGTCTCTCTCACTCTTTTCAGATTAACATAAAAAATACAGGGTGGCCTTAAAAACACTAACCGACGACATACCTTAATTACCAACGAAGTATCAATAGTATTTTAATACATTAAAATTTGCCAAATCTTTTGGCGGGTGAAGCGATAGGGAGATCCATCACGTACGGCTGCCAAGCCAAGACTGAGCTCCATAGGCAGCTCGCTAGGGAAGGGATTTGTAGTGAAGGAACCAAGGTACACTACAGAATCGCGTGATCCACGATAACAGCGCTTTTCAGGACTGTAGCGACATGGGAAACTTATTTTATGTGTTACTTAATTTTTTTGGCATTATTTAATTCAATTAATGAGCAGCAATTATTAAGCAAACGGTCAGTAATAAATAATAAATCGGCAGGAAATAATTTATGAATGGTTATCAATAATAGGTTAGGTTAGGTTAGATCAGGTTTCCATTTAATGGGTTAATTATTCATTCATTTTACATTATTTTTTACCAATATAGAATATATCACTGCCATTTTAATTTTATAACTGACCACATTCACACTGACACAGTGGACACTGCCAATTAGTTTAGTCTACTGCCGATTAATTTTATTTATTGCCAATTGCTTTAACTTACCGCCGAAACCTTGAATTAGTTACTTGAACAAAGAAATACAGTCCCATGTATTAGAATATAAAAGTATAATTTTAATAATTTAAGTTCGCGGGTTCATCACGTGGTCGCGTGGAGGAAGGATGCAGGAGCAGATTAACAACACAAGGAATTTGTTTTTGAAGCAAAATTCGCATTTATTTTTAATAAAGACGTGATTTCCTCGTCCGACCGGTATGGCGTTTCGCCGGCCGGACGAGATTTAACTGACGACTGCTGAAACACTGTGACATTCAGCGCCGCCAAGACGATCACGGCCAAAAAAGCAAAATTAAAGATGACAGTTGCACCAGCATGAAATGAAGCAACTGTCATAACAAATAAAACGGCGTATGCAAACCCCTTGTAATTTTATATGTAATTAAAACTAACATTATAAGGTGTGCATGTAAGGCGAGCGAACAAAAATAAGACACAAAAGATTGTTTTTTGAGGCTTTTCGGCATCAGCCTAAAAGAGCTATATCAAGCTGATATCAAATTTAAAAAAATAAATAAAATAATACTGTACTTTTAACTGATACTGTAGTTTATAGATACTAAGTTTGTAGGTTTGGGAATGACCTTGGCAATGTATGTATGGAAATAATTCCCGAAGGATAGAAAGCATTGTATGTACAGGCTGTTGAAACTTACGGTTGCTTAAATATACATCAAATTATGTTATTATACAGCCTTCACAGAGAATTCCAAATTATTAAATACATATTTGGCTCTTCGTCTCTAGCCGCTACACTGCCTAATCACACAAAATAATAAAACCATCTTGAATACTATTGATTCAATTGAAATAACGCCATTTCTTTTGATAAATTTCCGTCCACTGTTAAACGTAGTACTTCCCACATGAGTCGCCATCCTTTCGATTGATGTCGTCAGTCCATCTTGCTCAGCCAACGTTCTGATTGCCAGTTCTTGGACGCATCTCAAACACTTTTCTTTCCCATCGACCGTCGTCTCTTCAACAGATTTGTCACTTGAGTGTGCCTATTCGTTGTGTATCCTCCACTACTTGATTTTTCTTCAAATATCCTCGTTTCGGATTTTATCTTAGACACTCCTCTTATGCATCTCTCCATGGCACGTTGGGTGACCTTTATTTTATGTGTAAGACCTGCTGTTAGATTCCACGTCTCTGCGCCATAAGTTAATACAGGAAGGATGCATTGGTTAAGCGTCTTAGTTTTAAGACATTGCGGAATTATCGCTTTAAAAATGTACTTATCTTTTCCAAATGCTGCACATCTCAGTTGTATACGCCTGTCGATGATCAAGCGATGACCCATCCAAGTTTATGATGGCCTTCAGTGTTTAACTACTATTGTTGCTTCAGTGATTTAATGAGAACCACGCAAAATATCTACTATTGTCGCTGGACAGCATAATTGTTAAGCGCATAGAACCCAAGACAAATAACTTATCTAGCTTGTGTGAATTTGATCCCTCACCTATTAACTGTCAGTCATAGCCTATCAATTAAAATTCGTGGTAGACGAAAGTCGTCCCGTGAAGACCACCCATTCATAGTAAATTCCTGTAATAATAAGGATGATGCGTGAATGTCGGGCTGTAGTCTATGACGTTGGCGGATCAATACTACACAGCGCTTAACCATATGTAATATGGTAAGCGTCATAGAATCCACAGATGAGACTTCAGTATCAATATCAACATCTGTTGGTATTCTCCTGTATGTGCTTACAAAAAAAGATTATATCACAATGTATCCTGAATACCAGGAAAAAGTGTGTAATTCATGAATCCTGGTTTTTTTTGTCGAATCCTGAAATGTTTTTGATTTCAAAACTGATATGGATTAACGTAATTGGCGTTTTCTTTGAATCTACGTTTTCAGGAAAAATGGTATTATTATAACGTACATACGCTATCGCGAGGGTAAGGGAATTACGTAACACCCGTGCTGATCTCTTTTGACTGAAATTCCACGAAGTCTACCGACTGAAGGTCTAACAGGTATTACGCCATATGTTTAGCTAGTTCTAGACAAATAATCTGAAATTGGTGTATACTGAGACTAAAGTGGGCTAAACTAAAGAAAACTTAGCACGATCCTTGAATATTTGAAAAATAAATTATATTCACTAGAATCCTGGCTTGTGTACGCGTTTTAACACTTAAAATATATACAGTGAAACCTCGTTATTTCGTTTTCAAGGGGCCCTATAAAAACGATAAATTGCGAGAAAACGAAAAAGCAAGAACCCTTCAAATACGCAATAATAATATAAACATCTGAAAAAATCATTTATTTATACATCGCACATGCATAAAAAATATTATTTAAAAAGTCCGAAATGCTAAGTTGCTTCTTTGCTGTTTGGCAATTCAATTTAAACAAAGCCTCATCACACTCGCATAATACACACAACAATATATTCTCTTTAGTACAATGGCATCTACGATGATACAAACACCATTTACTTCTTTTCCTTCATCCATATTAGTTGTGGCATATCTTCTTTGTAGTATCAATCCGGTGGATTGGTTTGCAGCAACAGAATCTTGCATCTCAATCTCCATTCCTCTCGGTCCTCCGCAACCCTTTTCAGCTCAGCATGAGCGCTACAATTCATGTCCTCCGAATACTTGTTGCAAATACTCCCGTCTAGGCCGCCCTCTACAGTTTCTACCCTCAACCATCCCCAATGTCGTGAAGAAGACCATCGTGGCGCATGACGTGACCAATCCATCGGGCTCGCCTCTCTGAGATGGTTCTTATTAGGTGCCTATCTTCCTTGATTATCCTGAGAACCTCATTGTTCGTGACGTGGTCTCTCCAGGAAATTCCGAGAATTCTTCTGTACGACCACATCTCAAAGGCCTCTAGTCTTTTTTTATCACATTATAGCAAATAGCCACCATTAATGTTTGCTTAAATTTCTGTTTATTCTTAGGTCTCTTAAGTTCCACCCATACCTCTTTCCATACTTCCATATTGACATTACAGTTTGTAGGTAATTTACATAGCCTGACGGTTATTTAATCATCCATCACTATGTTTTTATACGTGGAGAACTGACGAAGCTTTCGATATTGTGGCTTTTGTGTTTAGCCGTGTGTGGCGAATTTTTTCTTACGAATATTTCGACCGCCATTGCAGGGGTCTTCTTCAGGATTGATAGCTTATTTGTGAGTTGTTGTCAGGAGATAGTTAAGCCGTTAGCCTATTGTGCCTCCACGAGCGTCATTGTTATCTCCATGCCAACTAACATACTCAATTTTTATTGGCCCGTTCTATCGGACCAATGGAAATACGCCACACACGGCTAAACCCAAAAGCCACAACATCAAACCTGGTCGTGAAAACCTAAGTTTTTTATTGGCGAAGCTTTCATTGAAGGCGAAACCGCGGTATACTGCAGCTAAGACATTGGGCATGGTATGATGATGACGTTCATAACTAGATTTTTTTTGTTTGATTCAGTTATTTAGGTGTTACCTTTTCTATTTGTACGCACTAGTTTTTTTTCCACCGCTTGCGATAGTCCTCGCCAGGTTCCCCGTGTGTCGCAAGGCTGCCTTGAGCAGCGGCAGCCATGACAGCGTTCGTTTACCTGTACCATTCTGCACTTGACGCTTACCACTCCGGACGAGCTCACGCCATGCGACCACACGGCAAGCTAACTTAACACATACATGTCTACATATATTATACATAATCATGTCGGAAACAACAGGGTCATAACTTCCCAAAAGTGGGTGACGTTAATGGCGTTACTCCCGGCCATCATCAGGTCTTCCTGGGTGCAGCTACTCAGACACAGCGCACACTTCAGAAGGTGCGACAGGGGCTGCTCCGCGCCGCAGTCACATTCAGCCGGTCCGCTGTAAAACTGCCAGGCTTTCATTTGTGTCCTCGTTTTGCATACTCCGAAGTCTGTTAAGGGACCTCCATATATTCCACCCCTCGTGTCGTGTGTGTCCAGGGGCTAGGTCATTTTTCGGAGCAATCCAAGTATTTCCCTCAGTTGCGCCTCTCCACATGCTCAGCCGCAGGGTGGCCTCAGAAATCACCAGTTCCGTTGCCGACTGTAGGAAACTTCTTCTTGATTTGAGCCGTGTGGCTATCTTTTGATACCCAAACATAGGGTGGAGTGTGTCGTGGGTTGCTTTGGAGAGCTTCTTTTTGGTGCCTTCTCGCCGTATTTTTGTTGTTATTATACATTGATAGCGATATTTGAAACTCAGGGTACTTGGAAAAAAAATGTGCAAATAAACATCCATTTGCAACATCGCCCGTCGAGATGCAGACCATTGAAAGGCTTAAGAGTTTCAGCTATCTAGGCGTACAGGTCACTGAGGATAGTGGCCTGTAGAATTAACTCGCTTTGCGTCTTGGGAACGCTGAAGCGTTCTTTAATTATATGCGAAATATCTGGGACTCATTGATATACACGATGATTTTTAGTCGATTTCTGAGCTCTAAAATACCCCCGGTTGGTGTGAACTTGATCCATCACCCGTAAAATGTCAGTCATAGCCTATTAATTAAAAATTGGTGGTAGACGAAAGTCGTCTCTTGAGGACCACACATTCATAGTAAATTCCTGTATTAATAAAGGGTGACGCTTAAATTCGGCCTGTAGTCTATGACGTTAGCGAATAAACACTCCACATTCAGCGCTTAGTCACATGCACCACGGTAAGCGTCATATAATTCCACAGATGAGACTTCAGAATTACTATCACCATCTATCAGTATTCTCCTGTAAGTGTTTACGTAAAAAAAAAGAAAAACTACGAAATTTAAAAAAAAAAAAAAAATTTTTTTAATATTTATTTAATTGTTTTTCCTGTCCCGAAAATATAGTATTGCGCGACGGCCACCGTCATCAACATTCTCTTTTCGTGTACATAACACATGACATAACCTAGTTTGCGCACACCCACACGACACACACACACCGCGCACCAACACTCACGGCTCCATATAAGTACATGCATGCATGTGACACACTTACGCACACTGAAACACTACTTCATGTACATCCTTATTTACGGAATCTCATATGTATGGCGCCATTTTGTGGTGGACATATGCTTAAAACATTTACATATTTTTTTAAGTGAGTAAACGCATATTGAAGTTTTTTTTTGGGGTCTAAGGCCCCCGGGCCGGTCGCCTTGTACCTGCGCTCCTTGGGAGCACTTACCAAGGCATTGTTTTCAGAGTAATTTCTCGTTATACAAGTAAACGGGCTTTGGTGAGCAACACCAAACGTGGGTGTAAAAGTTAGTAGTTCAGACGTTAAAATTTGTAATATATATTTTATTATTGAAGATATGAAAAATTAAATTACTTACTATTACAAGCTATGTATTAAGCTATTATAATAGGTTGGCTTCTTTGTAATCAATATTATTCCATTCAACCCTTTTCAGCTCAAGCCCTTGCCCGGCGTGGGATGTGACCAATCCATCCCCGACGGTGATTCAAAAAAAAATTAAAAATTTAAACAATCGATAGCTGAGCTCTAAAATTACCCCCGGTTGGTGTGAAACTGATCCCTCACCCGTGAAATGCCAGTCATAGCATATTAATCAAATTTTGTGTTACAAGAAAGTCGTCCCGTGAAGACCACACATTCATAGTAAATTCCTGTAATAATTAAGAACGATGCGTGAATCTCGGGCTGTAGTCTATGGCGTTGGCGGATCAACACTCCACATGCAGCGCTTAGCCATATGCACCTCGGTTAGCGTCATAGAATTCACAGATGAGACTTCAGAATTACTATCACCATCTGTCGGTATTCTCTTGTATGTGCTTACAGAAAAAATAAAAATAAATTAAAAATAATTAGTAATTTAAAAACAGTTAGTCTAATATAAATAATGACACATTAACATCTAACTTCAAATCTTATAAACACAGATGTAAAGTTGGTTAACTTACACCCGTATGCTGAATCTCGTTGACTTAAGGTAACCAATTTAATCCCTTACCCTATAATAAGCTACATTCTTTTAGCATGACAAAAGTGAGGAAACCTTAGTCCTTGCCTCGCCTCAAATCTTAACCCTTTCGCAACGGCGGTCGGCATATGCCGCCAAAGATTCCCCGACCGTTGACATTGGTCGACGTGATATATTGTTTTGCTACTTGCAGTACTCATTGTGACATCTAGATCTCCACTCCTCTAAATCCTCTGCAGTCCTCTTCAGCTCAGCATAAGAGCTACAACTCATGTCCTCGAACACTTGCTGCAAGTACTTCCGTCTAGAGCGCTACAGTTTCTACCCTCAACCATCTTTTCCACAATGTCGTGAAGAAGACCATCGTGGCGCATGATGTGACCGATCGCCTCTCTGAGATGGTTCTTACTAGGTGCCTATCATCCTTGATTATGCTGAGAACCTCATTGTTCGTGACGTAGTCATACAGAAGAATTCTCGGAATTTCCTGACCACATCCATCACGTACGGCTGCCAAGCCAAGACTGAGCTCCGCAGGCAGGTCGAAGCTAGGGAAGGGATTTGAAGGGGGGAACCAAGGTACACTACAGAATCGCGGGATCTACCGTAACAGCGTTTTTCAGGACTGTAGCGCTAGGGAAACTTATATTACGGATAACCCCTAAATGATAGGCACCTAGTAAGGTGCCTATCTTCCTTGATTATGCTGAGAACTTCATTGTTCGTGACACGGTCTCTCCAGGAAATTCCGAAATTCTTCTGTATGACCATTTCTGTGGTCCTTATCGAAAGTGAAAAGAATGAAGCTAGTGTGCGGTATTGTCGCAGAAAGTTTTGTGACAGACAGAACTGTCAAAACCATGTGACAACTGTCAGATAATGACAGTTGACGCAACGTCCCTCCTACCTGCAATGTGGCAACACGTATTGCCAGCGTGTATTTGCAACACATGTTGCAGATGTGTATTGTAACGAGTTTGGGAATATAAGAGTTTTTTCGGCATGCCAATTCGCCACTCTCACTTTCGCGGAGTAATTCATTCAGTAAGCAGGGCTACCAATAACTCTGCCCGGGCGTTGTCGAATAAACAGAATTTTATTGTTCTTCGGGCAGACCAAATATAGACAGTCTTGAAGACCACCTATGAAAATGAGGATATTCCTTTAGTTCACTTTTTACTGGACGTACGATGGTTTGACTTAGAAGAGACTCGGGTAGAAACACAAAACAACTTTAACGGTTGTAAATCCTGGCATATCACCAAGAGCCAATGCAGCCGTATAGTGGATTTCGTAAAAAAAATGTTAATGTGCTTATCGACAAATTCTTTGCTTTGTCGACCTGCTCCTCATTCATCCACAGCGCACCTCAATGACAATCCTGCAATCTGGAGTCGTTTTAATAAGACAGGTGATATATTTAAATTAGATAGGTCAGTCAATACATTCTTTGTAAAAAGTTTCTGCAATCATTTTTATATATTTTTTCGTGTAAACATCCTCGTCGCTCTAAAAAGGGTGTTACTCCGTTGCGTGAGAGCATGATGAGGAGCAGGTTAGCAAAACAAAGACTTTTACAGAAGAACTTTACAAATTTAGGGCTCGACCTAGGCACAGCAATATGTCGAACCACAATACAATATGTTCTCGCCGAAGAGCGGTAGGCAACTGATCTCCGCGCTCGGTATGGGCTCTCGCCCGTGCCACGAGCGGCGGTGTATACAACTAACACACCCGTTTGCGGACCCGTCCAAAATGAGAACATGGTGACACATATGCACGACAAGCGACCAGAAATAAGAGATGAATGATTGTATATAGAGGTTTTCGGTACCAGTCAGCATGGACTACATCATGGTGATGTTAATTTTTATATATATTTTTTGTGTTTTCGTACCGATCTCACAGCATCCGTGTGCCTGCCCTGCGGCCATAGCATGCTGCTCGTTCTCTCATTCGCAACCGTGCCAAGGTCTCGCGGACGTCGCGTGACGCGCCCGGGATGTTACCGGACGGTTGCGCAATACTGCAGCCACCTTTACCGCTGGACCGCAAAACACTAATCAACTGGGTCGAGAGCCGACTGTGTAAAATCAACACTTTTAATACAGAGTATGGAATTATTTAGACCAGCAACAATAGCACTTTAAAAGCGCGGTTCTCTTTAGATCACCGAAATCAAAAGCAAAATTTAATCTTCTTCTTTATCCTAGCTATTTCCCATCATCTGTTTTCAGCTCTCTTTGTGCACTTTCGCCATGTCTGTCTGTCCTGCATTGCATTCTAGGTCAAGCCCAGAGTTTTCAGATCCTGTGGTCTTCCAGGTCTTCTTCTCAGCGTGGGTATGTTGAGGGCTCTCTTCACCGTGTGGTTCTCATCACTCCATGTCACATGCCTATACCACCTTAGGCGGTTTTCCCTTATCTTTTCAGGTACGGGGGCCACCCGAAATGAACCTCGTATATGCTCATTTCGAACTCTGTCCACTCTAGTCACAGTACAGAATTATAAAAATAATACAATTTATTTATTCAGCCACTAGTCCCATAATCCAAATTTTACAAACAATAATTACAAGCAAATACAGAAAAAAAAATTAAACAAAATAGTTTACACATACGCCACATTATTATTATTGTACTACTCAGTGAGTGGAGCACCGGATCCCCTCTGGATGGCCACGTGAAGGTGCATCCAGTGCCCCTCCAACCGTAAGTCCCACATATCAGTCTACACAGCGACCATTTCGTTGGAACTGCCGCGAAAGCGCGCCCACGGAGCAGCGCAACGTTTCCTTATTATGGCATAGGACATCTACTCGCGCCTCCGTCAACATGCCTAAGGCACTGCAGTATCGCGGCAGACCCAACAACATGCGTGTCGTTGATTGCGTTGAGTCGTCTTTAACTAAAAATTTCCTGTCTAGGGAGTGTTGGGATAATTATTAGATCTACTAAAAATATTCTGGATAAAAAGTCATATCTTCAAGTATGTGCTGGCGGGTGTAGCTCAATGGTCAAAGCGTTTGCTTTGCTAATGATAAATTTGATCAGCGAACGTCGTAGAGACTACAGGCCGGCATTCCCGCACCATTCATTTTAAAGCACTCAGTAACTAAAGGGTCCGCCATCTAACATTTTTTTTTCAACTAGTGATTATTTTTCGTGAATGGTAACACTTAGCTCATGTCTGATTTGACAGATAATTAGTTTTATCCTTCCGCTGAACGAATATGGTTGTGTATACGCTTGAACAACGCTGGGAAATATTGCGACATTATTTTGAAAATCAGGCCATTTTTCTTCGAAAATGAGCAAGGAGTGGCCGTTACAGTCAATGGCGATCGTTATCGGGCCATTTTTGGTCACAAAAATTGAAGAGGAGGATATTGGCAACATTTGATTTAACAAGACGGCGCTACGTGCCACACAGCCGAAGCTACACTCGATGTTTTGTGCCCCATTTTAAAAAAAAAAGTTATTTGGCGGACCCGTTATATGATTTGGTTCGCGACGTTGTTTAACTTGTGAGTATCGCTAAGTGGTTAAAGCGTTTGCTTACTTTTAATAGTTATACGAAGTTTGTGGGTTCGACTTCCGACGGAGATAAATGTAATCAATAACGCAAAATGACAGCCATAGCTTATCAATCAACATTGATTATAGACGAAAGTACACTCGTGAATATTACATATTCAAATAGAATTTCTGTAATAAATGGATGATGCGTGAATTTCGGGCTGTAGTTTATGACTTTCCCGGAGGTTTTCGTGCTAAGCATCATGGAATCCATAGGTGAGATTTTTGCATCACTATCACCATATGTCGGTATTCTCCTGTATGTGCTTACATAAAAAAAAAAACATGTATAAAAATGGTTTTTAAAAACTTTTTTTTTCCTGTGAATTTTTAAAAGGTTTTAACTTTTCTAAATTTAATTTTTAACTTCCAATTTTTAACTTTTCTAATTGCCATCAAGACGAATTCAACAAATCAAAGATCACAAAAATCGATCCAGCCGTTCTTGAGTTAAAAATAGTGTTCAAAAATGAACATGAATTTCTTTAGATAAAAGTAGATTTTCGTGTTTTTTTGTATGATATTATTGGGGAAACCTTCTAATGAGAGTGTTGTTCTGACGAGCTGCAAGTGGGCGGAATGGGGCGCCGAATGTCAGCCCTCGCCCTTGTCTGGGGCGCGGGGTCGCCGCCCCCGTCTGGTGCGCCTAACTTTTGACATCCCGAGGAAGGGCGGATCGCGAATCCTGAAAACTTTACCTGAAAAACATGATTTAGTCTGTGGCAACTGAAATTACGTGACAAATTGATAAACACATACAAACCAACATCAAATATCATATTTATGATATTTCTTTCATCAATATCGGAGATAAATAAACAGCAGATGCTGGGATTCGAGCCGCAAACTTTGGACTTTTTTATATTCTATACACAGCATTAGGCCACCATTCCAATGCGTCCACCTACTGAGATATAATCGTATCGGAAACAACAGGGTCAGATCTTTTCTGCCCAGAAGTGACGACGTCGATGGCGTTACTCACGGCCATTATTTGACAGTTTTTTTTTTTGACAGTTTATTTTATTTTCCTTAAATGACATTACAAAATAGGTAACATTTCAATGCGTCATTAAAGTAGATACAACCATAAGTGTGGCGTTGTAAATTTATTGACACATTTAGTGTCAATGACCTCACACTCGGAACTAGCGTCAGGAGACTCAAGATAAATAGCTTGACTTGTAACAATAAAAACCCTGTCATAAGTATATCATGATTGACACACAAATAACAAGGCATTATTGTCACAAAATAAAACGTCCAATATTTTGCATCTATCAATGCCAGCACTGAATCTGCAGTAATATTACACCAAATATATCAATATCTTCACTTAAGCTGGTTTCAACCACTGTTCACTGCGATTCTTTCGTCTTACGCGTATCCAGGGTTGAACGATGGTCTTTTCAGGCCACACTTCAGGCTCCATGAGAGACTCTAGCGAAGTCGCGATGACCCCGACTTTGAAAGAAGTTGACAGCGTCCGTCTGCTGATAATCCTCCTGATGTTCATCCAAGAGGGATTGAATGCAGCGGTCGCTGCCAAGAAGCTCTGCAAGTCATCAGCTGTTGTATCCGGGTGAAGACCCTTGGCGTGAAGATACGCCATATTCACTCCGGCAAACTTCTTCGAAGGAGCTGCAGAACCGCAGATCGCCCGACGTGCTGAACGCCTTTCCCCATCAGAAGAGGCGCGACTCATATCCGAGTGGTAAACTTCCCCGGAAAGACTGCTCGTGGGAGAGAGAGAGCATCCACGGAGAGAGCATTTCGGGCCTCCAGTTCCTCGAACCACGAGCTGGAGGACCTTCTTGGGAGCCCTACTCAGAACAGCAGGGGCTCCTTGCATAGCACACTCCAAGGATTCCTCTTCTTCGGAAGCCTCACTTGAAGTAACGGCTTCACCGACGGCAGGTTCGGAGTCTCTGCTGTCACAGTCGAGTGATGGTGAAACTTGGCGAGGACTTCTAACAATTTCCGCGAAGGTAGGCGGAATCTCCTTGCACTTCCTAGGCAAGCGCCTTCTGCGGGAAGACGGCAGACTTGTTGGGTTGGGTGGAGAGTCCACACCAATGGACGTCGGTGTATCCTCCTTCCTGCATCCAACAGCCTTTAAGAGCCGCTCCAGCAGCAAACGGTGATCGTCTAAGCGACGATGTATTTGCGCGATGTCACAATCGCAACTACGCGCCATTCTGTAGATAGAATGACAAGACGTCCACTCGGTTTGAGTGTCGAGCGACGAAAAAACATTATCAGGTATTACTGGGTGCATGATGATTTGATGAATTCCAACCTCGAGAGCAAGCCGTGTTTAGGAAAGGCTTTAATACTATTGATCATATCCACACGCTAAGACAAATCATTCAGAAAACCGAAGAATATAATCAGCCACTCTGCCTCGCCTTTGTAGACTATGAAAAGCCATTTGATTCAATCGAGACTTGGGCAGTGCTAGATTCACTACAACGCTACAAAATAGACTATCGGTATATAGAAATAATAAAATCTCTATACAAATCTGCAACAATGATGGTCCAGCTCCATGATAGCACTAACAATATTTCTATAAACAAAGGTGTTACACAAGGAGATGTTTTATCTCCAAAACTCTTCACAAACTCCCTAGAAGATATTTTTAAACTGCTATCCTGGACAAAATGTGGAATAAATATTAACGGAGAGTACATTTCTCACCTGCGATTTGCAGATGACATGGTGCTAATAGCCGGACATAAAAATAATAGCGGGAGTGACTTGGATGCGGAAGGCGGAGGATCGAAGAGGATGGAGACTCATGCGAGAGTCTTACGTTTAACAGTGGACGGATACAGGCTGATGATGATGATGAAAATCTGTATACATGCTCCCGGTAGGAGTAGGCCACCCCTTATGCAAAAAAAAAACAGGACTATAGAGCATCCGATACAGGAGGATGCATTGGTTAAATGCCTGGTTAGTTTTAAGACATTGCGTTATTTTCGCTTTAAAAATGTACTTTATGTACATATTAAATTTGAGTAATCAATTTTTAAAAATTAAGCTTTGTCGGGTTTCGAACCGACGACGTCTGAATGACAAACAAACGCTTGTACCACTGGAATATGCCACCCAAAAAATACAACAGGTTTAAAAAAATGTATAAAAATCTTCTCATGTTCCGTGGTTTTCCTTTGAAGAGTTTTCATATAATAATATTCATAACGGGATTTCACAGTCGCATCGTCGCACAGGGCCGGAGAAGGGCGGCTATTTTGGGGCCTCTTTTGAGACCTGGGGGCGGCCGTCGACCCCAGCAGGGCGGCAAAGTCTGGAGGGCGGCAGACAACCTTAGAAATTTGAAAATTTAGACGTTTCTAGGGCGGAGCAGGAATATAGCTGTCTAACTAAAAAGTAACCCTCACGTAGGTTGTGCTATAAAAAGCTTCATTCAAATAAAACGAAATTCGTATGAGATGTCATAATTTTTTTTATTCGTTTGAAAAATCTGTCGACGACAATATTTATGAAAGTGGTGGAACACAGGCGTAAGATTGTTTCACTTAGTCTTTTCTACCGTTATTACCACGGTCGCTGCTCTTCGTAACTTAAACAAATAATTCCTCCTGCACCCACCACCAACAAACTCGTCTTACGCTTGCCAAACATCTATACACGGTTAATGTGTGTCGACCAAGAACTGGCAGCTTCCAAAGTTCCTTCCTTAACGCCACCGGTGCAGGAGAGCGCAGCCGGTCAATATCAGTGCATTCTATGACGCTCATCCAAGGAGGCTGGACGCTGCATGCAAGAAACGTGTGTTGTGTTCGTGTTTGTGTGCGGTTTGGGGAGATTGCTAGTGTATATTTGTCTGTTTCTTGAAGAGATCCAGATTGTAGGAAGGAATAAACACAGACTCTGGAAGAGCATTCCAAAGTGTACCTGTGGCATTAAGGAAGGAACTTTGGAAACGGCCAGTTCTTGGTCGACACACATTAACCTGTATGGATGTTCAGCAAGTGTAAGACAAGTTTGTCGGTTGTGGGTGGGTGCAGGAGGAATTTCATTGATTTTAGAAGAGCAGCGACCGTGGTAATAGCGGTAGAAAATATTTAAGTGAACCAATGTTAGATCTGTGTTCCAAGGATTGGATATTAGAATAAGTGTGCCATATATTTCATATAAACTGCATTTTTTTAATCGAGTCTGGTGGGTATTTCGGTACTCCTATGTGAAGGTGTCTTTTTGACAGTCATTTACGTGAATTTCAAAGATACCTTACCGACAAGTGTATTGAGTAGTTTTTGATTGTTTTTATGACGCTTGCCTGCTTGCTGAGCGTCGTCTCGATCCGGCTACGTCGTCAGACTGCGGCCGGGGCAACGACCTCAGCTAGGGCGGACGGCAGTTCAAGGGCGGGGCGGTTTGAAGGGCGGGAGACAACCTTAGGCGGGGAAACTTGTGAAAAATCTAGCGACTTATTTTTCACCATTTCACCACGTAAATTTCAGGAGTCCCCAACATGAATAGACTATGACTGGGATTTTACGGGTGGGGGATCAAATTCTCACCAACTGGGGGTATTTTAGAGCTCAGAAATCGATTAAAAATCCTGTTTTTTAAATCTCCGTCGGGGATCGAACCCACGACCTTTTGCTTGCAAAGCAAACGCTTTGACCATTAAGCTATACCCGTCGGAAATGATGAAAACACTGTCATATATGATGGTGTTTCTTGTGAACACGTATGCGTATCATTGTTTAATTTTTTCTATGTATTAATTTATGGATCTTCTCGGGCGGTGTGACTAGAGTGGACAGAGTTCGAAATGAGCATTTTCGGGGTTCATTTCGGGTGGCTCCCATACCTGAAAAGATAAGGGAAAACCGCCTAAGATGGTATGGGCATTATTCCAAAGATGAGGACCACATGGTGAAGAGGCCCTCAACATACCCACGCTGAGAAGAAGACCTGGAAGACCACAGTCAACCTGAACTGCAACTGTAAACAAGGATCTGTAAACTCTGGGATTGACCGAGAATGCAATGCAGGACAGACAGATATGGCGAATGTTCACAAGGAGAGTTGACCCCAGATTATGGGAAATGGCTGGGATAAAGAAGAAAAAGAAGAGACAAACATGGGTTCATGTAATTAAGTACTAAAAACAATGCAATAAAGACAAGCAACAGAAGGTCCCAATGCTCGTCAAACAGACGTCGCCAACCAATTATTCCTCCAAAGAAGCACTTGGAGTTCGTGTCTGAATTTGGCCTCGCTTACGTGAAATATATCGACATCTGCGGCGATTTGGTTCTTTGGAAGAGCGAACAATCTGTGCTTCCTTATTCTTAGATATTTATCGGGGTTGGATCTTCTCCGTTTTTGGGGCATATTGCGGGTCCGGGTCAATGTCCTCAGCTAGGGTGGCATGGGAGGTCAAGGGCGGATGTCTGGAGGGCGGGAGACGACCTTAGGCGGGACTTTCAGGGAAAGTCAAACTGACTAGACAGGCTGGAAGTAAAAGGGAATTCTGCAGACGATTATTTGTGCCTGTACTATATTAATTATTTCTAGTAAAAAATATATTTATAGATATTAACATTAAATTTGCCGGCGGGTGTAGCTCAATGGTCAAAGCGTCTACTTTGCAAGCCAAAGTTCGTGGGTTCAATCGCCGACGGAGATTAAAAAAAAACAAAAGGATTTTCTGAGCTCTAAAATACCCAGAGCATCAGAGACATCATTTCACCGCTTTTTTTTTTTTTGTGAATATGCCGGGCGGTATAGTCCAGTGGTAAGAGCGTTAATTTGTCATTTAGACGTCGTCGGTTCGAAACCCGATCAAGCTTGATTTTTTTTTAATATTTAATCAAATCGTAGTTCTATACATCTGTAGGGTTGAGGCACATCTTAAGGAAAAAAAGGAGCTTTGCCGGCGGTCAAAGTTCAATGGTAAAGCGTTTGCTTTGCAAGCCATAGGTCGTGGGTTCGATCCCCGGCGGAGATTAGAAAAAAAAAGGATTTTTAATAGATTTCTGAGCTCTAAAATACCCCGGTTGGTGTGAATTTGATCCATCATCCGTAAAATGCTAGTCATAGCGTATTAATCAAAAATGGTAGAAAATGAAAGTCGTCCCGTAACGACCACACATTCATAGTAAATTCCTATTATAATAAAGGATGATGCGTGAATCTCTGTAGTATATGACGTTGGCGGATCAATACTACACATGCAGCGCTAAGCCATATGTTACATAATCGGCCTACAATTCCACAGACTTCAGAATCACTATAACCATCTGTCGGTATTCTCCTGTATGAGATAACGTTACGAATATGAAAAAGAGTTCATTTCTAAGCTCAATAAACATAGTTATTATGGAATTCCACCAAGAATTATCGATCGAAAAAACGAAAAAAAAACGAAAACAAGTTTTCTATCAACTAAGTTATTGTTATTTTATTTAAGCTATGCATTGTTTTATGGTTTGATTGTGACAATTGGTACATTGGTAATATGAATCAAGTGTCGCACTTTATAGGGGTCAAGTTCACACAGCGAATGGGGTCGTTTCGGAGGCGAGAATAGGGGTCGTTGGGAGGTGGCATGGGGACGGCTTGGGAGGCAGAGAGAGGCATTCAAGTTCAGGGACTAGGAAGGTCGCTGAAACTCTAAATCCACCTCTACAGTTTCAGCAGCGGAAAGTGAAAGTGAAAAATCTAAACTTTCACTTTCATACTTTACGAAACATCATGAAATTTCAGCAATTGACACTTATTTATGTAAACACAAACAGGAGAGTACCGACAGATGGTGATTGTGACCATTAAAAAAAATTCCACGCATTTACGATCTTTGCTCTCATTTTCGGTGACATAATCTATCTTCCATCTCCATCTCTTTACAACCCGTGAATGCGATTCTAATCTCTTTCACGGGTTCTTTCTTATAGCACTTTTGTGCAGTGGCCACAATTGTTCAGAGGGGAATCCCACTGGACTTATCAGTTGCTAACTGATCATGATCTGATTGAGCGCGTCATCAAGAAGGCTTAACTGTCCTCCGATGTGATGCAAGTGTGAGGCGGAAGTTTCATATGTGGATTATATGACGCTCTCCATTCTACATATGGTTATTTGCTGCGTGTGGAATCTTGATCCGACACTGTCATAGACTCGCTTAGTGAATACCCTCTCTGTCCCGTCTTGTTTTTGAGACCCAGATGGGGACCCGTTACTGGTCGCACGCAAAATGCTACTTTGTTAGAGAGTGGCTGAAAGTTTTGCCGTGATTCTAGGTGCATCAGTTAGATGTCAAATAGAGTTCAGTCTAAGGCTGCGAAGTAAGTATACTACATCGTTTTTTGGTAACACGTTGCTAACCGCGAAATACGTGGGAATCGATGAGGAAATGGTTAGATTGGGAAATAGATTCTGCAGAATGGCAGACATCAGTTAGGAGTCATTACTTGCGTCTGCATTCTTACAGACGGACGCGCAGAAGCGCTCAATTGCGATGGGTGGCCTTCACGGGATGACTTTCGACTGCTAACGATTTTTATTAATATGCTATGACTGTCAATTTACGGGTGAGGGATCAAATTCACACCAACTGGGCATTTTAGAGTTCATAAATCGATTAGTTTTTTATTTTTAAATCTTGCTTTATATTAGCCATACATTAGATAAAGCTAATATATTTATTAAAATGCTTAGGTAAGGTTAGGTTTGGTTTATTTTTACTTATATATAACAATATGGTTTATTTGTTACTGCCACAGTTGTATGTAATATATTTATAAATGCGGTTATTTGTAAAATAAAAATAAAATATAGGATCGATGTAGACTGCGACCTTATCGTGTACCCTGAACTTGAACCCCCGGGTTTGAACTTGACCCGGGTACGCCCCTGCGCTGCGTCACTATTGTGAGCCAAACTCGAGCGAAGTGACGCTTCATATAAAACTGTTTTGATTGATGGATTTCGCCAGTGGCGTAACCTTTTATAATATTTATCAATGTAAAAATATATACAATATTAAACATATAAGTTCACATCCCCCGTTTAACGAAAGCAACTCAAGATCTCTGGGATCGTCATAGGCATGCGTGGTGGATGGATAGGCTTTTGGGACTCCGATAAATAGATAAATATTATTTTGGGGTTTCGTTCCAAAGGTGACTGCAGTATTGAAGGATAGGTCGGATTTGTTCTTTATATGAAAGCAGAAGTTGTTGATCGTTGAAATACTGTGATCCATACATTCTATACCTGTGTAATAATACACCTAGTTTGTTGGAAGCGAGACCGGCTTTATACTTATTTGACTCGTAATATTAGGTTGAGTTACCTATAAAGACCAAATGGTTCCACCATCAGAAGCGTTGCTTATATTTTATTTTTTTTCTAATTATTTCGCATGAAGATTGTATTAATTCACAACAGTGTGACCTGAAATAAATCTTCGTTTCTTTTTCCATATTTTTCTTTGCAGTATGCTTATACAGTTTGATAACTGACGAAGCCTTAATCGAAGGCGAATCGTCATATTGACATCAGCATGATATAGATAGCCCTTGCTGACTGGTGCCGAAAACCTCGATATACAATCATTCGTCTCTTATTTCTGTTCGCTTGTCGTACATGTATGTGTCCCCATATTGGCATTTAAGACTTGTTACGTAGATCGCCACTTATGCCGCTGTGCGACAGTCCATCACGAGGGCGCTCAGTTGTGTGCCGACGGCCTAGAAGGTCGCATTATGGCCGGCCCGGCATGTTATTCCGCTTTGGCCGGAAGTTTGTAAAGTTATCGGAATATATATGTGCTTTTGAAAAAAGTGTTTGTGCTGTTAATCTGCTCTTCGTCCTGCAACCACGTGATTAAATAACAACCTTTTTTAAACAGACGAGGATGGTAATATTTATATATTTTTTTATTTTAACATGCATTACACTGAATACTGCTGAATCACTATCTAGAAGGAAAATTCAGTAAAACAATAAAAAAAACTTCTCGTTAACACATTTCGAGGTATTTCTTAACGCAATATATGCATAGAGGAATTAAATTAATTAAATATTTTTAGGTGTTCAGTTTGCTAGTGGAGATTTTCAGGATTTTCCGCCTACCCTTCAGACTCCGCCTACCGCCTAAGGTCGCCCAAGGGCGGCCCTAACCTTTCCCAATATCACAGGCGAACTGTATTCCCGCCCACTCGCGAACAAATCGACTGAAAAAGAATTACATTATTTCCTGAAATTTGCTTGCTGTAATCAACGATTCTTCAATATTTAATTAAACGAATTATTTTTAATAGAATACGGAGTTATATAAAATTAAAAATACTTCAAAAACTGAAAAAAAAACGTACAAGCTATTATTACAGTGGAAATGCGTTATTTCGTTCTCGCTTTTTCCGCATATTTTTTAAATTTTTAATGGTACTGACATCCCCCGTCTTTAAAAAGACGAAAAGATGCGGGTTCGTCACGTGGCCGCGTATAAGAAGGATGCAGGAGCAGATTTACAACACAAAGGACTTGTTTTCGAAGCGCAATTCGCATTTATTTTTGTAAAATACTTGATTTCCCTGTCCGGCTGGTGAAACGTCATGATTTGACTGTCCGGAACACTGTGACAAGCAGCGCCGCCAAGACAATCGCGGCAAAAAAGCAAATTAAAGACGACAGTTGCTCAAATAAAATGGCGTATGCAAACGCCGTGTAATTTTTTATTAATTAAAACTAACATTATTAGATGTGCATGTCAGGCGAGCGAACAAAAATAAGAGACAAAAGATCGTTTTTCGAGGCTTTGCGGCGTCGGCCTAGAAGAGCTATACCACGCTGATATCAGTACAAACCCCTACAAGAAACAATGTTAAATAATCCCGTATAAACTGTTTCCCGATTTATCATTTTCATCGATCTTTCGTCTCAAATATTATCCAGATTAACCGTTTTTTTTTACAGAATTATCAATACATATTCGTAAATATTATAAAATGGAAGCACGCAACGCGGCGATGAAGTTTGAGCCATGCTATGTTGCTAGGCAGTCAAGCCAGCGTGTTTGCCCTAAACATGATACCACGTGTTTGATCTATATTGTATGAGACGCAAGTAATGACTCCTAACTGATGTCTGCCATTCTGCAGAATATAATTCCCAACACTACCATTTCCTTATCCATTCCCACGTATTTCGTGGTTATCAACGTGTTACGAAAGAAGGCAATTCGAGACTCGCTGTAGTATACTAACTTCGCAGCATTAAACTGAGATCTATTCGACATCTGATGCACCTATAATCACGGGAAGGCTTTCAGCCACTTTCTAACAAAAAGCTTTTTTGCGTGCGTCCAGTAACGGGTCCCCATGTGGGTCTCCAAAAACAGGACGGGACAGGGAGGGTTTTCACCAAGCGACTTGTGTGTGTCGTTAGTGGGGTTTCCATACGACGTTAACGCATGTTGTGTGTATTATGCGAGTGTGATGAGGCTTTGTTTAAATTGACGTGCCAAACTGCAACATTATGGCATCTTAAAATCGTATTTTTATATAAATATGTACTATATAGAAATATATAGAGATTTAAAAAAAAGGATTTCTAATCAATTTCTGAGCTCTAAAAATATCCGTGTTTCTGGTGTGAATTTGATACCTCAACCCATAAAAATGACAATCATAGTATATTAATTAAAATTGGTGGCAGACGAAAGTCGTCCCGTGAAGACCACCCATTCATAATAAATTCCTGTAATAATAAGAATGATGCGTGAATCTCGGGCTGTAGTATATAACGTTGGCGGATCAACACTCCACATGCAGCGCTTATATGCATCATGGTTAGTGTCATAGAATTCCACAGATGATATTTCATAATTACTTACACCATCTGTCGGTATTCTCCTGTATGTGTTAAGATAAAATAAATATAAATGAGATTTCAGCATCACTATCACCAACTGTCGGTTTTCTCCTGTATGCGTTAACTTTAAAAAATCAAAATAAATGAGACTACAGCATCTCTATTATCTATCGGTATTCTTCTGTATGTGTTTACGCAAAAAAAAAATGTGCGTGTTCTGGCACCTTGCCCGACGCTATAGTATTGATCTCCCAACATAACCTATCTCAACCTTCACTCCTCCCACTGCGAGTCCTCCCGCACCCACTTATTACCGCCCTCTTGCTGTGAGGCAGGAGGCATCGATAAAATGTAACGTTAAAATCGATACAAAAAGTGTATATAAATATGCGATAATATCAATAAACGTAGTATATATTAAATGCGGAAATGTATTTTACAACCTGAAATCGCAAATTAAACGTTTTATTTATATTTTTTGCATTCTTCTTCTTCTTGTTCGTGTCAGCGAAAATAAATTATTTTTTTCCCAGTATCTGACAACATCGATAGCCCGTGTGTTGCTCACCATTACGTCTTGAAATGTGCAGCCTTCTGGGCACATGGAGCACGATCTTAGGCGTGAGGCGGTCTGCATGTCTCCACAGTCGCGCAATAGTAACTCTTCCTGCCAAAGCTAATGCCAACGCTCGAGGTTGTCATTTGTTCTACCAACTCCGGTTCTTAATCTGCTCAGTAATTTCCAGGTTTGCTAATCAAGGTTCTTGCCAGTTGGGAGGCCTTCCTTTGGAGTAATGAAATCCTCTGGTGCGATTTGTTGTCAGAGCTGGAGTCATTTTCAGGGCCGGATGTGAGAGGTTGTGTGGATCTCAGTAAGCTGCTTCGCGAATTCAGTCTGGGTGTTGGGGGTATCTGATTATACAATTAGTGGGACGGTTGGTTGATTGCCTTACGCATTTCTTCGACGCATATGACTTTGCGTCTTATGTTGGGTGGTGCGATACCAGCCAAGGGGTAGAGTTTTGAAATGGGTGTTGGTTTGAGGCAGCCTGTGACGACTCTGCATGCATCATTCAGGGCAGTATCCACTTGATTACAATGGGCTGATCGACCCCATACTGGTGCCGCATATATATTTTTGAATGGGACATAAGTTTTTATTCGAACCAGAAATCGTGTCTCTAACGCAAGGGAAACATGCACGCCTAGTAAGGGAAGCCATTGAAATTTCCAACTCTCCAGTGAATACTCTTAAAAAGTTTATTTATGTACCGTTAAAACCTAAGAATTTATTTTAACAGTTTTTTAATTATTTTTTTCAGGTAAGATGTTTTACATGCTAAAAAACTGAAAATACCTGTCTACATATCATACGGGTGAGTTTTTATAATTTTCTATACTTAGATAGAATTCTGAAGTACCAACGCTATTCTGTAGTAATTATCCATGCGACTAACGGTCAGCAGGCATTAACTGATACACTGCTTACGACGAAATAAGTTCTCAAAAGAAAACTGGGCAGCATTTGGAAAGTTAAAGTACATTTTTAAAGCGAAAATTCCGCAATGTCTTAAAACTAATGCGCTTAACCAATGCATCCTCCCTTTATTAATTTATTGCGCAGAGACGTGGAATCTAACAGCAAGTCTTACCCATAAAATAAAGGTCACTCAGCGTGCAGATCCATGCTACGAGTGTTGCTGAAAGATAGAATCCGGAACGAGGAAATCCGCAGAAGAACTCAAGTAGTGGACGCTACCCAACGAATAGGCACACTCAAGTGGCAATAGAAATATTTTTTTTTTTTTTTAATCAAATATAAAAAGATACATTTTTTACACAGTAATTTACATTACAGTCTTTTTTTTTTTTTCTTTTTTTTTTTTGTTCGCTTACCACACCACTTAAAGATAAGATCTTGTGTGTGGCGTGGGATTCATCTATGTTATTTTACAGTTTTATATAATTATACAGAGTTTTACATATACACATTTATACATTTACATGATTTTGATATAATACTAACATTATATAATTAATAATTTAAGACACTATAAATTGAATTAAATCTAAAGTATATATAAATTAATAATACATTTTTGTTACATTTCATTATTTCAATTTGTTATGCAGTGACGTCGGTTCTGTTCGTAATTCTTTTAAAGTACTGTTTCACCTTTTCAATCAATATTTTAATATCACTGATCGCTTTTATTTCCCGAGGAAGATTGTTAAAATTAACTATTCCGTTATATTTGTAACCATTTTTTGCATGTTGTGTGTTAAATTTTGGTATTAATAAGTTGTACATAAACCTAGCAGAATGACAAGTGTACCAGTTTTAGATTCTCCTTTCTTTAATAGTCTGTAAAATAGTCTATTTTTGGTATAGTGTATCCACCGTTGGCACTTTGAATTTATTGTATAGGCTTTCTGTTGGGTAGGTGGGAGGCCTTTTCAATATCACTTTGATGATAAGTTTGTGTACAGTTCTAATGGGGTTGGTAGTATTTAGGTATGTTACTCCCCAACCAACAATGCCATATTGCAGTTGAGATTGGACAATGGAGTAGTATATCTGTCAGAGAGACGACGAATGATGGGGAAGATAAGTATTGTAGTGGCGCCCAAGAACTGGCAAACGAAGGATTGGCCGACCCTCTGGAAGATGTACTGGAGACATAAGGAGAATAGCGGGAGTGACGTGAATGCGGAAGGCGGAGGATCGAAGAGAGACTCATCCGCAAGGCTTATGTTTAACAGTGAACGGATACAGGCTGATGATGATGAACCTGTGCGAACGAGTATGCTTCAGTTGAGGGAACGGACATGGAAAAAAATATGATATCAAATCATTTCATTCAGTACCGGTAAGTATTGTAGTAGCTTACGGCACTGCAACGGGTTATTTAACAGAATTGATCAAGCCTTCGGAGATAAGTGTGCGCGGAGAGACACTCAGATCAGCCAGAACAAATAGAAGCACCCTGCAGCTGACGGCAGGTAGTCCTTTGGCAATCTTGCTTTCAGCTACGCGGCACCAATGGCCTGGAACACGCTGCCGGAAAACATAAGTTCTCTTAAAGTGGAGGCATCCTTCAGAAGCAGACTCAAGACCCACCTTTTTACTCAGAGAGGCAAAGAAGCGCTTTCGGTCATAAAAAAGCGCTATACGAATACTGATATAATAAGTAATGGTAATTGCGCATTTTTCGGTACTCGTATTAATAGTTTTTAGGGGTGGCGGACGGGCTAAAGTGGGTGGTGTGTATGGTGGTGGTGGGGGAGGTAGCATGGCTGCCTTAAGCGGGTGCAGCGGCCTTTCTAGGCCGTCTGGAGGGCGAGCTCTCGCCCACTGTTGTCGGTGGTTAGTTACATTGCGAAATATTACAGTTAAAAAATACTTTCCATGGATATCAGCAATATTAAAATAAAAATAACTCGCCATCCAATTGTAATCTTCTTTCTGTTTTTTTACCTTATCCTTTACATATTTGGAGCGTATTGACAGCACAAATTGCCGTTTCACATATCTGTAAGCTCAGATTGCCTAAGCCTTATCCCAGAACACCTGTATACCCGGAAGATCCACATGGGAACATACGAGTATATAGGTAAGAACCCGACTATGGACTAACTCCCTCCCTGTGCTCCTGGATTGAAAACTTCTTGAGTGATCGAAGCATTATACGACATCTCGTAAATGGCTTTTCTTCTTTGTCAGTTTATTTATTTATTTTCCTTAAATGACATTACAAAATAGGTAACATTTCAATGCGTCATTAAAGTAGATACAACCATAAGTGTGGCGATGTAAATTTATTGACACATTTAGTGTCAATGACCTCACACTCAGAACTAGCGTCAGGAGACTCAAGATAAATAGTTTGACTTGTAACAACAAAAACCCTGTCATAAGTATATCATGATTGACACACAAATAACAAGGCATTATTGTCACAAAATAAAACGTCCAATATTTTGCATCTATCAACGCCAGCACTGAATCTGAAGTAATATTACACCAAATATGTCAATATCTTCACTTAACCTGGTTTCAACCACTGTTCACTGCGATTCTTTCGTCTTACACGTATCCAGGGTTGAACGATGGTCTTTTCAGGCCACACTTCAGGCTCCATGAGAGACTCTAGCGAAGTCGCGATGACCCCGACTTTGAAAGAAGTTGACAGCGTCCGTCTGCTGATAATCCTCCTGATGGTCATCCAAAAGGGATTGAATGCAGCGGTCGCTGCCAAGAAGCTCTGCAAGTCATCCTGCCATAAAATCAACTCGGGAGTTCCACAGGGCTTCGTGCTGTCGCCAACTCTTTTCCTTCTGCATGTGAATGATTTGCTTCAATGCGCAAACATTCACTGCTATGCCGACGACAGCACTGTCCATGAGAGTATAATATTCCATACACCTCCGAAACATTCGGAACTATCTGCTGCTAGGGAATCTCTGGTGGAGAAGATGAGCATGTCTCTTGAAAGGGTTTCACGATGGGGCGACCTCAACCTCGTCAGTTTCAACATTTACAAAACCCAATCATGTACTTTCTCCACCAAGAAGACGGCTATGGATCATATATCTTTCAACGGTTGTTCTCTTCCAAAAGCAAGCTCCATCAACATGCTTGGATTATCAATCTAGATTAATGTCAAATATTACGAGTGAATTAAGTATAAAGCTGGTCTCGCTTTCAAAAAACAACGTGTATTAGATGACTGAGGTATTTCAACGATAAACAACTTCTTCTTATATATAAAGGACAAATCCGCCCTATCCTTAGATACGGCAGTCACTTATGTGTTGAGACACAAAATACCTTCTAAACTTAATTGACTCAGTTCTAAGAAGAGCAATTCGTTTGATAAACAATGACACTCGTACATCTAATCTACAATCAATGAAACACAGGCGTAATATCGGTTCACTTAGAATATTTTACCGTTATCACCATGGTTTTTGCTCTTCTTAACTTACATAATTGATTCCTTCAGCACTCGGCCATAATTGACAAACTCCTTTTACACTTACCGAACATCCATACTTAGTTAATGTGTGTCGACCGAAAACTGCCTGTTTTCCAAACATTCTTCCTAATTGCCACTGGTAAGCTGTGTAATACACTTCTATTGTTTTCTTTTATGTAAATATATACAGGAGAATACCGACAGATGGTGATAGTGTTGCTGAAGTATCATCTGTGCATTATATGACGTTTACCATGCTATATATGGCAAAGTGCTGCATCTGGAGTGTTGATCAACCAACGTCATTATATTACATTCGTGTATCATTCAATTATTACAGGAATTCACTATGAATATGTATTAAGAATGTACGTAAGTTTTCATCAGTTGTATACGCCTATATTGATAGAACAACATTTGATACAAAAAATCTGGTGAAATTCATTATAGCCGACGGTCATAGCTCAATGGTCAAACCGTTTGCTTTGCAAGCCTAAAGTCGTGGGTTCGATCCCCGACGGAGATTAAAAGTAGTTTTTTAATCGATTTCTGAGCTCTAAGATTAAACACGTTTGGCGTGAATTTGATCCATCACCCGCAAAACCAGTCATAGCCTATTGAATAAAATTCTAAGAAGAAGTAAATTCCTGTAATAATAAAGGATGATGCGTGAATCTCAGGCTGTAGTCTATGACGTTGGCGGATCAACACTCCACATGCAGCGTTTAGTCATATGCACCATGGTAAGCGTCATAGAGTTCCACAGATGAGACATCAGAACTACTATCACCGTCTGTCGGTATTCTCCTGTATGTGTTTACATAAAAAAAATATGGCCGAGTACAATGCTCTTACAAAATCCCAAACACTTAAGTTTTTCAGTGTTATAAAACGTATGGTGAAGCATTTTGATTCTTTTTAGATGTAATAGTAAACAGCGCCCTTTCTTCGTGCGACCTCTAGACGCACCTAGCTGCCCCGGCCTAGACAGACAGTTCGATGCACTCTGTCCCAGGAAAGACGAAATTTACTGTCTGATCGTGGTGACGATTGCCTAGAATGCTGGGGGTACGATGGTTAGACTTTGTAAAGAATGACAAAGCTGGGTGGTGAAAAGTCGGAGAATATGCGCCACCAATATGGGATCGATCAGCCCATTGTAATCAAGTGGATACTGCCCTGAATGATGCATGCAGAGTCGTCACAGGCTGCCTCAAACCAACACCCAATTCTAAACTATACCCCCTGGCTGGTATCGCACCACCAAACATAACACGCAAAGTCATATGCGCCGAAGGAATGCGTAAGGCAATCAACCAACCGTCCCACTGCTTGTATAATCAGATACCCTCAACACCCAGACTTTAGTCGCGAAGCAGCTTTCTGAGATCCACACAACCTCTCACATCCGGCCCTGAAAATGAGAGACTCCAACTCTGGCAACAAGTCGCATCAGAGGATTTCATTACGCCAGAGGAAGGCCTCCCAACTGGCAAGAACCTTGACTGGCGGACCTGTATATCCCTGAACAGATTAAGAACCGGAGTTGTTAGAACAAATGACAACCTCGAGCGGTGGGTAATTCTTCGGCAGGGAGAGTCACTATTGTGCGACTGCGGAGACCTGCAGACCGCCTCGCACCTAAGATCCTGCTCCATGTGCCCAACAAGCGGCACACCTCAAGAACTAATGCTAGGCAACACACGGGCTATCGATGTTTTCAGATACTGGGCAGATATAATTTGACGTCGTTGACTCGAAGAAGAAGAAGAAGGTGGGAAGAACCGTGGAAAAGATTTTGATTATCATTCAGACACTATCGGTTCAAAACTCGACCAAGCTTGTTTTTTTTTGTAAATTGATTTAATCAAATCTAAGTTCTATACATGCCTTCGGTAGCGTCCGGCTCATCGTCCGATCTCCTTAAAAAACTCTGATTTTTGAACACTCAAATATTTCTACAGTCGCAATCTATGCAAGTTTCCATGTAGACTTTCAGGTATACAGGTGTTCTGGGACAAGATACAGACAATATAAGCTTGCAGATCTGTCAATCAGAAATTTTCTGTGTGCATGTGTTCTACAACATATGTAGAGGGTATGATAAAAAAAAATAGGGGAGGGTGTTAGGGTAGTACTAAAGCAGCGAAAGATTTGATGGAAATAACGGTGGGCGGGTATTGTGGGGGGGATGTTGTGGGTTTGGGTGGGTGCAGTGGCCTACCTAGGCCGTCTGGAGGTCGCTTCATGCGACTGTTGAACCAGACATTGTCGGTGGTAAGTTACAGCAGAAAAACAAACCGCCCATCGTAACAGTCCGCCCAAAGAAAAATACATAATTATATATTCCTGTTTTTACTTGAACATATACATACAAGAGAATACTGACAGATGGTTATAGTAATGCAGAAATCTCACCTATGGATTCCATGACGCTCACCATGAAAACTTCCGGAAAAGTCACAAAATGTAGGCCGAAATTCACGTTTGCTTACTTTTAATAGTTTGACGAACTTCGTGGGTTCAATTTCCAACGGAGATTACAAAAAAAAAAATCTTTGGCTTTATAAATACCCCCGTTTGCTATAAATGTAATCAATAACGCAAAATGCCAGTCATAGCCTATTAATAAACATTGATTATAGACGAAAGTCAACTCGTAAATATTACATATTCAATTAGAATTTCAGTGATAAAATAATAATAATGCGTGAATGTCGGGCTGTAGTCGACGTTGGCGGATCAGCACTCCACGTGCAGCGCTCAGTCATGTGCAGCATGGTAAGCGTCATAAAATTTCACAGACAAGACTTCAGAATCACTGTCACCATCTGTTATTTAAATTAATATGTTCATATTTCAAATTGCGACATATTTTGGGGAAAGGAAAGATGAATACCCGGTTAAGCCATCTGGGCGAGAGAGGCGTCCTCCAGACGGCCTAGTGAAGGCGTTGCACTCCCCCACACTCCGACGTAGTTCCCACACCAACTGTCTACTGTTATATCCTTCCATAGGAACTATTATGACCGAAAACCAAGCGACCATACCGCTGATAGATTGTATGAAAAGCTTGATACTAGGGACATATGAAAATGAAAGACTGCATTTTTAAACAATTAATATGATTACTTGCAATTTAGCGCATTGTGCTAAGCGGGTATATTTTAGTGGTTGAAGAGTTTGCTTGCCAAACCGAAGGTCGTGGGTTCGATCTCCAACGAATATTAAAAAGAAAAAAAGATTTCTGAACTCTAAAATACAGAAGTGACTATATACGGTGTATGTTGGGATACAATGAGTTGAGAACTAGAAGAGATGTGTGCTTGAGTATGCATTTCTTTCGGCTAGTGCGCGGCGTGTTCAGAAATACATATATTTTGTTGGAAATCGGTTTGTTTGTCCCTGACAATTATTTAAGGATAAGGAGGCACATATTCCTATAGAGTAATACTAACCTGCACAGAGACTATGCCTCTTGGGAGAGTGATCAAACTGTTCAACCATATCGCCTCGAATATAGATATATACCACTTGAGAGAAGCCTAGTTCAGACATGAGCTCCACGAATTTATTTATCAAAGTAATTTCGTGGAATCTTCTGTTTAGCGAGCTTCGGGACTTTTTAATTCGTCAATAATCATAAATACCTTTAATTATAAATGGTTTATCTTGTTTTATATCTTATTTTAGGATCATATCAAATAAAAATTTATAATGTTTCCTAAAGAAATAAAATTGAAAAAAAAGTGCTGAAGTGAAAAAAAAACATTATAATAGATTATAAGGAGAATAAGAAAGCTGCTGATTATGATCAAATACATACCAAAAACCTTTTTTTGTTAGATCTCAGTGTGAAATTGATCCAATGATCTTTTGTATGATAAACAGACATTTCGCTACTATGTCATACCTGTCCGCTGTTTGTTGTGTCGTGCTAGAAAATCGACTACATCGCAATAAGTAAATTTGCGGAAAAGCGGCTTTCGCCGTTTCGTAGGAGCTGCAAGTAGGCGGGGACGACTCGTCTAGAGGGCGGCGGGCTGATCCCCCTAGGGCGGCGAACCCTCGACCCCTCAATGACGCCGGGGCAGACTGCGGGACCCCATCCGCCCACCTCCTGCACCCTCAAAACCTGGATCCAAACACACGGCTAAATATACAGTGATATCCTCCTCTTTCAAAAAGACATCGGCTTACTGGATGAAGGATGCAGGATCAGGTTCACAATATAAACACTTGTTTCTGTTTCACATACTAGGTTTATTTGTAAAACGCTGCCACAAAAAAGACCGTTGTAGCCCACGCCATATAGGCGTGACCCTAACGGTCGCGAGCGCTTATCCAACTGGCGCGATCTCACATCTCGACGGTACCAACTGCCAATATGACAGTCGTACCAATCGGCAATGGGCCAACTGTCATTACAAATAATTTTGGCGTATGCAAGCACCACTTAACTTATACAATTGATATTATAAGTGCATGTCAGGCGACCGAACAAAGTAAGAGACAAAAGATCGTTTTTCGAGGCTTTACGGCATCAGCCTAAAGGAGCTATATCAAGCTGATATCAATAGATAGAACACTTCTATATATACGAGTATTTACTTATAAAGGGTCCGCCAAATAACTTTTTTTGAAATGGGGCGCAAAACATCGAGTGTAGCTTCGGCTGTGTGGCACGTAGCGCCGTCCTGTTGAAACCAAATGTTGCCAATATCCTCCTCTTCAATTTTTGTGAACAAAAATGCCCTGATAACGATCGCCATTGACTGTAACGGCCACTTTCTAGCTCATTTTCGGAAAAATGGCCTGATTTTCAAAGTAAACAGGCGTTCAAGCATATACACAACCATATTCGTTTAGCGGAAGGATAAAACTAATTATCTGTCAAATCAGACATGAGCTAAGTTTTACCATTCACGAAACAAGCACTAGTTAAAAAAAAAACGTTATATCGCGGACCCCTTATAATATTTCATTTCTGCTTCCTAGATGGAATATATGGTCACCATAAACAGGCGGCTTATATCCGCTTCCTAGTTTGGAGCATATGATTATTAAAAATAGGCAGCTCGGGTGGATATCCCCCAACTCAAATAACTTTTTTGGTTTTCACGGCCAGATTTGATATTGTGGCTTTTGGGCCTAGCCGTGTGTGGCGAATTTCCTTCAACCAAAATTTAATAAATCATCAATCCTGAAGAAGACCCCTGCAGTGGCGGTCGAAATATTGGTTGAAGGAAGTTCGCCGTACACGGCTTAACCCATAAACCACAATATCATCCCCAACTCCTACACGTAATCTGGATTGAAACACTTAGTTGTAAAAAAAATGGTGCTATTTTACGGGACATTTGGCGCACGGGACAACTGGTGCACTGACTGTCTGGCGAACCTAACCTAACCTTACCTAAGGAATTTTTCAGATATCCAGGTCTCGTTAACGAAATAACTTAATTTAGGTTAGGCGAGGTGGTGGGTTCGTTCCCCGACGAAGATTAAAAAATCAAAAAAAAAAAAAACGATTTCTAAGCTCTATAAATACGTTAGTATGGTGTGTATATTATTCCTCTCCCGTAAAATGCAGGTCATACCCAATTAATTAAAATTGTCGGTAGACGAAAGTCGTCCCGTGAAGACCACCTGTAATAATAAGGTTGAAGCGTGAATCTCGCGCTGTAGTCTATGACGTTGTCGGATCAACACTCAACACATGCAGCGCTTATCCATCTGCAGTATGGTGAGCGTTATAGAATTCCACAGATGAGACTTCAGAATTGCTTTCTTCATCTGTCGGTATTCTCCTGTATCTATTTACATTTTAAAAAGACAGAATTTTAATGTTTCAAATTTTTAACCCAATTAACAAATAACTTGTTCCATTTTTCAGTGATTTTAAGTTTTATATAATTTCAGATTCTATTAAATATAATTTATTTAGTTAAAAAGCATAAAAGGCCATTTTTTCTTGGGCGTATTCGTCGTATTTCCAAACAAGTAGTCTGCCCTTCAGGGTATGTCGACCCAGAATTTTTGTTATGTCTAGCGTTGCAGTGTGCTCTCCATCAAGGGGTACGACAGTTCGGGACTTGGGCGGTGGAGAAAGTAGGCGGATAGCCATGGAAACCTCCCGCGACGTCTGCTCCGCAACGTCATTGAGGGTTTTTTGACCCAGTGTTTGTATAACGCACAAAAACATTAGGGATAGACAAAATGAGACGAATATGTCATACGTTATAGAAAAAACAGTAAAAAAATATTTTTAACCCTTTCGCATCGTTGTCGGCATATGCCGTCATAAGATTCCCCTACCATTGACATCGGTTGATGTGATATATCGTTTTGCTACTTTCTTATGCTAGTTTTTTATGCATCGTCTGATAGCTAAAGGATACAAGAACCAATGTAATATATTAAAATAGACCAGATAAGTACATTTATGCTTCAAATACTAGTTTTATAATTGACAGTATAATTTGTATTCAAACCGAGCCGTAATGAAAGGGTTAAAAAGTAATGAGAATTTCAATACAAGGAGATGGATTTTTTTCATGTTAACATATACAAATAGCCTGTCGGCATAGTCCAGTGGTTAAAAAGCGTTTTTTTGTCATTCAGGCGCTATCGGTTCAAATCCCGCCCAAGCTTGAACTTTTTCAATTTATTTAATCAAATCTAAGCTCTATACGTTCCCTACTCTGCCGGCGCTTAAGCTCAATGGTCAAAGCGTTTGCTTTGCAAGCCAAAGGTCGTGGGTTCTATTCCCGACGGAGATCAAAAAAAAATAAAAAATTAATCGATATCTGAGCTCTAAAATACCCTGGTTGTTGTGAATTTGATCCCTCATCCGTGAAATGCCAGTCATAGCCTGTTAATCAAAATTGGTGATAGACGAAAGTCGTCCCGTGAAGACCACCCATTCATAGTAAATTCCTGTAATAATAAAGAATAATGCGTGAAATGTCGATTAGAGTATGGCGTTGACGGATCAACACTCCACATGCAGCGCTTAACTATATGTAACATGGTAAGCGTCATAGAATATTCACAGATGAGGCTTCAGAATCACTATCACCATCTGTATGTGTTTACATAAAAAAAAAACATAGACGGTTATTGGTGTCGACCAAGAACAGGCAATTTCCAAAGTTCCTTCATAAATACCACCGGTAAGCTCTGAAATGCTCTTCAAGCGTCTGTGTTTCCTCCTTCATACAATCTGAATATCTTCAAGAAACAGATAAATATACACTTGCTATCTTCCCGACCCACACACAAACACAAACGTAACATATATTTCCCGCATGCAGCGTCCAGCCGCCCTTGCTGAACGTCTTATAATACACTGGTCTCGACCGGTTATACTCTCCAGAATGCGATTACATAGCGGCCGGCGGTCATAGCTCAATGGTAAGGCGTTTGCTTTGCAAGCCAAAGGTCGTGGGTTCGATCCCCGACGGAGATTAAAAAAAAAAAAAGATTTTTAATCGATTTCTGAGCTCTAAAATAACCCGGTTGGTGTGAATTTGATCCATCACCCGTAAAATGTCGGTCGTAGCGTATTAATTAAAATTGCTGGTAGACGAAAGTCGTCCCGTGAAGACCACCCATTCATAGTAAATTTCCTGTAATAATAAAGGATGATGCATGAATCTCGGGCTGTAGTCTATGACATTGGCGGATCAACACTCCACATGCAGCGTTTAGCCATATACACCATGGCAAGCGTCATAGAATTTCACGGATGAGACTTCAGAATTACTATCACCATCTGTCGGTATTCTCCTGTATGTGTCTACATAAAAGAAAACGTAAAAAATTAAGAATATGTACCACATTTTTTATGTTAACACATACCGGAGAATACCAAGAGAGGGTGCAGATTCGCGAATTACTCACGTTTCGTAGCCACGAAGCCGCAACTAAAAATAACAAAGTATCCCTTGAAATATTGCTCACTTCCTGTTGCCTGTGCATTGCTAAATTAAACCCACAATCGGTGTAGCGCACGTGTCGAGCTTTCGTGCAGTCATTAAGGACTTAATTACTTTCAATTTGTAAAGATTTAAATGTTTTTTTAATTTGAAATTGAGTAATTATCTAAAAATGTTTATTGTGGGCGTAGCACAGCTACAATAATAGCACATACTTAACGCGGTTCTCGTTAGATCACCGAAGTTAAGCAACATTGGGTTCGTACTCAAATTTGGATGGGTAACCGCCTTTTTAAAATTGTTTTTTTTTATGTAAGCACATACAGGAGAATACTGACAGATGGTAATAGTAATTCTGAAGTCTCATCTGTGGAATTCTATGACGCTTGCCACGGTGCATATGGCTAAGCGCTGCTTGTGGAGTGTTGATCCGACAACGTCATAGACTACAGTCCCACATTCACGCATGCATCACCTTTATTATTACAGGAATTTACTATGAATGGGTGGTCGTCACGGGACGACTTTCATCTACCACCAATTTTTAATGATTTGGGTTCGATACCCGACGGAGATAAAAATATATATTTTTAATCGATTTCTGAGCTCTAAAATACCCCGGGTTGGTGTGAATTTGATCCATCATCCGTAAAATGCCAGTCATAGCCTACTAATCGAAATTGGCGGTAGACGAAAGTCGTTCCGTGAAGAACACCCATTCATAGTAAATTCCTGTAATAATAAGGGTGAGCCGTGAATCTCGGGCTATAGTGTATGACGTTGTCGGATCAACACTCAATACTTGCAGCGCTTATCCATATGCACTATGGTAAGCGTCATAGAATTCCACAGATGAGACTTTAGAATCACTATCACCATCTGTTGGTATTCTCCTGTATGTGATAAAGTGGCTTTTGGGTTTAGCCGTGTGAGGCGAATTTCTTCTTACCAATATTTCGCTCGCCATCGCAGGGGTCTTCTTCAGGATCGATTGATGATTTAGTTGTGAGTTGCTGTTAGGAGGTAGTGTAGCCGTCAGCCTAACATACTCAATTTCCTATGGCCCGTTATTATCCTGCAATGACGGTCGAAATATTGGTAAGAAGAAATTCGCTACACACGGCTAAGCCCGAAAGCCACAATATCAAATCTGGCCGTGAAAACCTAAGAAGTTATTCTCCTGTATGTGTTTACTTAAACAAAGCAGAAACTTAATGGCAGCAATTTGTGACAGTCATTTGCTCCAGTTAGGAAAAAGGATAACGAAATGATTAATATGAAACAACTCGCACATTTATTTTAGTATTATTTACTTTTAAATGAATCACACTGGTCCTTTGTCGAGTGTATTGGTTCTCAAGGGTGGGTTGCTCCCCGAACCCCCACTCCCTAGCTAAAGACAGCTCTCTCCCCTTCTGCGGGTCCTGGGCGCCATTTTCATCTGGCAACTCTGCACGTACGAACTTCCCGGCTTTCCGCGAAAATCCCAACGCGTTTGCATAGGCGGCTTAAAAACGATTTAAATTTTTATTTACTAGCAATTCTGAGCCTTGCTGTCAATATTATTTGGCTTCGTGCACATTGATGTACTCAGAACGTAATCTATCATATTTCTATGAAGTTAAGAAATAACCTAACTTCATTATCTATTAAACTAACCTGTTAAAACCTAACCTTTCCCATTTACTATCAATTCTACCTCATTGTCGTCATTTTTATTTAGCTTTAGCTTGCTACATAATGCTATACTCACGTCAACCATAACCTCACACATGTCTGGGCTTGCATAACTTATCATCAACTAACCTTACATAATCTAACCTAATCTTTCCCATTTACTATCAACTATAAGCCTTGCTGTCACTATTATTTGGCTTCGTGCACATTGCTCTGCTCCATCAAACGTAACCTAACACATCTCTAGTATTACCTAACGTCATCATCAACTAACCTAAGCTAACCTCATCTAAGCTAACCTAACCTTACCTAATTTATTAATACTTTTAGGATGTATTGGTTAAACTCGTTAGTTTTAACTACCCTGCAAGTTACATAAAAGGTTAGATTGAGCGTCTGACAAATAGTTGAATAACGTAGGAGCCTATTCCATGTCAGCCTCGTTAACCGCGCGCGTTGCCCTGACAATTTACTTGATGAAGTTTAACAGCAAGGGACCGTAAGAACTAAGCAGCATTTCGGGAAAATCCACCCACGAAATGGCAGAGACTCCCAGGCGACAACACAATGCGTGTTTCCTATTCTCATGGATGATGCACTCCATGAGAGAGTGTCTCACTGTCTGTTGTATGCTTGGATCACATGGACATGCGTCACAAGAAGAGAGGCCATATCTTTTTAGGATTTCTCTGAAAATTCCCTGTCCGGTAAACGCTTGCGTGAGATGAAAGTCCACGGAGTTCGTCTTTTTCCACGTCAATAAGTGAACGATGGATGGAAAGAAAGACTTGGTCATTCCTCCGGAAGTTGATTTTTAATATGCCGTGTTCCAAGCAGTTAGCGAATCACGAATCAACTTGGTCGAGGCTTGGTGAAAACTCTCCCTGTCTCGTCCTGTTTTTGGAGACCCAGATGGGGACTCGTTAACTCGCCCGCATAAAGCTACTTGTTAGAGAGTGGCTGAAGTCCTTTCAGTGATTCTAGGTGCATCAGTTAGATGTCAAATAGAATTCAATCTAAGGCTGCGAAATTAGTATACTGCAGCGAGTCTCGAATTGCCTTCTTTGGTAACACGTTGCTAACCACGAAATACGTGAGAATGGATAAGTAAATGGCGAGGTTGGGAAATGGATTCTGCAAATGGAAGACATCAGTTAGGAGTCATTACTTGCGTCTGCGCTCTTGCAGACGGACGCGCAGAATCGTTCAAAAGTAGCGTAAATTTCGTTTGTTAGCAACGAAGTCCTGGTATCCTCTGGACCCGATGCCGGCCACTTCAAAGAGGCGTAACAGCCTTGTTGTAAACCAGTAGAAACCTTAAGAAATTTAGCTTATTTAGTATTTAATAATGTTTTGAAGTATAAACGTTACGCCTTTGATTTAAGTGGGCGTGGGTGCTATGTTTCCTCCCGGAAGAGCACAAAGCGCCGCCCTCTGGGGGCAGAGTCTGCGATGGGGTGGAGGACGTGGGCGGATCGATCGCGGCCGTGAAACTGCGGCAAGGTCAGGGTCGGGGAGGGTAGAGAGGGACATGAATGGGCCACGAGAGGGGGCGACAAAAGCGCCGGAAGCGGTTTTTCCTGTTTTGCGGAAATTAAAGAAAACATAACTTAGCTCACTATGATCTGATTTAATGCATATCATAGTAGTGTTGCTTGTTCGAGACTTTTACTCATATTATGCAGAAGAGATGTGTGCTTGAGTATGCCTTTCTTTCGCCTAGTACGCGGCGTGTTCAGAAATCCTGATATTTTGTTTGAAATCGGTTTGTTTGTCCCTGACAATTATTTAAGGATAAGGAGGCACAGATTGTTTTTTCTTCCTAGAGGTAATACTAACCTGCCAGGGACTATGCCTCTTGGGAGAGTGATCAGACTGTTCAACGATATCGCCTCGAATGTTGATATATTCCACTTGAGAGAAGCCCAGTTTCGACATGAGCTCCACGAATTTATTTATCAAAGAAATTTCGTGGAGTCTTCTGTTTAGCGAACTCCGGGACTATTTAAATTATTGTATAGGGTCCGCCATCTAACGTTTTTTTTTCAACTAGTGCTTATTTCATGAATGGTAACACTTAGCTCATGTCTGATTTAACAGATAATTAGTTTTATCCTTCCGCTAAACGAATATGGTTGTGTATACGCTTGAACAATGCTGGGAAATATTGCGATATTACTTTTTAAATCAGGCCATTTTTCTTCGAAAATGAGCAAAGAGTGGCCGTTACAGTCAATGGCGATCGTTATCGGGCCATTTTTGTTCACAAAAATTGAAGAGGAGGATATTGGCAACATTTGGTTTCAACAGGACGGCGCTACGTGCCACACAGCCGAAGCTACACTCGATGTTTTGCGCCCCATTTTCAAAAAAAAAAGTTATTTGGCGGACCCTTTAATATTATTGTATTATTTATAAATTGTTTTTTTATATTTTGTTTCAGAATCACATTGTATATTTATATTTGTAATGTTTCTGGAAGAAATAAATAAATTTAATTGAAAATAAAGTATAAAAGAAAGTGATGTTATATCTTTATTCTTCTAACTTGTCGTAATGCAATCTGGACCGATTGGATACGTCGACCTCATCGCTGCGGAGTTGACTATCGCGCCTTTTCTTTTTCAAGTTTAAGATGTATTAATATTACTCACACTTTGTTTGGTGATACCGGTAAAGAGTTGACTGACTACTGCGGAACACTGTGACATGAAGCGCCGCCAATGATTGCAGCAAAAAATCAAATTAAAGATGACAGTTGCACCAACATGAAATGAGGCAACTGTCATAACAAATAAAATGTTTTATGCAAACGTTATACAATTAAAACTAACATTAGATGCGCATGTCAGGCGAACGAACCAAAATGAGAGAGAAAACATCGTTTTTCGAAGCTTTACGGCATCAGCCTAAAGGAGCTATATCAAGCTGATATCACTATGGTATAGTTTTAAACAATTAGTTTTGTAATGTATATATAGTTTTGAGCCCGCCCTGTCTGGGTTCCCGCATGGCAACAGCCTCTCACACCAGCTTCCTCTCCCTCAGTTCCAGTTCTCCAGAGCTCCGATATCGTTGATAACGTTTGAAAGTCACCCAGTGGATTTTGGGGATTTCGAAATCTACATACTATATGTGGAATAGTTCTATCAAAACCCACAATACACGTAAGATAACCATATCATCTACATATAACTTACGTCTAACATGAAACCACTGGAACACGAACGTAAGATAACACGTTTCTCGGGTGCAGCGTCCAGCCGCCCAGACTGTGAACGTCATACGTAATATATCTGTTTAAGTGACGACGTTTGATAAAGAAGAAAGGCGTCGGATTGACAGCCAAGAACTGTCAAAAGGATTACATAGCTTTAACGTATACGACTTCATTAGAAAAACGAATTTGATTGGAATTTCTGCTAATTTTCCGGTGGGTATTGTCAGGTATAGGAGTACACCTAAAAGAGTCGCATACATCAAGCAAGGCTAGCTTTCAATAAAAGTGCAAAAATTCTTGAGTCAAAGAATATTACTTTAAGGCTCCGCAAGCAACTTGCCAAAACATTTGTTTGGAGCATCTTAATGTACGGCTGTGAGACATGGTGCTTATCTGAAATTGATAAAAAAAGACTAGAGACCTTTGAGATGTGGTCGTACAGAAGAAGTTTCGGAATTTCCTGGAGAGACCACGTTACGAACAATGAAGTTCTCAGGATAATCAAGGAAGATAGGCACCTAATAAGAACCATCTCAGAGAGGCGAGGCTGATGGATTGGTCACATCATGCGCCACGATGGTCTTCTTCACGATATTGTGGAGGGGATGGTTGAGGGTGAAAAATTTAGAGAGCGCCCTAGACAGGAGTATTCGCAGCAAGTATACGAGGACATGAATTGTAGCGCTTATGCTGAGCTGAAAAGGGTTGCGGAGGACCGAGAGGAATGGATATCGAGATGCAAGATTCTGTTGTTGCAAACAAATCCACCGGATTGATACCACGAGGAAGATTGTCAGGTATACTGCTGTAAATTTTCTTGAGAATAAAAGCAACCATTATTAACCCTTTCGCATCGGTTGTCGGCATATGCCGTAAAAGATTCCCCGACCGTTGACATCGGTTGAAATCAGTCGTGATCTATCGTTATGCTACTTTCAGTACTCATTGTGACATCTACAGTAGGAAATTGAAAGTGCAGTCATTCCCTTTATCAACCTACATGTATTCTTTACAGGAATCTGTAAAGCATGTAAATAAATATCGTTAGGTTTCGTCACAGGAGCGATTTTTCTGTAAACCATATGTGTCAATGCCACCACATGTATCGAGTTACATAATGAACGTTTGTTAAATATAATAGTTTTTAGCATCATCTAATAGCTAAATGATACAAGAACCAATGTTTAATATGAAAATATGTCAGATAAGTACATTTATGCTTCAAATACTAGTTTTAAGCATTAAAAATGGTTTGAAAAATTCACGCCGTATTTTACATATCTACAATTTGTATTAACAGTACCGTAACGAAAGGGTTAAGCTTGACATTCAAGTATCATCTATTTACTACAGGATATCACTATGAATTGGTGGTGTTCACAAGACAATTCGCCTACCTAACATCAAATTGTTATTGATGGTAGGCGAATCGTCTGACTGACATTTTCCGGGTGGGGATCAAATTCACACCAACCGGGGAAATTTATTAAACTTCGAAATGTATTAAAAACTTTCTTACCCACGACATACGATTTGGTAAGCAAACGCTTTAACCACCAAAGTATACCAGCTGGAACGGTGTATCAAATGTCGAATATTAGTATGGATTTTCCGCAATGATTTTTAATATTGGAATATTAAAAAAAAAAAAAAAAATCACCGAAAAAATCGCATTTTTTTTTCTTCATAAAATTAATTAAATTAAGAATTCAAAGAAGACGACATTTTTTTTGATGAAAGTATTTTTTTTTAAAAGATCTAATAAAATGTTGTAAAACGTTACTTTAGAATCAAATAAATCCACTTTATTCAGAGTGGCATGCGCACGACACACGTGTATATACGAAGTTATAGGTGCGTTATACAAGCGGAAGTTATCCTGGGTGGGTGGCGGGGGAGGCTCGGTCTTGAGGAAGAGCAAAAGCGATGGAGACTCACCCCACATTCAGGACAAGCAGGTAGAGAGAAAGGTTTCATTGAACCCGGTGTAGCAATAACAATATCGCACTTATATTAACTGCTATTCTGGACAAAATGTGGAATAAATATTAACGGAGAGTACATTTCTCACCTCCGATTTGCAGATGACATAGTGCTAATAGTCGAATCACCTGACAAGCTCCAAGACATGCTCTACGACCTCAATGAAGCAGAGAACAAAATTGGTCTGAAAATGAACATGGATAAAACTAAAGCCATGATAAATAGTCATATTTCCCAGACCTTCGATCCTATTTCCATTGGAGGAACAGAAATAGAGGCTGTAAACGACTATACCTATCTGGGACAAGTAATACAACTAGGGCGAAATAACTTCTCAAAAGAAATCGACAGGCGCATACAACTGGGATGGGCAGCATTTGGAAAACTAAAGTACATTTTTAAAGCGAAAATTCCGCAATGCCTTAAAACTAAGGCGTTTAACCAATGCGTCCTCCCTGTATTAACTTATGGCGCAGAGACGTGGAATCTGACAGCAAGTCTTACCCATAAAATAAAAGTCACCCAGCGTGCTATGGAGAGATCCATGCTCGGAGTGTCGCTAAAAGATAGAATCCGAAACAAGGAAATTCGCAGAAGAACTCAAGTAGTGGATGCTACCCAACCAATAGGCACACTCAAGTGGCAATGGGCAGGACATATCTGTCGAAGAGACGACGGTCGATGGGGAAGAAAAGTATTGGAATGGCGCCCAAGAACTGGCAAACGAAGCATTGGCCGACCCCCTACAAGATGGACTGACGATATAAGAAGAATAGCGGGAGTGACCTGTATGCGGGAGGCGGAGGATCGAAGAGGATGGAGACTCATGCGGGAGGCCTACGTTCAACAGTGGACGGACACAGGCTGATGATGACTTATATTATACTAGAGGCCTTTCATAATGTGATGACCGTATGCCCCCGTGTGTAAAATACTGAGTGTACGATGGTTTTACTCAAAAATATATTTATTACAAGCGCCATCTATTTTATAATATTCATATGGTATTTGTTATTAAATATATATAATCGTGTCAGAAACAACAGGGTCAGATCCTGACTGCCCAGAAGTGGGCGACGTCGATGGCGTTACTCCTGACCATCATCAGGTCTTCCTGGGTGCAGCTACTCGGACACAGCGCACATTCCAGAAGGTGTGACAGGGTCTTCTCCACGCCGCAGTCACATTCAATCGGTCCGCTGTAAGACTGCCAGGCTTTCATTTGTGTCCTCGTCTTGCATACTCCGGTCCGAAGTCTGTTAAGGGACCTCCATACATTCTACCCCTGTTTGTGTCCAGAGGCTGGGTCCTCTTTCAAGGCAATCCAAGCATTCCCCTCAGTTGCGCCTCTACACATGTTCAGCCGCAGGGTGGCCTCAGGTATCACCAGTTCCGTTGTCGACTGTAGGAAACTTCTTCTTGATTTGAGCCGTGTGGTTATCTTTTGATACCCAAACATAGGGTGGAGTGTGTCGTGGGTTGCTTTGGAGAGCTTCTTCTTGGTGATGACTTCTCGCCGTATATATGGTGGGGCGATGCCCGAGAGTTGACATAGCTTCGATATTGGGGTAGGTTTTAGGCAACCCGTAAATATATAAGTATTACATACTTTGTTTTAACATGGATTTCACTTGTTGGAAGACTGCAGTTTCGCCAGTTTTTCTGATATTGTCCGTCCATCTTAAAGTTTGCCAGTTCTTGGACTCCACTCCAATGGTTTTTTACCCCATCGACCGTCGTCTCTTCTACAGATATTGCCACTTGAGTGTGCCTATTCGTTGGGTAACCTCCACTACTTGAGTTCTCCTTATTTCAGATTCTATCTCTTAGAAACACTCCGATCATGGCGTCTGTTCATCTTGCAGTTTGCCAGTTCTTTGACGCCACTCCAACACTTTTCTTCCCCATCGAACGTCGTCTCTTTTACAGATATTACCACTTGAGTGTGCCTATTCGTTGGGTAACCTCCACTACTTAAGTGTAAATTCTTCTTTAGATACCATTGTTTTTGATTCCATCTTTTAGAGACATTCCTCTCATGAATCTCTCCATTCAGTCATAGCCGCGAAATCATGCAAAAATGGATGATGCGTGAATGACAAACTACAACTTCAAATATTAAACAACACTCAAAGAAATTCGTAAACAATTACATTTATTTTAAAGAATTTCTGTTTTCGATTCTCGTTGCTTTTACAATGTCTTACCACTATATGAAAGCGGAAGTTGTGTTTGTCGGGTGGCGGTGGAGGCGGATATGCTGGGAGCGAGGAGCGGGAGCGATGGAGACTCACCCCGAGTCCTCTGGAATCAGGAAGAGGAAGAGAGCAGGTTTCATTGAACCCGGGCTATTATGCCCGGGCGCATGCGTCCTTACGCAACTACGACATATAAGAATGCTTCCTGGAAAGCTTCTATAATACTTACGATGTGATGTAATCCAGGAACTGATGATATTACATTGAAATTTTTTATCTACTAAACACATACAAGAGAGGACCATGGTAATGGACACTTTTTTTACCATATTCGCTCCATGCTATAAAAGCTACTTTCTTTTAGAATGATTCAAGTGAGGAAACCTCAGCCCTTGACTTAACTTAAACTTAAGGATCGTCTCTTAAAACGGGTGTTAAGTTGGTTACTTTGAATCAAGTAATGTCTCTACATACGTGTGTAAGTGTCAATGTCAGAATATGTTAAATACTTCGAGTCAAAACAGTCTAGACTCTAGACCAGAGCCCCGCAACCTTTTCTCATCTACGGCACACCAAAGTACTTCTCTGGATTCTACGGCACACCAAAGTTCTCACTTTGAATACCGCGGCACACCAAAAGCCAAAAATAGATATTAATTTGATCAATTTCACTTTTTTTTGAGTTCATTTAGAACTTAATAAAGCAAGTACGTCGTTGTGTGTCTACATAAATAGGCGATAGGCGCTGGGAGCTTGAGGGCCGTTGTAAAATTATTTATTTATAATATTGCCTTATTTGATCGCGGCACACCTGTATCGACTTACGGCACACCAGTGTGCCGCGGCACACCGGTTGCGGAGCACTGGTCTAGACGAACGAGTTTCGTCAGTCTTTTAACGTAAATTTTATATCAATTGTGCTCCTCGGTGAGTTTTTTGCTATAGCGACCTGCTCCTCATCCTAACACCACGCATCTTAATCCCGTCAATCTCGAGTCGCTTTATTTCATCGGGGGATGTCAGCGTAAATGCTGCAAATCGTCATCATTTCATAGACTACGGCAGGTATAGCTCAATGGCCAAAGCGTTTGCTTGGCAAGCCAAAGGTCGCGGGTTCGATCCCCGAAGGAGATTAAAAAAATATATTTTTAATCGATTTCTGAGCTCTATTATACCCCCGGTTGGTGTGAATTTGATACCTCATCCGTAAAATGCCAGTCATAGCCTATTAATCAAAATTGGTGGCAGACGAAAGTCGTCCCGTGAAGACCACCCATTCATAGTAAATTCCTGTAATAATAAATGATGATGAGTGAATCTCGGGCTGTAGTCTACGACTTTGGCGTATCAACACTCCACATTCAGCGCTTAACAATATGTGACATGGTAATCGTGATAGAATCCACAGATGAGACTTCAGCATCACTATCACCATCTGTCGGTATTCTCCTGTATGTGCTTACATAAAAAAAAACAATGGTATTTACACCATTCTGACCCAATTTCTCATTGCTTGCGTGACTATCCATAGCTGAACGAAGGCCTGGCGCATTGTTTTCGCTTTCCAAGCAAAAGATTCACTGCGAAATTCCAGCTGCTCATCACGGAATTTTATTTCTTTTTGTCAACACACACATGAGAATTCATACAGATGTTCGATAAACAATTAGAATGATCTCCAATTCATTCACTTATTTACTAGCGAAGCTTTTGTTATCGATATAATTTGATGGTGCTTATCTGAAAGTAAAGAAAAATAATGGAAACCAGAGAAGCAATCTTATCCCTACGTATGGACTTGGAAAAGAGGATAAAAGTAAACCAAGATACATATATTGCCTTCGTTAAAGCATTTGATAAAGTAGATTGGGAGAAGCTCTTCGATGTAATGAAAGAAATTGGAGTCAAATACAAGGAACTAAGACTCATATGTTCACTTTACAAAGAAGAAGCTGCCATAATATCACTTGGAAAGGTCGAAAAGGAAGCAAAAATACGTCAAGGGGTGAGACAAGGATGCTCTCTGTCGCCTGTACTCTTCAACGTGTACATACATACAAAATGCAATAAATAACATCAGAAAAAATGGGCCATAGAGAGGGGGTTAGAATACACGGCCAAAAGATTTATATGATTAGGTTTGCTGAAGACATTGCTCTGATTGCTGAAACTGAAGATGAACTCACTGAAGCACTGACATCCATGGAAAACATATTTAATTGCAACTTCAATATGAAGATAAACAGCACAAAAACCAAAGTCATGAGAGTAAGCCGCAATGAGCAGCAGAACATTAATATATCAATTCTAGGAGTAACCCTAAATGATGGAAAAGAGTTTGTATACCTTGGAAGTACGATCACCTGGGATGACAGAACAAAAAGAGAAGTCAACAGTCGAATACATCAAGCAAGGCTAGCTTTCAATAAAAAAGCAAAAATTCTTGAGTCAAAGAATATTTCTTTAGGGCTCCGCAAGCAACTTGCCAAAACACTTGTTTGGAGCATCTTAATGTACGGCTGTGAGACATGGTGCTTATCTGAAATTGATAAGAAAAGACTGGAGGCCTTTGAGATGTTGTCATACAGAAGAATTCTCGGAATTTCCTGGAGAGACCACTTCACGAACAATGAGGTTCTCAGCATAATCAAGGAAGATAGGCACCTAGTAAGAATCATCTCAGAGAGGCGATCGGTCACATCATGCGCCACGATGGTCATCTTCACGGCTGTCGGCAGTCCCGTCCGACCGGCGAAACGTCACGTAGCGGTCGGACGAGGAAATCAAGTGTTTATTCAAAATAAATTCGAATTGTGCCTCAAAAACAAGTGCTTTGCATTGCGACCTGCTTTCTGTATCCTTCGTCCACGCGGCCGAGCGACGAACCCGTTCACACATACCGAGAACCTGCAAATTTTCGCGTCGCAGTCGATCGCTTTAACTTTTCCGCTTGCTGCGAATCGTTTTCCAATGGATTCTATGCTTTTTTCATCTCGCCGTTATATCCACGCATCTGTGTGCACTTTTTTTCGCACGACCGGTTTCGAAAGTGGTAATAAGAATCAAATCGAAAGTGCACGTGCAAGTACGTGCAAGTACGTGCAAGTACGTGCAAGTACGTGCAATTACGTGCAAGTACGTGCAAGTACGTGCAAGTGTGTGCAATTCCATCAGATTTTTTTGCAAAACCGTTTACGCGGCTGCATTTTTCTAAAGCCACGACATATCTCAGATCATTTTCTAAGCTCGATAATCTCATTTATGACTTCTTATTACACGTCTGCTGATTATCTGCAGCATAAATTATTTTACATAGGATATATGAAAAATCGAAGAGGCGACGGTCGATGGGAAAAAAAGTATTGGAATGGCGACCAAAAACTGGGATACGTAGCATTGGCCGACCCCCTGCAAGATGGACTGACGACATAAGAAGAATAGCGCGAGTGAGCTGGATGCGGAAGGCGGATGGAGACTCATGCGGGAGGCTTACGTACAACAGCGGACGGATGCGGGCTGATGATGATGATGATATGAAAAATCGTCAATTTGTTTTTTTTTTATGTAAACACATACAGGAGAATACCGACAGATGGTGATAGTGATTCTAAAGTCACATCTGTGGAATTCTATGACGCTTACGTGTGATAAAGCGCTGCATGTGGAGTGTTGATCCGCCAACGGCATAGACTACAGCTCGAGATTCACGCATCATCCTTATTATTACAGGAATTTACTATCAATGGGTGGTCGTCTTCACGGGACGACTTTCGTATACCACCAATTTTAATGAATAGGCTATGACTGGCATTTTACGGGTGAGGGATCAAATTCACACCAGCCGGGGGTATTTCAGAGCTCAGAAATCGATTAAAAATCTTTTATTTTTTTATCTTCGTCGAAGATCAAGAACCCACGACCTTTGGCTTGCAAAGCAAACGCATTTGAAATTTGCAGCATTTGGAAATCTTTCGATCCAAAAAATTTATAAAAAATGTGTAGTTGCGTGTTGTACCCTGCAAAATAGACACAATGTTAGAATATACGTCTGACAAATAGTTGAAGATCGTAGGAGCCTATTCCATGTCAGCCTCGTTAACCGCGCGTGTGTAGCCCCGACGATTTCCTTGATGAAGTTTATCAGCAAGGGTCCGTCAGAACTGAAGAGCAGTTCAGGAAAAAACCTCCCAAGAAATGGCAGAGACTCCCAGGCGACAGCATAATGCGTGTCTCCTGTTCTCATGGATGATGCACTCCATGAGAGAGTGTCTCACCGTCTGTTGCATGCCTGGATCACATGGACATGCGTCGCAAGAAGAGAGGCCAAATCTTTTAAGGAATTCTCTGAAAATTCCGTGTCCGGTAAATGCTTCAATGAGATGAAAGTCCATTGAGTTCGTCTTTTTCCACGTCAATAAGTGTTCGATGGATGGAAAGAAAGACTTGGTTATTCCTCTGGGTTAATTCTTGATATGTGGCAAATAGAGTTTTGGTTGATCAAGATGGACTGATCATTCAGAAGATCCCTTTCAGTCCCGACTTATGAAGTATAATATGTTGTTAATTTGGGATCATCGGGCTAATCATCTAGATATTATGGAAATATTGGAAGGTTAAATTTATATGGAAAGGTTTCTATGATATTGAACGTGACATTTGATAAATGTAAACACAGTGTGGAGAATGCAAGAAGTGAAAAATACGTGCTAGTAAATGCGATGTGAAACTAAAAGATAATAGGTGTGGCGTGAGAAGTGCAGTCTAGAGTGGAAAAAATGCAAGTTGTTGTTGGCTTACTGTGACCCAGATCGAGAGTGGCTTTTCTCACAACAACAGAAGACGTCAAAGTCTCCTTGATGGTGCGCTCATTCATATCACAAACAGTCTTTTTTTATTATGGGTCTTTTTGAATATTCCATATTTCGGAAAATCATGGTTAAGATAGCTAAGCTAAGCGCGTGTCGTCCCGTGAAGACCACCCATTCACAGTAAATTCCTGTTATAATAAGGACAATGCGTGAAATTCAGGCTGTAGTCTATGACGTTGGCGGATCAACACTCCACATGCAGCTCTTAGCCATATGCACCGTGGTAAGCGTCATAGAATTCCACAGACGAGAAGACTTCAGAATTACTATCACCATCTGTCAGTATTCTCCTGTATGAAAAAAATATAAACACACATACAAATCTACTTCAAACATCAAATTTGATGTCATTTATGTCGTCAATTTCGGAAAGAATAAACGGCAGATGCTGGGATTCGAACTGCGAACCATCCAACTTAGTTATATTCTATAAACAGAACCATCAACAAAGACCAATTCTTTCACCTAATTATCAAGTTTTTTTTTCACCTAATGACTTTTGAAATTGACGAGAGAAATCTGATAAAATATGTCATTTAATGTAGATTTGTATGTATGTTAATTTATTAATTAAATATACGTATACTATACATAAAATTCTTTTTTCAACGCGTCAATTCAAGCAGAAAAATAACGGCAGCAGCGGGATGCGAACCGCGGACCTTGGAAACCAACTATGCCCAGGTATTCATACCGCTCGGCCGACTTGGCTATTGCTATGCCTGGACCGACTCACGTTGAAACTAGTATTTATGTCATTGTTATCATCGTATGATAGATGTCGCTATAGTATATATTCAAAGTATGTATATTTTATTTTTTATTATTCAATCAGTCATCATTTATTCACAAGCTTAACATTATTACTTTCCGACAGTCTATTTATTTTAGTAAGTACCACTCGGGTCTCGAACCAAACTATAGACTGAATGGATGAGAAACGACTACTTATAGTACCGACTCGGACTTTATAACCAATCATTTACCTGTGTTACTGATGAATAATTTTACCTTCTTACTCTTCGGCTGAGCGGTATGAATACCTGGGCATAGTTGGTTTCCAAGGTCCGCGGTTCGCATCCCGCTTCTGCAGCTATTTTTCTGCTTGAATATACGCGTTGAAAAAAGAATTTTATGTATAGTATATGTATATTTAATTAATAATAATACTGTAATATAATCAATGATCTATAAAAGTAGATTAGAATGTTGAAATAATAAAATAATATTCTAATAAAAATTTAAAAAATCGGTATGTTAATTTATTAATTTTGATATCTGCAATAACTTGCCGGCGGGTATAGCTCAATGGTCAAAGCGTTTGCTTTGCTAGCCAAAGGTTGTGGGTTCGATCCCCGACGGAGATTAATAAAAAATGATTTTTAATTTATTTCTTAGCTCTAAAATGTGATATTTGATGTACATTTGTACGTGTGTATCAATTTATTGATTTTGACATCTACCATTACTTAACACATTTTGAAATCTTCTCAAATATGACAGTCATCATCATCATCGGATCGTCATAGTTGTTCGCAGTGGAGTGTTTTTGCTGTGTTGTTTACTACGATAGTCATTGGTGTATCCCCTCCCGGGACTCGAAGGTCGCCAGGTCAGTCACACTCGGCACTAGGCCATGGCGAGTCAAGACTTAGAAGTGGCGTGGAAAAAATGGTGACCGACGTAAATTACCAATTACACAGTACCGGCATCTATTCAGCACCAATTCCTATGATCTATTGATAATAATGATAATATAATAAAAATATATATATATATTTAGCCACTAGTGCCGTAATCTTCGTCAAATTATTATTGCCTAGTATCTGGCAACATCGATAGCCTGTGTCTTGCCTAGCATTAGGTCTTCAGGTGTGCAGCTTGTTGGCCACATGATGCAGCATCTTAGGTGTGAAGCGGTCTGCAGGTCTCCACAGTCGCACAATAGTGTCTCTCCCTGCCAAAGCATTCCCCACCGCTCGAGATTGTCCTTTGTTCTAGCAACTCCGGTTCTTAATCTGTTCAGGGATTTCCAGGTCCGCCAGCCAAGGTTCTTGCCAGTTGGGAGGCCTTCCTTTGGAGTAATGAAATCCTCTGATGCGACTTGTTGCCAGAGCTGCAGTCTTTCATTTTCAGGGCTGGATGTGAGAGGTTGTGTGGATCTCAGTTAAGTTGCTTCGCGATATCAGTCTGGGTGTTTGATTATACAAGCAGTGGGACGGTTGGTTGATTGCCTTACGCATTTCTTCGGCGCATATGACTTTGCGTCTTATGTTTGGTCAAACAAGACCTGCTGTTAGATTCCACGTCTCTGCGCCATAAGTTCATACAGGGAGGATGCATTGGTTGAGCGTCTTAATTTTAAGACATTGGAAAAATCGCTCCAAAAAATGCATACAATATATTTAATACTATAAATATATATTTTTTGAATGCGAGTCCTCTCCCGTGGATTTTATACCGTGCAGTCTTCTAATAGCCATTGCTGCATGTGTAGATCGCCTCGGGCTTCTCGACTGTTCTATAGAACATTATAATTATTGAACACAGCTCTCCGCGAAACCTGGTTTTCAATAGGTTATTATATCATTACGTGGAGACAACGGCGTAACTCGTAAATTAGATGGGGGTGCTTTTTATCTAAACACACACGAGAATGCCGGCGGGTGTAGCTTAACACTATCCAGTCCAATTACACAATATGTGTGTAATCACCAGGCCGAACATTAAAGACCGGTCACACAACATGTTTGTGATCGTTCCGCCAACGCTTAGTGGCCGACTATACACAGCATGTGATGTTTTTTCAAACGTTAGTGGCAGATCACACAACATGTGTGTTGTTTTTACTTTCGGCCATAATTCAAAGATTTCAAACCTTTTCAGTGAGGGTAATATTAAATTTTATTTGAACACATGAAGATAGATTTAGCAATTCTTTAAAAAACAGTCGGCCTCCAGCGTAAGTTTAATCACGTAACGCGCGGACTGGATAGTGTTACAAAGAGTTTTCTTTGCAAGCCAAAGGTCATGGGTTCTATCTCCGACGGAGATTAAAAAAAATTTAAAAGGATTTCTGAGCTCTAAAATACTCAGAGCATCAGAGACATCATTTCACCGTTTTGAAAAAAACTGAATATGCCGGGCGGTATAGTCCAGTGGTAATAGCGTTAATTTGTCATTTAGACGTCGTTGGTTCGAAACCCGATCAAGCTTGATTTTTTTTTAATATTTAATCAAATCGTAGTTCTATACATCTGTAGGGTTGAGGCACATCTTAAGGAAAAAAAGGAGCTTTGCCGGCGGTCAAAGTTCAATGGTAAAGCGATTGCTTTGCAAGCCATAGGTCGTGGGTTCGATCCCCGGCGGAGATTAGAAAAAAAAGGATTTTTAATTTAGAGGCGGAGCTGAAAAAAATATTTTTTATCAATTTCTATGCTCTAAAATACCCCTGGTTGTTGTGAATTTGATCCCTCACTCATAAAATTCCAGTCATAGCCCATCAATGAAAATTCATTAATAATAAATTTCTGTAATAATAAGGATGATGCGTGAATCGCGGGCTGTAGTCTATGATGTTGGCGGATCAATACTCCACATGCAGCGCTTAGTCATATGCACCATGGTTACCATCATAGAATTCCACAGATGAGACATTAGAATTACTATTACCATCTGTCGGTATTCTCCTCTATGTGCTTACATAAAAAAAACTCTTTCTAGGACATATTTGCGCTTATGGTTCACTTTTAAGCATATGATTTCTGAAAAACTCCATAGCCAGTATTAGGGGGGTTACTGTAGTATCCGATGTATATTTTTGGATAAATTTTTATCAGTTTTTTAAGTCAATAGAATAATGAGGCCGACGCTCCCGAGAATGGATCACTTTGTCCTAAGAAGCGGCTCAACTCACGAAAATCATAAACATTCGAAATATCTCCCAGTAAATCACAAATTTGAAGCACCTGCTGCACTTCCTTTCTTTATGAAATGGTAAAGCATAATATATCCAATAAATTCCTCATTACGTACAAAGCTCTCCATTGTATATAGGGTTGTATTTTTTATTTATTTAAAAGTCTTAGTACATTTCAGGTATACGTTGTCGAAGAAACAACACAGAACACGTTGTAAAAGTTCAACCGTCGAAGCACAACTGACTACTCAAAAGCGATAACAATTAAGCGACATCCTTTTCCGGTACACCTATTATTTATTAATTACTTCTATTTCGTCATTATTTTTTTGTTGTTACGCCTATGTGCAGTTTAAAATAAATATAAAGTGCATTTAACATACGGGTACACGACATGCGCTAGGTTCCCTTTCGCCGCAGCCGGGTGAGAACCGGCGACCTCTTAACTGGCACACATGACTGCAAACGGAACTGACGACGCACGCCGCGCGGAGCCGCACTGCCACACCACACTGTGGTGGAGCACCTAACTGTGGTGGCACACCAAGTTATAGTGGTACACCTCACTGTGGTGTCACGGTAAAAGCTATAGTGATTCTCCGAGCTATAGTTGGACACTATGTTATGGTGGCAAAATAAGCTTTAACAGCTCAATAAACTACTACTACTATGCCGGAGGCTGTAGCCAAAGGTCGTTGGTTCGATCCCCGATGGAGATTTTTAATAAATTTTTGAGCTCTAAAATAACTTCGGTTGGTGTGAATTTGATTCCTCACCCGTAAAATGCCAGTCATAGTGTATTAATCAAAATTGGTGGTAGACGAAATTCGTCCCGTGAATATCACCCGTTCATAGTAAATTCCTGTAATAATAAGGATGATGCGTGAATCTCGGGCTGTAGTCTATGACGTTGGCTGATCAATACTACACATGCAGCGCTTAGCCATATGCACCATGGTAAGCGTCATAGAATACCACAGATGAGACTATCACCATCTGTCGGTGGGCGGGCGGTGTGACTAGAGTGGACAGAGTTCGGAATGAGCATATTCGAGGTTCATTTCGGGTGGCCCCCATACCTTAAAAGATAAGGGAAAACCGCCTAAGATGGTATGAGCATGTGACACGGAGAGATGAGGACCACATGGTGAAGAGAGCCCTCAACATACCCACGCTGAGAAGAAGACCTGGGGCAACCTGGTCTGCAACTGTAGACAAGGATCTGAAAACTCTGGGCTTGACCGAGAATGCAACGCAGGACAGACAGACATGGCGAATGTTCACAAGGAGAGCTGACCCCAGATGATAGGAAATGGCTAGGATAAATAAAGAAGAAGGTGGTATACTAAGTTATAGTGGCACATTAAACTGTGGTGGTACACCAAGTCGTAGTGGCTTACTAAACAGTGTTGGTATACCAAGCTTTATTTTTTTATTTATTTATTAGGAGCTTTTCTAATATAACATTAAAATTGATAATATGATATGCATAAAAAATAAAAGATAAAATATAAAAGTAAGAGAAGAAAATATAAAGGAAACATAGAAAGAAATTAAGAAAGAAGACATGTGTCAAAGATAACAGAGATATAGGAAAACAATGCCATCGATAAAAGAGGAAAAATATGTGAGAAAAGGATCGTGGTGTGATGGTACCCCACATATAATATGTAGTATACCATACTTTATATTATACTTAAGAATCTTATAGTGCTTTAACGTATATATACGTTATTGTATGTAGTCGTGTGTCTTCATTTTAGCAAGTCTGTTCCCAGTGTCCCGGTGTTGGTTGGTGTGCGGCTTCCGTGAGTTTCACCCATCTTGCCTCGCTTCCCCTCGCTGCTAAAGATGCGTCTATTATGCACCAATGCCGTAGCGATGCTCCGTCATCGACGGATGCAGCAAACTGCGCAGACGCTCTAACACAGAGAGCCATCTCACAAACTCATATACACTTGCGCAGTAATCGAAAACCATTGATATTGTTAGGATTTACGTTGAAATCCAAGAGAAGACTGCAGTTTCGCGATCTATGAAGGCTTAATGTACAATATATTATCTAAAAAAGGTACTATTACCATAGGTTGGCCTTTCTTTGTAGTATCAATCCGGTGGATCTCGATCTCTACTCCTCTCGGTCCTCTGCAATCCTCTTTAGCTCAGCATATGAGCTACAACTAATGTCCTCGAACACTTGCTGCAAATACTCTCGTCTAGGGAGCCCTCTGCAGTTTCTACCCTCAATCGCCCCTTCCACAATATCGTGAAGAAGACCTCGTGGCGCGTGATGTGACCGATCCATCGGGCTTGTCTCTCTGAGATGGTTCTTCATTGTTCGTGACGTGGTCATACAGAATAATTCTCTGGATTTCCTGCAGAGACCACGTGCATCACGTACGGCTGCCGAGCCAAGACTGAGCTCCGCAGGCAACTCGCTAGAGAAGGGATTTGCAGTGGGGGAAACAAGGTACACTACAGAATCGCGGGATCTACCATAACAGCGTTTTCCAGAATTGTAGCGCCATGAGAGTCTTATATTACCGATAACCCTTGTTTATTGATGAAGAATTTTATATGTGTGTGTCAGACAAGCAAATAAAATAACAGACGAAAGATCGCATATCGAGACTTTTCGGCACCAGCCTGAATGGGCTATATCGAGTTGATATCAATCTCTGCTTTAGCCTCTTCTTTAGCCTAGCCATTTCCCATCATCTGGGGTCGGCTCTCCTTGTGAAAATTCGCCATGTATGTCTGTCCTGCGTTGCAGGCGATTTTTCCCTTATCTTTTCAGGTATGGGGGCCACCCGAAATGAACCTCGAATATGCTCATTTGGAACTCTACTCTAGTCACACCGCCCGCCCACCTCAGTATCTTCATCTCTGCCACATGAATCCTATCCAAGTCACGTTTCAGCGGGGTCCAACACTCCGATCCGTAGAGCATAGCTGGCCTTACAGCAGTTTTGTAGATGTTACCTTTGGTCCTAACTGGAATCTTGCTGTCACACAAAACCCCAGAGAGAGACCTTCATTTCAGCCATCCTGTGTTTATTCTATGCTCCACGTCGGATTCAGTTTTGGCGTGTAAGGATATCACAGAGCCGAGATATTTAAAAGTATCAACCTCTTGTAGGGATGTATTCTGTAGAAGGAGTGGTGTGTTAACCGCGGTGCAACCAGAATTGAACTTGAAGTACATCGACTCGGTTTTACTTCTACTTATTCGCAGCCCACTACTCTCCAGAGACAGTCTCCATTTTTCCAGCGTTTCCTGAATACTTTGGGCATTTTATCGAGTTGATATCAATATATTCAAAAATGAAAGGTTGCCTACTCGCGTGATGCAGCGCAGCGCTCACACATACACGGTGTATATGCGTTTATTTTTCCTGCACTCTTGCCTCGGTGGTGGGGGGCGCTGCTAAATGCAAGTGCATAGAACTCGTTCAAGGTTACCCCCACCCCTTCACGCTACCTCCACTCCGCAGACTGCAGCTAACAAAACTATTCGATGGGCCGTCGGGATGAAAACGTTACTTCAAGCAAAACAGCTCTTCGACTATTAGTTTTTTTTAATACGATACTACTGCGGCGTAGTGGGCAGTCACATCTAATATAAGAAGTAGTATTATATATATATTTATTATATATATGTCGTGATAGGTGAGCTAGAGTATTTTTAAGTCACTATAACGGTAGGGTAAGCAACACAGTAGGTCATCTGAATTTCGTTTTTATTTTTTTAATGTAAGCACATACATGAGAATACCGACTGATGGTGATAGTGATTCTAAAGTCTCATCTGTAGAATTTTAAAACGCTAACCATGATGCATATGGCTAAACGCTGCATGTGGAGTGGTAATCTATGTGTTAGTGCCAACGTCATAGACTACAGCCCGAGATTCAGGCATCATCCTTTATTATTACAGGAATTTACTATGAATGGGCGGTCTTCGCGGGACGACTTTCGTCTACCGCCGATTTTAATTGATAGGCTATGACTGGCATTTTACGGGTGATGGATCAAATTCACACCAACAGGGGCTATTTTAGAGCTAATAAATCGATTAAAAATATATTTTTTTTGTAATCTCCGTCGGGCATCGAACCTACGACCTTTGGCTTGCAAAGCAATCGCTTTGACCATTGATCTATACCTTCCGGCATTGCACATACAGGAGAATACCAACAGATGGTTAAAGTGATGCTGAAGTTTCATCTGTTGATTGTATAACGCTTACCATTTCACAAAAGGCTAAGCTCTGCATGTAGAATATTGATCTGCCAACATCATATACTATTCATCGGCATTCACGCATCATCAATTTTAATTTAGCCGGCTGGTATAGCTCAATGATCAAAGCGTTTGCTTTGCAAACTAAAGGTCGTGGGTTCAATCCCCGACGGAGATTTAAAAAAAAAACGTTCTTTAATCGATTTCTGAGCTCTAAAACATCCCCGGTTTGTGTAAATTTGATCTGTCACCCGTAAAATGACTGCAATAGCGTATCAATTAAAATTGGTGGTAGACGAAAGTCGTCCCGTGAAGACCACCCATTCATTGTAAATTCCTGTCATAATAAAGGATGATGCTTGAATCTCTGGCTGTAGTCTATGACGTTGGAGGATCAACACTCCACATGCAGCGCTTAACCATATGCACCATGGTAAGTGTCATACAATTCCACTGATGAGACTTCAGAATTACTATCACCACCTATCGGTATTTTCCTGTATAACATTATGAATGAGTGATGTTCACGACTTCCGTCTACCACCGATTTTAATTAATAGTCTATGACTGGCATTATACGGGTGAAGCATCAAATTCAAACCAAAGAGGTTATTTAAAAAGCTTAGATTTTTTTTTTCAATTTTCGTCCGCAGATTGAACACACAACCTTCACTATGATAAAAAAATGCTTTACCACTTACCACTAAGCCATATCCGCCGAAAAAATATTATTTAAATGTGAATTTATTCACTTTCTGCATATATTTTATATATTGTAAAAAAAACGCTTTGTACGGAGACGCTTTGTCGTGTATTATTTTAGTCTTGAAAACCAAATGTCCGTTAACCACTTGTCGTAAACCATTTGTCTGTAGTCATTTCGTAGGTTGCCGTTTTGTCTTAACAGGTATTATAGTAGTAGTAATAAAACACACACATACAATTATACATAAAATTTTATATGCATCATTTCATTCAGAAAATATATCGGCAGACGTGTGACTCGAACCACTAGCCTTTTGCAACCTTTGCTCTTATTCTACACACCGCGCAGTCCACACGACTATTCTCTGCCTTATGGTATTCTAGTATTCAGGTCACACTGACAGCACTGGCAACGCAACTTGCACTCTATTAGTTATACTCGTATTATATTGTCGGTGCATCCACTTGGCTGTCAGCGAAACCGGTTAACTGACATTATTCGCTGCCATTTCCGGTGATTTCGATTTTAATACTTTCAAGCGTTTACTGCGCATCGGTCTAATCATCGTCTATAAAAATAACACAAGAGCATCTTGCCACACAATAGACATCGGCAGTTAGGTTCCAGGTCTCTGCGTCATGATTAATACTGAGAGGATGCACTGGTTAACCCTTTCGCATCGGTTGTCGGCGTATGCCGTCAAAGATTCCCCGACCGTTGACATCGGTTGACTTAATATATAGTTTTGCTACTTTCAGTACTCATTGTGACATCTACGGTAGGAAATTGGAAGTGCAGTCTTTCCCTTTATCAACCTACATGTATTCTTTATAGGAATCTGTAAAGCATGTAAATAAATATCGTTAGGTTTCGTCACAGGAGCGATTTTTCTGTAAACCACATGTGTCAATACCAACACATGTATGGAGTTACATAATGAACGTTTGTAAAATATAATAGTTTTTTATGCATCATCCGATAGCTAAAGGATATAAGTACTAATGTGATATATGAAAATAGGTCAGATAAATACATTTATGCTTCAAATACTAGTTTTAAGCAAAAAAAAATGGTTTGAAAAATTCACGCCGTATTGACAGTATAATTTGTATTCCACCGAGCCGTAACGAAAGGGTTAAACGACTTAGTATTAGGAAAGTGATAAGACTGCTAAAAATTAAATTTATTTTATTGAATTGAATTAAACTAGGGAACGGATATCGAAAACGAGAAATATACACGTATTTATGCAGCAAGAAGTGAAACCCGCTGTCGTTACAACAGTCTCGTGTGATTTCGTTTTTAACTCACGCCAAGATGGTCATTATGGTTTTTCTCGGATGCATTTGAAAGTGCAGCAAGTACCGCAGTAGTATTTAATATCACATGCAATCTATCACTTGTCTATCGTGCATCATAAGCAATGCAGTGACAGCCATACTGCAGATGAAATCAGAAGTAAAGAATCTTCCAATAGAGACTTCCTAACTTTGACAGGTGATAACGACTATTTCAGAAGAATTACTGTACTGAGCATCCCAGGAAAAACCTGGGATGAAACGTGCCGGGTGGGGTGGGGTTACTGGGCGCCTAAAACCTACCCCAATATCAAAACTATATAAACTCTCGGGCATCGCACCCCACCAAACATACGTCGAGAAGTCACAACCAAGAACGAGCTCTCCAAAGCAACCCATGACACACTCCGCCCTATGTTTGGGTATCAAAAGATAACCACACGGCTCAAATCAAGAAGAAGTTGCCTACAGTCGGCAACGGAACTGGTGATACCTGAGGCCACCCTGCGGCTGAGCACGTGGATAAACGCAACTGAGTGGAATACTTGGATTGCCCCGAAAGGCGACGAAGTCCCTGAACACGACCTTCGACGTCTCTTAACAGACTTCGGACCGGAGTATGCAAGACGAGAACGCAAATGAAAGCCTGGCAGTTTTACAGCGGACCGACTGGATGTGACTGCGGCTCGGAGCAGACCCTGTCACACCTTCTGGAGTGCGCGCTGTGTCCGAGTGGCTGCACCCAGGAAGACCTGATGATGGCCGGGAGTAACGCCATCCACGTCGCCCACTTCTGGGCAGACAGGATCTGACCCTGTTGTTCCATATCGAATAGATGTCAAAACGTACTAAGAATGCCGCAAGAGAGCATAAACCATAGTAGCTTATTCTCCAACTCTCCGGACCCCTGCCTCCGTCGAAAACTATACATTGAATGTATTCGGCGGGTCTGAGACGAGGACCATAGTGACTAACAGAGATTTGTGGCGGCAGCTCGTGACAGCCATATTCTTCAGTTATGGGAATGGTTATGATGATGATGGAGTGTAAAATTCATCCAAACACTTTTACTAAGTATTCGTATTGACATCAGCAGGGCTACGAGCCCTTGCTGACTGGTACAGAAAACCTCGATACACAATCTTTCGTCTCTTATTTCTGTTCGCTTGTCGTACATGTAACCATATTGGCATTTTGGATTTACATAGATCGCTAGTAGGGCGCTGTGTGACCGACCACGGCGCCGCACGGGTGAGTCGTGTGCCGCCCGTCGGCGAGAGCATATTGTATTGTAGCTCGGCCTGAATGCTGTGACTAGGTCGGGCTATAAGTTTGTAAAGTTTATCGTAAATATATGTCAATGTACTTCAGAAAAAGTCGCTGGGTTGAAAAGATTGGCTGGCTGAGGAAGTCCGAGATTCCGTTTCCAGGGGGCACCGCGTGGAGGTTCTTTTCATGCAGGTTTCTGAGATCCACACAACCTCTCACATCCGGCCCTGAAAATGAGCTGCACACCTCAAGACCTAAAAAGCAATACACGGGCTATCGATGCTGCCAGATACTAGGCAGAAATAATTTGATTTCGATGACACGAAGAAGAAAATAAATTGAATTTTTGATGCATTTTTTTGAACAACGCATGCAGGATTTGATTCTTATCGAATCACTGTCCATCACACATACGGCTGTTGATCGATCGCCCCGCCGCACACAACAACACCTGTTTCGCTTCCCGCCATTCCGGTTAGTCTGTTCTAGGCTTCTTCGTCGTGACCGAAGCAGTTCTCACGCGGCGGTCCTCCGCCGCCTCGCTCCGCCAAGTCTAGAGTCTGCTTTCTAACGTTTTCACTGCCAATGCAGCCGCAGCGAGTGCAGCGAGATTATGCAGTTAGTTGCATTAGACGAAAACGCTGTGCGACTAAACAACACAGAAAATATTTTAACAAAATATACCGTCTTGTATAAAAAAAAACGTATTTTGTTAAGTATGTTGAGTTTTCTAGAATAAATACGAGACTTTTGAAATACCGCGGGCTTATCGTCATCATTACCCCGTGTCCGTCCACTGTTGTACGTAGGCCTCCGCATGAGTCTCCATCCTTCTCGATCTTTTACCTTCCAAAACGCAATTCGAGACTCGCTGTAGTATACTCATTTCGCAGCCTTAGACTGAGGTCTATTTGACATCTAACTGATGCGCCTAGAATCACGGGAAGGCCTTCAACCACTCTCTAACAAAGTAGCTTTTTGCGTGCGTCCAGTAACGAATCTCCCATCTGGGATGGCTGAAATGGAGGTCTCTCTCTGGGGTTTTGTGTGACAGCAAGATTCCAGTTAGGACCAAATGTAAAATCTACAAAACTGCTGTAAGGCCAGCTATGCTCTACGAGTGTTGGACCCCACTGAAACGCGATTTGAGATGAAGATGCTGAGTTGAGCGGGCGGTGTGACTAGAGTGGACAGAGTTCCAAATGAGCATATTCGGGGTTCATTTCGGGTGACCCCCATACTTGAAAAGATAAGGGAAAACCGCCTAAGATGGTATAGTCATGTGACACGGAGAGATGAGGACCACATGGTAAAGAAAGCCCTCAACATAACCACGCTGAGGAGAAAACCTGGAAGACTACAGGCAACCTGGACTGCAAATGTAGACAAGGATTTGAAAACTCTGGGTTTGACCGAGAATGCAAAGAAGGACAGACATACATGAAGAATGTGCACAAGGAGAGACGACCCCAGATGATGGAAAATAGCGAGCCTAAAGAAGAAGATGTGAAAAAAAAAATTTAACAGTATAAAATATCGTGCAGTGTTTTAGTTTTAGAGCATCGTCGACTGCGTGTTGCTTTTCTTCACTTTTCTTGTTGCAACCACAACATTGAAATTGCAGTTGGCCTATATTCGGTGTGCATCGGTAGGCCACCGACTAGTAGCACATCTCAGATCTATCGTACGATTTCACGTAGATAACGAAGCTAGATACGAAATGATACTCGAGAAAATTTAACATGCTTCCTGAGTTTTAAAAATAAATCAGTTATATTATCAATTCAATTTTATTTATTTCTTTCAAAAACATTACAAATACAAATATATTTAATACGATCCTGAAATAAGATTAAGCACAAGAGAAACCAGGTATTTACTATTATTAACAATAATTATTAAAAAGTCCCGGAGTCCGCTAAACAGAAGACTCCACGAAATTAGTTTGATAAATAAATTCGTGGAGCTCATGTCGAAACTGGGCTTCTCTCAAGTGGAATATATCAATATTCGAGGCGATACCGTTGAACAGTCTAATCACTCTCCAAAGAGGCGTAGTCTCTGGCAGGTTAGTATTACTCCTAGGAAGAACAAACAATCTGTGCCTCCTTATCCTTAAATAATTGTCAGGGACAAACAAACCGATTTCTAACAAAATATCAGGATTTCTGAACACGCCGCGCGAACTATAGCGGGAGGGTGTAACTCAATGGTCAAAGCGTTTGCTTTGCAAGTCAAGGGTCGTGGGTTCGATCCCCGACGGAGATTAAAAAAAAAGTATTTTCAATCGATTTCTGAGCTCTAAAATACTCACAGTTTGTGTGAATTTGATCCCTCACCCGTAAAATACCAGTAATAGCATATTAATCAAAATTGGTTGTGGACGAATGTCGTCCCGTTAAGTCCACCCATTCATAGTAAATTACTGCAATAATAAAGGATGTTGCGTGAATCTCGGGCTGTAGTCTATGACGCTGGCGGATCAACACTCCACATGCAGCGCTTAATCATATGCAGCATGACAAGCGTCATAGAATTCCACAGATGAGACTTCAGAATTACTATCACCATCTGTCGGTATTCTCCTGTATGTGTTTACTTAAAAACAAAAAACAAAGCTTCCTGAGTTTAAAAAATAAATAAAATTATTTTAACTAGGATCCGGGATCCAGCGGCAAAAAGAGTTTTTTTAATGTAAATACATACATTGGAATACCAACAGATGATGATAGTGATGAATTCTGAAGTTTTTTCATCTGTGAATCCTATGACGCTTACCATATTATATATGGTTAATCGCTGTATGTGGAGTGTTGATCCGCCAACGTCATAGACTACGTTCCAAAATTCAAGCATCATCCTTATTATTACAGGAATTTACTCTGAAAGGCTGGTGTTCAAGGGACGACTTTCGTCTACTACTAATTTCAATTAATATGCTATGGCAAGCATTTTACGGGTAAAGGATCAAGGAGAGCAGGAAGATTCACACCAACCGGGGGTATTTTTAGAGGTGAGAAATCGATTAAGAATTTTTAAAAAATCTCTGTCGGGGATCGACCTCACTATTCTTTATTGCCCTTCGGTTTGATGTTGCTGTGAGAAAGGTAAACTCAATCCAGATATTTGACAATTTTTAAAATTTGAACCGGTTGCCCTTCCAAAAGACATTGTCCCTGGCAGGTTAGTGGGTCAATAAGTTGCTTCCTAGTTGGTGTCCATTATACCACGCTATAAGCGCATCTTACTACAGAGATTTTCTCTAGTACGCGGATTATTTGATAAGTTTCCACTTTATTGACATAACTAACGACTAACCCTCCTATAGCGTACACTTTGATATCAGTTTGATATATCTCTTTTAGTCCGATGCCGTAAAGCCTCGAAAAACGATATTTTGTCTCTTATTTTTGTTCACTCGCCTGACATGCACATCTAATAATGTTAGTTTGAATTATATAATACTACACGGCGTTTAGACAGTTGCTCCATTTCATGTTGGTGCAGCTGTCATCTTTAATTTTCTTTTTCACAGTGTTCCGGCATTTGTCAGCTAACTCGTACCGGTCGGGTAAAGAAATCAAGTCTTTATTAAAAATAAACGCGAATTGTGCTTCGAAACAAGTCTTTTGCTTGGTAGTCTACTCCTGTATCCTTCCTCCACGCAGCCCGTGACTTGGGGATGTCAGTATGTTGTATGCTAGGAACACATAGACAAGCGTCGCAAAAAGAGTTGCCACACCATTTCAGGAACTCTCTGAATATTCTCTCTGAGATGAAAATGCAAGGAGATCTTCTTTTTCCACGTCAATAAGTGATCGGTGGATGAAAAAAAACTTAGTTAGGTTAGGTTAGTCGATCTCATTGAGCGTTTTTTTTATTTTAAAATTACTTGATGTCGATTCACTGGGAAACTTATCGAGTAGCCCTAGTAGCCTCGGTACTGACTTTCTTTCTCAAATTACATAGTAAGGAAATTGTTAATAGAGAAAATGTTCATGTAAAGCCGCATCGCGGAGAAAGCCATCGGAGAAACGTGCAACAGCATTACTTAATGCGTCCCCCATCTTTATTTATAATGTCAATAAATAAGGAAATATTATAAAAAATAGTCAAATATCTCTCTTCAGCCTCGCCATTTTCGTTGATCTGGAGTCGGCTCTCCTAGTGCACATTCGCCATGTCTGTCTGTCCTGCGTTGCATTCTCGGTCAAACCCAGAGTTTTCAGATCCTTGTCTACAGTTGCAGTCCAGGTTGCTTGTGGTCTTCCAGGTTTTCTTCTCAGCGTGGGTATGTTGAGGGCTCTCTTCACCATGTGGTCCTCATCTCTCCGTGTCACATGCCCATACCATCTTAACCGGTTTTCCCTTATCTTTTCATGTATGACCGAAATGAACCCGAATATGCTCATTTGGAACTCTGTCCACTCAGTAGTCACACCGCCCGCCTCAGCATCTTCATCTCTGCCACATGAATCCTATCAAAGTAACGTTTCAGCGGAGTCCAACACTCCGATCCGTGGAGCATAGCTGGCCTTACAGCAGTTTTGTAGATTTTACCTTTGATCCTAACTGGAATCTTGCTGTCCCACAACCACCACCTGACCAGAGATGGCACAAAGAGTTCAATACTACTCTTGAGACCATTTTGTACAGACACACCCCGAACAAGACTTGACATAACTAGCACTTCTCCTTGACACACGCAATTAAGCGGACTGGCAACAAATCACCAAGGAAGGCAACCCGAGACACGCATGTAGCATACTAACGTCGAAACTTGTAGTTTGAGGTTTTGTTGACAAGCCGTATGCTGCGTCAAAGACTCGGGAAGGCCCTCAGCCACTTGCAAACATTTAAGCTTTTTGTAGTGCTCTGTGAAGTGATTTCATCAGAAACACATGTACAGAGCGGAGGCGGAAAGGGTTTGACAGCGTGTCCCACAACACCCCAGAGAGAGACCTCCATTTCAGCCATCGTGTGTTTATTCTATGCTCCACGTCGGATTCAGGTTTGGCATCTAAGGATATCACGGAGCCGAGATATTTAAAAATCAATTAAAATATATCGATTAAATTTCTATTGTATCTAATGTACATTGTGAGCGCTGCTCTAGTTAGATAACCAAAGTGAAGCTACTTTTAACGAGGACTGAAATGAACAGGTTACCTACGTGTCGCTGGTCGTCCTTAGGATCGAATTCAAGCTTCGGGAGTGTGGCGCTAATCATTCAATCCCTTAAAAAAACGATTAACAAATCAACCAAAAATATACTTCGGATATTAATCTGTCGTCCTTTCATGTTTTAAACATTGACACTCTTACGTCTAACCTGAAATCAATGGAACACAGGCGTAAGATTGGTTCACTTAGTCTTTTCTACCGTTATTACCACAGTCGTTGCTCTTCGGAACTTAAAGAACTAATTCCTCCTGCACCCACCCACAACCGACAAACTCTTCGTACACTTGCTTAACATCTATACAAGGTTAATGTGTGTCGACCAAGACCTGGCAGTTTCCAAAGTTCCTTCCTTAATGCCACCGGTAAGCTTTGGAATGCTCTTTCAGCGTCTATGTTTCCTACTTCCTATAATCTGGATCTCTTCAAGAAACAGATAAATATACACTTATAATCTCCCCAACCCACACACAAACACGTACACAATACACGTTTTCCGCATGCAGCGTCCAGCCTCCCTGGCTGAGCGTCATAGAGTGCACTGATCTTGACCGGCTGTGCTCTCCTGCAAGCGATTACATAAAAAAAGTCCTCGGGCTTCCGACCTGGAGAGGCTCTGAACCATTTTTGTTCCTTGGTGAACTTTCGGATGCAGATACGAGTCTACATCCTTCTAGATCCTCTGCATTCTATAGCTTATCGACTCCTGATATTTTAAAAAAATAAAAAATACCCCGGTTGGTGTGAATTTGATCCATCACCCGTAAAATGTCAGTCATAGCCTATCAATTAAAATTGGTGGTAGACGAAAGTCGTCCCGTGAAGACCACCCATTCATAGTAGATTCCTGTAATAATAAAGGATGATGCGTGAATCTCGGGCTGTAGTCTATGACGTTGGCGGATCAACACTCCACATGCAGCGTTTATCTATATACACCATGGTAAGCGTCATAGAATTCCACAGATGAGACTTCAAAACAAAAAAAAAAAAACTATCACCATCTGTCGGTATTCTCCTGTATGTGTTTACATAAAAAATAATAATAATAATAATAATAATAAATATACTAATCATTAAATTCCTTTTTTGTTTCAGGTAAGAAGAGTATCCATTTCCGTTTAAAGAAACAGGGCTTTAGTGCAATTTTCAAGGTAGGTTTATAACATTAAGGTTATCACCTGACAATACTTGGTGAAACTGCATAATTATAATTTTAAATTAATTTTCGTATTTTAAATTTGGATTTCCCCGCACACATATACAATCTGTAAATATATGTGTAACTAACATAGGAACGTTAACGTGGAGAGACCACGTCACGAACAATGAGGTTCTCAGGATAATCAAGGAAGATAGGCACCTAATAAGAACCATCTCAGAGAGGCGAGCCCGATGGATTGGTCACATCATGCGCCACGATGGTCTTCTTCACGATATTGTGGAGGGGACGGTTGAGGGTAGAAACTGTAGAGGGCGCCCTAGACGGGAGTATTTGCAACAAGTATTCGAGGACATGAATTGTAGCGCTTATGCTGAGCTGAAAAGGGTTGCGGAGGACCGAGAGGAATGGAGATCGAGATGCAAGATTCTATTGTTGCAAACCAATCCACCGGATTGATACTACGAAGAAGAACGTAGGAACTAATACTTTACATACCTTATAAGCCACTGCCAGTTTTTAATTTAATCATTAATGTAGATGGTCTCCAGGGAGGCCGAAACATGTAATTGTTTAAAATAAATGTGAATCTCAACTAAATATTTTTTTATTTTTTAATTAAAATTATTTTAAAATTATACTTCAAGTAAAGTTAGGTTAGGTTACGTCAAATAAGGTTTTGTTGGGTAGCGTCAAATAAGGTTAGGTTAGGTTAGGTTAGTCACTCTCACTGGCATTTCCCCAGTACGAGTAGTAGTGTGATGCCTCCAGCTAAGCCTGTGTTGTACCTTGTCTGTTTCTCGATTAAAGGAAAGAAATACGGAAATTAGGTTATGTAACGTTAGGTTAGGTTAGTCACTCTTGCTGGCCGTTTCCCCGGTACAGGAAGTAGCGCGATTGTTCTTGAGTATGTCTTCGAGGACAGAAGACTTATACTAGGTTAGGTAACGACAAATAAGGTTAGTTTAGGTTATCTTAGTTACTCTTACTAGCGTTTCCCCAGTACGGGAAGTAGTGAAATTCTTCCAGCTCGTGGCATTCTTTGAGTGTCTTCTCGATGGAAGGAAAGTAAGATTAGGTTAGGTTATGTGTTTTTAGGTTAGGTTAGGTTGGTCACTCTCACTGGCAGTACGGGAAGTAGTGCAATACCTCGATGGAAGGAAAGTAAAATTAGGTTACGTAACGTTAGGTTAGGTTAGGTTGGTCACTCTCACTGGCTGTACGGGAAGTGGCGCGATGGCTCAAGCGCGTGGCATTCTTTGAGTGTCATGGAAGGAAATTACAATTAGGTTATGTGTTGTTAGGTGAGGTTAGGTTGGTCACTCTCACCGGCGGTACGGGAAGTGGCGCGATGGCTCCAGCGCGTGTCGCACCTTGCGTACGAGGACAGAAGTCTCATACTAGGTTAGGTTACGTCAAATAAGGTTAGGTTATGTGTTGTTAGGTTAGGTTAGGTTGGTCACTCTCCCTGGCAGTACGGGAAGTAGCGCGGCATGTCGCACCTTGAGCGCGGCTCGGGATCTTTGACCGCGCGCTCCAAAACATGTTTTCTTGTATCTGTGGGCCTTGGCCGCGTTACGGCCGCGCGCTACGTTGCGCAACACTTTGTAACAACACGAAACGAGGCGACACAGTTCGCGCGGTGAGGATATTTGCATCTGCGAGAAAACGAGCGCTTTTCCATTCCTTCAACACGAAATGTTAGAATCTCACTCCTTCTCCCACGTCTGCGCATCCCTTGGTCAAGACGCACCGGCGGCTAACCACCGATCCTCACGCTCTCTCAACCGAAATGGCGACACATGTTCGACGAGTGAAAAAAAAATGTGCGAGGGTTAACCGTAATATAGGATTCCCAGTGATTTTTCAGTGTAAAACACTTTTAATTCCACGAATGCGTACATTTTTGGAAAGTTAAACCTATTTTTTGACATAGTCGCTACTGCGGTCAATGTATTTTTGCATGCGGTAAAAAAGTATGCCGCCAAGCCACGCAGATACCTGAAAACCGCTTCTTCCAGCTCTTCTCTGTCGCCGAAGTACGTTCCACCCAGGTGTTTCTTCATGTCAGGGAAGAGATGGTAGTCACTTGGGGCCAAGTCCAGGCTGTAGGGTGGGTGTTTGACAATCGGTCAACATTCTTGGCACCCACCTCGCGTAAACATTAGCATTATCCTAGATGCTCTGTCTAAATCTTATCAATAGAGGTTTTGCTGACATCAGGGTTCATTTCGGAGAGCTTACGAAACGTCACTCTTTAATCTGAGAGCATCGCTGCCTCCACTTTTGCGATTGTTAAGTCAGAAACAGATGGCCGTCCGAAACGCTCCGCATCATGGACGTCAGTACGCCCGTTCTTGAACTCTCTGCACCATTTGCGCACGTGTTGTTCGCTCATACACTTGTCTCCATACATTTCGCATAGCAGGGAATGGATTTCTACCGGTGCAATGTTTTTTGCAGACAGCAAAAGGATCACTCGCACCTGGCGGGCGAAGCGAGGGGAGGATCCATCACGTACGGCTGCCAAGCCAAGACTGAGCTCCGCAGCCAGCTCGCTAGGGAGGGCATTTGGAGTGGGGGAACCAAGGAACACTACAGAATCGCGGGATCCACCATAACAGCGCTTTTCAGGACTGTAGCGCCATGGGAACATTATTTTACAGATAGCCCTGGTATATATTGAGCAGATATCTATACACTATGATACGAGTACAATATCCTTTAAGCCAAACATGACCTTACTTTATATGTTGTTATAACATTAAACAACTAATCCAAACTCGTGTCTCACACTATGTAATCTGCTTTCTCAATATCCAAGCTCTCAATAATAAAACCAAAGTAAAACATATCCAAAAATTGGATATTCTTGCGTTTTTTTCTTCCTACCCTAAAAACCTTCTATGGTATCTTCACTTCTTTATTTCTTCCACTTGTTATTTTTTTATTTTAACACATTCACGAGAATACCGACAGACGATGATCGTAATTCTGAAGTCTCATCTGTGGAATTCTATGACGCTTATCATGTTGCATATGGCTACGCGCTGCATGTGGAGTGTTGATCCGCCAACGTCATAGTCTCGCTTAGTGAAAACCCTCCCTGTCCCGTCTTGTTTTTTGAGATCCAGATGGAGACTTGTTACTGGACGCACGCAAAGAGCTACTTGTTAGAGAGTGGCTGAAGGCCTTTCCGTGATTCTAGGTGCATCAGTTAGATGTCAAATAGACCTCAGTCTTAGGCTGCGAAGTTAGTATAATAAAGCGAGTCTCGAATTGCCTTCTTTAGGAACACGTTGCTAACCATGAAATACGTAAGAACGGATAAGGAAATGATGAGGTTGGGAAATGGATTCTGCAAATGGTCATAGACAAGAGCCCGAGATTCGCGCATCGTAATTTATTATTACAGTAATTTACTATGAATGGGTGGTCTTCACGGGACGACTGTCGTCTACCACAAATTTTGATTAATAGGCTATGACTGGCTTTTTACGGGTGGGTGATCAAATTCACACCGACCGAGAGTATTTTAGAGCTCAGAAATCGATTTTTTTATCTCCGTCGAGGATCGAACCCACGACCTTTGGCTTGCAAAGCAAACGCTTTGACCATTGAGCTATTCCTGCCGGCAGATTTAGATGTTTTCTTCTTCCTATGTGGTTGTTTCCAGCACTTCTCTGTATAACGTTTGCCTTTGGGGTGTTCCTAGAAATCTGGTGAAAGGGCAACATTTTGTTTGGACTAAAAACTGCTTCGGGCAATCAAACTGACTGGATAGAAAGCAGTGGCGTAACTCAACATGAAGAAATATTTAAATAAACGTATGTAGCACCATGCAAATTACACACAAGGTTACACTCAGTGGTGTAGTGGGGCCTCGTTATACTTGTTGACTGTTGATCCGCCGACGACTACAGTCCGACACATCTAAGATCCTGCCCCGTGTGATTCTTTTCATGCTTCCCATGGGGAATACTCCTGCAGGGAGAGTCACTATTGTGTGACTGTGGACACCTGCAGACCGCCTCACACCTAAGATCCTGCTCCATGTGCCCAACAAGCTGCACATCCCAAGACCTTATGCTGGGCAACACAGGGGCCATCGACGTTACCAGATATTGGGCAGAAATAATTTGACGACGGTGATACGAAGAAGTTATTTTTGCATATCCATTTAGTGTTTGAAACACACTTTGAAACACAGCCATAAATTTCCATAAGTTGCCACTATAAAAAAATCAATTCAGGTAGTTTTACTTTATAATGTAAACACATGGGGAAGAATACTGACAGATGGTTATAGTGATTCTGAAGTCTCATCTATGAAATTCTATGACGCTTACAGTGGCTAAGCGTTGCATGTGTAGTGTTGATTCGCCAACGTCATAGATTACAGCTCGACATTTACGCATCATCCAATTATTATAGGACTTCACTATGAATGAGTAGTATTCACGGAATGACTTCCTCTACCACCACTTTTGATTAATAGGCTACGACTGGTATTTTACGAGAAAGGGATCAAATTCACGCCAACCGTGGGTATTTTAGAGCTTAGAAATCATTTTTATAATCTCTGTCGGTGATTGAATCCACGACCTTCGTTTCGGTAAACAAACGTTTTAATTACTAAGCTTTATCCGCCGGCAAATTATCAGAAATTTCAAACAAAATTTGATTTTTTAATGTAGTCGTATACATAAAGCTATGTAATCCTTTTACCAGTTCTTGGCTGTCACTCCAACGCCTCTCTTCCTTATCAAACGTGGTATCTTCGATATTGCCAATTGAGTGTGCCTATTTTTTGTATAGCCTACACTCCTGAAATTCTTTTTCGGATATCTTCATTTTGAGATTATATCTTTAAGAGACACTCCTCTCATGGATCTCTCCATGTCATGTTGTACGACCTTTATTTTATGTGTAAGACTTGCTGTTAGATTCCACGTCTCTGCGCCATAAGTTAATACTGGGAAGTTACATTGGTTAAACTCCTTAGTTTTAAGACATTGCGAATTTCGCTTTAAAAATGTACATGAGTTTTCTAAATGCTGCACATCCCATTTGTATACGGCTGTCGATTTCTTTTGAGAAGTCATTTCGTCCTAGTTGTATTACTTGTCCCAGATAGGTAGTCATTTACAACCTCTATTTGTGTTCCTCGAATGGATATCGTGTTAAAGGTCTAGGAAATACGACTATTTATCATGGCTTTAGTTATATCCATGTTTACTTTCAGACCAATTTTGTTCGACGCTTCCTAGAGGTCGTAGAGCATGTCTTGAAGCTTGTCAGGTGATTCGGCTATTAGCACTATGTCATCTACAAATTGGAGGTGAGAAATGTACTCTCGGTGTACATTTATTCCACATTTTGTCCAGGATAGCAGTTAGGCGTATAGTACATGTTGGCGCAAAACTATTCATTCTATCGGAAGATGTCAAGACAATACGCCTGTCGATTTCTTTGGAGAAGTTTTTGCGTTATATCATCTATTATAATGTTGAAAACCTGATGTTTTTTCCTCATTCTGTGGGGTAAGGCGGTAATCCAGTTACGCCATTGTCAAACCCCTTCCTAATCCGTCTGGAACCCTCTCTCGTTGTTTTCACCTGCTCAATAATACAGCCATAATTTAAGTCCACGAGCCACAGTTTTTTAATCCGTTCGGCTCGTGGAAGACCTTGAACCCTTCGTCTAGGACACGTCTGATGGCAGCCTCATGCTCCTAGTATGTTTAAAAATAATAATACATACTATATATAATCGTGTCGGAAACAACAGGGTCAGATCCTGTCTGCCGAGAAGTGGGCGACGTCGATGGCGTTACTCACGGCCATCATCAGGTCTTCCTGAATGCAGCTGCTTGGACAGAGCGCACACTCCAGAAGGTGTGACAGGGTCTGCTGCACGCCGCAGTCGCATTCAGTCCGTCCGCTGTAAAACTGCCAGGCTTTTTTTTGTCCTCGTCTTGCATACTCCGGTCCGAAGTCTGTTAAAGGACCTCCATATATTCCACCCCTGGTTGTGTCTAGGGGCTAGGTCCTCCTTGAGACTTCATATTTCCGGTATTGTTATCAAGACGAGTGGAGAATGTATGAGGAGCAGGTCACCAATACTAATAAATTTTCGAGAAGCACATATTAATATATAATATTTAAGATAAAAGATTGACAAATTTTGGTTATCTGCCCGGGACGAAAATTTCTGCGTTCCTCCCAGGTCCCGGGCAGACTTTGACTGACTCTAAATTTATCTATTAAGAAACTTCTTCTTGATTTGAGCCGTGTGGTTATCTTTTGATACTAATACATACTGACATTCCTTGTTAATCAATAGAGACTCCATATCGCCGGTATATATAAATACAGGTATATAGTATTGATACCAGCTTGATATAGCTCCTTAAGGCCGATGCCGTAAAGCCTCGACAAACGATCTTTTGTCTATTATTTTTGTTCGCTTGCCTAACATCTACATCACATTTTAGTTTAATTATATAATGTTAGTGTTTGCATACGCCAAAATAATTGTTATGACAGTTGGCCCATTGTCAGTTGGTACAACTGTCATCTTGGCGGTTGGTACCGCCGAAACGTGAGAGCGGGCAGTCAGTCGGAACTCGCCCAGCATTGTGATAGGAACGCCTAAGGGCGTCCCTATAACGGGCGACGTTATTGGCGAATAAACGAGTAACATGTGAAACAGAAACAAGTGTTTGTATTGTGAACCTGATCCTGCATCCTTCATCCAGTTAATCGGTGTCCTAAATGGAAGAGGAGGATATCAGTATATAAATAACACTTTTTAAGCGCGGTTCTTGTTCTATCATCGACGTTAAGCAACAATGGATACGAAACAAAACATGCATGTAATACTCGTGTAATTGCGCAATGTTTCAAATCATCAATTAATTGGTATTTAGGTAATAGTTATGTATTTTATTATTATTATTGTCCTAAAACTTATTTGTTTACATGACACATGCGAAAACATTTTTTTTTGACAATTTGCAAATAATTAAATAAAGTTTATTGGCCTGCATGGAATATTAACACTATCCAGTCCGATTACACAATATGTGTGTAATCGCCAGGCCGAACGTTAAAGGGTCACACAACGAAAACGTCGATCGTTTTTCTCGATCAATATTTCGATTGGATGCATTTAAATTTTATATGTTTGTTAGCAAAATAAGTATTTCCCCTAATTATAAACTGTTTTTTTTTAATTTCATTTTAAATTCCAATGCAATATATATTTTTGGTTATAATTAGTTGACTATATTCGATGATTATTGTGTCCCAAAGATTTTTTTTCAAGGCTCACCTCTCGTTTTGTGTGAATGGTGTCAAAATAATTGTAAAAAAAAGTTCACGCCATTTAAACCACGGGAAAAGATAGCGACTTGCATCGGAACATGTCAATACTAGAATTCTAAGGCGCGCGAAAGCTAAACCCTGATTATAAAAAGCAATATATTTTTTTAATTTTCTTTAATTGATAATAAGGGGTCCGCCATCTAACGTTTTTTTTGAACTAATGCTTATTTCTTGAATGGTAACACTTAGCTCATGTCTGATTTGACAGATAATTAGTTTGATCTTTCCGCTGAACGAATATGGTTGTGTTTACGCTTGAACAACGCTGGAAAAGATTGCGACATTACTTTGTCAGGCCATTTTTCTTCGAAAATGAGTGTCAATGGCGATATTTTTGTTCACAAAAATTGAAGAGGAGGATATTATAAAGTTAATATGTTTTGCGCCCCATTTTCAAAAAAAAAAAGTTATTTGGCGGACCCTTTAATATTTACATAATATTGGCTTAATATTTGTAAGAAAGAGATAAAACAGCGTTTTATTTGCTGAATAAACAATAAGTTTTCAAAAGCTCCTTTTGGCCTTCATACAAAAATTTATATTAAAACTTCAACATCAAGTCGCTATCAGAAAACATTGTCCGATAGCAATCAAATTTATTATGTGATGTATTACTAGGACCGAACCACATAAAAATAGAGGGTGAGCCGATTTCATTTCGAAACAAAAAATCCCATACATAGCCTGGGACACCCTAACGATGATGCTTTGTACGATATAGATCGAAGACAATCTGGATGACATAAAAAAATATATATAAATATGTTTATCTTCATAATTATATGGCGTTTCAATCAATACACGCGTAAGATAAGATCATATTTATGATTATAAAGTTCATAGATGATAAGGATGTGAGTTTTTATTGCTTACCTTGCAAAATTCATAGAAATATCAAGATCTTGTTATTTATGTACATTTGCAAGTATTTCACTTTACGAGGACTGCTATATAAGTCTCTGGAGCCATCAACGTTAAGTAAAATGATCAAATTCCGATAGATTATCTCAACGTGTGTAAACTGTGAAAATTTCATCAAAATCTGATCATTACTATTGATTCTACGCTCTTCTAAAGCTTTTGTATTAAAGCGCTTTTGGTGATTCGTAAAAATGCGTGGCAGCTAGCGGGCGGGCAATTTTCTCATAATCTTTAAATCTTCTTCGTAGTATCAATCCGGTGGATTGGTTTGCAGCAACAAAATCTTGCATCTCGACCTCTTCTCGAACTTCTGCAACCCTCATTAGTTCAGCATGAGTGCTGCAACTCATGTCATTGAACACTTGCTGCAAACACTCCCGTCTAGGGCACCCTCTACAGTTTCTACCATCAACCATCACCTTTAAAATGTCGTGAAGAAGACCATCGTGGAGCATTATGTGAGATGGTTCTTACTAGGTGCCTATCATCCTTGATTATGCTGAGAACCTCATTGTGCGTGACGTGATCTCTCCAGAAAATTCCGAGAATTCTGATGTACGACCACATCTCAAAGGCCTCTAGTCTTTTTTTATTACTTTCAGATAAGCACCATGTCTTACTACTTTATATATCGATGTTAAATCTTGTGCACCCATCCATCCTTGATGTCGATAACTTTTTCAATATTCCTCCTACGTGTGAAATAAATGCTAGATAAATAGAATATTCATCTGTTGATGTTTCAATCAGATTATTTGATTCATAAATTCAGTTCATTGCTCTTATAATAATCGTAATTATCTAACTGTTTATCTAAATAGGATTTCAAGAGATTGCATCATTCCATTGATGTACTCTTCGATAACTCTGGATGCGGAGTCCATAACAACTCAACTCCGGTCTTTGGTCTTATCCTCAGTGCCGGAACCTTGGTATGCCGGTAATTTCGGGACCGCGACCTCGGTTCTGGAAAATTAGACTAAAACAGGCGCGTACAACTTGAATGGGCAGCATTTGGAAAACTTAAGTACATTTTTAAAGCGAAAATTACGCAATGTCTTAAAACTAAGACGTTTAACCAATGCATCCTCCGTGTATTAAGTTATGGCGCAGAGACGTGGAATCTAACAGCAAGTCTTACACATAATATAAAGGTCACCCAGCGTGCTATGGAAAGATCCATGCTCTGAGTGTTGCTAAAAGATAGAATCTGAAACGAGGAAATACGCAGAAGAACTCAAGTAGTGGATGCTGGACTTTATCCGCAACACACCCGCAGAGCACCGGAGGACAGTTAAGTCTCAGATAAGTCCAGTGGGAGTCCCCTTTGAATAATTGTGGCCACTCCACAAAAGTGTTAAAAGAAAGAACCCGTGAAAGAGATTAGAATCGCATTCACAGGTTGTAAATATATGGAGATGGAAGATTCTTTTTCTCACCGAAAATACGAGTAAAAATTGTAAATGCATGCCCGATAGGGCCGAGACGATTCCCTCGAACTGCATCGAAAAGGACTCCTCTTTCTAAGAAGAGGCACTGACAGTCCCAGAGAATGTGCTCTGAAGTCTGGAAGGGGGCGCCACAGGGGCAACTAGGGTTTAAAACTTAAATTAAATGAGTATAATCTGTCATTAAAAGTGCCGTGCGCAGTCATTAGTTGGGTAGACCAGTGATCAGAGCTTATCCATTTAGCAGTTAGTATGAAGTAAATGTCTGGGAACAACATAAAAGTAGTGGAGGATACCCAAATAATAGGCACACTCAAGTGGCAATGAATCTGTTGAAGAGACGACGGTCAATGGGGAAGAAAAGTATTGAAGTTGCGCCCAAGAATTGGCAAACGAAGTCTTGGACCCCTCGCATGATAACAACGTAAGAAGAATAGCGGGAGTTGCCTGGATGCGGAAGGCAGACGATCGAAGAGGATGGAGACTCATGGGTGAGGGTTACGTTCAACAGTAGATGGATGATGATGATGTTTTTATACATTTATTTTTAATTTTTATAGTTTTGCCATGTAAGCAATATATTAAGTTTATTCGAGTGTATTGAACTACATTATATTTTATCGATACGTAATCATTTACGAATAATAAAATACATATATTTGTTATTATCTATGCATGATTATTGCGAAATATTCACGATAAGCATTTCTCGTGAACTAGTATTAATTTATTGAATAAGCGCTTATTTACTGAACTTTCAATATATAAATGAATATATACCTTATAACTACATTCAAACCCCGATTTGCTCGTAAATCTTCTTCGTAGTATCAATCCGGTGGATTGGTTTGCAGCAACAAAATCTTGCATCTCAATCTCCACTCTTATCGCTCTTCTGTTACCCTCTTTAGCTTAGTATAAGAGCTGCAACTCATGTCTTTGAACACTTGCTGCAAATACTCCCGTCTATGGCGCCCTCTGCAATTTCTACCCTCATCCAACCATTCCATGATGTACGCGATGTAGTCGTAAATCTTCTTCGTAGTATCAATCCGGTGGATTGGCTTGCAACAACAAAATATCCCACTCTTTTTGATCTTCTGAAACCCTCTTTAGCTCAGCAAAAGAGTTGCAACTCATGTCCTCGAACACTTTCTGCAAATATAATGTCTAAGGCACCCTCTGCAGTTTCTACCCTCAATCATCCCTTCCACAATGTCGTGAAGAAGACCATCGTGGCGCATGATGTGACCGATCGCCTCTCTGAGATGGTTCTTACTAGGTGCCTATCTTCTTTGATTGTGCTGAGAACCTCATTGTTCGTGACGTGGTCTGTCCGAGAAATTCGTTAGGTTAGGTTAGCGCGACAGCCAGTATACCATGTTCCCGTGCACAAGGCGTCCAGTGCGTCCCACGTCGTTACCCATGAGTCTGGTAACAAATAGTCTGGGACGATGCGGTGGAACCATGGATAGTACTAACTGATAGAACCGAATGGTGGCAATTTGTAGGGACCATATTTTGTAGATTCGGAAGCATTTTGTTATATATAAAAGATATATTGTAATATCAGTAAAAAATATTTTGGTTATTGTGAAACCGCGTAATTAGCACAAACCCCGATTAACGCGATTACCGTTCGCCTAAGTCGGGGTTTGTATGTAAATGAAATATTTTGAAAAACAGTAAATTTCCTTATCATTCATAATAAATCAATAGAGATGAAAGTGAAATAGGTAGTTAATCGATCTGTTTGTTTACATAATGCCAACATAACAAATCAACAGATATTATAATGTTTCGTAATTACACGCTTTTATAAATATATATACAATATATATAAATAAATATATGTATGTAAATACACATTCGATAGCCCTTGTCTTGCCCAGCATTATGTTTTAGAATGTGCAGCTTGTTGGGCACATGGGACAGGATCTTAGATGTGCGGCGGTCTGCAGGTCTCCACAGTCGCACAACAGTGACTCTCCCTGCTGAAGCATTCCCCACCGCTGGAGGTTGTCCTTTGTTCCACCAACTCTTAATCTGTTCAGGGATTTCCGGATCCTCCAGTTGAAAGGCCTTCCTTTGGAGTAATGAAATCTTCGGATGCGATTTGTTGCCAGAGCTGGAGTCTCTTATTTTCAGGGATGTGAGAGGTTGTGTGGATCTCTGAAAGCTGCTGCGCGACTTCAGTCTGGGTGTTGTATATACAATATATGATTATACAAGCAGTGGGACGGTTGGTTGATTGCCTTACGCATTCCTTCGGCGCATATGACTTTGCGTCTTATGTTTGGTGGTGCGATACCAGCCAAGGGGTATAGTTTTGAAATGGGTGTCGGCTTGAGGCAGCCAGTGTCGACTCTGCACGCATCATTCAGGGCAGTATCCACTTGATTACAATGGGTTGATCAACCTCATGCTGGTGCCATCCCCCTGCAAGATGGACTGAAGACTTAAGGTGACCTGGATGCGGAATGCGGAGGATAGAAGATAATGAAGACTCATGCGGGAGGCTTACGTTCAACAATGGATGGATACAGGCTGATGATGATGATGATATAAAATTGAATTTCATTTTTTTTACTACATCCGCTCCATATTTAGAGCTTATGGACACCGAAAATTTCCGTTTCACAGTTCAGTAAGCTCGGATTATCTATGACTTGTCCTAGAACACCTGTATACACGGAGGTACACATGGAAATATAGACGGTTCCCATGAGCCTCTAAAGAAACATACCTCGAACATAAGACGCAAAGTCATATGCGCCGAAGAAATGCGTAAGGCAATCAACCAACCGTCCCACTGCTTGTATAATCAGATACCCCCAACACCAAGATTGAAGTCTCGAAGCAGCTTTCTGAAATCCACACAACCTCTCACATCCGGCCCTGAAAATGAGAGACTCCAACTCTGGCAACAAATCGCACCAGAGGATTTCATTACTCCAAAGGAAGGCCTCTCAACTGGCAAGAGCCTTGACTGGCCGACCTGGAAATCCCTAAACAGATTAAGAACCGGAGTTGGTAGAACAAAGGACAACCTCGAGCGGTGGGGAATGCTTCGGCAGGGAGAGACACTATTGTGCGACTGTGGAGACCTGCAGACCGCCTCACACCTACGATGCTGCTCCATGTGCCCAACAAGTTGCACATCTCAGGACCTAATGCTGGGCAACACACGAGCTATCGATGTTGCCAGATATTGGGAAAAAATAATTTGACGTCGCTGACACGAAGAAGAAGAAGATGAGCCTCTAGGGCAAGATCCCGCATATATACTCGTACTGTGGATGTAGTATCAGACAAATATGAGGGTGTTCAATAATTAGTGTTTTTTCAAAGCATTAAAATTGTTGAAGAAAACATTGTTTTCATGATTCTTTCGCAGAATGTAATAATACTAATAATAATATAGACGGCGAGACTGAAAAACGAAAGTTGGCGGAAGTTTCCGAAGTTTCCCGAGCGACGCCGGCCGACTTTGGCGTTCGAATGTGGGACAAGCCAGTCGTACTCGCGCTGCCGACGCGTGAGCACGCGTCCACGGACAGCTATCAGACCCACTTGCGGAGACTGTCGAGACGCGAATCAGGGCGATCTTCAAAAACAAAACAAAAAAAAACGCCAAAATCGGTGCACCGACAAGTGAGATAACACGAAATAAAAGTGAACTGAAATAACGCAATACCAACTGTTGCTGAAAAAAAAAACACTACACTACAAAATTAAAAAAAAAAAAATTTTTCCAATAAACAAGTACTTTTTTTTTTATTAAATATTTATTAACATTACACGTGTTGTTATTGCAAAATTTAATAACGTTAAAAAAAGTGACATTGTCGATGCGAAAATTGAAACTGTAGTGCTTTGCAAATCTTGCAGGTATTTTGTGATTGTTTTGCTTTTTTTGACAGTTGTCGTTTTTTTTTTTTTGAATTTTTGAATTTTATCAAAAATAATAAACGATTAAAGTACATTTTAAATGATCTGTGCGAAGATATTTTTGTTTTGAATAAAAGAACATTTTAAAAAAAAAAAAAAAGTGAATTTGAAAAACGAATTTTTTGTTTTTGTTTTGAATTGTTCTATTTTGAATGTCGAGTGTTTACAGTGATTAAAAGGATTTATAAAAAAAAAAACGGTTGTGAAATTAAATATATTGTGCTTTTTACTATTGGCAATATTTATATATATGAAATTCTTCTTCTAATGTGTGTTTAAAATTTAAACTACCTCAGTATAATAATAATAATAATAGTGTATTCATATGGATTTTTTTGATTGATATTACTGTTGGATAATTTATATATATATATATATATATGTGAGTGTTATCGTTGATATATAACCCGGTAGTAACAGAATACATATTGATTTATATACTAAGAATAAATGCACAAGTAGCATAGTGCATATTGCTGATAAAAAAGAAATACATCATTTTTACATGCATCTGCTTGGATATTGTAATCTATAGCAATAAATATATGTAAATGTATGAACTATACACACGCGAATTACATATCTGAATGAAGCATTGAAAATATTGTATTTTCACTGTGTTTTTTAAAGTAAAAAATACATAATGTTCGCTTTGTTGTTAACGAAATTTGCGAGAATCGTTGGAAATTGATGATTTTTGCAATTCGTATTTTGTTTACCTGTCATGATGTTGCTGCAGCAAAATTTGATCGCTTCGGATGCGAATCGAAACACGGCAAGTGGAGGAATCGCTTTCACTGCAGAGGTGCCTAGGTTCTCGCCCCATCACCCCAGCAGGACTCCGTCTCCCGATAAGCCTGATGAAGAAAACACGTTCAAAAATGGAGCAGAACCTGCGACAATCAAAAGAGAATCTTTCTTGAAGTACGCTGAAAGAGAAATCAAAGATGCGTCTAAAGTTATCGGTATTTCTAGAAGTCACAGCGTCGATGATATGCAGACAGATTTAGTGGATGAATTTCCTGAAAGAAACGTTCACTCGGCTGATATTTCCGTTTCTTACAGCAACATTGAGTCTGCTGTTCCGACTATAACGGCTGCTGGAAGAAAAATGTATCCTACAAACAGAGATTCAGATAAGCAATGCTTTTCTCCGCGATCTGATGACGTTTTCCACGACACAGAATCCACTAAATTGTCAAGAGTTATATACAGGCAGGTTCCTGCAATCGCTGATTATTTCAAACTGAATCCAGCAAAACAAAGCGAGGTAGATATGCGTAAAGACGACAATGAAAGCCCTGTTGTTATGATCGAAGAAAGCATGGAAAAAGAACACGATTCTGATTGTGAAGCTCCATTGGATTTGACTGTAAGCAATGCTCCTAAAGAAGAAAAATTCTTTAGACATCCTAGAGAGATCACTGTTAAAGATTTTGCTAAGGAGACGATGGTGTATACAAGAGATTCAAGTGATTTGATGATGAAGGAGCATTCTCGCGAATTGATTTCGCGGTATTCTCGCGAGTTTTTGCGCGATCCTAGAGACATTGTGATGGATGGGAAGGACTATATGGTGAGGGATCCGAGGGACTTCGTTGCGAGGGATCCGCGAGAGTTTATGGGGGTCCCCGGTGAGCTGAGGGATCCGCGGGAGTTTGTGCGGCACCCCAGCGACTCTGGGACAGAGTCTGACGATTCGGGAGGCCGACTGAGCCCATCTGATGACCCGCAGAAGAGCGGCAAGGCGTACAAGAAGAGCCTCATGAAGAGATATTGTAAGTGATCTAATACTTCTTAGTATTTACTTAGTAGCTTATAGATTAACACCTGTATTAAGATGATTTAAGGTAAACAACTCAACACATGTTTGCAAAGAAATTTCTTAACTCTTTCGTTACGGCTCGGTGGAATACAAATTATACTGTCGATACGGCGTGAATTTTTCAAACCATTTTTTTTTGCTTGGAACTATTTGAAGCATAAATGTACTTATCTGACCTATTTTCATGTATCACATTGGTTCTTCTATCCTTTAGCTATCATATGATGCATATAAAACTATTGTATTTAACAAACGTTCATTTTGTAACTCCATACGTGTGGCGGCATTGACAATGTGGTTTATAGAAAAATCGCTATTTATGTACATGCTTTACAGATTCATGTAAAGAATACATGTAGGTTGATATAGGGAATGACTGCACTTCCAATTTCCTACCGTAGATGTCACAATGAGAACTGAAAGTAACAAAACGATTTTTCACGTCAACCGATGTTAACGGTCGGGGAATCTTTGACGGCATATGCCGACAACCGATGCGAAAGGGTTAAGGTTTGAGTCAGTATGCTGAGGTTTCCTCGCTTTAATCATTCTTAAGTAAAGAAGCTATATAGGTCGGTTTCTTTAATAAATGTCTCTATATTCGGGTCTTAAGTTGGTTACCTTAAGTCAAGCCTGCATACAGGTGTAAATTTGAAGACTTAAATCAAAGTATCGTTTGATTTCATTCATTTTTGGTATTACTATATTTAATGCAAAGTACATACAGTAAACGTCATCTAATCCTTCATATAATGTATTGCATGTAATTGCACTAGCATGATGCGACTATGTAACAACAATTTCGTGGTATTCTGAATTGAACTTGCTTTTGCAGTCCTAACCCTTTCGCATCGGTTGTCGGCATATGCCGCGTAAAATTCCCCTACCGTTGATATCAGTAGCCGTGATATATCGTTTTGCTACTTTCAGTACTCATTGTGACATCTACGGTAAGAAATTAGAAGTGCTGTCATTCCCTTTATCAACCTACGTGTATTATTTACAGGAATATATAAAGCATGTAAATAAATATCGTTAGTTAAATATACATATACTATACATAAAATTCTTTTTTCAACGCGTCAATCCAAGCACAAAAATAACGGCAGAAGCGGGATGCGAACCGCGGACCTTGGAAACCAACTATGCCCAGGTATTCATACCGCTCGGCGAACTGCGCCATTGCTGTGCCCAGACTGACTTGCGGTGAAACTAGTATTTATATCATTGCTATCATCGTACGACAGATGTCGCCATAGTATATATTCAAAGTATGTATATTTTTATTATTATTCTATCAGTCTTCATTTATTCACAAGCTTAATATTATTACTTTCCGGCAGTCTATTTATTTTAGTAAGTACCACTCGGGTCTCGAACCAAACTATAGACTGAATTCCAAGGTCCGCGGTTCGCATCCCGCTTCTGCCGTTATTTTTGTGCTTGGATTGACGCGTTGAAAAAAGAATTTTATGCATAGTATATGTATATTTAAGTAATAATAATATTGTAATATAGTCAATGATCTATAAAAGTAGATTAGAATATTAAATTAATAATAAAATAATATTCTAATAAAAATTAAAAAATAATAAAATATCGTTAGGTTTCGTCACAGGAGCGATTTTGCTGTAAACCAAATGTGTCAATGCCACCACATGTATGCAGTTACATAATGAACGTTTGTTAAATATAATAGTTTTTTACGCATCATCTGATAGCTAAATAATACAAGAAACAATGTGATATATGAAAATATATAATTGACAGTATAATTTGTATTCAAACCGAGCCTTAATGAAAGGGTTAAGCGTCACATAATCTACAGATGACATTTCTCCATTACCATGCATTAGTATTTCGCTTTATGTGTTTACATTTTTTTTTAATGTAATTTTTGAATTGCAGTGTTTTTTTTTTCTTTTATTGTGTTGACACGATAACACGGCGACGAAAAATATTTTCAAAATATTCCAAATGCGATAAAAACAAAATGTCGGTACGCCGCAAACGTAAGCTTCTGTCAGACCGGATGACTACTTCTGTGACTACTTGTGCAGCGACCTCATTACCGGATCTGCAGCATAGAATCCTCAAACAGGTTTTCGGAACACTGATAACACACGCATCATGCACCTTCAGATAAGACGAGAGATAAGAGAACCAGGAATCGTAATGGAACAACAAGCGACAAAAATTGATACAACAATACAAAAAAATGTTCGTTGTAGGGTAGGTTATGTTTTGGCCTATATGTCTTTAGTAATTAATTACACACATACATCAAATTTTATACGCATTCGAATATTAAAAGCCTTGCACCTTTGCTCTATTTTCCACACCGCGCAGTCCACACGACCATTCTTTACCTGGGCAGATACGCAAAAGTTGATGTATTTGTACCATTGTTAACAACGTATAACGATAGATGTCTCTGTAATATATATTCAGAGTGTGTATATTATTGTTATTAGTTACAGTCTATATATAAAGGTCCGCCAAATAACTTTTTTTTTTTTAAATGGGGCGCTAAACATCGAGTGTAGCTTCGGCTGTGTGGCACGTAGCGCCGTCCTGTTGTAATGTAAATAAATGTTGCCAATATCCTTTTCTTCAATTTTTGTTAACAAAAATGGCCCGATAACGATCGCCATTGACTGTACCGGCCACTCCTTGCTCATTTTTGAAGAAAAATGGCCTGATTTTCAAAGTAATGTCGCAATATTTCCCAGCGTTGTTTAAGCGTATACACAACCATATTCGTTCAGCGGAAGGATAAAAATAATTATCTGTCAAATCCGACATGAGCTAAGTGTTACCATTCACGAAATAAGCACTAGTTGAAAAAAAACGTTAGATGGCGGACCCTTTAAATATATGTATTTTTTTCTTCAGTAAATTATTTAAGGTTTCGGCAGTTGGTAGTCTATAAAACTAATCGGCAGTAGACTAGATAAATTGGCAGATATATATGATTTCACGACCTATTGTTCACAGACAATTCGTTCAGCGACTCATCAGGTAACGATGTGGGGCGCACTAGACGCCTGGTGCACGGGACCACTGAAAAAATCCTTAGGTTAGGTTAGCGAAACAGCCACTTCACGAGTTATCCCGTGTGCCAAATTTCCCGTACACCAGACGTCCGGTACGCCCCACGTCTCGCATATTTTAGAAGACTAACAATAATTTTAAATGGATCGGTTGAATACGACGCTTCCAAGGCATGATGTATTTGATCATAATAGGCGGCTCAACCGAAACAACGACATGCGGTAACCCATCGAAGTTTCGGTCCGCTTCTAATGTTGCTTTGCTTCGGTGATATAACGAGAACCACACCTAACCTAAGCTTTTTCGTTAACGAGACTCTACGATCACTGGACGAAATCGTTAGGTAAGGTGAAGAGACATCCAGTGCGTCTCACGTCGTTACCAATGAGTCGCTGAACGAATTGTCTGTGAACGATAGTTCGTGAAATCGTCCTTGAGCTATTAAAAGAGTTTAAATCGAAAATTTCTCCCATTTCTTCTCTCATAGCCTAAAAAATGGTTACCTGTTAAAAGGATCTGAAAGGTCTTGTTTGACAGTGTTGGTGGGATTTCTTTTTAAAAGTTTCTTAGGCGAAAAAAATGCGGTCACCCCTTTTACCTGTGGAAACTTTTTTTTGGTATTATTCAAATTATTTGGAATTTTTATAATAGACGTGTATATCAATATACTATATAGTTAAGAGTTTATTTCATATGCAATCGAATGCAGGAGAGCAAGGCTGGTCAAGACCAGTGCACTCTATGACGCTCAGCCAGGGAGGCTGGACGCTGCATGCGGTAAATGTGTGTGGGTCTTACTCTTACGTCTAACCTGCAATCAATGAACACAGGCGTAAGATTGGTTCACTTAGTCTTTTCTATCGTTATTACCACGGTCGCCGCTCTTCGGAACTTAAAGAACTAATTCCTCCTGCACCCACCCGCAACCGAGAAACTCGTATAACACTTGCCGAACATCCATACACGGTTAATGTGTATCGACCAAGGACTGTCAGTTTCCGAAGTTCCTTCCGTAATGCCACTGATAAGCTTTAGAATGCTCTTTCAGCATCTGTGTTTTCCTCTTTCCTACAATCTGGATCTCTTCAAGAAACATATAAAATATACACTTGCAATCTCCCCAACCCACACACAAACACGAACACAACACACGTGTCCCACATGCAGCGTCCAGCCTCCCTGGCTGAGCGTCATAGATTGCACTGGTCTTGATCGGCTGTGCTCTCCTGCATGCGGTAACACATGATAATTTTGGTCAGCGTTCAATGCTGCTCATCTTTAGTGATTTAACGAGAACCGCGCTAACTATGTGCTATTGTCGTTAATTGATATATATATATTTATTTTTTCTAAGTCATTTTAAGTATCTTAGGTCGTTTTCAGACTTTCTTTGCCAGAGTAGCTTCCAGTCTCGATTGTTGCAACCATCTCGCTCTCTCTCATACGTTTCACGCAATGAAAGTGAAGGACAAACACATGTATCAGCTGTGCTTGAAACGAGACAAACGTCTGGTTTACTCACTCGATTTACTCACATTTATTCGAAAAAATATTACTGGATGCGTTTTAATTGCAAATTCAAAAGGAAAACATTATTAATTAATTTATTTTTATTTTTGTTATTAATTAAATGAGTGTCACGATGCTCAGTCAAACAAAATTGAAAAAAAAAGTTTGCGGGTATCAAGTAATGTAGCGTCCTTAAATTTAAGTAAAACATTGATGCCTCTTGCATCCATTCCTTATATTTTTTTTGTTATGTAAACATACAGGAAAATACAGATAGATGATGATAGTGATGTTGAAGTCTCATCTGTGGATCTTATGACGCTTACTATGCTGCATTACATACAAAATGCAATTAATAACATCAGGGAAAAAATGGTACATAGAGAGGGGGTTAAAATACATGGCCAAAAGATTGATATGATAAGGTTTGCTGACGACGTTGCTCTGATTGCTGAAACTGAAGATGAACTCACGGAAGCGCTGACATCCATGGAAAACATATTTAATTCCAACTACAATATGAAGATAAACAGCACAAAAACCAAAGTTATGAGAGTAAGCCGCAATTAGCAGCAGAAAATTAACATATCAATGCTAGGAGTACCCCTAAAAGATGCAAAAGAATTTGTATACCTTGGAAGTACGATCACCTGGGATGGCAGAACAAAAGAGAAGTCAACAGTCGAATACATCAAGCAAGGCTAGCTTTCAATAAAAAAGCCAAAATTCTTGAGTCAAAGAATATTACTTTAGGGCTCCGCAAGCAACTTGCCAAAACACTTGTTTGGAGCATCTTAATGTACGGCTGTGAGACATGGTGCTTATCTGAAAGTGATAAAAAAAAGACTAGAGGCCTTTGAGATGTGGTCGTACAGAAGAATTCTCGGAATTTCCTGGAGAGACCACGTCACGAACAATGAGGTTCTCAGGATAATCAAGGAAGATAGGCACCTAATAAGAACCATCTCAGAGAGGCGAGCCCGATGGATTGGTCACATCATGCGCCACGATGGTCTTCTTCACGATATTGTGGAGGGGATGGTTGAGGGTAGAAACTGTAGAGGGCGCCCTAGACGGGAGTATTTACAGCAAGTATTCGAGGACATGAATTGTAGCGCTTATGCTGAGCTGAAAAGGGTTGCGGAGGACCGAGAGGAATGGAAATCGAGATGCAAGATTCTGTTGCTGCAAACCAATCCACCGGATTGATACTACGAAGACAGACTATGCTGCATATGGCTAAGCGCTGCATGTGTATTGATCCACCAAATTCATAGACTACAGCCCGACATTCACGCATCATCCAATTATTATAAAGTAATTTATAACAGAAGAGATGGCAGCTCTAGTATTCAAAGCATATTTTATCTAATTTGTTTATCAATATTTTTTTAGGATATAAATGATGTTTTGTCCGACGCTCCCGAGGCCTTCAACATTTGATTTTGAAAAAAAAAAACATTTAAAATATGCTTCAGATACTACAGCTACCATCTCATTAAGTTCTCAGTCTAATTTCAAACATTTTGTATATTTATATAAAAATGTAAACACATACATGAGAATGCCGACAGATGGTGATAATGATTCTGAAGTTTCATCTGTAGAATTCCTTAACCCTTACCATAGTGCATATTGCTAAGCGCTGCATGTGGAGTGTTGATCCGCTAACGTCACAGACTACATCCGGAGATTCACGCATCATCCTTATTATTACAGGAATTTTACGATGAATGGGTGGTCTTGACGGGACGACTTACGTCTACCACCAATTTTAATTAATAGGCTATGACTGTCATTTTACGGGTGAGGGATCAAATTCACACCAACCGAGGTATCTTAAAGCTCATAAATCGATTAAAAATCTTTTTCTTTTTTTTAATCTCCATCGGGGATCGAAGCCACGATCTTTGGCTTGCAAAGCAAACGCTTTGACCATTGAGCTATACCCGCTGGCATATATGATTCCATGTGAACTTTTGAATGTTTAAATGTCTAATAAAGAACAAATCATAGGCAATAGTAGCTGATATGGCCCAGATGGACATAAGAATCAAAAAAATGTATTGTGTTTAAAAAAAAAATATCACAAATATTTTTTATGCATCCCTTATGGTTTTGCTCTTTGGCTGTGAAATGCCGGAAATGTGTTTCAAATAATAAGAAATAGAAATTGTGATAAGAGTGAGAGGGAGAAGCGCGCCATTGTTATTGTTTGCACCTCGCTTGCACTCGCACGTAACCGACCTAAACAGAGCGAGACGACCTACGCGTCTGCTTTCATCGCTCACGAATAAAATTAAACGTAAGCATAGGTCATTGCGTTCAAAAAAAATAATAAAAACAACAAAACGTCCCACTTTCCATACAGAGCGCACCGCACTTACGACGTTACGTCCGTTGATAATACGCTATTCATAATAAAAATGCATAATCATGTGCGCACCCCCATACAAAACGCGCGAGACTTACGCCATTATGTTTATGCAACGTAATATAAATAAAAATATGTTTCTAATATTAAGAACGCGTAATCGTGTATGCGTGTTTCATACAAAACGCATGCGACTTACGACATTGTGTCAATTGAGTTGGGCTTCTTCACTTTCGGAAGTGTTTTAGTATTAAAACGTGCGTTCGTTTATGGACTTATCATACAAATTGTATGACACTTACGACGTTTTTTTTTTTGTTTTAACGTTTGATTTGTATGTATTAATGTTTTCTATTATGAGAATGCATAATTGGTGCACAAGTATGCGTGTAAAGACACGTGCGTGTGTGTAACCTTGAACCTGTAACATATATTTTTAGTATGGGAGATATACCTCTTTGAAGTTCCTGCTAGCCTAATACTTTATTTCATACATTTTGTATGCGACATAAAATATCGATTTTGGAACATATATCCGTCACTGAATTACGCCAAAATCTCTATCAGGCGTTACATCACTCACCTCTACTTAGTTATGCATCCAAAAATTCCACCGAATACATTATGTATAAACATTAAACTGCTATACAAAATTGCTCAGAATTACTTTTATACTTTTGTATATGCGACTAAAATGATCGATTTTGGAGCATATATCCGTCACTAAATTACGTCAAATCTCTATAAGACAATACATTACTCACCTTCACTCAGTTATGCATCCAAAAGTTACACCAAATACATTATACTTAGCATTAAAATCCCATACAAAATTGCTTAGAATTACTGTGATACTTTTTTTTCATTCATTTCGATGGATCGGTCACATCGTGCGCCACGATGGTCTTCTTCACGAAACTGTGGAAGGGATGGTTGAGAGGAGAAACTGCAGCGGGCGACCTAGACGGGAGTATTTGCAGCAAGTGTTCGAAGCCATGAGTTGCAGCTCTTATGCCGAACTAAAGAGCGTTGCAGAAGATTGAGAAAAGTGGAGATCGAGATGCAAGATTTTTTTGCTGCTAACTTATCCACCGGATTGATACTACGAAAAGATATACTTGTACATCGCGTAAATCATGGAAGGGATGGTTGAGGGTAGAAACTGCATAGGGCGGCCTAGACGGGAGTATTTGCAGCAAGTGTTCGAAGACATGAGTTGCAGCTCTTATGCCGAACTAAAGAGCGTTGCAGAAGATTGAGAAAAGTGGAGATCGAGATGCAAGATTTTGTTGCTGCAAACCTATCCACCGGATTGATACTACGAAGAAGATATACTTGTACATCGCGCAAATCATGGAAGGTATGGTTGGGGGTAGAAACTGCAGAGGGCGGTCTAGACGGGAGTATTTGCAGCAAGTGTTTGAGGACATGAGTTGCAGCTCTTATTAGCGAGTTAAAGAGGGTTGCAGAAGATCCAATAGAGTGAAGATCTAGATGCAAGATTTTGTTGCTGCAAACCAATCCACCGGATTGATACTACGAAGAAAGCTCAGGGAATAAATATAGAAACGCCTTTGTAAAACTTTCTTGCATACACAAACCATTTTTTGCATAATATAATACCTTTCTACGAAACTCTATAACGGTTGTTTCCTTTAATGATATCCACATTTTTTGTTACTGCATGGGGGTGTTTGTTTTTTTTATCTCCAAGCATATCCTGATTTTTTTATTACCTTTTTACCTTTTGTGGATAGACCATTTATCCCGAATATATATGGAACAAAAAGTGCAGGTGGAAGTTCTATGAGATCCAATGTCTACAAAGAAATATCTAGGTCATATAAAAAAACACCTTTCATCAAAAACATACTGTAATTTTAAATCTAAAAATATATTTTTCTATACTTGATTTTTAACAATTTTTTTTACATTTCCTTCTTTCGTTCTTATGTCCCAGCCATATACAGCTTCGTATCTTGGACAACTGTAGTATGGAAAGCTGCCTTGTCTGCTCTCTTACCTCGTCTTTCGATAACCATTATACTGTTTGCTTTTAGTAAAATGCCAAGATTCGCAGCCGAAAGAATGCGGACGATCAATGCGTATATTCGGCACTTTATTTTGATCGAAGATCTTTTATATCACAAGCCTGTATCCATCCACTGTTGAACGTAAGCCTCCCGCACGAGTCTCCATCCTTCTCGATCCTCAGCATCCAGGCTACTCCCGCATTCTTTTGATGCCATCAGACCATCTTCTTTGCTAATTCTTGGGCGTTGTCTCCTTAACAGATGTCGCATTGCCACATAAGGATGCCTATTCGTTGGGTAGCCTCCACTACTTTAGTTCTTCTTCGAATATTTTAGATTCTATCTTTTAGAGACTCTCGTATCATTGATCTATCCATTGCAAATAGTTGAACTTTTCACTATGTATAACACCTGCTGTTTGATGCCATATATCAGTCCATCTTGACAAACACTCCATTTGCCAGTTCTTGGACGACACTCCAAAACTTTTCATCCTTATCTACCGTCATATCTTTAACAAATTTACCGCTTGAGTGTGCCTATTCTTTGTGTAGCCTCCACTTTCTGAGTTCTTCTTCAAATATCCTCGTAAGATGTTACCTTTTAGCGACACTCCTCTCATGGATCTTTCCATAGCACGCTGGATGACCTTTATTTTATGTGTAAGACCTGCTGTTAGATTCCACGTCTCTGCGCCATAAGTTAATACTGGAAGGATGCATTGGTTAAACGGTTTTAAGGCATTACGGAATTTTCGTTTTAAAATTGTACCAGTTCGGCACCGAAGCTGCTAGTCTCACATATCGCGCATGCATTCACAGGTGATCTCAGCAATTAAAAAATACCGATCTAAGTGCCTCGTGCGGTTTCGATTTATGGGCAAATCGTCTGCTTCATCCGTTTGAAGGTAAACAAGCAAAAAACTTGCATTTCTTCGCTGTAAATGAAAGTGGCTTCCTCTAGGTGTTTCTCGAGCTAATTAGACCATGCAGACAGCCAAGAGATGCACTTTCTACATAGAATGCACATGCAACTGGTCGCACGAACACACACGCTAACCCAATGCACTTGATTTCTAAGCACTATCGCTAACCTCGATACCAAACGTGGATCTTTACCAAGTATAAATCAAACACTTTACTCTCTTTTTCTCGCACATTTTTTGCTACGATAATCGACACGCTAAGTTTGCGTAAAATCATAAAATCGTTTTGCAGCACGCGGTATATTAACAATATAAATTTTCGTTCTTCAAATAAGCCTGTGTCGTTCCCATATGGACCATTTGGTCATCTGGACCAGGACTTTACCCTCACACCGGAGGACAGTAAAGTCTCCTTGACTATGCGCTCATTTAGATTATGATCTCATAAGTAAAGTGTTCTGGAATATGGGAGCTTAGTTTGGTGTCCCCAACAATCCAAATATATAATTATGCTCAAACGAATCCCCATAATGTGGGAGAGGAAATTATTCATTCAATTCGGTCAAATCCTTGCATCCTCTTAATTTGTTTAACAAATTGATACATACATACAAATTTAAAGCATATATCATCTTTATGACATTACTGGAATGGACTTTACCCGCCTCACACCCGCATCACACCGGACGACAGTTAAGTCTCCTTGATGACGCGGTCATTCAGATTATGATCAGTTAGCAACTGATAAGTCCAGTGGTAGTCCCGTCTGAACAATTAGTTGGCCACTGCACAGACCGCTAATAGAAAGAACCCGTGAATGATATTAGAATCGCATTCACTGGTTGAGATCCTCTCACCGAAAATACGAGCAAAAATTGTAAATGCGTGGAATAAATTTTTAGTGGCCACAACGTCTGCATGCCCCATAGGGCCGAGGCGATTCCCTCGAACTGCATCGAAAAGGACTCCTATTTTTCTTACAAGCGGAACTGACAGTCCCAGAGAATGTGCTCTGAGGTCTGGAAGGGGGCGCCACAGGAGCAACTAGGGTTTGAAACAATATTAAATAAGTAAAATCTGTCATTAAAAGCGTCGTGCCCAGTCATTAGTTGGGTAGACCAGTGATCAGGGCTTAAGGCGTGATGTCGGCGAGTATAGTTTTGTGGTCAAACCTTTTGCTTTCCAAACCGAAGGTCGTGTGTCCGATCCCTGACGGAGATTTAAAAAAAAACGTTTTCTAAAGCTCCAAAAATACCTCCGGTTGGTGTGAATTTGATGTCTCATCCAGTAAAATTTAAAATGACATGTGGTCCTCATCTCTCCGTGTCACATGCCCATACCATCTTAGGCGGTTTTCCCTTATCTTTTCAGGTATGGGGGCGACAAGAAATGAACCCCGAATATGCTCATTTCGAACTCTGTCCACTCTAGTCACCCGCAAGGGTTGAAAACATCCCAAGTGTATATCGATCTGTTTCTTAAAGAAGCTTCTATTGTATATAACGAATTTTTAAAATAAAAACATTACAAAGTAATGCCGAAGAAATTTCTGAAGCTTTGCGTTTTTTGTTCTAGAAAATGCTTTTGAACGCTTGAATTACTCACAGTGGTATGCATTTTGCAAAAAATAGCGCACAAAATGTGTGGATACCTTTAAAAAAATAAGAATTCGCAATGTGCAATGTCTTGGATGCGTTTTATTGCATGCTTTCTTATTTGGGTCAAATAGGCTGCAAAAAATGCAACGGTACCCCATACAAATATTACATAACAAGGAAAACGCGGTATTCGGTATTGAATAATACTTGTTTTTTTTTGAGTCCCTTAAAGGAACTCGCAGTATTAAACAGAACTGTAAGGGTTCTCTTCATTCAGGGCTGTCACAATAAATTATTTTACTATCATTATATTTTTATTTAATAATTTTTCTTCGTGTCAGCGACGTCAAATTATTTTTGCCCAGTATATGGCAACATCGATAGCTCGTGTGTTGCCCAACATTAGGTCCCGAGATGTGCATCTTGTTGGGCACATGGAGCAGGGTCTTAGGTGTGAGGCGGTCTGCAGGTCTCCATCGTCGCACAATATTGTCTCTCCCTGCCGAAGCGTTCCCCACCGCTCGAGGTTGTCCTTTGTTCTTATTTAATAATATTAAGATTTTTAATGATAGTAACGCATACTGTAAACGCAATTCTTATCAATTCATCAAAAATTGAATAACATTAGAAGCGGAATAAATCTTGGTTAGGTTTATACTTGTTGCTTACGGCGTGTCGTTGGTCGGGATTCATTAGTATCGGATTATTCATAAGATTAGTTAAATAAAATATTTAAAAAATCACCCAAAATATGTCTCGAATAGTCTCTAACTGCTATCGTTTCATAGTTTCATAAATGGGTTACCACAAATGGTTACCACTCAGTTATATTATTTGATGCTGTACATGCCTTTCCCCAAGACATCTCTGCGCCCGAAGGTCCAACTGAGAGCATATATTTGTCAACTACCTTTATTGTACAATAGAAGCCCGAGAATTTGAATAGACGAAAGCTATAGTCTTCTTCGTAGTATCAATCCGGTGGATTGGTTTGCAGCAACAGAATCTTGCATCTCGATCTCCATTCCTCTCGGTCCTCCGCAATCCTTTTGAATTCAGCATAAGCGCTACAATTCATGTCCTCGAATACTTGCTGCAAATACTCCTGTCTAGGGCGCCCTTTACAGTTTTTACCCTCAACCTATAAGTTACCCTCAAAGCTATAGTATCCATGGCATATTTTACAGGATATACTTATTTTTATAAAAAATATTACATCGCTTAATTAGCTAAATGCTTGTCGATCATTTGGTTCTAAGAAACGGCTTAACGTAGATCCTTAAATTTTGAAAATATATGTGTATATTGAATGATTGAACAATTCTGGTATGAATTTGATCCATTATCCGTAAAATGCCAGTCATAGTCAATTAATCAAAATTGATTGTGGACTAAAGTCATCTTGTGAACGCCACCCATTCATAGTGAATTCCTGTAATGATTGGATGATGTGTGAATGTCGGGTTGTAGCCCATGTTCAACACTTTACATGCAGCACTTAGCCATATGCATATGCTGTATACATTTTTTCACATCCAGGAGAATACCGGCAGACGGTGACAGTAATTCTGAAGTCTCATCTGTGGAATTCTATGACCCTTACCATGGTGTATATGGCTAAACGCTACATGTGGAGTGTTGATCCGCCAACGTCATAGACTACAGCCCGAGATTCACGCATCATCCTTTATTATTACAGGAATTTACTATGAATGGGTGGTATTCACGGGACGACTTTCGTCTACCACCAATTTTAATTAATAGGCTATGACTAATATTTTACTGATGATGATGGATCAAATTCACACCAACCGGGGTATTTTAGAGCTCAGAAATCGATTAAAAATCCTTTTTTTTTAATCTCCGTCGGGGATCGAACCCACGACCTTTGGCTTGCAAAGCAAACGCTTTATAGCTATGACCGCCAGCACAAATTTTACTTTAAATAATGATTTTTTTAAATAAAAATAATAAATAGATATTTTAATTTTGACAACCCTGAAAATCAGTATTCCAGTATGGGACTTTTACAGTAGTTAGGGTTGTAAATTTTACAATCTTTTTTTTTTCTTTCAAAATGTATTGTTTCATACTAACAGTAATGTTCGGCGGGTGTATTGTCCCGGGCATAGCGTAATACATAACGGCTATATTTGTGAATTACACAATGGACCGTAAAGTCAATTTTACATAACATGAACAAAAAAATACATGCCCTTACTATGTACCATTCAACGCATGTAAACGGTAAATCTTATATTTCTTAGAATCTTCTTCGTAGTATCAATCCGGTGGATTGGTTTGCAGCAACAAAATCTTGCATATCGATCTCCATTCTTCTCGATCCTCTGCAACCCTCTTCAGCTCAGCATAAGAGCTACAACTCATGACTTTGAATACTTGCTGCAAATACTTCCGTCTAGGGCGCCCTCTACAGTTTCTTCCCTCAACCATCCCTTCCGCAATGTCGTGAAGAAAACCATCAGAAGCACACTACCGGCCGGTATAGTTCAATGGTCAAAGCGTTTGCATTGCAAGCCAAAGGTCGTAGGTTCAATCCCCGACGGAGATTAAAAAAAAAGGATTTTAATCGATTTCTGAGCCGTACACGGTTCACGCTAGATCACCGAATCTTGAGTGGTTCAACGTCAGTTGATAACCACGTGTTACTGCTCGAATTGAACCGCTTCTTAGGACCAAATGGTCAAGGCTTCGATATTGGCGGATTTATCAATAGATCTCCTTAATAAAATCGATTTATAATTTACGCAAAATATGCCTTAGATACTAAAGCTGCTGTGTCTTCAAGTATTAGTCCTTTTACTAAGGAGATTGTCGGGAATCATATAATAGCAGTGATGTCTTGGGACAAGGCATGGACAATGGTAACTGACAGAACTAAGTACAGTGGAACCTCTAATAACGAGTATAATTCGTTCCAGAATCTTGCTCGTTATAGACAATTATTTATTTATTTATTTCCTTCAATAACATTACAAAATATTTTTACATCTTAATTCATTATTGAAGTATTTACATAAAAGTGTGGCCCTGTAAATTTATTGACGCATTTAGTGTCAATGACCTCACACTCAGAACAAGCGTCAGGAGACTCAATGCAAATAGTTGACTTGTAACAACAAAAACCCTGTTATAAGTAAATCATGGATGACCCACAAATAACATGGCATTATTGTCACAACATCAAACTTCCAAAATTTCGCCTTCGTCAACACTAGCACTGAATCTGAAACAATATAACACTAAATATGTCAATATCTTCACTCATGTTGGTTTCAACCACTGTTCATTGCGATTCTTTCGTCTTACACGTATCCAGGGTTGAACGATGGTCTTTTCAGGCCACACTTCAGGCTCCATGAGAGACTCTAGCGAAGTTGCGATGACAAATTAATGTGGTTAAAAAGTTATGTGAAACACTCGCTAAGCGAAACTAATTTTCCCATATAAATCAATATAATACATGATAATGCGTTGCATGCGAAATATTTTTATCTAACGGTACGAGTGCTAAACACAGACTGACGCAATGACGCAGAAGTCCCGGCTCACAAGTGCGTTATACGTTATATGACTTCCCCTTTCTGCGTTACTCGTTATGCGAAATGTCGCTCGTTAAGGGAGCAAATTTTTTCACATTTGTTTGCTCGTTATGCGAATTACTCGTTATGAGAGGTTCCACTGTACCTACAATTTGTGATCTATATATATATGGAACGGATATGGAAGATATGCGAAGAAAGACGCTAATATTGAAATATTTCTTTGTTCTTAAAATCGTGTGCAAAAAATGACAAAAAACCCACGTTTTTTTGTCGAATTTTACAATTCGCAGAAATGTCTCTGCAATAATTGCTTACTCTGAAATATGTACTATGATAATACGTAAGCTGTCTAATATTTATATTATCATTTTGGCATAAGCGCGGGAGGAGGGAGGTGGATGGATCAGCTGTTGCTGGGCGGGATACACGCCCACCCATCTACCCATCTACTTATATACCCTCCCACCCATTCTGCCCACCAGAAATACCACCCACTTACCCTTACAGCTCGATAAGGACAAACTAACAAAATTGCTAGATTCTCACACTTCTTCACGCAAACTTTGATTGTACATCATCGCCTTGTCTTCTCCTCTAAATGGAGCAAATAGACGTCACAAATTTCCGCCACATATCTCATAAAGTCAGCCACTATGGTACATTTTCTTCGTGTAAGCGACGTCAAATTGTTTCAGCCCAATATCTAACAACATAGATAGTGTGCTGCCTAGCATTAGTTCTTGATGTGCAGCTAGTCAGGCAAATATGGCAGGATCTTAAGTGTGAGGCGGTCTGCAGGTCTCCACAGTTCACATCAGTGACTCTCCCTCCCGAAGCATTCTTTACCGCGAAGTGTTGTACTTTGTTCTACCTTCTTCTTCTTCGTGTCAGCGACGTCAAATTGTCTCAGCCTAATATCTAACAACATAGATGGTGTGGTGACTAGCATTAGTTCTTGATGTGCAGCTAGTCAGGCACATGGGGCAGGATCTTAGGTGTGAGGCGGTCTGCAGGTCTCCACAGTCGCACAACAGTGAGCCTCTCTGCCGAAGCATTCCCCACCGCTAGAGGTTGTGTTATGTTCTTCCAACTTTGGTTCTTAATCTGTTCAAGAATTTCCAGGTCAGTTAAGGTTCTTGCCAGTTGTGATGCTTTCTTGATGAAATCTTCTGATGCGACTTGTTGTCAGAGCTTGGAAGTCTCTCAGTTTCAGGGATGTGAGAGGTTGTGTGGATCTCAAAAAGCTGCTTCGTGACTTTAGTATAGGTGTTGGGGATATCTGATTATAGAGGCAGTGGGGCGGTTGGTTGATTGCCTTACGCATTTCTTCGGCGCATATGACTTGTTTTCGGTGGTGCTCCGGTTGGTGTGAATTTGATCCCTCACTCGTAAAATGCCAGCCATAGCCTATTAATTAAAATTGGTGGTCGACGTAAGTCGTCCCACGTGGAGACCACCCTTTCATAGTAAATTCCTGTAATAATAAGGATGATGCGTGAATCTCAGGCTGCAGTCTATGACGTTGGCGGATCAACACTTCACACGCAAAACTTAGCCATATGCACCACAGTAAGCGCCATAGAATTCCACAGATGAGAATTCAGAATTACTATCACCATCTGTCGGTATTCTTCTGTATGTGTTAACATAAAAAAAAAGTTAATGCAGTTTGCGATCGCATTTTGTACCGAAACAGTAGCGGATATGAGTAATAGGCATTTTGAAATATCCGCTGGCGTCATATCCGCATAGTTTAGAAATTTCTCAAATGACGATTTCAAAATTTCTTCAAAACCATACTTTAGAAATGTCAAATTTCTGGCTTAACTTAACATTTGTCAATAATGACATTGCTTTCATATAGATAACTTTCTAGTACAGTTATATAGGGTCCGCCATTTAACGTTTTTTTTTCAACTAGTGCTTATTTCGTGAACGGTAACACTTAGCTCATGTCTGATTTGACAGATAATTAGTTTTATCCTTCAGCTAAACGAATATGGCTGTGTATACGCTTGAACAACGCTGGGAAATATTGCGACATTACTTTGAAAATCATGGTAATGTTGCAGAATGTGTGCGAAAATTGCGTACGGATTTTGGAAGAAGAGAATCACCGTCAGCTCCGTATGTTCGTTATCTTGTGAAAAAAGTGAAAGAAACTGGCATCCTCATCGATAAACCAAAGCGTGAAAAGCCAAAAATAGTGCGTACACCCGAGAATATTGGTGCTGTGGTAGAAAGTGTGCGTGAAGCGCCATCAATGGCGCTTCCATGCGGCGCGGCCATGTTGAACAATTTTTGTTCACAAAAATTGAAGAGGGGGATATTGGCAACATTTGGTTTAAACAAGACGGCGCTACGTGCCACACAGCCGAAGCTACACTCGATGTTTTGCGCCCTGTTTTAAAAAAAAAAGTTCTTTGACGGACCCTTTAGTATAAAATATCACATATGTATATCGGCCTCATCCGGCCACTGTTGAACGTAGGCCTCCCGCATGTAACATATAAATTGTAAATTTCTCAAGTGAGCAGACATTTCGAAGTCTTAACTACTTGAGATATACAGTGAAACCTCGCATAACGAGCACTTCTCATAACGTAAGTAATTCGCATAACGGGCAAAAAAAATGTGAAAAAATTTGCTCCCTTAACGAGCGACATTTCGCATATCGAGTAACGCAGAAAGGGCAAGTCACATAACGTATGACGCACTTGTGAGCCGGGACTTCTGCGTCATTGCGTCAGTCTGTGTTTAGCACTCGTACTGTTGGCACGTTTTGCATGTGAACACACATTTTTCTAAACTTATGTCCAACATTATTTGTATTTTTTTTTTTTGATAGGTTGGAGGTGTCACATTTTTACCAAATTTTAAAGAATCGGCTAAAACAGATGTCTCTAGTAAAAAAAATGGTTTTTGATAAATTTATAAATAATAAGCTAGTTTCAATTTTTAAAAATGTTTCATCCAGGTTGTTACGATCTTTAACAGTTTATAAGCATGTACTTTTATTTGAATAAACGTTTAAAAAAATGTTTCGCATGGAACGCATTATCGAGTTTTAAATTGATTTATATGTGAAAATTTGTATCGCTTAACGAGTGTTTCACATAACGAGCAAGATTCTGGAACGAATTATACTCGTTATGAGAGGTTCCACTGTCTAATGATCTAAGATCTAATAATATAACAACGTTATTTACAATTTATGTGAGGCCTTTTTCCTCAGACAAAGTTGATTTGTCAATGTTATGTAGCTATGCGGTAGTTTCCGACTCTTGGGAGCTGTGAAGGGCGGATGAGAGGGAGGCGTGGAGACTCCCGGAAACGGCTTGCTAGCGTGACGTCACTCCCAGACGGGGACCATCGATCGCCGCCCCTGCCAGTCCGCCCACCGGCTCAGTGGGCGGCAGGGGCTCCCAACGAAGGTTCGCTTGGTGAAAACCCTCCCTGTCCCGTCCAGTTTTTTTGAAACCCAGATTACTGGACGCACGCAAAAATCCCGTCCTTCAGAGCAGAAAGAAAGCGTACTGTAGTATCCGAGGCATATTTTTATATGCAATATGATTAGCCTGACGATCCCGAGGTCTCGGCCATTTTGTCCTAAGGGGCACTCGTTTCGGAACTATCTGCTGCTAGGGAATATCTGGTGGAGAAGATGAACATGTCTCTTGAAAGGGTTTCACGATGAGGCGACCTCAACCTCGTCAGTTTCAACATTTCCAAAACCCAATCATGTACTTTCTCCACCAAGAAGACTGCTATGGATCCTCTATTTTTCAACGATTGTTCTCTTCCGAAAGCAGCTCTTCTTTGTTATAGAGTGGCTGCTTCAGCCTTCTCGTGACTCTACGTGCATCAGTTAGATGTCAAAATAGACCTCAGTGTAAGGCTGCGAAGTTAGTATACTACAGCGAGCCTCGAATTGCCTTCATCGGTAACACGTTGCTAACCACGAAATTCGTGGGAATTGATAAGAAAATGGTAGGTTGGGAAATGTCAATAGTATTTAAAGAGTGAAAAGAGCTTGAGCGCTTCTGCTCACTTTCCCTCTCTCTCGCTCGTCTTCAAGCGATAGCGAAAGCCGACCTTTCCGCCCATACCGCCGAAAAGCGCCTCCCGGTAGGAGTTTCCTCGAAATTCCGCCGCATCGATCTGCGCCGCCCGCCGCCCGCCGCCCCTCCAAAAAGGGGCATATGGGCCCCCTTCCGTGTGTACGCGGTAGGGGGGCGCAGTGACATTGAAATTTTCACGGCCGAGGGCGCGCCCCCGACGTTTGCGCCCCCTTTCACAGACGTCTCCCCATTTCTAAACTTCTTCCTATTGAGTCGTTCCTTCACCAACTTTCTTTGTAAATGAGTACATTATTATGTTATTATTTATAGAATGTAATGGAATTCTTATTTATTTTATGTATTATGTAAACACACACAAGAGAATACCGATAGATGCTAATAAAAAAATCTAATATGTGGATTCTTCCACGAATTACATTTTTAAGAATGATTTGAATATCGAATTGGATGGGCAGCTTCTGGAAATCTTGATTACATTTTTAAAGCGAAAATTCCGCAATGTCTTAAAACTAAGGCGTTTAACCAACGCATCCTTCCTGTATTAACTTATGGCGCAGACACGTGGAATCTAACAGCAGGTCTTACACATAAAATAAAGGTCACCTAACGTGTCATGGAGAGATCCATGAGAGTAGTGTCTCTGAAAGAAGAAGAACTCAAGTAGTGGAGGCTGCACAACGAATAGGCACACTCAAGTGGCAATTTGAGATCTGTTAAAGATGGTGGTCGATGGGGAAGATAAGTGTTGGAGTGGCATCTAAGACCGGAGTGTTGCCTGATCAAGATGAATTGACGGCATCAAAAGTATATCGGGAGTGCTCTGGATGCGGAGGACGGAGGATCTAAAAGGATGGAGACTCATGCGGAAGGCCTACGTTCAACAATGGACTGAGGGAGAATATTTTTCAATACTCAAATATTATTTTATAGATTATTGACTATATTTCAATATTATTAGTATTTAAATACACACATACAATTCTACATCAAATTTTTACGCATCAATTTATTCAGAAAAAATATCGGCAGACGCGGGATTTGAACCTCATTTTTATTCGTTTAAAAAAACAAATCAGAGTGTGGTAACGTGTTGAAATTTTCCTAGATTTCGTGTGGGAAAGGGAAACTCAGCATTTCGCAGAATTTCCCTGTTGCTACCCTGGAATTTAGTCTGTCTGGAATTTGCCTACGTGACTGGCAACATATACCTCGTAATATCTTAATTATTGATAAGTTTTTTTTTTTTGTGTTTCTGTTACCGAACACTTTTCTTCCCCATCGACCGTCGACTATTCAACACATATCACATTGCCACTTGAGTGTACCAATTCTTTGTGTAGCCTCCACTACTTGAGTTCTTCTTTGGATGTCTTCGTTTCAGATACTATCTTGTAGATTCACTTCTATCATGGATCTCTTCATGGCGCGTTGGGTGAACTTTATTTTATGTGTAAGACCTGCTGTTAGATTCCATATATCTGGGCCAAACGTCAATACTGGTAAAATGCTTTGATAAAACAACAACAAAAAAATTTAATCGATTTCTGACCTTTAAAATACCCCCCGGTTGGTGTGAATTTGATCTCTCACCCGTAAAATGCCAGTCATAGACTATTAATCAAAATTATTGTTAGATGAAAATCTTCACTCATTCATAGTGAATTCCTGTAATAATAAAGTATGATGCGATGAATGTCGGGCTGTAGTCTATGACGACGACGGATCAACACTCCACATGCCGCGCTTAGCCATATGCAGCGTGTTAAGCTGCATAGAATACCACAGATTACACTTCAGAATCGCTATCACCATCTGTCGGCATTCTACTGTATGTGCTTACATAAAATTAAAATAAACTGTTTGTGGCAGCCATATGCACCACTTAGAGAAGCAGATATGGTGATGATGGTACATAAGTATGAAGGGCTACTTGCTGTGACCCAAATGATGCAAGTCATCTGTGAATTATACATTTCGATGTCAGTTTCCAAGTCTGCGAAAACGAAGACGGCATTTCGACACCATCCGCTTCTGACATTCACCGGTTGTGAAACACTTCGGGTTGCGGAGCTGAATTTGCTGTCGTCTCCCTCTAACTGACTCTGCACTACTCTGTCTCGCTCCATCACTACCGGTAGAACAAAACAACTTCCCAAACCTTGAACATTCCTAAATACAACGTTTTCATTAGATGGTGTGATTAGTCCGATGCACTTGACGCCTTAATTATTATTTCTTCTTATAGATAGCACTGGATACTACAACCGACGGGCTTTTCTTGCCCTGGACGTTCTCGGGAACCATATATGTTCTTAGGTCAACCTACAGGTGGTTTGTTTGTCCCGGAGTAATACTAACCTGCCAGAGACTATGCTATATCTTGGGAGAGCGATCAGACTGTTCAACCATATCGCCTCGAATATTGATATATTCCACTTGAGAGAAGCCCAGTTTCGACGTCTTCTACATAGTATCAATCCGGTGGATTGGTTTGCAGCAACAAAATCTTGCATCTCGATCTCCACTCCTCTCGAACCTCTGTAGTCCTCTTCAGCTCAGCATAAGAGCTACAACTCGTGTCCTCGAACACTTGCTGCAAATACTGCCGTCTAGGGCGCCCTCTACAGTTTCTACCCTCAACCATCCCTTCCACAATGTCGTGGCGCATGATGTGACCGATCGCCTCTCTGAGATGGTTTATACTAGGTGTCTATCCTCCTTGAATATGCTGAGAACCTCATTGTTCGTGACGTGGTCTCTCCATGAAATTCTGCGAATTCTTCTGTAAGACCACATCTCAAAGGCCTCTAGTCTAGAATACTGTTATCGGCTTTTAAAAATGTAAATTTTAAGACTATGATTTTATTATTATTAATGTTATTGGATTTATTGGGATTCCAAACTAAGCTCCCATATTTCTTATTGATTTCGTCGATCATGCACCAGAAGTGTTTATTTTTGATAGCTTCACCTTCGCTTGCGATTACATACATAATGGTGTTACCGTTCGGCCGTATTACGATATCACAGCATAACTCGGTGTGAAAACGACGATTGTACTGAGACCCTCGACTGAAAACACTGCATGCTCGCATTTGATGGTTTTATACGTGTATTACAAAACCACCGTATATTTTTCTTTGATTAAATATATAACCGTGTCGGAAACAACAGGGTCTGATCCTGTCTGCCCAGAAAATGGCGGCGTCGATGGCGTTACTCCCGGCCATCATCAGGTCTTCATTGGTGCAGCTACTCAGACAATGGTGCGACACGGTCTGCTCCACGCCGCAGTCACATTCAGTCTGCCAGGCTTTTATTTCTGTCCTCGTCTTGCATACTCCGGTCCGAAGTCTGTTAAGGGACCTCCATTTATTCCACCTATGATCGTGTCCAGGTGCTAGGTCCTCTTTCGGGGCAATCCAAGCATTCCCCTCAGTTGCGCTTCTCCACATGCTCAGCCGCAGGGTGGCCTCATGTATCACCAGTTCCGTTGCCGACTGTAGGAAACTTCTTGATTTGAGCCGTGTGGTTATCTTTTGATACCCAAACCGGTGGAGTGCGTCGTGGGTTGCTTTGGAGAGCTTCTTCTTGGTGATGACTACTCGCCGTATATATGGTGGGGCGATGCCCGAGAGTTAATATACTTATATATTACATACTTTGCTTTTACATAGATTTCACTTGTCGGAAGACTGCAGTTTCGCCAGGTACTCTTCTGACAATGTCCGTCCATTTTGCAGTTTGCCAGTTCTTGGACTCTAACCTAACACTTTTCTTTGCCATAGACCATCGTCTCTTCTACAGATATTGCCACTTGAGTGTGGCCTATTCGTAATGTAGCCTCCACTACTTGAGTTCTTATTCAGATATCCTTATTTCAAATTCTATATCTTAAGATCTCTCATACTCTCAATACAATATATATAATCCTAGACGCACGAAGGCGGTATAAAGCAGCACGTCGCTTTTCAAACAAATCTAGAGGGGATACCCCCAATAGAAAAGGAAAGGCTGTAGAGCATGTTCTATTGGCTTTAGCCATAATTAGAAGAAGGAAGGTGTATATTTTTTATATGTCTTGAACACTTGTTTGTTGGTTAATGTTTCTTGCTGCTGGCTACTGTGTTTCCTCCCTGGACGGAGCTTATTGCTGTTCGCCGACAGGTTCCGTCGTTGGCCGCTGCGAGGCGCGCGTGCGCTGTAAGCAGGTCAAGGGGACTCGCAGTAACGGCGGGCAGCGCAACGCCGACGAACGACACTCACTCTACCACTAATACACACCAGGCAGGGCTCAACAACGCTAAAAACATTAAACATAACATCGGGATAAAAAACTAAAAAAAAAACTGATAAAGCCCTTTCAAGAGACTCTATAACGCTCAACCAGGGAGGCTGGACGCTGCATGCGGGAAACGTGTGTTCTTGTTTGTGTGTGGGTTGGGGAGATTGCAAGTGTATATTTATCTGTTTCTTGAAGAGATCCAGATTGTAGGAAGAAGGAAACACAGACGCTGGAAGAGCATTCCATAGCTTACCGGTGAGCATTAAGGAAGGAACTTTGGAAACTGACAGTTCTTGGTCGACACACATTAACCGTGTTCGGCAAGTGTAAGACGAGTTTGTCTTTTGACGGTTGTCGGTGGGTGCAGGAGGAATTAGTTCTTTTTAAGCTCCGAAGAGCAGCGACCGTGGTAATAGCGATAGAAAAGATTAAGTGAACTAATCTTACGCCTGTTGTTCCATTCATTGCAGGTTATACGTAAGAGTGTCATTGTTTATCAGGCGAATTGTTTAAAAAATTAAGTGTATAGTCTGGGATACTTTACTTTTTTGAGCTTAAGCTCCAGTTTGCGACCAATGGCATGATAATGCGGCACTCGGTAGTGTCCGATATCGTTTGTTTGATCGTTGCCATCGTCATCATTGAATGGCACACTAGAACAGCACACAGCGTTCAGATATTGAGGCACTTCTTGCGTTAACGCAGTATCAGTAGTAAAAAAATATAAGCACGAAACTGGCAGTGAAAAAAAAACCATTAACCAATACTCTATTTGTGCAAGCCCGACTATGCCATCACACGATGATTTCGTATGGAAACACGTACGTTATTATTACTTTTATTTTTATCTAAACACATACAGAAGATTACCGACATACGTTAATGGTGAATCTTATTTGCAGATTATATGACGCTTGCCATTTAAAAGATCATCCAACGTGCCATAGAAAGATCCATGAGAGGAGTGTCGCTAAAAGATAGAATCCGAAACGAGGAAATACGCAGAAGAACTCAAGTAGTGGATGCTACCCAACGAATAGGCACACTCAAGTGGCTATGGGCAGGACATCTGTCGAAGAGACGACGGTCGGCGGGGAAGAAAAGTATTGTAATGGCGCCCAAGAACTGACAAATGAAGCACTGGCCGACCCCCTGCAAGATGGACTGGTGACAAGGAGAATAGCGAGAGTGACCTGGATGCGGAAGGCGGAGGATCGATGAGGATGGAGACTCACGCGGGAGGCTTACGTTCAACAGTGGACGGATACAGGCTGATGATGATCTTGAATACAGTTTGTTTACTGCCGATAACAATCTAAATAACAACTATATATAGATAAACAGTAATCGTTGCACAATATCGTTTCACGTAAACAAGTTTGGGGGCCTTTGAGACCTCCGAATTTCGTTCGCGTTGTAAACAACAGGTAACTACGTGTGACGCCCATCTACGGTAACGAGGCTATGGTTCCCCACAATTGGGGTAACGTCACCTATTGTTTATCCACTGTTGAACGAAGGCCACAAATTTTTCTTTTCTTTCACTCGATTATTAGGTCATAGACTGCACCCCGAGATTTACGCATCATCCTTTATTATTACAGGTATCTACTACGAATGGGTGGTCTTCACGTGACGACTTTCGTCTACCACAAATTTTAATTAATAGGCTATGACTGGCATTTTACGGGTGATGAATCAAATTCACACCAAGCGGGGGTATTTTAGAGCTCATAAATCTATGAAAAATCTTTTTTTTTTTAATCTACGTCGGAGAAAGAACCACGACCTTTGGCTTACAAAGCAAACGCTTTGACCATTGAGTTATGACCGCTGGCGAAACTTTTCTGATAGTCAGACAGGCGCTGTTGCATAGCAACTGGGTCGTCTTTGAATTAATTCGCGAGAGTTTGCTTGCAACCTGTCGCATTTTGACATGCGCAATATATGGGACTCGCAGCTTTATTCGTTCAAAACAAAAAAGGGACAGAAACTAAATTAAACAAGTTCAACCTGTCGTTAAAAGCGCCGTGTAATGTATATATAATCATGTCGGAAACAACATTGTCAGATCCTGTCTGCCCAGAAGTGGGCGACGTCGATGGCGTTACTCTCGGCCATCAGCAGGTCTTCCTGGGTGCAGCTACTCGGACACAGCGCACACTCCAGAAGGTGTGACAGGGTCTGCTCCACGCCGCTGTCACATTCAGTCGGTCCACTGTAAAACTGACAGGCTTTCATTTATATCCTCGTCTTGCATACTCAGAAGTCTGTTAAGGGACCTCAATATATTCCACCCCTGTTCGTGTCCAGGGGCTAGATCTTCTTTCGGGGCAATCCAAGTATTCCCCACATGCTCAGCCGCAGGGTGGCCTCAGGTATCACCAGTTTCGTTGTCGACTGCAAGAAACTTTTTCTTGATTTGAGCCGTGTGGTTATCTTTTGATACCCAAACATAGGGTGGAGTGTGTCGTGGGTTGCTTTGGAGAGCTCCTTCTTGGTGGTTCTCGCCGTATGTTTGGTGGAGCTATGCCCGAGAGTTGATATAGCTTTGATATTGCAGAAGGTTTTAGGCACCCCGTAACCACCAGGCTCATTTCATTCAGAGCAATATCCACTTTCTTGGAATGGGCAGACCTCGCCCATACTGGCGCTGCAATTTGACTGTGAATCTTAAATTCATTCTGCTCCCAAACAAGCTATAGAAAAATTATTGCGATTTGTTTACTAAATCGAAAATCCCAGGAAATTTTGAAATTTCTCAATATTCGCTTCCAATAGTAAACAAATGATAAATAAATGAATTAAATTTAATGTTTATTGTTTTCCTTTTGCCTTGAAGTGTGTGTTGCGAGCTCGGGCAGCGTTCTCCATTATTCAAAACTGAGAAAAAAATAATAGTGTGTGTCACAACACTGACGTGTAAATCCCCGCTTCCCCGCGCCGGCCCATACTGTGACCGCGTTCTATTTACCAGTAGTGGGGCGCTACTTTCACGGTCAGTGTTTGCCGTCAGTGTTTTATCATTAACAACAGGTTCACGGGTAAAATTATTTAAAACTAGCGCATTTCATACAAGGGATAGTTAAGGGTCGAAACTGCATAGGGCGCCCTAGACGGCAGTATTTGCAGCAAGTGTTCGAGGACATATGTTGAACTAAAGAAGATCGAGAAGAGTGGAGATTGAGGTGCAAGAATTTGATGCTGCAAACCAATCCACCGGATTGATACTATGAAGAAGATATTGATATCAGCTTGATATAGCTCTTTTAGGCTGATGCCGAAAAGCCTTGAAAAACGATATTTTATCTCTTATTTTGTTAGTTTTAATTATATATAAAATTACACGGCGCTTGCATACGCAATTTCATTTGTAATGACGTTGCTCCGTTTCATGTTGGTTCAACTGTCATCTTTAATTTGTTTTTTTGCCGTGATTATCTTGGCGGCAGTCGTCAGTCAAGTCTCGTCCGACCGGCGAAACGTCATGCGGCGGTCGGACGAGGAAATCAAGTCTTTATTCAAAATAAATGCGAGTTGTGCTTTAAATACAAGTTCTTTTGCTTTGTGATCTGCTCCTGCATCCTTCCTCCACGCGGCCACGCGACGAACACCCGACTAGTCGTCTTTTTTAAAGACCATGTCAATATATTTATATATATATACGTGCGTCTGAGATGCAACGACCTTCATATATATATATAACGTGATAAGGTATTACATAACATTCAGTATGTATTCGTATATTGTTATCGAATGGGAAACGATTATGTATACAATAATCATGTTTTATATAATTATGCGATAGCTAACTGACCTAACGTAACGTTATCTGATAGGATATGACAGGCAATATTACGAACAAAGTCATAATTTTATACAAACTAGGAGATAAGACTAAAACAACATAATGATATGTATAAATATTTTTTCGGAATTTAAAGATAATCTTAAAATGACATTTTTAAAAGCCGATAAAATTATTCTAGACTAGAGGTCTTTGAGATGTGGTCTTACAGAAGAATTCTCAGAATTTACAAGAGAGACCACGTCACGAACAATGAGGCTCTCAGCAGAATCAAGGAAGATAGGCACCTAGTAAGAACCATCTCAGAGAGGCGATCGGTCACATTGTGCGCCACGAAGGTCTTCTTCACCACCTTGTGGAAGGGATGGTTGAGGGTAGAAACTGCAGAGGGCGCCCTAGACGTGAGTTTTTACAGCAAGTGTTCGAGGACATTATTTGTAGCTCTTATGCTTAGCTGAATAGGGTTGCAGAAGATTGAGAAGAGTGGAGATCGAGATGCAAGATTTTTATGCTGTATTACAATCCACCAGATGTATCTGTGTATGCACTTTAATTAGAAAAAAACAACAGAATTGTGTATTTTCAATATTATTTGTATGTATGTTTGTCAAGTATGTGTGCCTAAACCGCTCTACCGATTGCGATAAAACTTACAAAAGTTGATGCTTGCATTTTCGTGAAGTTTTCTGTATAAAAAAGATTACAAAAATGGCAAAAAAAACTATATAAAAAACTAAAACGTCAAAAATAAGTAAAAGTGTGCTTAATTAAACACGTTGAAACTGGTGAAGCCTTCATTGAGGGTGAAACTGCAGTCTTCCATAATATGATACATGTTACAACAAGGTATGAAATATTTATCTATTTACAAGTAATATTGAAATGGATGTCAAAGTCAACGCTACAAATATAAATTACGCAACTTTCGACGTTGTTATTTTGGGTTAAATCGTTTCTAAGCATTGATTCTAGACCTCTGAGCATCGGGCTAATCTCGCGATCTTATAAAAACGTTATAAGAGGCCCCCTAAAAGTACTGCAGGACTCTGCGAAATGCCTTAAGGTCACAGGTTCGATGAAGGGAAAATCCTGATCTATCTCCTTCTCGTGGTGGGGGGTGAGCGACATCAGTCGGCCAATATAGACAGGGACCGAATGTTGGCCGGAATAAGCTAACACCCAGCTAACCTCATCAGGTCCTGGTTAGGGCACTCTATTGTCCTGGAGGTAATAAATGCCCTCCTAAGGCGGATGAACCTTTATGGTCAACGGCATTAGGATGTGGAAATAAAGGGGAAAATACCACATTAAAGGTCTTAAAGACATCCCATGTATCAGCAAAAAAAATATTGCATCTCAAGTTGACTTGGGGACAAGGAATGGAGATCGAGATGCAAGATTCCACCGGATTGATACTACGAAGAAGTAGGGGCTTGAATGTATCATGCAGAATCTGCTATTCGTCTTGTCAGTGAACTGTCAAATGTTCCGTCAGTGCCCTGACCGTTTGCGCACAGCTCCACACCTGACTGCGCTATATGATCGTACAATCTTGAGGTGAACAACCCGGCAAGGTTGGCAGAAATGATATCACGAGCTCGATAGGTATACACGATATACCTACCTGTACAGATTTTCATTCGTATTGGCAGCGGTTGGCAATACTCGCTAGATACCTAACCGATATTTTTTTATTCGCCGCACTCACTTTTGGCATATTGCAACACCGGCCCGAAAAACTTATTCCACTAATCGATGAACGTATTAATTTTTTTTCAAATTTAAATAATCGAATATTTATTGTACGAGTGTTTTCTATTAATAGCCGCAACAGCACATCATTAGCGTAGTTCTAGATTAGATTATCAAAGTTAAACAACATATGACGCGGACGAAAAATTGGATGGGTCACCGCTTGTTGCTAACTACGTGTCGATTAAGCCGCTCTTTAGAACTAAAGCATATAGGACTCAAGTCTCAAAGCATCTTGCTAAGCATCTGATCTATTTAAAAAAAAAACGATTGAAAAATCACCTAAATAACGTGCTTCGGATACTACAGCTACTACAGTTCTTTGAGAACCTTATATATTCCCAGGTAGATCTGCATATTTAGAGATTTTCCGGCGGGTATAGCTCAATGGTCAAAGCGTTTGCTTTGCAAGCCAAAGGTCGTGGGTTCGATCCCCGACGGAGGATATTAAAAAAAAAAGTATTTTTAATCGATTTCTGATCTCTAAAACACCCCATGTTGGTGTGAATTTGATCCCTCATCCGTAAAATGCCGGTCATTGCTTATTAATCAAAATTGGTGGTAGACGAATTGCCTTCTTTGATAATACGTTGCTAACCACGAAATACGTGAGAATGGATAAGGAAATGGTGAGGTTGGGAAATGGTTTCTGCAGATAGCAGCCATCAGTTAGGAGTCATTACTTGCGTCTGCACTCTTGCAGACGGACGCGCAGAAGCGCTCAAAAGCAGCGTAATTCCGTTTGTTAGCAACCAAGTCCTGGTATCCTCTGGAGCTAATGCCGGCCGGACCACTTCAAAGAGCGCAATCCTCACAGAGTGGTGCAGCGGACAGTTCCACAGAACGTGAGGCGCGTCCTGCGGAGAGCTGCCGTCACATGGGCACTCTGCCTGGGTTCCAACTGTCCAAGCCTGTCGAGGTAGCTCCGGAAGAATCCGTGTCCGGTTAGCAGCTGGTACTAAGAGGCAGCTCAACCCGATGAGAAGTATATGGAAAGAAAAATTATTGTATTTTCTTGAGTATAGAACGTCTGCATTGTCGTTTGCCGCAACCGCCGAAATCGCACGTCTCGCAAGTTCAAATTTCAGCCATTTTCACATTTAATGTTTTTTTTTTGTTTCGCAATAAGATATATCGTTAGCATTTTTTTGCTGCACTGTGCTAATGCTGCGTTCGCATTTTATTCGAACACGGGTCCGATGCACAACGAACCTAAGTGACCCCAAAGAATATTTCAAAATTATACCACTATGCAATAATTTGCGTACCACAAAAAAAACTCGATTTCCCAACATAACTTTTGATGTAAGTATCGCTATACTGTCGTTTTTTTTTTGCAATGTCATTCTACATTACACTTCTTCCCTTATGCGTTGCTTCTTCTTTGTAGTATCAATCCGGTGGATTAGATAATCGTGTCGGAAACAACAGGGTCAGATCCTGTCTGCCCAGAAGTGGGCGACGTTGATGGAGCTACTCACGGCCATCATCAGGTCTTCCTGGGTGCAGCTACTCGTACACAGCTCACACTCCAGAAGGTGTGACAGGGTCTGCTCCACGCCGCAGTCACATTCAGTCGGTCCGCTGTAAAACTGTCAGATTTTCATTTGTGTCCTCGTCTTGTATACTCCGGTCCGAAGTCTGTTAAGGGACCTCCATTTATTCCACCCTTGGTCGTCACAAACAATGAGGTTCTCGGCATAATCAAGGAAGATAGACACCTAGTTAGAACCATCTTTGATTGATGATTAGGGTAGAAACTGCAAAGGGCGCCATAGACGCGAGTATTTGCAGCAAGTGTTCGAGGACATGAGTTGAAGCTCTTATGCTGAGCTAAAGAGGGTTGCAGAAGATCAATAAGAGTGTGTGCTGTGTCCGATTAGTTGCACCCAGGAAGACCTGATGATGGCCGAGAGTAACGCCATCGACGTCTCCCACTACTGGGCAGACAGGATCTGACCCTGTTGTTTCCGAAACGATTATATATATATTGCAGCGAAACTGCAAGAGAACCAACAGAGCTCAGTGTGTGATCTATACTAAATAATTTATAGGAAGTATTTATCTATTCATTACGTTTTTAGTGTTAGAAGAGATGCCCTAGCTAGTGTAGTGAAGTCGACCCACATTTATCCATTGTACTTGTACGTATTTAGTATCGAAATTTTCCGATCGGTCGTTTTGCAATACGTTAGTTGAATACCGAATCACCTAATATACTAAACACAATGTCAGACGCTCTCAACGACATTTCAAATTCAAAAAATATATGTCCACATACTCGTTAAAGCGTTTGCCTGCCGTTCAGACGCTGTCGGTTCAAAATTCGACCAAGTTTTTATTTATAATTTTAGAATTTCATTAATTTTTTAAATTGTTTTTATCAAATCTATGATCTATCCATGAACTCTGTAGAGTTAACCACTCCTTGGGACTCCGCTCCAAGAACATAAAAATGTCCAGGTCTCGAAGCATCGGGAAAATCATCAGATTCCCTATACACAATTGAAACAACAGGGTCAGATCCTGTCTGCCCAGAAGTGGGCGACGTCAATGGCGTTACTCCCGGCCATCATCAGGTCTTCCTGGGTGCAGGTACTCGGACACAGCGCACACTCCAGAAGGTGTGACAGGGTCTGCTTCACGCCGCAGTCACATTCAGTCAGTCCGCTGTAAGCCTGCCAGGCTTTCATTTGTGTCGTCGTCTTGCATACTCTGAAGTCTGTTAAGGGACCTACATATATTCCACCCCTGGTCATGTCCAGAGGCTAGGTCCTCTTTCTGGGCAATCCAAGTATTCCCCTTAGTTTCGCTTCTCCACATGCTCAGCCGCAGGTATCACCAGTTCCGTTGTAGACTATAGAAAACTTCTTCTTAATTTGAACCGTGTGGTTATCTTACGGGTCTTAAGTTGTTTGTACCAAGAGATGACTCTCCATAAATTTTAAAAAATTAAGCGATGCGGTCCCCGGATTCGAACCCCTGACCGCCAGTATCATTCGAATTGTTCGATAGTCAGGTATTCCACAGTAGCGCAAGTGATTGTCTGAGCGTTTGTTTGTATTGTGGACGGAAACGGAAATCCCCGATACGGCTCTCATGCGTACCACTAACATCAAGTAGGTATGTAAATTATATCAATACCTACCCAACTACTCATTTTTAAAAAATACCTACCTCTTTATGAGAGTAATATATTTTTTAAATTAAAAAAACAATTACTGCTGGGGAGCATTGGTGAATTATTTTTTAACATTTTCGCATCGTTATGCCGTCATAAGATACCCGGATCGTTATATTATTATTATTGTCTTCGGTTAACGTGATATATCGTTTTGCTACTTTCTTAGAATAGTTCTTGATGCAATGTGATATATGAAAATAGACCAGATAAGTACATTTATGCTCTAAATACTAGTTTTTTAATTGACAGTATAATTTGTATTCAAACCGAGCCGTAATGAAAGGGTTAATTTATGTATTCTATGTGTTATGCCATTTTTAGAATTTCATTCACGGTTCCGCCGCATTTCGTTCCCAGACAATTTCTTCAACGACTTATCGGTAACGACGTGGGGCGCACCGGACGTCTGGTGCACGGGACATTTGGTGCACGGGACAACTATTACACTGAATGTCTAGCTAACTTAACCATTCATAGTAATTACATTAATAAACAACAATTTGATTCCTCACCCGTAAAAGCGTTTGCTTAGCAAGCCAAAGGTCGTTGGTTCGATCCCCAACGAAGACTTAAGAAAAAGATTTTTAATCGATTTCTGAGTTCTAAAATACCCCCAGTTAGTGTGAATTCGATCCCTCACCTGTAAAAAAACAGTCATAAACTATTAATCAAAATTGGTGGTAGACAATAGTCGTCCCGTGAAGATCACCCATTCATAGTAAATTCATGTAATAATAATAAGGATGATGCGTGAATGTGGGACTGTAGTTTATGACGTTGGCGAATCAACACTCCACATGTAGCGCTTATCCAAATGCAGCATGGTAAGCGATAGAATTCCACAGATGAGACTTCAGAATCACTATCACCATCTGACAGTATTCTCCTAAAGGTGTTAAACAAAAATATATATACAGTTCTCTCTAAATGATACTATCCGTGGCCGTATCCAAATAACTTCATACAGGGTATGTTGGGGTATACATTGAGTTGAGGACAAGAAGGGATGTCTGCTGAAGTATGTATTTATTCTGGCTGATGCGTGGCGTGTTCTAGAATTTTGAAATTTTGTCGAAAGTCGGTTTATATGTCGCTGACAAATATCTGAGAATACAGAGGCACAGATTGTTCAGTATTCTCCTAAAGCTGTTAAACATAAAATATATACATACAGTTCTCTCTAAATAGACTGATCAACCACATCGCACCGGATTTTGATATATTTAATGCAAGAAGGGATGTGTGCTGAGTATGCATTTATTCCTGCTGATGCGTGGCGTGTTCTGGAATCTTGAAATTTTGTTGTCGCTCAAATATCTGAGAATAAGGACGATCTCCCAAAGAGTGACACTAACCTGCCAAAGATCAACCACATCGCACCGGATTTTGATATATTTAGTGCAAGAAAGGCCCAGTTCAGGCACGAACTCCACGAATTTGTTTGGAATAATAATTTCTCAGTGGACTCTTCAACAGATTCACTGTAGATATTGAACAGATGATACAAGGTATATACTAGTGTTGATACCGCGTTAATGGGGGAGGTGGGGGCGACCTCGAATAGCGCGAAAGCAGCCGCGTGACATCAGCGAATCGCGCAATTCGAGTGTTGCGAAACGTCTTCCGAGCTGTGCGATTCCTACTCCTCCTCCACCTACTCACACTCATTTAAAAGTTTCCGAACGCTGCCAGACAGTTACGTTTCCAAAACACTGAAAACCCTTCTACAACGTACTTTAAACTAGAAATATATATATAAATAACGGACATATTTTTATAATAAATATTTATTTATTTTCTTTTTTTTTTTTACAAGGATCATGTTTTATATGAAGGTCTCTCTTGGGGTTTGGCTGACAGAAGATTCCAGGATTATCTGAAAGGTAAATCTACAAAACTGCTGTAAGGCCAGCTATGCTCAACGGATCGGAGTGTTGGTCCCCGCTGAAACGCGACTTGGATAGGATTCATGGCAGAACCATGAAGATGCTGAGGTTCTCAGGCGGTGTGACTAGAGTGGACAAAGTTCCAAATGAGCATATTCAGGGTTCATTCGGTGGCCCCCATGCCTGAAAAGATGGTCTTCTTCGCCTATTGTGGAAGGGATGGACACGGAGATGAGGACCACATGGTGAAGAGAGCCTTCAACATACCCACGCTGAGAAGAAGACCTGGAAGACCGCAGGCAACCTGGACTGCAACTGTGCAAGTATCTTGAAAACTCTGGGTTTGCAAAATGCAATCCACAGACCGGATACATGGCGAATGTGCACAAGGAGAGCCGACCCCAGATGATGGTAAATGGCAAGGCTAAAGAAGGATCATGTTGAGTATGACTTTTGTTTATGAGACTGCAGTTTCGACTAACTCGTAGCCTTCTTCAATCCGTCAATGTCAAGAGACAGGAGATTTTTTGTATAGTGTTTGCTGCGTCTCACTAAGAGCCAATGCAGCCGTATAATGCGTTTCGAAAGCAGATGCGTAGAATATCAAAAATAAAATAAATATCAAGCGTTTTCCTTTTTTTTCGTTTACGTAAAAACATACAGGAAAATACCGACAGACAGTGGTGAAGAAATCTCAACTGTGGATTATATGACGCCTACCATTTTAATGGCTAAACGCTGATACATCATGACATAAACTGCAGATGCACGGAATGGAACTTTCGTCTACCGCCAATTTTAAGAAATATTTATAAGAGCTGAGTAATCAAAACTTTTGCTACCATACCAAAGATCGTAGGTTCGATTCCCGATGAAGATGAAATTTTAAATAAAGAAACATTTTCTAAGCTCTATAAATATTGTTAATGTGAATTTGATCCCTCACCTATCAAATGACAGTCGTAGCCTATTAATCAAAATTTATGGTAGACGATAGTTGCCACGTAAACACTGTTAAAGACAATGACATGAAACATGGTAAATAAGTAAATAATCCACATATGATTCTGCATCACTTTTACCGTCTGTCGGTATTCTCCTGTATGTGCTTACATAAAATAAATAAAAAAATCATTTTAACCAAAGGTTGGCAACTTTAGTGCAAATAAAGGTCGTAGCCTAATTCGAAAGCAAAAGTTTGCTCCGTGTTTCATTGTTTCGTCATAGTAGCTCCTTCTCGCACTGTCGTATACGTGCGTCCCTCTCTAAACGGGCGCACTTGCCTCACTTCCTCGCAATCAAAAGTGAATCCGTCCTTCTCGCACTCGCTGCAAACGTATAACGGCATCTCGCTCTAAATGCAATCGAACGTACTAATGAGCCGCCGCTTCTTACTTGTCATCATTATATATTTCCGTCTCGCTTTTCGCGATACGTTTGTCCCTTTCTCTCGTGCGATACTCACTTCATTTCTTCGCAATCAAAAGTGAATGCCTCTCTCTCGCACTCGTTGCAAACGCATAAAGGCATCTCGCTCTAAATGCAATCAAACGCACTAATGAGGCGCTGTTTTTTTTACTTGTCTTCATTAACTGTTTCCGTTTCGCTTTTTTGTATGCGTTTGTCCCTTTCGCGCGTGCGATACTTACCTCATTTTTTACTCAATCAAAAGTGAATGCGTCTCTTTCGCACTCATAGTTCGACCCGCTATTTCCATCTCGCTTCAAGTGCATCCAAATTCATATAATGCAATTTGAATTAATGTTCTTTTCTTATTATTTTTTTGTAATTTTTTTAACAATATTTTTTCTCTTAGAGTCTCTTACTGAACTGGGCTTTTGCCATGTCATCATCATCATCATCAACCTGTATCCGTCCACTGTTGAACGTAAGCCTCCCGCATGAGTCTCCATTCTCTTCGATCCTCCGCCTTCCGCATCCAGGTAACTCCCGCTATACTTCTTATGTCGTCAGTCCATATTGCAGGGGGTCGGTCAATGCTACGTTTGCCAGTTCTTGGGCGCCATTCCAACACTTTTCTTCCCCATCGACCGTCTCTTCGACAGATATGTCACATTGCCACTTGAGTGTGCCTATTCGTTGGTTAGCATCCACTACTTGAGTTCTTCTGCGTATTTCCTCGTTTCGGATTCTATCTTTTAGCGACACTCCGAGCATGGATCTCCCATATATATATTAAACATTATTTATGTATGTGCATCGGCAATGGCATATCGTTAGCACGGTTACCGTTTAATCACCTAGGTTAAACAACATTGGACGCAGACCACAACTCGGATAGGTCACCACTTCTTGCTTGCCGTGTGTCACTACTCGGGTCCAATTTGTCTACGACTTGGGAGCATCGGGCTAATCATCCGATTTACTTTAAAAAATGTTTTTTAAAAATCACGTAAAAACGTCTCGGATACTACAGCTGCCTTCTCTTAAGTTCCTGGACTTCTGCTCTGGAGGTTGTCGGGAATCATATATGTTCCCAAGTGGACATTCTGGTGCAGATATGTCCTAAAACGAGTAATTCACAGTGGCAGCTGACAGAACTAAGTGACGAAAATTTGTGCTGACCATATGGTCCAAATAAGGATCGGATATGAAAGGAAAAAGAAGGCCTCAGTGGTTATAAAAATCGGATTCAGAAATCACGCAAAAATTAGTCTCGGATATTACAGCTGACGTTTATGTATGTCCCCGAGCTAATGAAAGACTCTTCGGAAACTATATATGTTCCCAGCTGTGCTTTCAGGTGCAAACGTGTCTGAGGATGAAGCATGAACAGTGGCAACTGACTGAATGGATCTTTCTTTTAGCATTTCTGTGCAGTGGCCACAGAGGGGACTCCCACTGGACTTATCAGTTGCTAACTGATCATAATCCGAATGAGCGCGTCATCAAGGAGACTTAACTGTCCTCCGGTGTGAGGCGGGTAAAGTCCAGTCCAGTGGCAACTGACAAAACTGAGTAGCGGCATTTTGTGACATATTTGCACTCGAAGGTCCATCTGGGAACATAAATATTATATAAGAGGCACAGACTGTTCGTTCTCTCAAACAGCGACACTAACCTGCCATAGACAATGCCTCTCGGGAGTGCGATCAGACTGTTCAACCACATCGCCTAGGATGTTGATATATTCCACGCGAGGGAAGCCAAGTTCAGACGCGAACCACACGAATTTGTTTGGAAGAGTAATTTGTTGCAGTCGTCTGTTTAACCCTTTCGCATCGGTTGTCGGCATATGCCGTCATAAGATTCTCCGACCGTTGACATCAGTTGACGTGATATATCGTTTTGCTACTTTCTTAGAATAGTTTTTTATGCATCATCCGATAGCTAAAGGATACAAGAACCAATGTGATATATGAAAATAGACCAGATAAGTACATTTATGCTTCAAATACTAGTTTTATAATTAACAGTATAATTTGTATTCAAATCGAGCCGTAATGAAAGGGTTATGGGACTTTCTGTTGCTTGTCTATATTGTTTTCTATTTCTTTAGTACTTGACAGTGTAATGTGCTTTGAGATATAAAAAGGGTGTCACGGGAGCAGGTAGGGCTTGAAACTAAATTAAATGTGTTTAATCTGTCGCTGTGTGCCGTCACAGTATATCAACACGTTACAATAATACCCCGTGTTGCATATTTGGTTCGTTTTGAGGTCAAGGATGGGTACCAGTTTGCGAGCCAAGATACGGCTTCTAGCAGTTACATCACGGCGAGATTCTCGCAGTATAACATGACTACGGGCGTATACAACAAGTAGGCGTATCGCTGCGATACTATGTATATCACTGAAACCATCAACACTAAAACAATCGTCATGTATAGCTATTATATAATATATACCGCAATATGTTAAAACTACTGTCAGGGACAAGTAATCCAACTGGGACGAAATAACTTCTAGAAAGAAATCGACAGGATTGGACAAATTCGGAAACCTAAGGGGTTTAACCAATGCATCCTCTCATTGTTAACTTCTGGCACAGAGACGTGGAATCTAACAGCAGGTCTTTAACACAAAATGAAGGTCACTAACAGCACATCTTTAGCGGGGTTATCGATTGATCACCAAAGTTAAACAACATCAGTCGCGGAGCAAAATATGGATGGTTCACAGAAATCACCTAAAAATATGCCTTGGATACCACAGTAGTTGTCTCTTACCCCTTCTTTACGGCTCGGTGGAATACAAATTATATTGTCAATACGACGTGAATTTTGCAAACCATTTTTTTGCTTAAAACTAGTATTTGAAGCATAAATGTATTTATCTGACCTTTCATATATCACAATGTTTCTTGTATCTTTTAGCTATTAGATGATGCATAAAAAACAATTATATTAAACAAACGTTCATTATGTAACTCGATACATTTGGTGGCATTCACACATGTGGCTTACAGAAAAATCGCTCCTGTGACGAAACTTAACGCTATTTATTTACATGCTTTACAGATTCCTGTAAAGAATACATGTACGTTGATAAAGTGATTGACTGCAGTTTCAAGTTCTTACCGTAGATGTAACAATAAGTAGCAAAACGATATATCACGTCAAACGATGTCAACGGTCGGAGAATCTTTGACGGCATATGCCGACAACCGATGAGGAAGGGTTAAAAAACAGATAAATATACACTTGCAATCTCCCCAACACACACAAAAACTCAACAAACGTTTCCTGAAAACAGTTTCAATCCATGCTTGCTGAACGTCATAGACTGCACTGGTCTCGGTCGATTGTGTTCTCCTGCATACAATTGCATAAAAACATGCTTTAAAAATTATAAATTTAAAATTGACTTCACGAAATACCGCAATACTCTTGCGAAATAAGGTGGGTGCAGGCAGACTCGGAGTCGCTAGATCTTTGGCAGATTGACTTCTGACAGAAAATTCGTTTTTTTTTTTTGTATACAGTTACACTCTGAATATATGTGGTAATAAATAGACGGTCGGCCTTGGTAACGTCAGGCAGTTCATCGATCTCTACTAGAGGCAAACCGAATAGTAGTAGACGTGGCTGATGATAACACTAAACGCTGGAATGATGTGTGCTTGAGTATGCCTTTCTTTCGGCTAGTGCGCGGCGTGTTCAGAAATCCTGATATTTTGTTAGAAATCGTTTTTTTTGTCCCTGACAATTATTTAAGGATAAGAAGGCACGGATTGTTTGTTCTTCCTAGACGTAATACTAACCTACCAGAGACTATGCCTCTTGGGAGAGTGATCAGACTGTTCAACCATATCGCCTCGAATATTGATATATTCCACTTGAGAGAAGCCCAGTTTCGACATGAGCTCCACGAATTTATTTATCAAAGTAATTTCGAGGAGTCTTGTTTAGCGAGCTTCGGGACTTTTTCAATAATTATTGTTAATAATAGTAAATACCTAGTTTGTCTTGTATTATATCTTATTTCAAGATCGTATGAAAAATATTTGTATTTGTTATGTTTCTGAAAGAAATAAATAAATTTGAAATTGAAAAAATAATAAAAAAATGATCATATTTGAAACATTGTCTCGGAAAAATGTTGCCACTCAGTGATATCAGTTGCAATTCTCTATGCTCTGAACTTAAAAATTCACATGGAAAATGACATCTCCGTTAATTGAAGAACCTATATTGATTTAACCTAGATTAAAGCCGCGAAGCAGCTTTCTAAAATCCACACAACCTCTCATATCTCTCATCTGAAAATGAGAGACTCCAGCTCTGGTAACAAATCGCATCAGAAGATTTCATTACTCCAAAGGAAAGCCTCCCAACTGGCAAGAACCTTGACTGGCGAACCTGGAAATGTCTGAACAGATTAAGAACCGGAGTTGGTATAACAAAGTACAACCTCGAGGGGTGGGGAATGCTGCAGCAGGAAGACTTGCAGACCGCCTCATATCTAAGATCCTGCCACATGTGCCCGAATACTGCACATCCCAAGACCTAATGCTGGGCAACACACGGGCCACCGGGCCATAGGCTTTTTCCACCATGTGGTCCTCATCTCTCCGTGTCACGTGCCCATACCATCTTAGGCGGTTTTCCCTTAACTTTTCAGGTATGTGGGCCACCCGAAATGAACCCCGAATATGATATAGTTTTATATTATAACACGCGACGTTCTTGTTAAATCATTCAAGTTAAACAAAATTTACAAAAACTACAACGTGGATGGGTCACCATCTGTGTTCAAATAAAAAAATAAAAACTAATTTGAGATGACCTACTGTGTTGCTTACCCGTGTGACTTATAGTGACTTAAAAATACTCACGTATCACTACATATACATTATATATATAATACTACTTCTCATATTAGGTGTAGCTGCCCACTACGCCGCAGTAGTATTCGCATTGTATAATTTCGCCGTGCGTTTTTTGCGGCACAAGTTGCGAAACGCCACTTCGTTTTTTGGGTCAACTATTGTTGCGGACTACGAAGCGCGGGTTAATTTGTAATAGAACGCAAACACAAGCAAAAAAGTGAAGGGACATAGATATCATTTAACAAAAAAAAACCCACACAAACTAATGAATGGATTCCATCTCACAATCGTCATCATCATCACTATATGTCTGCTCCTCCTCAAAGCTCTTTCAGCCGCCGTAGTCAAACGGTACTCGAGATATCGCGTAAAATGATTTCCATACAAAATGTAAAAATAAAAAATCTGATGCTTAAACCATTCAGACATTAATTATTTTCAAAATTTTTTAATTTGAAGCAGCATTTTTTTTTTTTTGGTAATGGTGCAAAGAAAAGTTTTATTTTATTTTATATAGAGGGTCCGCCATCTAACTTTTTTTTTTTTAACTAGTGCTTATTTCGTGAATGGTAACACTTAGCTCATGTCTGATTTGACAGATAATTAGTTTTATCCTTCCGCTAAACGAATATGGTTGTGTATACGCTTGAACAACGCTGGAAAATATTGCGACATTACTTTGAAAATCATGGTAATGTTGCAGAATGTGTGTGCAAATAATAGCGTACGGATTTTGGAAGAAGAGAATCACCGTCAGCTCCGTATGTTCGTTATCTTGTGAAAAAAGTGAAAGAAACTGGCATCCTCATCGATAAACCAAAGCGTGAAAAGCAAAAAACAGTGCGTACACCCGAGAATAATGCTGCTGTGGCAGAAAGTGTGCGTGAAGCGCCATCAACATCAATTCACCGTCGTTCTCAACAATTGAACATTTCGAAACGAATTTTTGTTCACAAAAATTGAAGAGGAGGATATTGGCAACATTTGGTTTCAACAAGACGGCGCTACGTGCCACACAGCCGAAGCTACACTCGATGTCTTGCGCCGTTTCAAAAAAAAAAAAGTTATTTGGCGGACCCTATAGTTTAATAGCAATATACAGTTACGAAACTATTTTGGAACATTAACTACAAATAGAATTAAAAAATGAAAAAATTACAAAGTTTTTTTTATTTTTTATTATTTTCGAATAAAATTACCACGAGTCAGACTCGTGGTATTTACTTTTGGACCTGGTTACACTCCACGAGTCAAGCTCGTTATCCGTCTGAATGGGTTAAATAGTAACGACATCTATCATACGATGATAACAATGACATGAATACTAGTTTCAACGTGAGTCGGTCCAGGCATAGCAATAGCCGAGTCGGCTGAGCGGTATGGAATACCTGGGCATAGTTGGTTTCCAAGGTCCGCGGTTCGCATCCCGCTTCTGCCGTTATTTTTGTGCTTGGATTGACGCGTTGAAAAAATAATTTTATGTATAGTATATGTATATTTAATTAATAATAATATTGCAATATAGTCAATGATCTATAAAAGTAGATTAGCATATTAAAATAATAAAATATTATTCTAATAAAAATTTAAAAAGTCCATTAAATACTAATTTTCTATTCTGTATTGATGATACACATCCAATGAATCAAATACCTTAAAATCGATTCCGCCGCATTTCGTCCCCAGACAATTCGTTACTCATCGGTAACGACGTTGGCAGCACTAGATGTCTTGTGCACGGGACATTTGGTGCACTGGTCTCGCTAACCAAAGTTATTTCGTTAAAGAGACCTATGGATCTCTGGAAAAGTCCTTAGGTTAGGTTAGACAAACAGCCTGTGCACCAGTTGTCACGTGCGCCAAATGTCCCGTGTTCCAGACGTCCAGTGCGATGATGACGCATCAGCATTACTATCACCATCTATCGGTATTATTATGTATGTGCTTACATCAAAAAATAAAAAGAATTGTCTGTAGCTACGTCGTAGCAAGGTCACTTAACCCCTTGTAGCACCCCACTCGTTCCACCATTAGGGGTGCTGCACGGGTGTTGAATGCACTCGCAAACCCTCCGTGCAGGCATGCGGCCCTCACTCTTATCGCCACCCAAGAGGAGTGAAGGATCGATGAGTCTAGACTTGTAAAGTGGGCGGACTCTGTGGGCGGATATACGCCCAAACTAAACAGAGTCTGATGCCTCTTTCGTAGACGGAAATGTCTCCTTTTGTTATTTATATTTCAAGCATTCACTTTGATTAACATTTCAAATGTTAAATATATAGATAAATATTTTATAACCCATGTTTTTACATGATGATATCCTCCTTTCCCATTTAGGACATCGGTTAACTGGATGAAGGATGCAGGATCAGGTTTACAATACAAACACTTGTTTCTGTTTCACGATACACGTTTATTCGTCAAACACTTACTACAAAAAAGACCGTTGTGGCCCATGCCATATAGGCATGGCCATCACGGTTGCGATCGTTTAACTCGGCGGTACCAACCGCCAAGATGACAGTCGTACCAACTGGCAAATGGGCCAACTGTCATAACAATTATTTGGCGTATGCAAACACCGCTAACATTATATAATTAAACTAACATTCGATGTAGATGTCAGGCAAGCGAACCAAAATAAGAGACAAAAGATCGTTTGTCGAGGCTTTACGGCATCGGCCTTAAGGAGCCATATCAAGCTGATATCAATGGATTGCACTGAATTGCACGCATTGTACTGAATTTGTCATGGAGTCAAACCATCGTTCCCCCAGTATTCTACACAGATATCTGCTTCTGAAACCTTTTATACGGCTGCATCGGATTTTTATCTAATGGGTTTTGAATCTTCTTCCCATATCCTGCACCTGCACCTTAAGAACATATTTATTTCCCAATGATCTCTACAGTAGACCCCCACGTGCTTGAAAATTCGTAGATATATAATTTCCGAAACATATTTTTGTGTGATTTTTTAATCGGATTTTATAAGGAAATCGTATGAATATCTCCATGCTCCTGGTCCATTTTGTTCTAAAAGTATGCTCAACCCTTAATCTGTGTGTTAAGAAGTGCCTATTTTAAATATATTTGTCCCTGTAAGCAATAATAAAATGTATTGAATGCCTCACAAAGTCAAAACTATTTTATATATTATATATATATATTTAGTTAATATGTTTCAAACTATACTTTATTATTTTTTTAAATATTTGAAACACCCTCTACGTTTAGTTCACCCAAACCCTAAACTTTCACGGTATTCTCTGCCTCCACTATGATGCACCAGCTTGCCCTTCCCATCCTTGCAGACACCCCCTCAGGTTCACGGTCATGACCTTGTGCTAGAGTCAACGTCTTTATTCGACTCTTTGCATCGTCTGGAGTAAAATTGCTAGAGTGCAGACGTAGTAATGTTTTTGTCTAGCCATACACGCACACACGTGAACTGTGAAACATTCACGTTTTTACGTTAGGTCATTAAATATATCAAAAATAAATTATACGGTACTGATATTAGCTCGATATAACTCGCATCGATTCGGGCAGTAGATGGTCGTGTGGTCAAGGGTAATGAACTTGAACATTTGGTTGGTTCCAAGGTTCGCAGGTTTACATCCCACCTTTGCCGATATTTTTTCTGAACGAATTGATGCGTGTAAGAAGAATTTGTTGCATTATAGTATGTGTATATTTAATTACTTATGATATAACTCCTTTAGGCTCATGCCGTAAAGCCTCGAAAAACGATCTTATGTGTCTTATTTTGTTCGCTCGCCTGACATGCACATCTAATGTTTGTACTTGTAGAATGCTAAACGGTGTTTGCATACGCCAAAATATTTGTTATGACGGTGGGCCCATCTCCTGTTGGTACCACTGTCATCCTGAATTCGCTTTTTTTTCTGCAGCGACAGTTGGCACCGCCGAGATGTCAGGCCGCGTCGTTAGTTGTCGGTTGAAGTTTGACTCGTGACCGTTATATCGCGCGCGCCGAAAGGCGACAAATAAACCGTGTTAATATGTCAAATGAAAACAAGTTGTTTGTATTGTAAACCTGATCCTGCATCCTTCATCCAGTAAAAGATATCCTAATAAGAGAGGAGGATATCAGTACATATATCTGTGTTATTGTTTAGTACTCTGGTGAAAATTTCATCCATAGAATACTGTCCTGCAAATCTATAAGTTTTGAAGTACAACAAGGCTGCATACTAGTCCCATTTTTTATGCAATAGCTTTTAGGAGAGCATAACCGGTCGAAATCAGTGCACTCTATAACCTGTGAACTTGCATGTACGTATCAATAGATAAATACTTGTTACCGCGATCGCGGTTTCGCCATCACTGAGCGCTGATCACTCGACTAATCCAATGACTGTTTGTCCCTCTGTTGCAGTAGACACTGTGTTACCGCTGTCTCAGAAGGGCACGCTGCCGAAGGCGCTCCTCCACGGGCTGCTCAGCGCGCCTGCGCACCACCTGCACCACCACAACCTGCAGCATCGCACCGCAGGGTACACCACGGGGTCCAATGGTAAGTCCATCAACATCTGATTAAGATACCACGAGTCTTAACCCCTTGCCATCAAGCACTTCAGTCAGTATTAGTTTGTATCTGCAAGTAATTATTCATGATGTCTGCCATTCTGCAGAATCCATTTCCCAACCTAACCATTTCCTCATCCATAGCATACTAGCTTAGCAGCCTTTGTTTTGACTATTTATTTTTTATCGTAAAAAAAATGTGGAAATATATATATAGATGCGTGTTGTACACTGCAAGTTACACACAAGGTTAGATTATACGCCTGACAAATAGTTAAAGAACGTAGGAGCTCATTCCATGTCAGCCTTGTTAACCGCGCGTGTAGCCCCGACGATTTCCTTGATGAAGTTTAACAGCAAGGGACCGTCATAACTAAGCAGCATTTCAGTAAAATCCTCCCAAGAAATGGAAGAGACTCCCAGGCGACAACACAGAATGCGTCTCTTATTCTCATGGATGATGCAGCATCGCACCGCAGGGTACTCCACGTGGTCCAATGGTAAGCCCACCAACGTCTAATTAACATACATGAATATTATCTCCTTGCCATCAAGCACTTCGGCAGTATCAGTCTGTTGCTAAATGGAAGAAGTCTCGAAGAAGTTCTTGGGCCGGTTCAATGCGTTGACGTTTGTGGTCTTCGGTCAACATTCTTGGCACCCACCTCGCGCAAACGTTAGCATACCCTAGATGCTCCGTCAAAATCTTGTCAATAGAGGTTTTCCTGACATCAGGGATCATTTCGGAGAGCTTACGAACCGTCACTCTTCGATCTGAGAGCATCGCCGCCTCCACTTTTGCGATTGTCTCGTCAGAAACAGATGGCCGTCCGAAACGCTCCTCATCATGGACGTCAGTACTCCCGCTCCTGAACTCTGCGCCATTTGCGCACGTGTTGTACGCTAATACACTTGTCTCCATAGATTTCGCATAGCTGGGAATGGATTTCTACCGGCGCAATGTTTTTTGCAGACAGGAAACGGTTTGCTTACGAAATGTATCTCAAAGTGAATGCTAAAATGTATAGAAAACTACAGCATAGTATCCTCTAATAAATGGATAAGCCCTGATCACTGGTCTACCCAACTAATTACTGGGCACGGCGCTTTCAATGATAGATTATACTCATTCAATTTAGTTTGAAACCCTAGTTGCCCCCGTGGCGCCCCCTTCCAGACCTCAGAGCACATTCTCTGGGACTGTCAGTTCCTCTCGTTAGAAAGAGGAGTTCTTTTCGATGCAGTTAGAGGTAATCGCCTCGGCCCTATCGGGCATGCAGACTTTGTGGCCATTAAAAAAAATCTACGCATTTACAGTATTTGCTCGTATTCTCGGTGAGAGAATCTATCTTCCATCTCTTTACAACCCGTAAATGCGATTCTAATCTTTTTCTTTTAGCACTTCGGTGCAGTGGCCACAATTGTTGAGAGGGGACTCCCACTGGACTCATCAGTTGCTAACTGATCAAAAAGACTTAAACAGACAACTAAAATAAGAGACGAAAGATTGTATATCGAGGTTTTTGGTACCAGTCAGCAAGGGCTCTATCATGCTGATGTCAACAAATTGAATAATTACACGTTGTTATTGCCTCTTTTTCATTAAATAACCAATTTTAAAAAGCATTTCATTTATACTGTACGCATAGCAACGCGCGCCGAGTGTTCGCCAGTAAAACATGTTATGACTTTCTCACGTTCTCGATCCTTCCTATTGTAAGAAATGTGAATTCTAAGACGTTAATCGTATAAATAACTATAAACCTGTTTGCTCTTCTCGTGTAAAACACTACTCGATCCATTCACGAGGCGCTCATCACGTAGTCGCATAAATATGACGATGATTCGTCGCAACTTCGGTGTGCGCGCTTTGTGCGTGGTCTCCTATTGTCCGGCCCAACTGCCGGCGCTCGATCGCTGACCTCTTCTTTGTGAAACCCGACAAAAGGGCCGACAGCATGTGAATGAAGATATCACGCAGATCAGAATGGAAATGCGTCATTTAGGGGATGTGAGAGACTAGAACTCTTGATTATATGCACACACGATTCTTGGCATCTCACCAAATGCCAATCTACTTCTTCGTAGTATCAATCCGGTGGATTGGTTTGCAGCAACAAAATCTTGCATCTCGATTTACACTCTTCTCGATCTTCTGTAACTCTCTTTAGCTCAGCATAAGAGCTACCAATAATGTCCTCGAACACTTGCTGTAAATACTCCCGTCTAGGGCGTCCTCTACAGTTTCTACCATCAACCATCCCTTTCACAATGTCGTGAAGAAGACCATCGTGGCGCATGATGTGACCGATCGCCTCTCTGAGATGGTTTTTACTAAGTACCTATCTTCCTTGATTATGCTGAGAGCCTCATTGTTCGTGACGTGGTCTCTCCATGAAATTCCGAGAATTCTTCTGTATGACCGCATCTCAAAGGCCTCTAGTCTATTCTAATCACTTTCAGATAAGCACCATGTCTCACAGCCTTACATCAAGATGCTCGACACAAATGTTTTGGCAAGTTGCTTGCGGAGCTTGAAATTAATATTTTTTGCCAATGCAATGCAAAAATAAGTAAACAATGATTGCAAAGGGGTGCGGATCGAATCTCAGCATCTGCCGTTTATTTTTCTTCGATATTGTTCAGAGTAATGTCATAAAGATGATATATACTTTAAATTTGTATGTATGTATGTATCAATTTGTTAAATATAGTAAGAGGCTGTAAGGTTTTGACTGAATTAAAATAATAATTTCCTTACATTTTATGGATTCGTTAAAAGCATAATTACATATTTGTATTGGTAGGATACCAAACTAAGCTCCCATATTCCAGAACACTTAGAACGAGTGAAAAAAATAGGTTTTTTAAATTTTTTATATAAACACATACAGGAGAATACCGACAGATCGTGATAGTGATGCAGAAGTCTCATCTGTGGAATTCTATAATGCTTAACACGGTGCACATGGCTAAGCGCTGCACGTAGAGTGTTGATTAGCCAATGTCATAGACTACAGCCCGAGATTCACGCATCATCCTTATTATTACAGGAATTTACTATAAATGGGTGATCTTCACGGGACGACTTTCGTCTACCATCAAGTTTGATTAATACGCTATGACTGGCATTTTACGGGTGAGGGATCAAATTCACGCCAACCGGAGTATTTTAGAGTTCAGAAATCAATTAAAAATATATTTTTTTAATCTCCGTCGGGGTTCGAACCCGCGACCTTTGGCTTGCAAAGCAAACGCTTTACCCATTTAGCTATACCCCGGCATCCGATTACCTGTGAAGTATAACTATTTAAAATCAAATAATTAAGTTTTTCTCAAGAAATGGTACAAGTATGCAGCCTTGTCGCACTACAGTGGATACCTCGAACCAATCCGTAATATACATTGAAAACATATCTCATCGACTATGAAAATAAATTAAGACTTTCTTTTTTATGCCCTCGTATCTAGTATCAAGTAAGATGACAATTGTCGGCTAGGCAAACGCTTTGACCATTGAGCTATACCCGCCGGCTAATGGAATTTTTAACTCGGAGAAAATTCAGGTTAAGAGTTAAACGTAATTTGCTCACGTCAACTGAAACAGTTTGACCCCTTCTAAAAAGAGTTGAGAACGTGTAACTTATGTTGTGGTGCTCCATCAATCCTTCTCCATTTTATTGTGTAAGGTTATAAAGGGATGTGGAGGATGAAAGACGAAGGGAAGAAGAACACCAACGGTTTTCTTTTGAATAAACTTGACCTCTTCAGTGGGAGATGAACAAAAATATGGATGTTAAAAAAATATTACTGGACCGGTCGGTGATCTGTTGAAATATTTTAATGGGGCTAGGTGTTGCTTGGAAGGCAAACCGCACTTCTTTCTTGTATTTGCATAATTTTTTGGGTTTATGATGCGAATTCAACGCGGGAATTCTTTTTAAATAAACGATTGATTTGCTTAAGAATTTAAAAATGTATTTAGTATTGATTACGAGTCAATTAAGTATAAAGCCGGTCTCGCTTCCAAAAAACTAGATGTATTCTATAGATCACTAAGGTATTTCAACGATAAACAACTTCTTCTTCCATATAAAGGAAAAATCCTACCTACCCTTGAATACGGCAGTCACTTTTGGATTGGAGCCCCAAAATACCTTCTAAACTTAATTGACTCAGTTCAAAGAAGAGTAATTCGTTTGATAAACAATGACACTCTTACGTCTAACCTGCAATCAATGGAACACAGGCGTAAGATTGATTTACTTAATATTTTCCACCGTTATTACCACGGTCGCTGCTTTTTGGAACTTAAAGAACTAATTCCTCCTGCACCCACCCACAACCGACAAACTCGTCTTACACTTGCCGAACATCCATACACGGTTAATGTGAGTTGACAAAGAACTGGCAGCTCCAAAGTTCCTTCCTTAATGCCACCGGTAAGCTTTGGAAGTCTCTGTGTTTCCTCCTTCCTACAATCTAGATCTTTTCAAGAAACAGTTAATTATACACTTGCAATCTGCCCAGCCCACACACAAACACGAACACAACACAAGTTTTCCGCATGCAGCGTCCAGCCTCCCTGGGCTGAGCGTCATAGAGGTGTGCTCTCTTGCATGCGATTACATAAAAAAAGATAAGCACCTCGTCTCACAGCCGTACATCAAGATGCTCCAAACAAATGTTTTGGCAAGTTGCTTGCGGAGCTTTTCTAAGTCTAATAATTTATCTACACTATACTCTTGTAAAAAAATAGGGGTATATAATCAGATATATGGGCCAAATTGGAACTGGTTTCTCACTGCATTGTTGTGATGCATTTTCTCACAAGGGGCAGTCGGTAAGTGACCACTACTGAATTCGGGTGCCTATAAAAATGCATCTCTGTCGTTCTCCGTAGGCATTATCTCTGCATTATGTATACAGGTATCAGTGCAACGAAAAGATCCTTGAGAAAGGATGCGTTTTTATTTAATTTATTTGATACTTGCTACAGGGTGACAAAAAAATAAATTCGGGCAACTTTTTTTTTTACAAAATGCATAATAATTAATTTTACTTTTTTTACTTTTTTTATGTTATCGACAGATGGTTATGGTAATGCTGAAGTCTCATCTGTGGATTCTATGACGCTTATCGTTACATGTGGTCAATCACTGCATGTGCAGTGTTGATTCGCCAACGTTATAGATTACAGCCCGATATTCACGCATCATCCTTATTATTACAGGAATTTACTATGAATTGGTGGTCTTCACGGGACGACTTTCGTGTACCAAATATTTTGATTGATAGGCTATGACTGGCATTTTACGGGTGAGGGATCCAAATTCACACCAAACGGGAATATTTTAAAGCTCAGAAATCGATTAAAAATCCTTTTTTTTTAATCTCTCATCGGGGATCGAACCCACGACCTGTGGCTTGCAAAGCAAACGCTTTGATCATTGAGCTGTATGAAAAGCTGCCTTGTACACTCTCTCATCTCGTCATTCCTCACGAATTCAAACCATCGCACTCCAAGTCTTCTACGCAGACATCTGTTTTCAAAATCTGTTATACGGCTGCATTGGCTATTGATGATATTAGAATTTAATTTAATTTTTTATGTAACTTCCTGGTATGCTTGTTTGTCGGTGCATAAAGTTCTGGACATTGCGATTCGGTCACCATTTTTTTTTTAATCAAAAGAAATAACCAAGGAAGGGTTTCCGTGAGAAGTAATGAAGGGATGACCCTCGGCATTGTCCAGTCAGGAGCGAAACCTGTTGGATTAAATTATGCACTCGACCATTGCAACCAACGGTCTCCGGGTTCGAATCCCCGACAAGGAAACGTTTACCTGCATTCATGATATCACTACCGGACAATGAATCTCAAAAGAATGAAATCTCAAAAGAAATCGACAGGCGCATACAACTGGGATGGGCACAATTTGGAAAACTAAAGTATATTTTAAAAAGCGAAAATTCCGCAATGTCTTAAAACTAAGGCGTTTAACCAATGCATCCTGCCTGTGTTAACTTATGACGCAGTGACGTGGAATCTGACAGCAAGTCTTACACATAAAATAAAGGTCACCCAGCGTGCTATGGAGAGATCCATGAGAGGAGTGTCGCTAAAAGATTCGAAACGCGGATATACGCAGAAGAACTCAAGTACCGGATGCTAACCATCGAATAGACACACTCAAGTGGCAATGGGCAGGACATTTCTGTCGAAGAGACGACGGTCGATGGGGAAGAAAAGTATTGTAATATCGCCCAAGAACTGGCAAACGAAGCATTTGCCGACTCCCTGCAAGATGGACTGACGACATAAGAAGAATAGCGCGAGTGACCTGGATGCGGAAGGCGGAGGATCGATGATGATGGAGACTCGTGCGGGAGGCTTATGTTCAACAGTGTACAGGCTGATGAAGTTGATGATGACCGGACAATGTGTTTCAATGAATACGTGAAACTTTTTACAGTCAAATCTCTAATAACACGCCCTCGAATTGCGCGCCGAAAAGAAATTTCGCTGCAATTTTCTAATTTATGTGTTTTTTAACAGTTTTTGTATGAGATTCACACCTCGAACTACACGATTTTCGAACAACACGGTTAAAAACACAATTAAAATTGTCAAAGCCACGGGATCGTCGCGCTAATCATCAAATCTTCTTACAAAAACACAAAAACGATTATTAAACACCAAAATATTTCTCTGGTACTATCGTTGCAGTCTATGCAAGTTTGTGGACTCTTACCCTGGAAGCTTTCGGAAACCATCTGTATTCCCATGTGCACCTCTGGGATATAGGTGTTCTGGGACAAGGCATATACAATCTGATCTACAGAACTGTACAACAACAATTTGCTGTGTTCATATGCTCCAAATATGGAGCGGATATAGAAAAAAATGCATTTAAATTGTTCAACGATAATCACAAGGCAAATTGGAAGCGCGGCGCTTAAGTTAAGTAACATTGCGCGTGAACCAAAACTTGGATGGGTCATAGTTGGGACACACACTTCGAATGCCGCAGGAGATCATATCAGATAAACTATAGCGGCTTTTTTTTCAAGCCTTCGGACTCGCGCCGTACTGAAAGGGCGTCGAAACTTTACGTAAAATGTACTCGGCGGAGCTACCGTAGAGAAAAGTGTTTCAAGTAAAAAATATTTTATAATAAATTTGCTACATTTTATTAGTACTAATATTTGTTGTCAGTTAAACGGTTAAGGCGTTAGAACACTTCAAACATTTAAAAAAAAATTAAAACTACTCTCGAATCTGAAAGCTGCTCAGACGGTGAATGGTCGTGTGGATAGCGCGGTGTGTAGAATAGAGCAAAAGATTGCAAGGCTCGTGGTTCGAATCCCGCGGCTGCCGATATTTTTTCTGAATGAATTGATGCGTATATAATTTGATGTATAATTGTATGTGTGTATTTAATTCCAAATAATATTGCAATATAATCAACGATCTATGAAATAAGATTAGAGTATTGAAAATTATTCTAATAAAAATTTTTTTTAGAAATCTTTTCTTTCTTCGTTCGTCACGAATTTTTTTTTAACAATGTACTTGTATAAAAAGGTCTGAATTAATTTATGCAAGGGGTCAAATGCATTCTTTGCATTTGTTGCACATTGTCATTTATCTATGTACTGTATTTCACACTGTGTAATGGGCGGCCGTTTACAAGCATATACCAGTAAAAGAGAGAAACTGGAAATGCAATTTACTCCTTAATAAAACGTCCGTTGTCGTCTTACTTGATACTAGATACGAGGGGCATACAAAATAGAAAGTCTAGCATTTTTTTCATAGTCAATGAGATATATTTTCAATGTATATTACGTATTGGTTCGATTTATCCACTGGAGTGCGACAAGGCAGCATACTTGTACCGTTTCTTGAGAAAAACTTATTAAATAATTATATTTTAATTCGTTATACTTCACAAGTAATTAGACATTGCAATGTTTTATTTTTATGTAAACACATACAGGAGAATATCGACAGATGGTGATACTAATTCTGAAGTCTCATCTGTGGAATTCTATGACGCTTACTATGGTGCATATGAGTAAGCGCTGCATGTGGAGTGTTGAACCGCCAACGACATAGACTACAACTCGAGATTCACGTAGCATCATTATTATTACAGGAATTGACTATGAATGGTTAGTCTTCACGGGACGACTTTCGTCCACAAGCAATTTTGATTAATAGGCTATTCTGGTATTTTACGGGTGAGGGATCAAATTCACACAAACTGTGAGTATTTTAGAGCTCAGAAATCTTTTTTTTTTTTAATCTCCGTTGGCGATCGAACCCACGGCCTTTGGCTTGCAAATCAAACGCTTTTCCGGCAAATGGTGATGATGAACAATTGTAATAAAACAAAGGTTTATAAAATCTCAATTTAACCCTAAAATCGCAACAAAAATACCTGTTTATTAAAAAAAAAAACAGATAATTTAGACCCCGGAATTTCCTTTGTAATGCTCATCACAATAATCGAGTTTTAACCCCTTCGCGACCCCTCTACAATGGTGACAATGGTCATTGGGTCAACCCAGCTCCGCAATGCGGGTGTCCGATGGTTGTTTGGGACCCGGCAGTCAATAGAGAAAACGAGTGACCAGTACGAGACATTGAGAGACAGATAGTGATGGCTTTTTTTACGAAATTCCCATACAAACTGGATATTTTTGACCGTTTGCCAACTGCTTCCCAAACTATACCCAAGAATTTAGCATGACTGACTCCACGTGCAGCGCTTATCCATATGTAGAATGTTCCCCCACTCCAAATCTCTTCCCTAGTAAGCTGCCTGCGGAGCTCAGTCTTGCAGTCTTAAACATTAGTGGCACCCACCTCGCGCAAACCTTAGCATTCCCTAGATGCTCCGCCCAAAATCTTGTCAATAGAGGTTATCCTGACATCAGGGATCATTTCGGAGAGCTTACGAACAGTCACTTTTCGATCTGATAGCATCGCTACCTCCACTTTTGCGATTGTTTCGTCAGAAACAGATGGCCGTCCGGAACGCTCCTTATCATGGACGTCAGTACGCCCGTTCTTGAACTCTCTGCACCATTTGCGCACGTGTTGTACGCTCATACACTTGTCTCCATAGATTTCGCATAGCTGGGAATGGATTTCTACCGGCGAAATGTTTTTAGCAGACAGAAAAAGGATCACTCACACCTGGCGGGCAAAGTGAGGGGGAGATCCATTACGTACGGCTGCCAAGCCAAGACTGAGCTCCACAGGCAGTATATATATAGTTAAATATTTAAATCAAATATCATATTACAAGTTTGAGAACATTATCGTCGAATGGTAATTCATACTAATATCATCAGTATAATGGATTCGTAACCGGGAGCGGCTATAAAGCTAAATAATACTATTATAAAGAAAATTTATAAAAAAAAACGTGAATAATTTTATTTCCTTGTACATTGAAGATTTCTGACCCTTTGCCCCCCTGCGCATTATTTGAATCGAATTTCTTTGTCGGGGGGAGCAGCCAGAAAGGGTTAAAGATCATGCGAGCAGCAGTACATATTACAGTACCGAGAAAGCGTTGAAATTAACCTGGCGTTCTACTCGTATGTTAATTTTTCTTCAAAAGTATTCTCTGTATCCGGTTTTGAACCCAAGACTTCTTGTTTGGAAGTTACTTCATAACTGAAGATGAAGTGAAAAAGATCATTTTGATCATACTATTAACATCTTCCTGTGAGGGCATGATGAGGAGCAGGACAGGCGGGGTACGACTGATCGCACTCGTCGGCGCTATCGTACCGGCGCCCCAAGCGGCGGTCTATATAACTAGTGCCAACTGGCAATATGGCGGACACATTCATGTACGACAAACGCACAGAAATAAGAGGCGAAAGATTGTATATCGAGGTTTTCGGTACCAGTCAGTAAGGGCTATATCATGCTGATGTCACTGTATGATAATATAATCGTGTCGGAAACAACAGGGTCAGATCCTGTCTGCCCAGAAGTAGGCGACGTCGATGGCGTTATTACCGGCCATCATCAGGTCTTCCTGGATGCAGCTACTCGGACACAGTGCACACTCCAGAAGGTGCGACAGGGTCTGCTCCGCGCCGCAGTCACATTCAGTCAGTCCGCTGTAAAGCTGCCAGGCTTTCATTTGTGTCCTCATCTTGCATACTCTGAAGTCTGTTAAGGGACCTACATATATTCCACCCCTGGTTGTGTCCAGGGGCTAGGTCCTCTTTCGGGGCAATGCAAGCATTCCCCTCAGTTGCACTTCTCCACATGTTCAGCAGCAGGGTGGTCTCAGGTATCGCCAGTTCCGTTGTCGAGCTTAGGAAACTTCTTCTTTATTCGAGCCGTGTGGTAAGTTCTCGATCTGCATCAACCCAGTTCAAAAATATAATCAACCGGAAATGATGCATTTTATAATAAAAAATGTCATTGTGCGACGCACAGGTGTCGTATCAAAATGGTTTGAAAGAAAAAAAAATACATATTTAGAAAGTATTTTGTTTATTGGTTAGCAGATGCAAGATAAAGGGATGGAGAAATGTGGCCCGATGGTTGTAGTATCCACTTACGTATGAAAGGGTGCACCTTTCATTCCCAAGAGAGAGCTTTTGGTATGTCACCAATAGTAAACATCAATGCATCTGTTTACTATCAGGAGTAAGCAAGCATAGCAGCTCCAACCATATACACCAAAAAATTGTTTTTTCACAGTTCTGTAAGCTCAGATTGTCTATGCCTTGTCCCAGAACACTTGTATACGCTGAGGTTCACATGGAAACATCGATGGTTGCTGAGAGCCTCCAGGGCAAGAGCCTGCGCACTTTTCACGTTCAATAATCAGCGTTTTTTTAATGAGATCGACGCTATCGACGCCTGGATAAAATAAATCCTTAAGGGGTGGGTCAAGTATCGATCCTATAGGGGGCATGTATAGAGCTTAGATTAGATTAAATCATTTTTTTAACACTTTCGCATCGATTGTGGATATATACCGTCCAAGATTTCCCTACCGTTGATATCGGCAGCCGTGATAAATCGTTTTGCTACTTTCAGTACTCATTGTGTCATTTACGGTATTAAATAGGAAGTGCAGTAATTCCCTTCATCAACCTATATGTATTCTTTACAAGAATCTGTAAAGCATGTAAATAAATATCGTTAGGTTTCGTCACAGGAGCGATTTTTGTGTAAACCACATGTGTCAATGCCACCACGTAGAGTTACATAATGAACGTTTGTTAAATATAATAGTTTTTTATGCATCATCTTATAGCTAAAGGATATAAGAACCAATGTGATATATGAAAATAAGTCAGATAAGTACATTTATGCTTCGAATACTAGTTTTAAGCAAAAAAAATGGATTGAAAAATTCACGCCGTATTGATAGTATAATTTGTATTCCACCGAGCTGCCACAGCTCTAATAGCCACTATTGCATATACTCGACACATATATTTTTCAATATCGATTTTAAATACTTCCATAAACCTATATGTATCCTGGTTTTGAACCCCTGTACATAACTCAGATGCATGAATCCTCGCAAAATCAATCCTTTGTACCGCGGGTTCCACTTTCATTTTTCGCAAACACCGCTGCATTGTTATGAACAGTTGTGCATAGTTGCATGCATACATGATGCATCACTCATAACCTCATAGCACGTGATGCACTAAACAACACGGTGTTTAAAACGTAACATAGCCTCGCATAACGTATACTAATACTACATATAGAGGGTTCAGATCTACTAGGTTGACTAGGATAGGATTCATGCGGCAGAGATGAAGATGCTGAGGTGGGCGGGCAGTGTGACTAGAGTTCGGAATGAGCATATTCGGAGTTCATTTCGGGTGGCCCCCATACCTGAAAAGAAAAGGGAAAACCGCCCAAGATGGTATGGGCATGTGACACGGAGAGATGAGGACCACGTGGTGAAGAGAGCCCTCAACATACCCACGCTGAGGAGAAGACCTCGTGCAACCTGGACTGCAACTGTAAGCAAGGATCGAGAGCCGACCCCAGATGATGGGAAATGGCGAGGCTACAGAAGAGATCTACTAGGTTGACTGTTAGTTGGAGGCCATATGAATTCCCGCCGTTTATTTCTCCATGTTTAATCTTAGACGGATGAGAAATCCTAATTGTATACACCCGTATGCAAAGTCATTCCTTGGCTTAAGGTAACCAACTTAAAACCCGTATACAGATACATTTCTTAAGATAACCAACCTTTAATAGCCACTTTCCTTTAGAATGATAAATATGAGGAAGCCATTGACTAACTTCAATTCTCAAGAAAAGGCTCTACAAGCAGATGGTTACCTTAAGTCGAGGACTGTTTCTGCAAACGGGTGCAGGTCTTCACAGCCTAAGAAGTGTAGTGCCAGGACTTTCTCGAGCACTAATGTACTGATGGTACTGTACAATTCATTGGTTCGTAGCATACTTGAGAGCGGATCTATTATTTGGGCTCCCCACGAGTATAAATATGACCTCTCATGTTGGAGAGAGTTTAGAAGAAAATTTTGAGGTTTCTTTATATGAGGATGTATGGATATTATCCGTGGCTGTACCCATCTAACTTTATACGGGGTATGTTGGGATACAATGAGTTGAGAACTAGAAGAGATGTGTGCTTGAGAATACATTTCTTTCTGCTAGTGCGCGGCGTCTTCAGAAATCCTGATATTTTGATGGAAATGAAAAAAAAACGGTTTGTTTGTCCCTGACAATTATTTAAAGATAAGGAGGCACAGATTGTTTGTTCTTACTAGAAGTAATACTCACCTGCCAGAGAATATGCCTCTAGGGAGAGTGATCAGACTGCTTAACCACATCGCCTCGGATGTTGATATATTCCGCGCAAGAGGCCCAGTTCAGACACGAGCTCCACAAATTTGTTTGGAGTTTCTTTATCGTTTTTTTTTTTTTTAGTACTTTAACATAAATACCTATATTTATATATATTTTTTTGTATTACGAGTATCTTATTTCAGGATCGTATTAAATAAAATTATGTAATGTTTCTAAAACAAATTAATAACATTGAATGTGTGTATATAAATCTTCAAAGCCTTGCCGAGGATAGAACCGCAATTTCTCGCATAACAGTCGACTACTGTAACCTTTCATCGCACATCTAATGGTATAATAGTAATGGTCCACCTTTGGATTACCATTATGCATGTTTTTACCTGCATCTTTCACTCCAACGATCCTCCTACGCACACAATAATGCGGTCAACCCTTCGCATCCCATCGCAAGGTGCAGATGCATTTTTTTTTGCATCCCACACGTCCGAGTGCATCGCAACTAGTCATTGTTTGCTTCGGCACACACTTCTATGACGCGCGCCGACGCAATATGCGGCTGCATCTGCTCGCAATGGGCCGGACTCCTCTCTTTCAAAAGCTTGTTTTTCAGTCGCGTGAGGGCACGACGAGGAGCAGGTCAGCAAAACAAAGACTTTTTCTGAAGCACATTGACATATATTTACGATAAACTTTACAAAACTATGGCCCGACCTAGTCACAGCATTAGGCCGAGCCACAATACAATATTCTCTCACCAACTGGCGCGCTCTCGTGGCGATCTACGTAACTAGTCCCAAAATGCCATTAGGGCGACACATGCATGTCGACAAGCGAACAGAAATAAGAGTCGAAATATTGTATATCGAGGTATTCGGTACCAGTCAGCAGGGCTATAAAATGCTGATGTCTGTATGTTTGTTTGTATGTCCCTTATTGCCTTTACTGATTATCCAACCACGATCTAATTTTGTAAATATATTAATTGCGCATCCGGGAAGGTTTCTGTATCATCAAAAACAGTACCGACATCCTCCTCTCTAAGTTCGTTATTGAATTGCGTGGTGTTAGTATGAGGAGCAGATTAACAACACAAAGACTTTTTCTGAAGCACATTGACATATATATTTCGATAACTTTACAAACTTCTGGCGCGGACCTAGTCACAACATTCAGGCCGAGCTAACCACAATACGACCACGGTGACACCCAGCGCCGCAAGTGGCGATATTTATAAATAGTTCTTCTAACGGCATTACGAAATGACAACACATGCGTGTCCGATGAGCGAACGAAAGATTGTATTTATCGAGGTTTTCGGTACCAGTCAGCGAGGACTATATCATGCTGATGTCAGTACTTAGTGTCGAAAATATGTCGTTAGTTGACTTAAAGTCGCCTTAGTTTCGCAAGCGATTCATAGAGTCATACTCGATGTACCTACTTAGTCTATTCGTAAGAGATGACGTTATTTTCTTTTCTTTCCCCCATATCCGTTCCATGTCTGGATGGTCACCGCGAATTGTCGCTATTTAGTTCTGTCAACTATTATCTCTACATCTGAAGATTTACTTGGGAACGTTTATGGTACCCGCTATGTCGTTGCTTAGACGTGGCTTCTCTGCGGAGGTCGGGGGCACTTGTCTCAATCCTCCGCAGGGTAAGATCACGAAAGAAACCGAAAAAGAAGTAAGACTGGCGGCGCTCGCAGCATGGCAGAGCAGATGGTCGACCTCGCTCAAGGGTAGACACACATATTCCTTCTTTCCTTCTGTCTTCGATAGAATGGAGATGCCGTGGCTTATTCCAAACCACTGGACTAGTCAATTCATGACTGGGCACGACAATTTTAAGGCTAAACTCTTCAAGTTTAGCCTCGTTGATAGTCCAGACTGCCCATGCGGCAGCCCCTTGCAGGACGCTGAACACGTTCTGTGGCATTGTCCAATATTAGATTTAGCGAGGCAAAGGCTCCTTAGCGTAATCCAACAGAAGTCTGGACCGGTTGGATATATCGATCTCATATCTACGGAGACCAACTACCATGCATTTTCTGTATTCGCGGCGACCTTCGGCGAAGAAGTCTAAAAGTCCAAATTTTAACGACTGAACTACTAACTTTTACACCCATGTGTGGTGTTGCTCACCAAAACCAGTTACTTGTATAACGAGAATGTTCTCTAAAAACAATGCCTTGGTAAGTGCTCCCAAGGAGCGCAGGTACAAGGCGACCGGCCCAAAAAAAAAAAAAAATATGGTCCCCGCAACCTCCAGAGCAGATTTTTGAGTAATTGAAAAGGGTGTTTCTGTAGTATTCGGGGCATTATTTTTTAAAACCGATTTTTTAAGGAAATTGAATGATTAACCTGACACTCTAGAGCAGTGCTCCGCAACCTGTGTAGCCATTTATGTAGACATACAACGAGGTACTTGCTTTATTAAGTTCTAAATGAACTTAAAAAAAAGTGAAATTGATCAAATTAATATCTATTTTTGGCTTTTGGTAGAATCCAAAGAAGTATAGGGTCCGCCATCTAACGTTTTTTTTTTTCAACTAGTGCTTATTTCGTGAATGGTAACACTTAGCTCATGTCTGATTTGACAGATAATTAGTTTTATCTTTCCGCTAAACGAATATGGTTGTGTATACGCTTGAACAACGCTGGAAAATATTGCGACATTACTTTGAAAATCAGGTCATTTTTCTTCAAAAATGAGCAAGGAGTGGCCGTTACAGTCAATGACGATCGTTATCGGGCCATTTTTGGTCACAAAAATTGAAGAAGAGGATATTGGCAACATTTGGTTTCAACAGGACGGCGCTACGTGCCACACAGCCGAAGCTACACTCGATGTTTTGCAATGTTTTTCAAAAAAAAAAAGTTATTTGGTAGACCATATACTTTGGTGTGCCGTAGATGAGAAAAGGTTGCGGAGCTCTGCTCTAGAGGACTGGATCATATGGTTCTATGGAGCTGTTCAAATGAATACATAAATGTTATACCGTTGACTGAAATGTTTTTTTTTTGCCATTGGGAGTCAAATTCAGAGCGTTTTTAGGTTCAATGGCTTCATGTAATTTCTACAAACGAGTAAAAAACAGAAATATGAGCCTAACGGCAAACCAATTAACGTATCAAATTAATTTCTAAATACCTGTCTATGTATTACATACTAAGAAACTATGTGCGATATCGTTATGTGTTTGTTATATGCCGAAAAAAAATGTTGTCTGCTTCAAATGCTTGAGAACCGTTTTTTTGTTGTTTGTCGTTGATACTTGAAACATTTTTTTTTTTTATAAAAGTTTAACGCTCTCTAACGCTTAAACCGCTCATCTGACGACAAAATTGTCTATCACATAAGTGTAGATAACTTATTGATCTATATGTTTGTATTTAAATTTTTCTTTTAAAGTTAATATTTACGGTTTTTTTACTAACTGAAAAGAGTGTAAATTTTTTATATTTTCAATAAAATACTTAAACTAACATTAAGGTGATCAACTGTATATCAACAACACTTGGTGAAGCTGCATAATTATAATTTTAAATATTTTTTATCAAAAAATTATCAAATTAAAAATATTTAGTTTTGATTCACATTTATTTTAAACGATTACATTTTTCGGCCTCCCTGGAGACCATCTTCAATAATGATTCAATTAAAATATACATATACAAGCCATTGCCGGTTTTTAATTTAATAATTATTAAAGATGGTCTCCGGGGAGGCCGAAACATGTAATCGTTTAAAATAAATGTGAATCGAAACTATTTTTTTTTATTAAAATGAATTTAAAATTATATTTCAAGGAACTATTTGAAGAAATCTAGTTTAATGAAACATGACTTACGCCACTTTTATAATTATGGGTACAGTTGATCCCTTAAGTTCGACTCTGAAATTTTCCCTATCCACAATAACAACATCATTTCGATGCATTCTACACCCTTTCTCTGTTGTTTACTCCAACAATATTTATGAAAGGGTGGTTATAGATTCAAATCCATTATCTACGCAATACGCCATTGCACCAACGGATGATATGCAATATGTAATAAAGGACAAATCTGACCTATCCTTGAATACGGCAGTCACCTTTGGATTGGAGCTCCAAAATACCTTTTAAACTTAATTGACTCAGTTCAAAGAAGAGCAATTCGCTTGATAAACAATGACACTCTTACGTCTAACCTGCAATCAATGGACAACAGGCGTATGATTGGTTAGTCTTTTCTACCGTTACTACCACGGTCGCTGCTTTTCGAAACTTAAAGAACTAATTCCTCCTGCACCCACCCACAACCGACAAACTAGTCTTACACGTGTCAAACATCCACACACGGTTAATGTGTGTCGACCAAGAACTGTCAGTTTCCAAAGTTACTTCCTTAATGCCACCGGTAAGCTTTAAAATGCTCTTCCAGCGTCTGTGTTTCCGCCTTCCTACAATCTGGATCTCTTCAAGAAACAGATAAATATACACTTGCAATCTCCCCAATCCACTCAAAAAACGAACACAACACACGAGTCCAGCCTCCCTAGCTGAGCGTCGTAGAGTGCACTAGTCTTGAGCGGCTGTGCTCTCCTGCATGCGATTACATAAAAAAAAACGATGGGTACAATGCACTAATAGATAATATTTATTTTTAATTTTTTTATTTTATTAATGGCCTAATACATACGGTTTTAAAGTAGAAAATACAATAAATAAAATGGTAAAACAGAACCAATATTTTAGCTAAGACAACACATTTTGACAAAACATAAACATGAGTAAATAAATAGATCTCGCACATTAATAGAGGGATTTGCGAAATGCCGGAAGGTCCTGCTCTAAAAAGTCCAAGTCACTAGAGGAGTTTACAAGTCTACACATTCTTAACATTGGAGAATAGAAACCGTAGTTGGTTTTGGATGTCCTTACATGTAGCAGGTTACTGCCTCTAGTGAACCGGGAGGGAACATTAAACGTAATTTTCTGCAATAATGTCGAGTCATCGATTATGGAGTTCATAATTTTAAAAATAAACAGCAAGTCAGTCACTGTTCTACGTCTCTCAAATGTAGATACATTAAGTCGCCTCTCTATATCTTCATAGGAGTAGCTACCTCTCTCAAGGCCGATCAGTCGTGCAACTCTTGACAGGAAGCGATGTTGGACTGATTCAATCCGGTCGATATGAGCTCGATAGTAGGGAGACCATATAACGCTAGCATATTCCAGCTGCGGACGAGTCAATGAACAGTAAAGAACCTTGATGGAGCTTATAATACTATGTAACAGAAGCAAAATCAATATATTCAATAATAAATAACATGTTATATACTTGTGCTTTCGACAATAGAGTCTGATGTTGTTTTTCATTGCAAAATTGCGCAATTCATTGCCAAATACATTGCCAGATGTTGCGCAATGCTGGCAGATGATTGGTTAGTTACAGAATCTGCCTTTTAGCCTCTCCCAATGGCAAAAACATCCCTTTGACCAATATATTGGATGCAGGGACCCTATTGGTGGAAACAGGGCTATTGGGAAACACGAAGGGATAAATTATGATATCCGAGGGTGCCTATTTATGTAAGGGACAGCATAAACCTGATGACGCATTTTTTTTTGCTAGGTTTGCATATTTGGTTGCGCATTTATTTTTGTTATTGACGCACATTCAATGATATTTTTTTAAAAAAAAAAACAAAAAATTAAACATGTCGAAAGTGTTGCTTTAGAGTTATATATACTTAAATGGGTTGAGTAATCTAGCTATGGCGAAATAACTTCTCAAAATAAGTCGACAGGCGTATACGATTGGGCAATTTAAGGATTTTTAATCGATTTCTGAGCTCTAAAGTACCCCGGTTGGTATGAATATGTACCCGTAAGATGTCAGTCACAGCCTATTTATTAAAATTGGTGGTAGACGAAAGTCGTCCCGTGAAGACCACCCATTCATAGTAAATTCCTGTAATAATAATAAGGATGATGCGTGAATCTCGGGCTGTAGTCTATGGCGTTGGCGGATCAACACTCCACATGCAGCGATCAACCATATACACCATGGTAAGTGTCATAGAATTACACAGATGAGACTTCGGAATTACTATCGCCGTCTGTCGGTATTCTCCTGTATTTGTTTACATAAAAATAAAAAAGACACTGCAATGTCTAATTACTTGTGAAGTATAACGATCTAAAATAGAATGATTTAATAAGTTTTTCTCAAGAAATGGTACAAGTATGCAGCCTTGTTGCACTCCAGTGGATACCTAGAACCAATCCGCAATATACATTGAAAATATATCTCATTGAGTATGAAAAAAAATGTAAAAAAAAGTCGTGCTACTCTTGACAAGAGGCGATGTTGGACTGATTCAATCCGTTTTTTTTTTCCTATATCTGTTTCTAACGTAGCATCTTCTCTGTTGTCTTCAGGCTCTCTTCCTCCAAGCCCCGCCGACAGCGGAGTCTCCGACGTGGACTCCTCGTCCTCGGGGCACGCATCTGCTGAGGAGCTGGCTGCCGGCAGGGCGGCGCGCCTACACCTGGCCCCCGTGTTCGCGCCGCCAGCGCCCCCGGCGCCGCCCTCGCTGCTGGCCTTGCGCGCCCCCGCGGCCCTGCAGCACCACCAGCACCTCCAGCACCAGCAGACCCACCAACACCACCAGCACCATGCCCTGCAGCACCATGGGTTTGCAGCGGGACGCACGCACGGTGAGTAGAAATCGACACTCTTAACTATGTCTTACTTACAGCAAACATTGATAAAGATGACAATATTTCCAATCCTACTGAACCTAATGTAACCTAACCTAAACTATCTATCAACACTGGACTGGACTGGAATTTACCCGCGTCACACCCGCATCGCACCGGAGGACAGTTAAGTCTCGTTGATGATGTGCTCACTTAGATTATAATCAGTTAGCAACATAAGACCAATGGGAGTCCCATAAAAGAGATTAGAATCGCATTCACGGGTTGTAAAGAGACGGAGATGGAAGATTTATTCTGTTACCGAAAATACGAGCGGAATGGCCCAATGGTTTCGATCTCACGCATAAGTCACCGTCCTCTTCGATTCACATCCAGGCCACTCTCGCTATTTTACTGATGTCGTCAATCCACCTTGCAGGACCTCGGCCACGCTCCGTTTGACAGTCCTTGCACGTCACTCTAATCCTTATATTCGTGTTAAGCGTCATAGAATTCCACAGAGGAGACTTCAGAATTACTATCACAATCTGTCGGTATTCTGCTGTGTGTGCTTACATAAAATAATTATATATCCAATAATACATACAATCGTAAATTCCTGTAATGATAAGCATAATGCGTGAATCTTGGGCTGTAGTCTATGAATTTGGCGGATCAACACTCCACATGCAGCGCAATACCATATGTAATATGGTAAGCGTCATAGAATTCCATAGATGAGGCTTCAGAATTACTGTCACCTTCTTCGTAGTATCAATCCGGGGGATTGGTTTGCAGCAACATAATCTTGCATCTCGATCTCCATTCCTCTCGGTCCTCCGCAACCCTTTTCAGCTCAGCTCAAGGTTTGCTGACGACATTGCTCTGATAAAACATATTTAATTCCAACTACAAATGGAGATAAACAGCACAAAAACCACTGTCATGAGAGTAAGCCGCAATGAGCAGCAGAACATTAACATATCAATGCTAGGAGTAACCTTAAAAGATGCAAAAGAGTTTGAATACCTTGGAAATACCATCACCTGGGATGGCAGAACAGAAAGAGAAGTCAACTATCACCATCTGTCGGTATTCTCCTCTACGTGTTTACATAAAAAATCATTATATATACAATAATTCGTACAATCGTCGCTTCCCGGAAGGTTGCCAAAGGCGGGCATTCCATAGCCTACCGGCACGTAAACAAGATCCGCTCTCGCCCTCTGTGTGAGTGTTCTCCCGCATGCGTTAGGTTCAGAAATAGTCTGCGCGAAATGCTATAAAAAGACCCTGGCTTCCGGTCAGCGCTGCCAACACGAGAAAAGTTATTTGTCAGTGAAAACGCTTTCACTTTCGCATTACCAACATTATAAAAATAAACTGTAAATATTTTTTTCGGCATCTGTGCTGGTTATTTTTAAAATTAACAAATTATCATGGATTACATTTTTTATTTAGAATGTTTTGCAATACTCTAATCTTCTTTTATAGATCTTTGACTATATTTCAATATTATTAGTAATTGAATACCGAAGAAGGTAATATGGTTCATCAGTAACACAGGTAAATGACTGGTTGTAAACTCCGCGTCGGACTTACAAGAAGTTGTTTCTCATCCTTTCAGTCTATAGTTCGGTTCGAGACCCGAGTGGTACTTACTAAATAAATATACTGTCGGAAAGTAATAATATAAAACGCTTGTGAATAAATGTTGATCGGATTCATGTGGCAGAGATGAAGATGCTGAGGTGGGTGGTGTGACTAGAGTGGACAGAGTTCGAAATGAGCATATTCGGGGATCATTTCGGGTGGCCCCTATACCTGAAAAGATAAGGGAAAACCGCCTAAGATGGTATGGGCATGTGACACGGAGAGATGAGGACCACATGGTGAAGAAAGCCCTCAACTTACACACGCTGAGAAGAAGACCTCGGGCAACCTGGACTGCAACTGTAGACAAGGATCTGAAAACTCTGGGTTTGACCGAGAATACAACGCAAAACAGACAGACATGGCGAATATGCACAAATAAATGTCACGTAGCATTCTATGGAGAGATCCGTGAGAGACTTTCCGTCTTATGTTTGGTGGTGCGATGCCAGCCATGGGGTATAGCTTTGAAAATTTTCATTTCTGCAATAATAAGGATGATGTGTGAATCTCGGGATGTAGTCTATGACATTGGCAGATCAACCCTCCACATGCAGCGCTTAGTGATATGCAGCATGGTAAGCGTCATAGAATTCCACAGATGAGACTTCAGAATTACGATCACCATCTGTCGTCATTCTCCTGTATGTGTTTATATACATATAAATACATTTAAAAATGTATATATACTCGTATTATCCATGTATAGATATTTTGTTAGTGTAGAAATTATTGCAACACATATGTCACTGAATATGTATATATTTGTTATTGTGAAAAGAAAGTGATCGGCAAACGAAGGCTCGCGGACCAAATTTGATGCCTAAATTAAAAATAACTCACTTATCTAACGCTATATTGTGCATCAGCATGATGTAGCCCTTGCTGGCTGGTACCGAAAGCCTCGTCATACAATACTTCGTCTCTTATTTCTGTTCGCTTGTAATACATTTATGTGTCGCCATATTTACATTTTTGTACAAGTCCGCTCAGTGTGTTAGTTATAGACACCGCCGCTCGTGGCGCGGGCGAGAGCCCATCAGCGCGGAGCCAGTGGGTACCTTCCGTCGGCGAGACCGGATTGTTAAGTCCCGATCGGTCGGGAAACCAAGTTTTAACGTAAATATATACTTGCTACCGGAAAGCATATGAGAGCTTAAAGCGGAGGCATTCTTCAGAAGCAGACTCAAGACCCACCTTTTTACTCAGAGAGGCAAAGAAGCGCTCCCGGAATGATCATTCGGTCATAAAAGAGCGCTATACAAATACTAATATAATTGTACTTCCGAAAAAGGGTGTGTTATCAATCTGCTCCCAATCCTGCCATCACGCGACTGAATAACAACCTTTTGAGAGAGAGGAGGATGTTAATAGCTTGCGTGATTTCATTTGGCCTCTCATCCTACCAGTCAACTTTGCGGTTTCGAGCTCTCGGACTTTTGGTTTTTGATTTTTTGGCACGTTAACGTGAAAATGTTTGCCGTACCATGACGTGTACGTAGAGGAGTACTTACGTGACCTACCCCAACGCGGCTAGTATTGCGCCGCATAGACTACTGACACTGTTCCACAAGCATTTGAACAAACTGCGGCTATTTGCGGAACTGACGAACGTCGGGCGCGCTGCGTGTCTGCCTACCTGCACCTCACCTGTCTATGAGCGTTATAGAGTCACTCGCTGCAGTCTCACGCCTCGATAATGTATTGAATTCCATTAAATAAAGTAAACATTTTGTGTATGGAATCACGTCATAGCTCAATGGTCAAAGCGTTCGCTTTGCATGCCAAAGGTCGTGGGTTCGATCCTCGACGGAGATTAAAAAAAAAAGCATTGTTAATCGAATTATGAGCTCTAAAATATTGTCGGTGTGAATTTGATCTATCACCCGTAAAATACTAGTCATAGCATTAATCCGGTGGATTGGTTTGCAGCAACAAAATCTTGCATCTCGATCTCCATTCTTCTCGATCCTCTGCAACCCTCTTTAGCTCAGCGTAAGAGCTACAACTCATATCCTCGAACACTTGCTGCAAATCTGCCGTCTAGGGCGCCCTCTACAGTTTCTAACATCTACCATCCCTTCCACAATATCGTGAAGAAGACCATCGTGGCGCATGATGTGACCGATTGCCTCTTTGAGATGGTTCTTACTAGGTGCCTATCTTCCTTGATTATGCTGAGAACCTCGTTGTTTGTGACGTGGTCTCTCCAGGAAATTTCGATAATTCTTCTGTATCACCACATCTCAAAGGCCTCTAGTCTACAACATACTAAACTTATTTAAATTAGTTTTTGCACCTGTGTGTTAGAGCATATTCTCTGGGACTTTCAGTACCTTTTCTTAAAAAGAGAGATCCTTTTCGATGCAATTCGTGAAAAGTGTCTCGGATAGATTCTCTCACCGAAAATACAAGCGAAAATGGTAAATGCGTGCATTATTTTAGTTCTGTCTGCATGTCCAATAATATAATCGTGTCGGAAACAACAGGGTCAAATCCTGTCTGCCCAGAAGTGGGCGACGTCGATGGCGTTACTCCCGGCCATCATCAGGTCTTCCAGATTGCAGCTACTCGGACACAGCGCACACTCCAGAAGGTGTTACAGGGCGTGCTCCAAGTCACATTACGTCGGTCCGCTGTAAGACTGCCAGGCTTTCATTTGTGTCCTCATCTTGCATACTCTGAAGTCTGTTAAGGGACCTACATATATTCCACCCCTGTTCATGTCCAGAGGCTAGGTCCTCTTTCAAGGCAATCCAAGTATTCCCCTCAGTTGTGTTTCTCCACATGCTCAGCCGCAGGGTGGCCTCAGTTATCACCAATTCCGTTGTCGACTGTAGGAAAATTCTTCTTGATTTGAGCCGTGTGGTTATCTTTTGATACCCAAACATGTCCAATACGGTAGAGACATTTTCCTCGAATTTCATCTCTTGATTGACCGTATTATAGAAGGCTGCCGTCACGTCTGCTGACCTCCTCATTCCGCTCAAAGTTAAACCATAATACCACAAATATTCTATGCAGGAATCTTGCTTTCAAAATACGTCTGCATTAACTTTAAGTGAGATGCCAAGATTAAGAAGAATGGGGAAGATATTTAGTATGTATTTTTTTTTGACCGAGAAAGGCCCTTTTCCACGGACGTCCAGTTTTGCAGGATTACGTTTAGTAGTATACGTGCTACTGTGGTAATATTAACATGAGCATTCGGTTTGCAGGATACCGCAAAAATTCGATCCGTTCGAAATATACTGTACGGCTTTGCCACTACAAACTGGACGAATGGATCCAATAAAAAACGGTATCCAGTTTACTTACGCACATAGTTTAATGGAAGTGTTCCCACTAGCATCCTGCATACGCAAAAATAATACAAATGTATTTTATTCTTACCTCAAACATATTGCTAACTTTTCTTCAGGCATTATGCATTTTCTCATATTTGTATCTTGTTTTTTTTTGGATTAATCTACACTTTTTCTGAAAGCTTGTCAAATGCGGCGATAGACATTCTGAAGTAGATCCTTTCTCAAATCACCCATGAGATTACGAAATGTGTCTTATCTCGATCTTAGTTTTAGGATCGGGTGAATCCAAAATCTTCTTAAATTGCATTGCTTTCGGCGGCGAAATTACCAGTATAATATCAGAAATGTATTCACGTCCATTGCGGCTGAATTTTCTTCTCCGACTGTCAATGCTATCCCGTAAAGAACGGGATGCAAACTTCTGTGTGTGAGCACAGGTATGATTTTTGCGGTATCCAATAAAAAACTGATCCTGCAAAACTGTACGTCCCGCTTGGTGAAAACCCTCCCTGTCCCGTCCTGTTTTTGGAGACCCAGATGGGGACCCGTTACTGGACGGACGCAAAAAGCTACTTATTAGAGAGTGGCTGAAAGCCTTCCCGTGATTCTAGGTGCATCAGTTAGATGTCAAATAGACCTCAGTCTAAGGCTGCGAAATTAGTATACTGCAGCGAATCTCGAATTGCCTTCACGTTACTAACCACGAAATACGTGGGAATGGATAAGGAAACGGTAAGGTTCGCAAATGGATTCTCCGTGGGAAAGGGTTCTAAAGCAGCGAGTCCCAGATATCGCGTATAGAATTCTCACTCTCCAAAGATACCGTTTCCGTTTTCGCGCGCAATTGTTGCTGTTTTGTTTCCGGTTGTTTTCGCTCCATCCGGTCACGTTTGAAAATAGAATCGCGGACAAAGAGAAGCAAATACTCGAATGTAGGAATTCGGATGATGTTTGCCCAGAAAGCTATTCGTTCCTTGTCGGAACACATGCCTTCGCCAAACACATTATTGGACCGGCATTATAAGAAAATATTATTTAAACAGGTGTTGCGGATCATATTTTTACGATATCATTATTGGGGACGAAAAATGTATTTGTTATTAATAATGATTGCTTTTATACTCTAGAAAACTCAGCATAATACTCGACTATCTTACTTGAAAAATTATTAATGTGATATCAGCCCGATATAGTCCTTGCAGGCTAATGCCGAAAAGCCTCGATATACGATCTTTCATCTTTCATTTTGGTTTCCTCGTCTGGCATGCGTATATAAAAATGTTAAGTCTAGATTTAATTAGTCAAAAGTTATGGTGCTATTTCGCCATTGAGGTTGTTTGACAGGTTCTGTCATTGGCCTCAGTATTACTTTCGGAGCTGGGCTGTCACCCACTACGTGCGCTCAGTCGTAGTCTTCATCTGTCCGAGACCTGAAACAGAAAGTTCCGTCTCGGGCAGATAACTTTAATACATATTTTAATTTGTTTCTTAAAAAGTTCTTTGTGTTACTCATCTGCTGCTTATCTCTCGGCCACGCGTTCGAATTCGATTGGAATTCGATACACGTGAGCCAATGAACGCACGTCGCTTGAAAAATAAAATACGATCTCCGAAGCATAAGCTGCAGTACTGCCATCAAAGTATGGAGCATTCCGGCGACTTCACTCGAAATTGGTCATGATTTTATATACACGAGCCAATGAACGCACGTCGCTCGAGAAAGATAATACGATCTCCGAAGCATCGGCTGCAGTACTGCCAGTAATGCTAACAATATTCCAGCGACCTCACTCAAAAGTACACGCGATCCAATGAACGCAAGTTGCTTAAGAAAGAGACTGCGATCCCCAGGGCTTCTCCTTCTATTAGCTGCAGTATTGCCAGTAAAGCAGACATATTCCGGCAACCTCACTCGAAAGTGGTCGTGATTTGATACACGTAAGCCAATGAAAACACGTCGCTCGAGAATAAGGCAACTCTCTCCGAGGCTTATTCCTTTATAAGCCACAGTACTGCAAATAAAGTAGTCAATATTTGAGCGACCTCACTAAAAAGTGGTCAGAATTAAGTTGGTTCTTATATGAACTGCTCTTCCTGACCTTTGTAATAGGTTTAAGGGCGCATTTCCTTTATCAATGACGTAGTTTTTCAGTATGTATTGCACTTATTTTTGTATTAATTTAATTTTAAATAAATAAGTGATTTTATACCTTAGTGACATTCAATTTTGGTGACACTATACTATATAGTGACGGACGTGAGCCATAGCCGTTGCTCGTGTGTGTAGACACTTGTGTTTGTTCAAGACCTGGGGGACCATTATAACCAGAAGTATTTTGGTCTCACACACCCAAGGACGTTGCTCACATAAATCTCTCGTGGAAATTCAACACGATCGGCCAAAAATTCGCTTGCACATGCCGCGAATCATCATTTATGTATACATAATTCGTATAGTTTTTTTATAGCGTTTTTCTAGTACTTTTTCATTGATATTACGTAATCTATGATTAAACAATACCGCAGTGTGACTAACGACTGATGTGTCACCTAACGAATATTGTTCCTTAAACTACCAAAAAAAACTCAGTATTTACTTCAATAATTGATATTTATTACACCTTTTAATGTTTAACATCTTTGCCACTTCTTCTTCTCCGCGTCAGCGACGTCAAATTATTTTTGCCCAGTATCTGGCAACATCTATAGCCCGTGTGTTGCTCAGCATTATGTCTTGAGATGCGCAGCTTGTTGGGAACATGGAGCAGGATCTTAGGTGTCATTTGGCAAAGCAGTTCCTCTTTGCAAGAAAATAGTTCATTTTTGCCACTAATAACTTCGTTTATACGCACTATATGCTTTTTTCACGTAAACACATACAGAAGAATACCGAAATATGGTGCTGAAGAAACTCATCTATGCATTATATGGCGTTTGCCATTTTGCTGACTAAACGCTGCATATACATTTTTGCTTTGTTAGTCAAAAACTTTACGAAACATCCTTTTTTAACAATAATTCACTGTGAATGGGTGGTGTTTACGGGACTACTTTCATATTCTACATTTTGTAATTAATAGGCTATGTCTAGCATTTCAAAAGTGAAGGATCAAGTTTACACTAATTGAGTGTAAACTTTATGCCCAAAAGTTTAAATTGAATATAAATACAATTCGGGTGGAATTCTAATCAATAGGCCATAATTTACATATGACCTTGCCGCGACATGCATGCAGCGTTCAGCCTGAACTAATATTTGATATAGATTATAGAGAATACACCACACCACGCACTGAGAAATCATGTCAGTTTGCACAGCTGATATATAGAAGAAGAAGAAACTAAAAAAATCTAATAATTAAAGTAGGTTAGCAAATATGCTATCGATTCATCAAAGAATATTATATATAAATATTTGTTTTATAATACGCTAGACTATACCTATCTGGGACAAGTAATACAACTAGGAAGAAGTAACTTATCAAAATAAATCGTAAGGCGTGTACAACTGCGATGGGCAGCATTTAGAAAACTTAAGTCTTAAAACTAAGGCGTTTAACCAATGCATCCTGCTTGTATTATTTTATGACGTACCGTAACATGATGTTTCGTCGGCCTCGGTCGGACGGGACTGCCGCGCGACACGAGGGCACTGTGACATGTAGCGCCACAAAGATAATCGCGGCTATTTTACAAATTAAAGTTGAAAGTTGAACGAACATGAAATATAGAAACTGTCAAAACAAATAAGATGGCGTAGGTAAACGCCGTGTACTTTTATATTAAATTAAGACTAACATTATTACACGTGAATGTCAGACGAGCGAACAAAAATATGAGGCAAAAGATCGTTTTTCGAGGTTTATCGGCATCAGCCTGAAAGAGCTGATATCATCATAAAGTCGGATGATCAGACTGATGCTCTCGAGGCATGGACCATTTAGTTCTAAGAGGTGTTCAAACCAACATAACAAAACAAGACGTCCAGTGCGCCCCACGTTGTTGCTGATGAGTTGTTGAACGAATTGTCTGGGAACGATAGGTCGTGACACAGTATGCCATATTAGCGAGCAAAATAATAATGTATGTCAAGTATTATCTGAGATCTAAGCGAATATTTTGGCAATTGACAACAATTGACGGCGATTCGTGGCGACCATATGATCCAGATATGTTAAAAGTTAAAAAAAAACCGCAATGTCTTAAAACTAAGGCGTTTAACCAATGCATCCTCCCTGTATTAACTTATGGCGCAGACCCGTGGAATCTGACAGCAAGTCTTACCCATAAAATAAAGGTCACCCAGCGTCCTATGGAGAGATCCATGCTCGGAGTGTCGCTAAAAGACAGAATCCGAAACAAGGAAATACGCAGAAGAAATCAAGTAGTGGATGCTACCCAACGAATAGGCATACTCAAGTGGCAATGGGCAGGACATACCTGTCGAAGGGACGACGGTCGATGGGGAAGAAAAGTATTGGATTGGCGCCCAAGAGCTTGTCATTGAAGCATTGGCCGACTACAAGATGGACAGATGACATAAGGAGAATAGCGGGAGTGACCTGGATGCGGAAACCGGAGGATCAAAGAGGATGGAGACTCAAGCGGAATGCTTACGTTTAACAGTGGACGGATACAGGCTGATGATGATGATAATATATTTTACATCTATACGTTTCACCATCTGTCGAAAAAATTCCGGTGGTGGTGGCTAAGTGGATAAAGCCTTTGCTTACCAAACCGAAGGTCGTGGAGGATTCCTCGAGAAACATTCGACGGAGCTTAAAAAAAAGGATTTCTAAGCTCTAAAAATATTAATAAAATGCTGTGAATTTGTTCCCTCACCCGAAAAATACCAGTCATAGCCTATTAATCAAAATTGATCATAGATGAAAGTCAACTAGTGATTATTACCTATTCACAGTGAATTCCTGTAATAATTGGATGATGCGTGAATTTCAGACTGTAGTTTATGACGTTGGCGGACCAACACAAGCGTCGTAGAATCTCCACATAAGAGATCTGCATCACTATCACCATCTGTCAGTATTATCCTGTGTGTGTTTACATTAAAAATAAGTAACTCTGAAAAGGCTGGTGTGGATTTGATTCCTTTACCTGTAAAATACCAGTCATAGCTTATCAATATATATTCCACCCTTGGTCATGTCCAGGGGCTAGGTCCTCTTTCGGGGCAATCCAAGTATTCCCCTCAGTTGCGCTTCTCCACATGTTCAGCCGCAGGGTGGCCTCAGGTATCTCCAGTTCCGTTGTCGACTATAGGAAACTTCTTCTTGATTTGAGCCGTGTAGTTATCTTTTGGTACCCAAACATAGGGTGGAGTGCGTCGTGGGTTGCTTTGGTGAGTTCCTTCTTGGTAGTAACTTCTCGCCGTATGTTTGGTCCCTTAACAGACTTCGGACCGGAGTATGCAAGACGAGGACACAAATGAGGGCCTGGCAGTTTTACAGCGGACCGACTGAATGTGACTGCGGCGTGGAGCAGACCCTGTCACACCTTCTGGAGTGTGCGCTGTGCCCGAGTGGCTGCACCCAGGAAGACCTGATGATGGCCAGAAGTAACGCCATCGACGTCGCCCACTTCTGGGCAGACAGGATCTGACCCTGTTGTTTCCGACACGATTATTATTATTATAGCTTATCAATCAAAACTGATTATAGACGAAATTCAACCCGTGAATATAACACATTAATAGTGAATTCCTGTAATAATTGGATGATGCGTGAATTTCAGACTGTAGTTTATGACGTTGGCGGATCAACACAAGCGTCGTAGAATCCGCATAAGAGATCTGCATCACTATCGCCAGTATTCTCCCGTATGTGTTTACATAAAAACAAGTAATTTAAACTGTTATTATTGTCTGTGGACTGACCTTGGCCATAGACAACGCCTTCTTAATAGAGCAGGTCATAGACAAGCGGGCGCGCCTATAGGCGACTAATCGTGTTATTATTACCCCGGCGGCAACAGAAAGGCGTATGTCTCTGCGAGCTCAGTACAACATAACCCCTTGTGTTATTCAACCAACAATTAAACGACGTATCTCACGCTTTGTTCGGTACAACATACGACATTGTGGTTTCGAGCTGCGTGTCGTCATAGACAAAGACTGTCTGGAGTGTTCCGCTCATCGCTGTCTATGGCAGGCTTTTTCAATCTTTGCGGCATGTTATTTAAATTTTATGCGGAAGGCTCGAAGAGGATGGAGACTCATGCGGGAGGCCTACGTTCGACAATGGACGGACACGGGCTGATGATGATGATGATTTAAATTTATATTTCCGGGTTCTAAATAAAATAAAAAAGTTAAACAATATCACACAATTAGCGCGCTTTTACATCAATCATAGATAACCGAAGTTAAGCATCGTTGAACGCGGACCAATACTCGGATGGGTTATCGCCATCAATCGTGAATGTTATATAAATATATTCCCGGATGGATCTTCTGGTGTAGAAATGTCTCGAGGCAATTACAACTCTCCTTCTTCTTCATTGGGCACATGGAGAAGGATCTTAGATGTGAGGCGGTCTGCAGGTCTCCACAGTCGCACAATAGTGGCTCTCCCTGCCGAAGCATTCCCCACCACCCGAGGTTGTCCTTTCTTCTACCAACTCCAGTTCTTAATCCGTTTAGGGATTTCCATGTCAAGGTTCTTGCCAGTTGGGAGGCCTTCCTTTGGAGTAATGAAATCCTCTGATGCGACTTGTTGCCAGAGTTGGAGTCTCTCATTTTCAGGGCCGGATGTGAGAGGTTGTGTGGATCTCAGAAAGCTGCTTAGCAACTTCAAACTAAATGTTGGGGGTATCTGATTATACAAGCAGTGGGACGGTTGGTTGATTGGCTTTCGCATTTCTTCGGCGCATATGACTTTGCGTGTTATGTTCGGTGGTGCGATACCAGCCAAGGGGTATAGTTTAGAAATGGGTGTTGGTTTGATGCAGCCTGTGACGACTCTGCATGCATCATTCATGGCAGTGTCTACTTGAATACAATGGGCTGATCGACCCCATACATAAAATTGATGGTGCCGCGCACAAAATTGACATTTCATTTCATGGTAAGCGTCATATAATCCACATAAGAGACTTCAGTATCAACATTGCCAACTGTAGGTATTCCCTTGTATGTGTTTTTCAAAAACAACATTGTTTAATATTGTAATACAATATATAAAATGAGATGAGCAGCATTTGGAAAACTAAAATACTTTTTTTAAGCGAAAATTCCGCAATGTCTTTAAACTAAGGCGTTCAACCAATGCATCCTCCCTGTATTAACTTGTGGCGCAGATACGAGGAATGTAATAGCAAGTCTTACACATAAAATAAAGGTCACCCAGCGTGCTATGGAGAGATCCATGAGAGGAGTGTCGCTAAAAGTCCGAAACGAGGAAATACGCAGAAGAACTCAAATAGTGGATGCTACCCAACGAATAGGCACACTCAAGTGGCAATGGGCAGGACATATCTGTCGAAGAGACGACGATCCATGGAGACTGATTTTTTTAACTAAATTTTTTTCAATTTATTTTCTTCCAGAAACATTACAAATATATATATATATAATACAACAATTTACAAATAATACAATAATAATAAAATCATTTAAAAAGTCCCGGAGCTCGCTTAACAGAAGACTCCACGAAATTACTTTATTAAATAAATTCGTGGAGCTCATGTCGAAACTGGGCTTCTCTCAAGTGGAATATATCAATAATAATCGAGGCGATATCGTTGAACAGTCTGATCACTCTCCCAAGAGGCATAGTCCCTGGCAGGTTAGTATTACCTCTAGGAAGAAAAAACAATCTGTGCCTCCTTATCATTAAATAATTGTCAGGATCAAACGAACCAATTTCAAACAAAATATCTGTATTTCTGAACACGCCGCGCACTAGGCGAAAGAAATGCATACTCAAGCACACATCTCTTCTAGTTCTCAACTCATTGTATCCCAACATACCCGTATAAAGTTAGATGGTTATGATGGTGATGGTTTCTGGATGCATCATCCAACTAACTAGATGTGAAACAGGAACGAGAAGCAACATCAAATGTTGTTTTGTATATCTGATCATCTAGGACTCGCCTAATACCGCATTGTATCCGTATACACACTGCTATACTACAGTGACTGTGTTGCGGTGGCGTGCCCGACCTTCCTCAATGTCAAATGGCGAGGAATTTTTTCACATCGAGCTTGTAAACACAAATAAATTCAAACGCCGACATCTTCCCGCTTATTTTTTGTACTTTTTTTTTTTATTGTATCATTTTTATACTAATGCAGAAAAGTCGTTCAGAACAAAAGACTACAACAAGCAGTAGTAGTATTTTATCAGTTAGTATAGCTCAATGGTCAAAGCGTTTGCTTTGCAAGCCAAAGGTCGTGGGTTCGATCCCTGACGGAGATTAAAAAAAAGTTTTTTAATCGTTTTTTTTTGCTTTAAAATATACCCGGTTGGTGTGAATTTGATCCCTCACCCGTAAGATGCCAGTCATAGCATATTAATCAAAATTGGTGGTAGACGAAAGTCGTCCCTTGAAGACCACCCATCCATAGATTTTTTTTTCGTAATAATAAGAATGATGCGTGAATCTCGGGCTGTAGTCTATGAAGTTGGAGAATCAACACTCCACATGCAGCGCATAGCCATATGCACCATGGTAAGCCTCTTAGAATTCCACACAGATGTGACTTCAGAATTACTATCACCTATTCACCTAATTATTGTCGCTATTCTCCTGTATGTGTTTACATAAATATATATAAATATATACGTTCCCAGGTGAATTTTCAGGTGCAGAGATGTCTTGGAATGAAGCATGGACAGTGGCAACTGACATAACTGAGTAGCGGCAATTTTTGTTGATCATATGTGTTCTAGATATGGAACGAATATAGGAAAAAAAAAATTACGCATGTTTCGTTAAGTTGTCGTTAGTAGCAAGCGACATATGATCCGCAGTAAGATGCTTTCTGCTTCGTATTGTGTAGTTCTTATTTGAATCTCCCCAAAGTAATAAAAAAAAAACGATTTATTACAGAATTTACTATGCCAGATATTTCTTCGGTGGGCGTAGGTAAGTAACGTATTGCATTAAACTATCAGAACTGGTCGCTAAAAATGTATTTTTTTTTGGCAATTTCTCTTTGATCGCTGCTAATATTTCACTTGCCACATGAACGAGAGTCTAAAACGATCGATTGCAATCCTAATTACTAAGAGTTCGATCTCCGGACAGGCTTTATATAATATAATTTGGAAAACTAACATAAGGTAAATCTACAAAACTGCTGTAAGGCCAGCTATGCTCAACGGATCGGAGTGTTGGACCCCGCTGAAACGCGACTTGGATAGGATTCATGTGGCAGAGATGAAGATGCTGAGGTGGGCGGGCGGTGTGACTAGAGTGGACAAAGTTCCAAATGAGCATATTCGGGGTTCATTTCGGTTGGCCCCCATACCTGAAAAGATAAGGGAAAACCGCCTAAGATGGTATGGGCATGTGACACGGAGAGATGAGGACCACATGGTGAAGAGAGCCCTCAACATACCCACGCTGAAAAAAAGACCTGGAAGACCGCAGGCAACCTGGACTGCAACTGTAAACAAGGATATGAAAACCCTGGGCTTGACCGAGAATGCAACGCAGGACAGACAGACATGGCGAATGTGCAAAGAAGAGCCGACCCAAGAAGAAGTTGTCGATGCATTAGCAGCAGCACATCTCATAGCTTGTTCTCGTGCACACGTACACCGTATAGTATTACACTGCATGCATTTACAGCATCTGTGTGCTCACCCTGTAGGAGTGAGCGTCTATAACGCAACTGTGTGTATGTACAAGAGGTAAGTTGTCCTTGGTTTGGGTTGCTAACCTGCAGCGGGGAATGCGACGCACAGGGCTGTGCAACATCAAGGAGCTCCTCTCCTGCGTGACGCAAATGCGCGTCACCCGCTTGGTGAAAAACCTCCCTGTCCCGTCCTGTTTTTGGAGACCCAGATAGGGACCCGTTGGTGGTAGACGAAAGTCGTCATTTCTGAACTCTAGAATAGGTTAGTGTGAATTTGATCCCTCGCCTGTAAAATGCCAGTCATAGCCTATTAATTAAAATTGGCTATTAAAGTCGTCGTCTCTTGAAGACCGCCCATTCATAGTGAATTCCTGTAATAATAAGGATGATGCGTGAATCTCGGTCTGTATTCTATGACGTTGGCGGATCAACACTCACGCACAAGCAGCGCTTAACCATATGTAACATGGCAAGCGTCATATAATCCACAGATGAGACTTCAGCATCACTATCTGTTAGTATTCATCATCATCATCAGCCTGTGTCCGTCCACTGTTAAACGCAGGCCTCCCGCATGAGTCTGTTTTCATGTGGAGTAGTTGGCTTAAAACCTAGTCGAAGCTGGGAGAGTTCATTTGGTAATTCTCTCAGCCCTCCTTTCTCCCGTCAGTTCATCACACCACATCGCCAAAGGGATTGTTTATTGCAATCTTGATGTGACATGACTATGTAGGGCTCACCACGTGCAGGTGGGAGTGGAGTTGGTTGTGAGAGGCTATTAACATCCTCCTCTCTCAAAAAGAGGCAGGGCGTTATTACGTCGCGTAGGGCAGGATAAGGAACAGGACAGCAGACAAAGACTTTCTTCTAGAAGCACAGATTATAATTACTTTAAAAACATTACAAGTTTGTGACCACGCGGTATGACATTCGGCGCGGCCGCGACGCGGACCTTGCTTCGCCAAAGGGTGGTGACCAACTGCCGGCCGTCGGCACTTTCACGGCCCGTGGTCGGTTGGCAAAACTGTGTAACTAGCCCCAATGTGGCCACATACATTAAGGTATGGCAAGCAACAAAAATACAAGACGAAAGATTGTTTATCGAGGTTTTCGGTACCAGTTAGCAAGGGCTACATCGTGCTGATGTCACTAAAAACTGCTGTTTTTATAGCTAGTAGGTGCGCATCACCATCCAATTCTCCTGTATGTGTTAAGATAGAAAAAAATATGAAAATTCACTTAGAACTCTAGTTTTTTTTTTAATCGTTCGTTATAGGAGGGTTGAGTGTATGTCGGGACGCTTCTCCTCCGATCTTCACGTCCCCTGCCCTCCCCGCATCTTCGTCAGTTCGCCAGCTCTCGGATGTGTGTCTTGCTAGCACTGACCCCGTTAGCGCGCAGTGTTGCAACACCACACCGCGAATATCGCAACGCTTCGTGTGTTGCCACAGTGCGACCGACACGGCCCAACGCGAAAACCACGTTTTCTCATCTAAAAAACATATTCAAACAATAATTGTATAAGATATGCTCCTGATGTAAACACACAAAGAACAATACCGACAATCGTCGACGAGAGTGATGCAGAAATCTCGTGTGTGGATTCCATTACGCTTACCATTTTACAGGTCATCCATTTTTAACAGGAATTCACTATGAATAGATTTTTCTATGTAAACGTATACAGGAGAATACCGACAGATGGTGATGGTAATTCTGAAGTCTCATCTGTGGAATTCTATGACGCTTACCTTAGTGTTGATCCGTCAACGTCATAGACTACAGCCCGAGATTCACGCATCATCCTTATTATTACAGCAATTTACTGTGAATGGTTGGTCTTCACGGGGTGAATTTCGTCTACCACCAATTTTAATTAATAGGCTATGACTGGCATTTTACGGGTGAGGGATCAAATTTACATCAACCGGGGTATTTTAGAGCTCAGAAATCGATTAAAAAATACTTTTTTTTTAATCTCCGTCGGAGATCGAACCCACGACCTTTGACTTGCAAAGCAAACGCTTTGACCATTGAGCTATATCCTGCCCTGTAAGTCGTCAAAAATTAAAAAATGTGTATTTATACTTATGTTGTTTTATTTAACGGCCGTTCTTAGTAGCTCAAGATTGCTCAACTTCCCTTTCCCAGACCGAGCGATGCGATTTTTCATTCTGCCGTTTTTTTTTTTGGGCTCTCGCCCCTTCCTCTCTTGATCTTGCGATCGCTCGCACATTTCTGCGTTGCCACACATCACGTCACCATTAATAAGCAACTCAGCATACCGCCAGTTCCGCCGAATACACGCTACACAACTCATTCACGAAAAAAAAAACATGAAAATCACGAAAAAATAGACGAAAAACGCTCATTTACCTGCATTTTTACACTTGGCATTCTATCACCACGATCTACTGCTCTTTAACACATCAAATAAGCATCCCAAAGTTTCACAGATTCTCGGTCGACACACATTAACCGTGTATGGATGTTCGGCAAGCGAAAGACGAATTTGTGTCGTCTACTGTTGAACGTAAGCCTCCCGCATAAGTCTCCATCGTCTTCGATCCTCTGCCTTCCGCATCCAGGCCACTCCCGATATTCTTATTACGTCGTCAGTCCATCTTGCAATGGGTCAACAAACGCTTCGTTTGCCAGTCCTTGAACGCCACTCCAACACTTTTCTTCTCCATCGACTGTCATCTCTTCAACAGATTCATTGCCACTTGAGTGTGCATATTCTTTGGGTATCCTCCACTACTTGAGTTCTCCTTCGGATATCGTCGTTTCGGATTCTATATTTTAGAGACACTCCTCTCATGGATCTCTACATGACACGTTAGGTTACCTTTATTTTATGAGTAAGACTTGCTGTTAGATTCCACGTCTCTGCGCCATAAGTTAATACTGAGAGGATGCATTGGTTAAACGCCTTAGTTTTAAGACATTGCGGAGTAAATAAATTAAACATGCTATGTATTAACACAGAATACCCTTGATAATAAGAGTTGGATGCAAGCAGAAATAGTATTTGCCTCTTTGGACGTAGTCACGTAAGCGTACATGACTGAACGTTGTAAATATTGCTATCATAAAGACCAGTTGCAACTGGTTGACAAAGAAAAGGGATTGAGCATATCCTGTTGAGCACGGTACGCGTTGGAATGCTCTCCAAGCATCTGTGTCTTCGCCGTCCAATAAATATATACACGAGAATAGTTCCGCAGCATTTCGTCCCCAGAAAATTCGTTCAACGACTCATTGGTAACGACGTTAGGCGCCCTGGACGTCTGGTGCATGGGACATTTGGTCCCCGGACAACTGGTGCATTGGATGTCTTGCTAATCTAACCTAACCTAAGTTATTTAGCTTACGAGACCTATGGATCTCTGGACAAATCCTTAAGTTAGGTAAAGATAGCGAGATAGCCAGTGCACGAGTTGTCCTGGACCAAATGTCCCGTGCACCAGACGTCCAGTTGCGCCCCATGCGTTAGTGATGAGTCTGGGAACGAATAGTCTGGGGACGATAGGTCGTGATACCATGAGAATACCGACAGATGAGATATAAAAACAAAAAAAAAAACGATTTCTATGCTCTGAAATATTCCCGTTTGGTGTGAATTTGATCCATCACCCGTAAAATGTCAGTCACAGCCTATTAATTAAAATTGTTGGTAGACGAAAGTCGTCTCGTGAAGAGCATTCATGATAAATTCCTGTAATAATAAGGATGATGCGTGAATGTCGGGCTGTTGTCTATGACGTTGGCAGATCCACACTAACCACCATCTGTCGGTATTCTCCTGCATGCGTTTAAATAAAAAAAGAAAATCAAAGTCTCCGCCCGACCGCTGCCCACGATACAACATGTTGCGGTCGTGCGGGAAAGTCTCAAATCTGGAAATAAACGTGAATTGTTTCTTAACAAGTTCTTTGCTTTGCGACCTGCTCCTTCATATTTCCTCCACGCGTTCCGATGACGAATCCGCGATCTGTTGTCGCCTTTTTAAAGATGGCGGATGTCGTAATATTTCTAGATTAAATATTTTTATTTTATTTTAAAAATAAACCTGTTGTTTAACACTATACAAATAAACTATATTAAATCTTAATTTCTTCATATATTAACAAAAAGCTTAAGAAATTAGCTAATACATACATGTACGAGAATATGAAGAGATTGCAAGATCAGGTAAACGTTGCAAAATACATATAAAAAAAAAATGCGTATAAAAAATGGCATTCGTTTTGAAATTGCAGCAATAATTGTATAGCATATCATCATCATCAGCCTGTATACGTCCATTGTTGAACGTAAGCCTCCCGCAAGAGTGTCTATCCTCTTTGATAGTCTGCCTTCCGCATCCTCGCTTGATGAAAACCCTCCCTGTCCCGTCCTGTTTTTGGAGACCCACGCAAAAAGCTATGTACTTGTAAGAGAGTGGCTGAATGCCTTCCCGTGATTCTAGGTGCATCAGTTAGATGTCAAATATACCTCAGTCTAAGACTGCGAAATTAGTATACCACAGCGAGTCTCGAATTGCCTTCTTTGGTAACACGTTGCTATCCACGAAATACGTGGGAATGGATAAGGAAATGGTGAGGTTGGGAAATGGATTCTGCAGAATGGCAGACATCAGTTAAGAGTCATTACTTGCGACTGCACTCTTGCAGACGGACTGTTTTCCGCATCCAGGTCACTCCCGCTATTCTTCTTATGTCGTAGACTATCTTGTAAGGGGTCGGCCAATGCTTCGTTTGCCATTTCTTGGGCGCCACTACAATACTTTTCTTCCCCATCTACTGTTGTCTCTTCAACAGATTCATTGCCACTTGAGTGTGCCTATTCAATGTGTAGCCTCCACTATTTGAGTTCTTCTTCGTATATCCTCGTTTAGGATTCTATCTTTTAGAGACACTCCTCTCATGGATCTCTCCATAGCACGCTGGGTGACTTTTATTTTATGTGTAAGACTTGCTGTAAGATTCCTAGAAGATTAAAACAAAAAGATTTTTATTCGATTTCTGAGCTCTAATATACCCTCGGTTGGTGTGAATTTGATACCTGACCCGTGAAATGCCAGTCATAGCCTATTAATCAAAATTGGTGGTAGACGAAATTCGTCCCATGAAGACCTCACACTCAAAGTGAATTCCTGTAATAATAAGTATGATGCGTGAATGTCAGGCTGTAGTCTATGATGTTGGCTGATCGACACTCCACATGCGGCGCTCATTCATATGTAGAATAGTAAGCGTCATATAATTCACTTTTAGGAGAAAGTTCCTTAAGTTCCGAAGAGCAGCGACCGTGGTAATAACGGTAGAATAGATTGAGTGAACCAATCTTACGCCTGCGTTCCATTGATTGCAGGTTAGACGTAAGAGTGTCATTGCTTATCAAACGAATAGCTCTTCTAAAGAACTGAGTCAATCAAGTTTAGAAGGTACTTCGTGTCTCAACACGTAAGTGACTTCCGTATTCAAGGATAGGTCAGATTTGTCATTTATATAGAAGAAGAAGTTGTTTATCGTTGAAAAACCGACGTGATCTATATAATACACCTAGTTGTTTGGAAGCGAGACCGGCTTTATACTTAATTGACTCGTAATATTTGAAATTATTCGAGATTGATGCTCCAAGGATGTTGATGGAGCTTGCTTTGGAAGAGAACAACCGTTTAAAGATACAGGATCCATAGCAGTCTTCTTGGTGTCTGTGTTCCGTCGATTGCAGGTTAGACGTAAGAGTGTCATTGTTTATCAAACGAATAGCTCTTCTTAAGCACTGAGTCAATCAAGCTTAGAAGGTATGTTGGGGCTCTGCTAAAGCTGTCTGCCGTATTCAAGGATAAGTCGGACTTGTTCTTTATATAGAAGAAGTTGTTTATCGTTGAAACTTGCTGAAATGAGTGACTTACGACTGCATTTTTTGGCAATACGCTTTAACCAGTGATCGCAAGTGTTACTGCTGATGGTGATGATGTTTGTTGTGTATACACAAACCGGTTTTTTATTCCAGTGCGAGAGAGACGGTCGTCTCACAGTCTGAACGAAAGGGAAAATGAGGTCGAACGAAACAAAACAAAACAGGTTGTCTCTGTCTCGCTCTGATGACTTACATTTTTTTTTGTTGTGTAAAGTATTCACGTATTTTTTTATATATATATATTTTTTACGTTTCATTTACGTAACACTTATATTTATAGAACGTATTATATTTGAAAAAAAAAATCGTTTAAATATTACATAATATAGTCATATTTGAGATGTGGCCATACAGAAGAATTCTCGTAATTTCCTGGAGAGACCACGTCACGAACAATGAGGTTTTCACAATCTTCTTCTTCGTGTCAGCGACGTCAAATTATTTTTTCCCAATATCTGGCAATGAGGTTCTCAGCATAATCAAGGAAGATAGGCAAATAAGAACCATCTCAGGTTCTTAATCTGTTTAGGGATTTCGAGGTCCCAGTCAAGGCTCTTGCCAGAGTTGGAGTCCTCATTTTCAGGGCCGGATGTGAGAGGTTGTGTGGATTTCTTCGAGACTTCAATCTTGGTGTTGGGGTTATCTGATTATACAAGCAGTGGGACGGTTGGTGTGCATTTCTTCGGCGCATATGACTTTGCGTCTTATGTTCGAGGGGTGGAAATGGGTGTTGGTTTGAGGCAGCCTATGGGCAGTGTTTGGGCATCGCAAGGTGTTCGGCTGAGGACATGAATTGGCAGCAAGTGTTCGAGGACATGAATTGTAGCGCTTATGCTGAGCTGAAAAGGGTTGCGGAGGACCGAGAGGAATGGAGATCGAGATGCGAGATTCTGTTGCTGCAAACCAATCCACCGGATTGATACTATGAAGAAGAAGATAGTGTAGCCGGGCGGCATAGTCCAGTGTTAAAAGCGTTTGTTTGTCATTCAGACGTCTCTGGTTCAAAACTCTACCAAGCTTGATTTTTTAAATATTATTTTATCAATTCTAACCATTTTTCATGCCCTCGGTAGAGTTAAGCCACCCCTTAAGGATAAAAAAATCCAGGACTCGGGAGCGACGGGCTCATCATCCAATCTTCTTAACCCTTTCGCATCGGTTGTCGGCATATGCCGTCATAAGATTCCCCGACCGTTGACATCGGTTGACGTGATATATCGTTTTGCTACTTTCTTAGAATAGTTTTTTACGCATCATCTGATAGCTAAAGGATACAAGAACCAATGTGATATATGAAAATAAAGACCAGATAAGTACATTTATGCTTCGAATACTAGTTTTATAATTGACAGTACAATTTGTATTCAAACCGAGCCGTAATAAAAGTGTTAAAAAAACCTGATTATTGAACAAGTAATATTTCTTTGGTACTACAGCCGCAGTCCATGCAAGTTTGCAGGGTCTTGCCCTGTAAGCTTCCGGGAACTATCACTGTTCCCGTTTGGACCTCCAGGTATACAGGTGTTGTGGGACAAGGCATTGACAATATAAGCTTACAAAACTGTCAAACGGCATTTTGCGGTGTCCATGCTCCAAATATGGATAAAATAAGGCCATATTTGTCACACAATCGACTGTTTATGCAGCAAATGTGAGTTCGTTCCCAAATGAAACTACAATAAAAGTCAATTTAAAAAAAAAACGTTCTCGTGACATTTATTTCGAATGCCGCAGGAGAGCATAAACTACAACTGCCTTTTCTTACTCTGACCCGGAATGCGTCGAAAACTGTACAATTATTTTTATTTTTCTTTAATGTTATTACAAAATATATAACATTTTAATTCATCATTAAAGTACATATTGACATAAGTTACATAAGTGTGACTCTGTAAATGTATTGACATATTTAGTGTTATTGACCTCACATTCCAACAAGCGTAAGGAGACTAAATGCAAATAGTTGACGTGAAACAACAAAAACCCTGTCATAAGTAAATCGTGGTTGACCCACAAATAACACGGCATTATTGTCACAAAATCAAACGTCTAACATTTCGCCTTCATCAACACCAGCACTGAATCTTAAGCAATATTACACTAAATATGTCAATATCTTCACTCAAGTTGGTTTCTAACACTGTTCACTGGGTGAACGTGCCGGGTGGTTACGGGGTGACTAAAACCTACCCCAATAATCAAAGCTATATCAACTCTCGGGCATTGCCCCACCAAACATACGGCGAGAAGTTACTACCAAGAAGGAACTCACCAAAGCAACCCACGACACACTCCACCCTATGTTTGGGTACCAAAAGATAACCACACGGCTCAAATCAAGAAGAAGTTTCCTACAGTCGACAACGGAACTGGTGATACCTGAGGCCACCCTGCGGCTGAACATGTGGAGAAGCGCAACTGAGGGGAATACTTGGATTGCCCCGAGGTCCCTTAACAGACTTTGGACCGGAGTATGCAAGACGAGGACACAAATGAGGGCCTGGCAGTTTTACAGCGGACCGACTGAATGTGACTGCGGCGTGGAGCAGACCCTGTCACACCTTCTGGAGTGTGCGCTGTGCCCGAATAGCTGCACCCAGGAAGACCTGATGATGGCCAGAAGTAACGCCATCGACGTCGCCCACTTCTGGGCAGACAGGATCTGACCCTGTTGTTTCCGACACGATTATATATATATATATATACTGTTCACTGCGATTCTTTCGTCTTACACGTATCCAGGGTTGAACGATGGTCCTCTCAGGCCACACTTCAGGCTCCATGAGAGACTCCAGCGAAGTCGCGATGACCCAGACTTTGAAAGAAGTTGACAGCGTACGTCTGCTGAATGTATATAATGCTACATAGAATGCATGTATAGTTAAGTAATAGGATATGGGAAAAAGAAAAATTATTGTATTTATGTTATAACCACGAATATGCGCTCTCTTATGACAAGTGTATCGTTCGCCATATCGTCGTCGCTATCTGATATAATCGCATTTTGTGCACGATTTTTTTAGCGCGTATCAAATCCGCTCTAGAGGCAATGACCCCGTAACACGATTCACTGCAACGACCGTGTTAATAAAGGCGGCACCGAATAAAAAAATACGTATTTACGAGTAAAGTCCAAAAAAAAACTGATATTTATATCGAAACCGACCGATCGTGAAGCGATGCAAAAAAAAAACGCCGTTGAAACGACACATTTTCGCATTTTTTCATGGCCGATCGTTGTGAGACTGATTGCACGTGAAATGACAGTCATAGCCTATCAATTATTACATCAATATCACCAACATGAGCGTGTATTCGACCACTTGAACGGATTGCATTCAATTTAGCGTCTTCACATTATTCTTCTTATATCGTCATTCTTCTTCGTAGTATCAATCCGGTGGATTGGTTTGCAGCAACAGAATCTTGCATCTCGATCTCCATTCCTCTCGGTCCTCTGCATCCCTTTTCAGCTCAGCATAAGCGTCCCGTGAAGACCAATTCATGTCCTCGAATACTTGCTGCAAATACTCCCGTCATCATCATTACACATTGCATTTAACATCCTTCTTTACTTGTAGTTAGCTTTCTTGCTTAAATAAAGAAAGACTCCACGTCGCCGGGATAGTTATCGGATCGCGTGGTGGCAGAAGGAGGAGCAGATGAACAACACACACACTTTTTTAGCACATGGACATGCATTTGATTACAAGATAAAAATTGACGATCTTTGGTATTCGGTTCAGGCCGCGGACAATCAACGATCTATCTCCGTTGTAGGCCGAGCCGAACTGCCAGCGCGCTTTGAAACTACGCAGTGCCCGTCTATCACCCGTCGCCCCTTTGAAGAATTATCTTTTGTCAAAACAAACAAAATGGCGACAAATACATGTCTGACGAGCGAACAAAAATAAGAGACATAAGATTGTAAATCGAAGTTTTGAGCTCTAAAATACCCCCGGTTGGTGTGAATTTCATCCCTCACCCGTGAAATGCCAGTCATAGCCTATTAATTAAAATTGGCGATAGACGAAAATCGTCGTCACGTGAAGACGTGCCCATTCATAGTGAATTCCTGTAATAATAAGGATGATGCGTGAATCTCGGGCTGTAGACTATGACGTTGGCGGATCAACACTCCACATGCGGCGCTTAGTCATATGCAGCATGGTAAGCGTTATAGAATTCCACAGATGAGACTTCAGAATCTCTATCGCCGTCTGTCGGTAATTCTCCTGTGTGTGTTTACATAAAAAAAAAAGATGAATGGATTTGTGTTTATGATATGAAAAATCCTACATCTTGATCGTGTTGCAATGCTTTTTACATGATAACTGTAATCGTAAAAACATTGCGCTTAAACGTCTGAGGTGCATTGACCTAGATATATAAAAATATAATATACCTGTATATAATAAAATAATATATATATATATAATATGTATTAACATCCTCCTCTCTTCAAAAAAAAAACTGTACAAGCTTCCGGCTAAGCGGAATGACATGCCGCTGGCCGTCATGCGAACTTCTCGATCGTCAACGCATAACTGACTCGTCCGGCCCGTGGTCGGTCACCCGCATAAATCTCGCGCTGTAGTGTATGACGTTGGCGGATCACCACTCCACGTGCAGCGCATAGTCATGTGCGTATCCACAGATGAGACGTCAAAATTACTATTACCATCTATCGGTATTCTCCTGTATGTGTTTACATAAAAAAAAGAGCACGGGTGCTTGAAGGAAAGGCTCCTGTAGTTAATGCTCTCCTACAGCATTTCTAAATCATGTCCCAGCCAGGTTCTTTTTCGACTCTTGACCGACTTGAGACATGGTGCTTATATGAAAGTGATAAAAAAAGACAGAGGCCTTTGAGATGTGGTCGTACAGAAGAATTCTCGGAATTTCCTGGAGAGACCACGTCACGAACAATGAGGTTCTCAGGATAATCAAGGAAGATAGGCACCTAATAAGAACCATCTCAGAGAGGCGATCGGTCACATCATGCGCCACGGTGGTCTTCTTCACGATGTTGTGGAGGGGATGGTTGAGGGTAGAAACTGTACAGGGCGCCCTAGACGGGAGTATTTGCAGCAAGTATTCGAGGACATGATTGTAGCTGAAAAGGGTTGCCGAGGACCGAGAGGCATGGAGATCGAGATGCAAGATTCTGTTGCTGCAAACCAATCCACTGGATTGATACTACGAAGAAGACCGACTGTGGTGTGATAGGCTGCCGTGTCCTCTATCTCACCACGTCATTTATCACTAAGTCAAACCATCGCACTCCTTATATTTACCTAAGCATCTGTTTTCAAATCCTATTATACGGGTGCATTGGTGTTATGCACAAGATTCACGGTCATAAAAAAGAATGAGGACGTTTCAGGCGCTGTATTTTTGCATTTCGTTTTGATCGAGCGAAGCTGCGGGTCCCGGATATCGCGCGTTGTGCTTTGTGGTCGTCGTTATCTTTCAATATTAATTCAATAGTGTCTTTCTTGTGCGGTTCTAAGCGCTGCACACGGATGCATGCGGCTGTATTGGTGGGGAACACACACACACGCAGACACTACACACATACGATAAGTGAGTATTGGTTAATATACGTGTGTGTGTGTGCATTAATGCAACGATGCTTACCCACACATGTGACTCTAACGTATAAAATGCATCGAAGACTCTCAAACTTTGCTTGCACGAGAACCCTGCTTATTTTTTAGCCTCGCCATTTCTCATCATCTGGGGTCGGCTGTCCTTGTGCTCATTCGGCATGTATGTCTGTCAAGCGCAGAGTTTTCATATCCTTGTCTACAGTTGCAGTCCAGGTTGCATGTGGTCTTACAGGTCTTATGTGGAGGGCTCTCTTCACCATGTGGTCCTCATCTCTCCGTGTCACATGCCCATACCATCATAGGCGGTTTTCCCTTATCTTTTCAGGTATGGGGGCCACCCGAAATGAACCCCGAATATGCTCATTTTTATAACTACAATATATTTTTATTTGCAATATCGCAATGAGATCGCTTACATCGCTCCTTAGAACCAATTGCTCCGTGCCGCGAAGGAGTTTATATTTTTATTAATTAAATATACATGTACTATACATAAAATTCTTTTTTCAACGCGTCAATTCAAGCACAAAAATAACGGCAGTAGCGGGATGCGAACCGCGGACCTTGGAAACCAATTATGCCCAGGTATTCATACCGCTCAGCCGACTTGGCTATTGCTATGCCTGGACCGACTCACGTTGAAACTAGTATTTATGTCATTGTTATCATCGTATGATAGATGTCGCTATAGTATATATTCAAAGTATGTATATATTGATATCAGCTTGATATAGCTCCTTAAGGCCGATGCCGTAAAGCCTCAACAAGCGATCTTTTGTCTATTATTTTGGTTCGCTTGCGTGACATCTACATCGAATGTTAAGCGGTGTTTGCATACGCCAAAATAATTGTTATGACAGTTGGCCTATTGTTGGTTGGTAGGACTGTCATATTGGCAGTTGGTACCGTGGAGATGTGAGATCGCGCCGTGGGCTGGCAGTTGAAGTTTGACTCGCGCCCGTTACAGTGCGCGCATCCTGTGCGTTCCTGTAGCGGGCGACGTTTCTGACAATAAACATGTATCGTGAAACAGAAACAAGTTGTTTATAATGTGAACCTGATCCTGCATCCTTCATCAAGTAAACCGATGTCCATAAATGGAAGAGGAGGATATCAATATATATTATTATTTCTTTGAGTTTATATTTAGCTATGATCGGATGATCAGCCTGACGCTCTCGATATCTGGAATATTAAGTCCCAACTGGCATTTCAACCAAAAATTTACACTAAAGAAGGGACCGTTTTATGAAAAACTACCGAAAATGCCCTAAAAATAATATATTGTATATAAATACTCGAAAATGTATTCGCTGACTTTTTATATATTTGATATATAATAGGTTTCGACTGTCATTTAACGGGTGAGGGATCAAATTCACACCAATTGGTCTTTCACTTGCCGAATACACGGTTTTCAAAGTTTCTTTTCTAAGTGCCACCGGCAAGTTTTGGAATGCTCTACCAGCGTCTGTGTTTCCTCCTTCATACTGGATTTATTTAAGAAACATAAATGAATATACACTTGCAATCTCCCCAACCCACACACAAACACGAACACAATATATATTTATCGCATGCAGCGTCCAGCCTCCTTGGCTGAGCGTTGTAGAGTGCACTAGTCTTCACATCTAGAAATGAATAACAAAACTTTTTTTTTATCTCCGTTGTGCATCGAACCCGCGACTTTAGTTGTGGTAAGCAAGCGCTTCAACTATTTAGATGTACCCGCCGGTTGATAATTTAGTTTTTTTTTTTTTCACTTTCGTTTTCACCGCGAGCCCGCGTTTTGCGTTTTCGCTCTGAAACTGCACACAACTCAGTTTACATAGAGTCGCGATGTTCGCGCATGTGCACGGGCGGCGTCCGTCTATGTGTAGGGGGCGTGCGGCGGTGTGTGGCCGGATGACCTTCGCGGCTGCAGCAATGTCGAGGGTGTCGTTGACCACCGCCAGACGGCGCATAGCCACTCACACCGGCACACGCGCCTAATGTGTGTCGACCAAGAACTGGCACTCGCCAAAGTTCCTTACTAAATGAGGCTAAATTATTCATTACTCCATGTCGGATCCATCTAGTGAAGCATATAGACATCGCGAGCCGATGCCAGAAGGCTCTGTCAGTCGCCTTGGTCCTCAATGGTCAAAGCGTTTGCTTTGCAAGCCAAAGGTCGCGGGTTCGATCCCCGACGGAGATTAAAAAACAATGTTTTTTAATCGATTTACGAGCTCTAAAAAATACCCCGGCTGGTGTGAATTTTATCCATCACATGTAAAATGTCAGTCATGGCCTATTAATCAAAATTGGTGGTAGACGAAAGTCGTCCCTCGAAGACCACACATTCATAGTAAATTCCTGTAATAATAAAGGATGATGCGTGAATCTCGGACTGTAGTCAATGACGTTGGCGGATCAACACTCCATATGCAGCGCTTAGCCATATGCACCATGGTAAGCGTCATAGAATTCCACAGATGAGACATCAGAGTTACTATCACCATCAGTAGGTATTCTCCTGTGTATGTTTACATAAAAAAATGTTAGCTCTGCCTCTCACAGCTCCACCGAGTACATTCTATAAATAGTTCCCGACGGCTTTTCAGGACGGCGCGAATCCGTGGGGTTGAAGAAAAGACCCAGTATATGTCCCAGCTAGGTCCACCTTCGTCTCTTGATTGACTGTATTATAAATGGCTGCCTTCTCACCTCGTCATTCTTCACAAAGTCAAATTGTCGTACCCCCAGTATTATACGCAGGCTCTGCTCTCAAAATACGTCTGCATTGGCTCTCGGTGAGATACCAAGTTTCACAGCCGTAAAGAAGAGAGGGGACGATACAGGCGCTATATATAATCGTTTCGGAAACAACAGGGTCAGATCCTGTCTGCCCAGGAGTGGGCGACGTCGATGGCGTTGCTCCCGGCCATCATCAGGTCTTCCTGGGTGAAGCTACTCGGACACAGCGCACACTCCAGAAGGTGTGACAGGGTCTGCTCCGCGCCGCAGTCACATTCAGTCGGTCCGCTGTAAAACTGACAGGCTTTCATTTGTCTCCGCGTCTTGAATACTGCGTTGCGAAGTCTGTTAAGGTACCGCCATATACTCCACCCCTGGTCATGTCGAGGAGCTAGGTCATCTTTCAGTGCAATCCAAGTATTCCTCTCTCAGGCGCTCTACCTGTATATGCGATACTTTGTTTTGATCCAGCCAGTGCACCAGTTGTCCCGTGCACCAAATGTACCGTTCACCAGACGTCCAGAGCGCCCCACGCCGTTATTTATGAGTCGCTGAACGAATTTTCTCGGAACGATAAGTCGAGACAACGTGGAATATATCACAGGTAAAACAAGGGTTATCCAAGGCGATATGCTTGAACAGTGAGATCCTTCTCCCAAGTGGCATAGTCTCTGACAGGTTAGCGTTTCCCGAAGATGGGATAACGAGCAATCTGAAATACGGGGTAAGCGCCTCTTGCGAAAAAAATCCGCATTCGTGTTGTTTTCACGCAAAAAAAATGGAATTTGATACACCTACTGATGTGCTGTTTTTTTTACATGTGTTATTCAAGTCTACGTGTCATTCACAACGTTGGGGCAGGTCACATCGCTGTTAAAACGTATATTTATAAACATTTTTGATATGAAATAACAGCGCATTATCGGAAATTTCAAATAATAACAAAAAAATACATAAAAAACTTGCTAATAAATTATTGTCATATTAAATGTGTTTTTTTCGCGAAATGTTGTGTTATCGCAATAGGCGCGAATTCGACTTGTTTTTTTTTCGATACTTGATATTTAACTTATTATATGTAATGCCACCATAATTAGAGACAATTATTAGAGGATTCTTCTTCTTCATAGTATCAATCCGGTGGATCGGTTTGCAGCAACAAAATCTTACATCTCGATCTTCTCTCTTCTCGATCCTCTGCAATCCTCTTTAGCTGAGCGTAAGAGGTACAACTCATGTCCTCGAACACTTGCTGCAAATAAATTGCTAAAAAAATGTTTGGAGCATCTTGATGTACGGCTGTGAGACGTGGTGCTTATCTGAAAGTGATGAAAAAAGACTAGAGGCCTTTGATATGTGGTCTTACAGAAAAGAATTGTCGGAATTTCCTGGAGAGACCACGTCACGAACAATGAGGTTCTCAGGACAATCAAGGAAGATAGGCACCTAGTAAGAACCATCTCAGAGAGGCGATCGGTCACATCATGCGCCACGATGGTCTTCTTCACGTCATTGTGAAGGAATGGTTGAGGGTAGAAACTTCAGAGGGCGCCCTTGACGGGAGTATTTGCAGAGGATACCATGCTGTAGTTTTCTATACATTTAAGCATTCAGTTTGAGATGCATTTCAATGTGAAAAAGATAAATATTTCATACCTTGTTCTAAGCAAGTTAGGTAGCTCTCTGCGCCCCAGCTCATTCGGCGCTCTAGGCCGCCAACCCACTGCGCCGCCCCCTAAAACCGACACTGGATAAATATTTCGTACCTTGTTTTAATAGATCACATTGAGCACTATTTCATTTGCTGGAAGACTGTAGTTTAGCCATCAATGAAGGATTCATCAGATCCATTTCACAGAAATTATCAAGCAATCGGAGATAAGTGCGCGTGGAGAGACACTCAAATCAGTCAAAGCAAGTAGAAGTAAGTACAATGCAGCTGACGAAATGTAGTCCTAGCACGGTCTACGGTAATCGTGCTTTCAGTTTTGCTACATCAACAACTTGGAACTCGATGTCAGAAAGTATAAGAGAGCTGAAAACGGAGGCATCCTTCAGAAGTAGTCTCAAGACACACTTTTTACTTAGAGAGGCAAAGAAGCGCTTTTTGTATGACCATTTGGTCATAAAAAATGGATGTATAAATGCTGTGTAGTTTTGTCTTTAAGTCTTGATAATGTTTCGGATATGTTCCGATGTACTGTGAGCCTTGGACGCCCCAAAGTGTCTGATAGTGAAGTATATGATGTATGAAAGTCACATTGATTAGAGTAACACAATCGACCAATGTAGCGCCACACAGTGTGGAACTGATAATTACTGGTACCAGCGCAACAGGGAAGATAACCGCGCTGCTTGTAGTCACAACATGTGGAGAATAAAGTGTGGATTACAGTCTTACCGATCTTAAAGTCACACTCCACATGCAGCGCTTAGCCATATGCACCATGGTAAGCGTCATAGAATTCCACAGATGAGACTTCAGAATCGCTATCACCATCTGTCAGTATTCTCGTGTATGTGTTTACATAAAAAAAGATCAATGCAACTATATCAAGCTTAAACTTTGTTATGTTACTCGTAAAGGTAACTGTAGCCCCGACGATTTCCCTGATGAAGTTTAACAGCAAGGGACCGTCAGAACTTAGTAGAAATTCAGGAAAATCATCCCGTGAAATGGTAGAGACTCCCAGGCGACAACACAGAATGCGTCTCCTGTTCTCATGGATGATGCACTCCACGAGAGAGTGTCTCACTGTATGTTCATGCCTGGATCACATGGACATGCGTCGCAAGAAGAGAGGCCAAATCTTTTTAGGAATTCTCTGAAAATTCCTTGTCCGGTAAACGCTTGAGTGAGATGAAAGTCCGTGGAGTTTTTTTCCAAGTCAATAAGTGTTCGATGGATGGAAAGAAAGACTTGATATGCTGTGTTCCAGGCAGTTAGCGAACCATACATTAACTTGTTCAAGGCGTAGCAGAGAGGAAAACAGTCGTAAAGGGGTGTTGTGTTTAGTTTCCCCCCCATTTTGGCCAGTTCGTCCGCTTTTTCGTTACCCAGTGTGCCGTTGTGTGCACGAAGCCAAATAAACTTGACAGCTAGACATATTTTCAAGAAAATTAACGCTATTTCGTGCGTTCACAGCTAGGGGGCTCAGGGTATTCGCGGAAGTTACCGCCTTCAGTCCGTGCTTACTGTCTGACATTATGTTTACAGTTCGGTAGATGCTGTATTGCGAGAGCGTTGTTTGTATGTGGCAAGTTTTTTTGCCAGGATGTGTGAATTTATTTATACATTACTTTGTGTAGCCAAGAGGCCAATATTCTTCCCCTTCAAATCTCTGTGGGGTCAACCGCAAACACACTGACACTGTGAAGTCTACTTAAGAAATAGCTTCACAGACACATCGACGAAACTTCATGTAAATATGTGTAACATTTATATATACATGTTATTGTTATGTACTTGTATCTATTCTAATGATCAACAGTTTTTACGTAAGCATCCAATAAATGTGGACAGTGTAGCACTGCAGATTTACAGTGTTTACAAGAGATTCTGTTATAAGTTCTTGAAATCATTTTTAGAATAATAAAAGATTACTAGGCAGGTAGTTGCAAAGTAACACAGTGGCGTCTCCGGCGGGCAGCTGATGATTAATCAGATTACGGAGGCGGTCGAGAGAAAAAGAGATCTGGTCCATACGCTGCAGATTTACAGTTTATCAAAGTATTTTACATTCTTCTTCTCGTGTCAGCGACGTTAAATTATTTTATATTCAAGTTATACAAATACATTTTTATAATAATGAAAGGTTAATGGTAGATGGTTGTAACTTAACATAGTGCGTCTCCGGCGGGCGGCTGATGATTGATCAGGTTACGGGGGCGGTCGAGAGAGAAAAGAGATCTGGTTTATATGGTCGTCTGCTTATATAGGCCTGCTCAACTCTTACCTTGGTAGGTGCGATAGTATTTGAAGTGACGGCGATTCTAACGACATATATGGGACATACAAGGCAAATAATTAAAGACGAGACATAGATTCCGAAATCGGTCTTCTTCCTCGTGTCAGCGACGTCAAATTATTTTTGCTCAGTATCTGGCAACATCGATAGCCGTGTGTTGCCCAGCATTAGGTCTTGAGGTGTGCAGCTTGTTTTAGATGTGAAGCGGTCTGCAGGTCTCCACGCTCGCACAATAGTGACTCTCCCACAATGCTGGCGGGTATAGCTCAATGGTCAAAGTGTTTGCTTTGCAAGCCAATGGTCGTAGGTTCGATGCCCGACGGAGATTAAAAAGAAAAGATTTTCAATCGATTTCTGAGCTCTAAAATATCCCCAGATGGCGTAAATTTGATCCCTCACCCGTAAAATGCCAGTCATAGTCTATTAATCAAAATTGGTGGTAGACGAAAGTCGTCCCGTGAAGACCACCCATTCACAGTAAATTCCTGTAATAATTATAGGATGATGCGTGAATCTCGGGCTGTGACGATGGCAGATCATAGAATTCCACAGATGAGACTTCATAATTACTGTCACTATCTGTCGGTATTCTCCTGTATGTGCTTACATAAAAAAAAATGGTAGGTGTTCAATAATCAGCGTTTTTTTAAGGAGATCGGACGATTAGCACGACGCTGCCTTGGCCTGTACATAAAATAGGCTTACATGAAAAAGGTTATTGTACAAAATCCACTGATCTAGTAACATTGCCCTGCTCTCGTTTGTGAGGCACTCATTTCCGTATAATCTAGTCCGCTCCTAGTGTAACTGACCTATGCACGAGCCGATTTTTCGGCTATATTCGTGGCACTTACACTATAACAGATTTGTTCCGTATTCGTTTCCAGTTAGTTCGCCTGCGCTAGTAAAGCATAACCTAGCCCAACTTATTTTACATTTTTTGCTGCTGTTTTTTTCACATCTTTAGCGGTTTTTTTGTTATAGCAGCGGATATCAACCGTGAGCGAACAATACATTTTTTTTGTTTATACATAACTAGCGCATTGCATATATACCGCGCTTAACGCGGGAGATACGTTCCATCAAAGTAGAGCGTAATGCGAAACAGCACTAAACGAGGCTATCTTAACATGTAAATACAAGGTTAGGTGAACATGGATAGAAAATTGGTTAGGTATTAAATTTAATAAAAATTACACCAAATATTTATTTCTTACAAAAATAAAAACAATATAAACGAATATAATTATAAAGAAAAAAAAAATCAGTCAGATCATTCAGTCTATTCTGTGTTTCCAATTTTCTGCCTTTTTTGCCAAGAAGGCATCTAATGTAGTTTGCGTTTTCCTTTTACGTTCTGTTAGAAGTTGTTGATAAGTGGATAAAGCATCTATAACACCCCGTCTTGCTTTTAAACTCATCAAAATTTGGATCATTTTCAACAAATCGGTCCATAATTTCAGTCACAGTGGTCAAACTCCTTTTTACAAACGCCATCGAAAGTTCTTTTTGCTCCTCTTCGAAATCACTAATATCAATATTTTTGTTTTCTTCTTGCTCAATCAATTCCTTGAGCTCATCATAAGAAAGACTAGCTGCTGTTTCTTGAACTGTTTCTTCGACGTCTTCCACATTTACCTCATCTAAACCGGTTTGTTTCGCTAATTCCACTAATTCTTGTACTATTTCATCGATATCGACAATGTCCAATTTCTTCGCTCTTACTTAAATCTGGCGCTGCGCATAATTTCAGGGAATCCCCGGGTTAAAATAAAAGAGCGCTAAATCGAAACAGTTTTGTGTGAAAAATTAAATAATTATTTATTACTTCTTCAGAAAACGTTTGTTATCGCTGGATGACTTGTAACATTTCATTGCCAAGGTTGTTGGAGCGTTAGACTATCTTTAAAAATACTTCAAATCACGTAATTCAGAATGGGAGAACATCGCTTGGAGTGCAACCGGATATTGTTTACACTTATAAAAGCAATGATCCATCATCCATAAAAAATATTATTTAAATTTTTAGCATCAAAATCACAATTGATTAATATTCATTGATTTACCCTGTTTTTACATGGATCACGTTGAGTATGACCTCTGTTATGGGGACTGCAGTTTCGACCAACTCGTAGCCTTCCTCAATCCATCACTGTCAAGAGACAACGCTGACAAAGAGCTGTAAATACAACGACTCATCGGTAACGACGTGGGGCGTCTGGTGCACGGGACATTTGACGCACGGGACCACTGGTGCACAGGCTGTCTTGCCAATTTAACCTAACCTCCGCATATTTCTGTAACATGAGGTCACCATAAATTTCTGCCACTCAGTTCTGAGAGTTGCTACTAAGCATTGTTCGTCCTAAGACATCTCTGTACCCAAACGTATGTCTACAGATACGTCGGTCAGAACGTTAGCCTACGGAAGAAGCTCGCTTCCCGCTTTAGGAGAGCTGGAGCGTCTTTTAATTCTAAAACCTAACCTAACCTAACCTAACCTAAGGATTTGTCCAGTAATCATAGTCCAGAGATCTATAGATCTCGTTAACAAAATAAATTAGGTTTGGTTAGCGAGATATCTAGTGCAAAAAATGTCACGTGCGTCTTACGTCATTACCGATGAGTCGCTAAACGAATTGTCTGGGGACGAAACGCAACGGAACCGTAAACGAAATGCGTTTTTTTTAATATGACGTTTTTTTTATTTATTTTCAATTTAATCTTTTTTAAAAAGTGATTTCATCCCCATTGACCTGCCAATGTCAAGCAACTGCACATCGATACACAGTTGATATGCGTTATTTATTAAAAAAAAAAAAAAAACGTTTAAGTGGCTATCTTCAACTAAAGACAAAGGAAATTTACATTTTAATTAAAAATTTTCGATTACAAAATAATAATGTCATTAAGAAACATGTACCGAGCTCTCGCTATCTAAAAGTACATTTTCAATATTATCAATTTTATGTTTTATTTATTTTTTTAATAACATTTTTATATGACTTTGAAAATAAATAAATATCTAAGCGATTGCAAACATTTGATACATAGACACGTCATGAGCAATGAGGTTCTCAGGATAATCAAGGAAGACAGGCAACTAATAAGAACCATCTCAGAGAGGCGATCGGTCACACCACGCGCCGCGATGGTCTTCTTCACGACATTGTGGAAGGGATGGTTCGAGGAAGAAACTGCAGTGGGCGCCCTTCGTGTCAGCGACGTCAAATTATTTTTCCCAAGTGTTCGAGGACATGAGTTTTAGCTCTTATGCTGAGCTAAAGAGGGTTGCGGACGACCGAGAAGAATGAAGATCGAGATGCAAGATTCTGTTACTGCAAACCAATCCACCGGATTGATACTACAAAGAAGATACAGGAGCAGCAAAAATATTTAAAGCTTATTAAATTAAATTTTTAGACAAAACCGTCAGAACTTTTTGCCGCTCCCTGTATTATGTACGAGTATATATATATTGTTTTATTTATATATAATGTTCTTGATTTATGACTGCTTCTGTATCATTTCTTAGAGTGATGACTTTCATATTAAAAGGTCGTGAACTTATAATGGACGATAAAAAAACGCACCGAGAGATACACACGGCAATGTTGAAAACAAACACATCCTGCATTGTCTTGAATATGTCTTAAATGTAATCATGTTTATGTCGACACGTACTGCAGAATACCGACAGACGCCACATGCGAATTTCTAGTAAACGCAAAAAACATTGCGCCGGTAGAAATCCATTCCCAGCTTTGCGAAATCTATGGAGGCAAGTGTATGAGCGTACAACACGTGCGCAAATGGTGCAGAGTTCAAGAACGGGAGTACTGACGTCCATGATGAGGAGCGTTCCGGACGGCCATCTGCTTCTGACGAAACAATCGCAAAAGTAGAGGCAGCGATGCTCTCTAATCGAAGAGTGATGTAAGCTCTCGAAAATGATCCCTGATGTCAGCAAAACCTCTATTGACAAGATTTTGACGGAGCATCTAAGGTATGCTAAGGTTTGCGCGAGGTGGGTGCCAAAAATGTTGACCGAAGACCACAAACGAAATAATTTGGATGGGGTATTGTCAAACACCCACCCTACAGCCCCAAGTGACTACCATCTCTTCCCTGACATGAAGAAACACCTGGGTGGAACGCATTTCGGCGATAGACAAGAGCTGGAAGAAGCGGTTCTCAGGTATCTGCGTGCCTTGGCGGCAGATTTTTTTACTCGGGCATTCTAAAGCTCGTATACCGCATGCAAAAATGCGTTGACCTCAGTGGCGACTGTGTAGAAAAATAGGTGAAATTATGAATTATCCAAAAATGCATGCATTCTTGGAATTAAATATGTTTTGCACTGCGAAAAATCATTGAGAAACTTTATTTATGGATAACCCTCGTATATGAATTATTTAGGCAAATATTTAGGGATTGCGCTAATTTTTCTTAACTATATTGTTTGTCGGTAAAATACTTGCATAGTTTTTTGGAAGCGAGACCGGCTTTAGGCTTAATTTTTTACTAATAAAAATGTTTTTCTTCAGTAAAGTACATGAATGCATATTTCAATGTATACATAATTGATTCAACATTCTATTTATATCGCCTCAGTGCATATTTATCCCTTTAGAAGCCGGTTCTTGCGCGTTGCATCAGAGATAAAGCGCGAGATAGGGCCCTGCTTCCTGCGCAGTGTCTCTACTAACCCACAGGAACGGCCGGGACACGTTCGATCACTTCCGGCTATTGTTGGCTGACATTTTGAATACATCACACACAGAAAATGGACGACACAGGGCTACGATTTGTCTATGCACCTACCCCAAGTGATAATACCTTAAACATTAAAAATACAATACGTTGGAATATGCTTTAATTCAAATATTCTTTAATGTCTTATGTAAATGGAACATATAACCGTCACTAAATGCCACCAAAGCTCTGTAGTTGCTGTGGTCTTCGCTTCGTCCCATGTTAGATCTGCCTCCCGCGAGTAAATTATGTGTATAGTTCCCGACGGCGTTAGCGGACGTCCATTCAAAAGGTTGTTAACTTACTTATCAATTTTATACTTTATTTATTTTTTACAGGTATAGCTCAATGGTCAAAGCATTTGCTTTGCAAGCTAGAGTTTGTAGGTTCGATCCTCGGCGGAGTTAAAAGAAAAAAAAAACGATATCTGAGCTCTTAAATACCCCCGGTTTCATAGCCTATTAATTTAAATTTGTCGTATACGAAAGTCGTCCCGTGAAGACCACCCATTCATAGTAAATTCCTGTAATAATAAAAGATGATGTCGATAGTCTATGACGTTGGCGGATCAACACTCGACATGCAGCGCTTAGCCATATGCATTATGGTAAGCGTCATAGAATTTCACGGATAAGACTTTATAATTATTATCACCTTCTGTCGATATTCTCCTGTATTTACATAAAGAAATAAAATAAACAGACTTTAGATCTATAACGATTGATTAATTCAAGAAGATGGAAGCAAAAGTGTATTTCTTGTACAATGATATGTGCTCTTGTGTAGCCAGCTCGATGTTGTCGAAAAAAAATGCAAAAAACATTCAAAAATGCGCTAGATCTCCGAGCGAGCAAACTTGTTAGCCGGCCGCTGGATGGCAAGCGTGTTGGTTGACTGTAGTCGTGAGGTGTGGTTGTGGCTCCATGCATGATGCATGATGCGGCTCGTCCAGTAACCGGCTAACCCGGTGCTAGGCGGTGTGTGTAGTCGGCGGCGCGTCGGTGTGCGGCGCAGTCGGTCTGAAGGTCAAACAGTAGGCCGTCATTTCCTGGTCAATGCTCGGTGCATTTCCTTTAGACTGCGCAGCCAACCAGAACCGCATGTAAAGACGCGCATTTAGAAGACATTTTTTTATTCAAAATGAATTCTTTAAACGAGTACTTCGCCGAAGAAGGCATAGCCGGCGGGTATAGCTAAGTGGTTAAGGCATTTGCTTTCGAAACCAAAGGTTGAATCCTTGACAAAAATAAAAGATTTCTTAGCTTTAAAATACCACCGGTTGATGTGAATTAGATCCCTCGTTTGTGACGTTGTCTCACCAGGAAATTCTGAGAATTCTTCTGTAAGACCACATCTCAAAGGCCTCTAGTCTTTTATTATATGTAGAGCTCACACGGCGGATATGGCTCAACGGTCAAAGCGTTTGCTTTGCAAGTCAAAGGTCGTGGGTTCGATCCCCGACGGAGATTAAAAAATAAAATGATTTTTAATCGATTTAAAATAAAATACCTCCAGTTGATGTGAATTTTATCCCTCACCAGTAAAATACCAGTCATAGCCTATTGATCAAAATCGGTGGTAGATGAAAGTCCTTCCGTGAAGACCACCCTTTCATAGTAGAATTTCTGTAATAATAAGGATGATGCGTGTACCTGTATGTCGGGCTGTAGTTTATAACGTTGGCGGATCAACACTCCACATGCAGCGCTTAGCCGTATATGAAATTATTTAGAATTTATTCCCTGGATTCGGCTCTGCATTTCCATCTTAGTGTGGCATTTCAAAACGCAGTGCGTCCCTCTCTAACACGCGGAAAATGCAGCGCGAAAACATGTTCTTTCCTCTTTTTTTTTTCCTTTTCAAGTCTCGACCGTCTCGATTAGAGACGACACTTAGCAAATATATCTGTCTCGTTCTAGCATTCTTTCCTGTGTAAAGGACCGTCTATCATAGGTATGCTTCAGTTATTTCATTTAATATTTAAGGTATAAGAATATGTAGAAAAAAAAACTAGTTGTCGTAATCTGAAAATTACACCCAAGGTATACAGGGAATACAAAGGGAAAAATAAAACAATAAGAGTCTATTCCATATAGACATTCATTGCGCACATTATCTCGAAGATATTCTTGATGTAGTTCAATAGCAAGGGAACGTCAGAATCAAGCAGCAGTTCTCATGGATGATGCACTTCATCGGAGATTGTGTCACACACCCGTATACAGACACATCCCTTGACTTAAGGTTATCAATATAACAACCGTTCGCAGATACGTTTCTTAAGTCTTGAGGTGAGTCGCATGTAAGTAAATATCGTTAGGTTTCGTCACAGAATCGATTTTCTGTAAGCCACATGTGTCAATGCCACCACATGTATGGAGTTATATAATGAACGTTTGTTGAATATAATAGTTTTTTATGCATCATCTGATAGCTAAAGGATACAAGAACCAATGTGATATATGAAAATAGGTCAGATAAGTACATTTGTGCTTCAAATACTAGTTTTGAGCGAAAAAAATGGTTTGAAAAATTAACGCCGTATTGACAGTATAATTTGTATTCTACCGAGCCGTAACGAAAGGGTTAATCAAAATTGGTGGTATCCGAAAGTCGTCCCGTGAAGACTACGAGAAATTATTGTAATAATAAGGATGATGCGTGAATGTCAGGCTGGCGTCTATGATGTTGGCGAATCAACACTCCACATGCACAGTTAAACATATGTGACATGGTAAGCGTCATAGAATCCATAGATGAGACTTCAGCTTCACTAACCACCATCTGTCAGTATTCTCCTGCATGTGTTTAAATAAAAATAAAAATAAAGTCTCCACCTGACCGCTGCCCACGATGCAGCATGTCGGGCGGGGAAACCTAAGTATTTTTCTTCAAGTTTCTTGCTTTGCAACCTGCTCCTGCATCGTTCCTCCGCGACGACGAATAGAATCGTCATAGAATCTAGAGATGAAACTTCAGAATCACTGTCACCATCTGTCGGTATTCTCCTGTATGTATTTACGTAAAAAATATTCAACAAGGATTGTGATGTTGTATTTGTTCGCAAGCGGAAACTGAACGTTGCCAGTTAGAGGCAGAAGGAGTCAGGTGGGGGGGAGGGATCGTCCGCCTTTGAGGAATTGTTGTTGTGTTTCACACAGTTGGGACCGCAATTAGACCGCGACCGACGATCGGCAGCCCTGACTGTTACCGACCGGACGTGAGGCATGCCAACACTGACTACAAGGGATTGAGAGGGGAAGGAGAGTGATTCAGAAGGAGATCGGAGGAGACTCACTGCACATACACGCTCAATATTGAATAACACTGTTGTGTTTAGGCAGTGACTACACACCACTTAATCACGCAGAATTGTGAGTAGTTAAAGTACAGTAAAGTAAAAGTATACCTATCTGGGACAAGTAATACAATTAGGGTGAAATAACTTCTCAAAAAGAAATCGACAGGCGCATACAACTGGGATGGGCAGCATTTGGAAAACTAAAGTACATTTTTAAAGCGAAAATTCCGCAATTTCTTAAAACTAAGGCGTTTAACCAATGCATCCTCCCTGTATTAACTTATAGCGCAGAGACGTGGAATCTGACAGCAAGTCTTACCCATAAAATAAAAGTCACCCAGCGTGCTATGGAGAGATCCATGCTCGGAGTGTCGCTGAAAGATAGAATCCGAAACGAGGAAATACGCAGAAGAACTCAAGTAGTGGATGCTGCCTAACGAATAGGAACACTCAAGTGGCAATGGGCAGGACATATCTGTCGAAGAGACGACGGTCGATGGGGAAGAAAAGTACTGGAATGGCGCCCAAGAACTGGCAAACGAAGCATTGGCCGACCCCCTACAAGATGGACTGACGATATAAGAAGAATAGCGGGAGTGACCTGGATGCGGAAGGCGGAGGATCGAAGAGGATGGAGACTCATGCGGGAGGCCTACGTTCAACAGTGGACGGACACAGGCTGATGATGAAAGTAAAAGTATATATACTGAATATATACTATAGAGACATCTATCGTTGTACGATGGTAGCAATGGTAACAATGGTATAAATACGAATAATTCCACGCATCGGTTCGGGCAGGAGATGGTCAAGCGGTCAAGGGTAATGAACATAGGGCAACGGTTGGTTCCAAAGCCCGCTTGATGCGTATAAAGATTTTTTATGTATAGTATGTGTATATTTAATTACTAAAGTAACAGTGTTCGAGGACATGAGTTGCAGCTCTTATGCTGAGCTAAAGAGGGCTGCAGAGAATCGAGAAGAGTGGAGATCGAGATGCAAGATTTTGTTGCTGCAAACCAATACACCGGATTGATACTACGAAGAAGACAGCTGCAGTATATGCAAGTACGCGAGCTCTTGCGCTGGATGCTTCCGGTAACCATCTATGTTGCCTTGTGGACCTCCTGGTATACAGGTGTTCTGGGACAAGGCATAGTCAATCTTTTGTTTGAGATACTGTGATGTACATGCTTTAAATAAGATGCCCAGTTATTTAAAAGAATACAAAAAAGGTAGTTTGAAAAATGTGATATGACTGAGCAAAGTACTCTTTAACTTTTACGCATTCGGCGTGCAGTTTTCGAACCAGACTCTTTGACGAAATCTTGTGAAACTAGAACGGAAAGTGTGAGCAAACGTTTGGAAACCGAGAACCGGCGATTTTCGAAACGCGGAAGGCGCCAAGTGAAAAAAATCCTACTCTAGAGTGACTCAAATCCTGTGTTGTGAGATTAAGAAATATAGAAACTTTGTTGTTACAAGTTACAATGTCTATTGAGGAACAAACCAGTATTCGACAAGACGATTAATTTCTAACAAGACTTGCGAAAATGTAGCTCTTTTTTGCTTTAACCTTTTGAATAACCCTTTCGTTACGGTTCGGTGGAATACAAATTACACTGTCAATACGGCGTGAATTTTTCAAACCATTTTTTTGCTTAAAACTAGTATTTGAAGCATAAATGCACTTATCTGGCCTATTTTCAAATATCACATTGGTTCTTCTATCCTTTAGCTATCAGATGATGCATAAAAAGTATTATATTTAACAAAACTTCACTATGTAACTCTATACATGTGGCGGCATTGACACATGCGGTTTACAGAGAAATCACTCCTGTGACGAAGCCCAACGATATTCATTGACATGCTTTACAGATTCCTGTAAAGAATACATATAGGTTGATACAGGGAATAACTGCAGTTACAAGTTCCTACTGTAGATGTCACAATGAGTACTGAAAGTAACAAAATGACATATCACGTCAACCGATGTCAACGGTCGATGCGAAAGGGTTAAAAATATCTATTTTTAATCTCCGTCGGGGATCGAACCCTTGACCTTCCGCTTGCTAAGCAAACGCTTTAACTACTGAGCTATACCCGCCGGCACATAAAGAAATGTGCTATTGCAGAATGTATTTTGCTACCACGCAGTACTGGCTTTAGACCTTGCGGCGCCCTATGGCATTTTTTCTAGCGCCCCATATTGTTTATATTTAAAACAATATCAGAAAGACTGGTTGCCCTCGGCGCCCCTAGCTTGTTCGACGCCCTGGGGCACCGACCCACTTCGCCACCCCCTAAAAGCGGCACTGCATCTTGCTAACATGTTGTGTGTGAGAGGCATTGCTTGGACATGCGGGCAAGGTAATGCAAGATATCATAGGATAGGTTTGATGCGCTTGTGTGCGTGTGTGGTGCTAACTGCTAACAACAAAAGGAAGAACAGTCTTCTGCTCAAGGCCAGGCAAGCTTGGTTCAAGTGACTGACAGCTGGGAAATTACTGAACAACCAAGCAGAGTTGTTATGTTCTAGATTCTAGAAGATACAACTCGATCCCTGACTGTTTAACTGAGTAAATTAATAATTATAAGTTTCATAAAGAAACTGGCGTTTATATTTTACATAAAAATAATAAAAGTTATAGATTTAACCCTTTCATTACGGCTTGATTTGAATACAAATTATACTGTCAATTATAACACTAGTATTTGAAGCATAAATGTACTTATCTGCTCTATTTTCATACATCACATTGGTTCTTGTATACTTTAGCTATCAGATGATGCATAAAAAACTGTTCTAAGAAAGTAGCAAAACTATATATCACGTCAAACGATGTCAACGGTCGGAGAATCTTATGACGACATATGCCGACAACCGATGCGAAAGGTTTAATAGTTTTAAATCACTAGAAAATAAAAAAAAGCCATCAATAATAACAAACAAAAATAAAATCTTTAATAACCAATTACTTTTAACGCATTGTCCGATATTTGTTATATGTTTCCTATAAATTCGCTTTGTTCTAAACGATCCGTATATATTAGAAAACTCTGAAACTTATCCTCTTACCTCCACTAATATTTCTATTATTTATCAACTCTTCTTTATTTATGTTTAGTTTTACGGCGGTGGGTATAGCTCAATGGTCAAAGCGTTTGCTTTGCAAGTCAAAGGTCGTGGGTGGGATCGCCGACGGAGATTAAAAAAAAATCGATTTCAGAGCTCTAATATACCCCCGGTTTGTGTGAATTTGATCCCTCGCCCGTAAAATGGCAGACAAAGCCTATTGATTAAAATTGGTGATAGACAAAAGTCGTCCCGTGAAGATCACAATTCTCAGTGACCTGTACGCCAAGAATATACTTTTATTATCTCATTTCCTAATAAGCTCGCCTTATTAAAATAAATAAAAATAAATTCAGTTATTAGCTCATTTAGAGTTCTCCGAAGAGAGCCGCCTCACATTTCCGGCTCCGAGGCTTTAACCCTTGCTTTACGATGATATGTATTTACTACAACTCGACTCTAATAACGAGAATATCCATATAAAATATAATAGATACTGATGAACAATGCTTGTATTCCTCCGTAATATTATTAACCCTTTTGCATCGGTCGTCGATATATGCCGTCCAAGATTCCCCTACCGTTGACATCAGGAGCCGTGATGTATCGTTTTGCTACTTTCAGTACTCATTGTGACATCTACGGTAGGAACTTGGAAGTGCAGTGATTCCCTTTATCAACTTACATGTATTCTTTACAGGAATCTGTAAAGCATGTAAATAAATATCGTTAGGTTTCGTCACAGGAGCGATTTTTCTGTAAACCACATGTGTCAATGCCACCACATGTATGCAGTTACACAATGAACGTTTGTTAAATATAATAGTTTTTTATGCATCATCTGATAGCTAAATGATACAAGAACCAATGTGATTTATGAAAATAGGTCAGATAAGTACATTTATGCTTCAAATACTAGTGTTATAATTGACAGCCGTAACGAAAGGGTTAAATGTCATTTTCATATGGTGTAGAACGTACACATCATCTTAGCTCTTGGATGTTTTTAGCACAGTAAGGGGAGGGTTAACTTCGTCCCGCCACATTCGCGTGCCCCTCCCGCAACCTGCGTTCCTCCCCACACGACTTGTGCGTTTAGCCTCGCCGTGTTTTTATTTTCCTTCAGTTGGCGCGCTCGGTTACTTTTTTATTTCCGTTTCCCTCCGCCATGTTTGCGCATCTTTTACTTTTATTATTCCGTTTGTTTTACTTTGTTCACTTGTGTCTCGCGTCTCTCTCTCGCCGCAACAAACCTCTTATTTACCTTCTCTCTCTCTCTCTTTCGTTTTAAACAGTTTTGCATTTCTCGGTGTTGCCATAATTATATATTTTTTTCGTTTTTTTTTTTACTTATTCGGCTGTTCGCGAAAATTTATGGGTCAATGTGTTAATGTGCCCCTTCAACGTTTTTCGTAATTACCTACTGTATTTACTTATTATTTAAAAATATATAATTAATTTACTATATCGTGGCTAAAACCGCTTCGTAGGACCAAATATATCTCGGGAGCATCTGGCTAATCATCTGATTTCTTTAAAAAGATACGATTAACAAATCACCCGGCGGGTAAAGCTCAATGGTCAAAGCGTTTGCTTTGCAAGCTAAAGGTCGTGGGTTCGATCCCCTACGCAGATTTAAAAAAATGATTTTGAATCGATTTCTAAGCTCTAAAATACCCTTGGTTGGTGTGAATTCGATCCTTCACCCGTCAAATTCCAGTCATAGCCTATTAATCAAAATTGGTGGTAGACGAAAGTCCTCCTGTGAAGACCACACATTCATAGTTAATTCCTGTAATAATAAGGATGATACGTAAATGTCGGGCTGTAGTTTAAGACGTTGGCGGATCAACACTGCACATGCAGCTTAGCTATATGCAGAATGGTAAACGTCATAGACTTCCACAGATGAGAATTCAGAATCACCATCTGTCTGTATTATCATGTATGTTTTTGCTTAAAAGAAAATTTTTTTTTAAACCCAACGTTAAACGTGTTTTCGATGTGCTGCTTTTTTCTGTGTCCGTCCACTGTTGAGTCTACATCCTTTTCGATCCTTCACCTACACTTATGTCGTCAATCCGTCTTTATCAGCCAACACTGTCGGTATTCTCCTGTATGTGTACTTTAGAGATACTCTATTAATTTTCTCTCCACTGACTTATTTTCTTGTCACCAGTTTTCCCGCGCCGGCCTTGGTGCGAATCTATTTTCAATCGCCTAATCTAGATTGAGATGAATGCATCAACATTATTTATAGTCTATAATATTGCGAAATGTTTCTCACAATTATTGGAACGTTTTTTAAAATAGGTACCTACACGTGATTTGAATTAATATACCTAAACTTGCTTTGTACACATAAATGACATTTCGAATAAGTGTTGCCATGCTAAAAATTATGTTCCATTTTTCAAAGTAAAAGGCAATCAATTCATTAATATTGTGATTATTTTATACTTATTAACGCCCGTTTGCAAAAAACATTCCTTAAGACTTAAGTTGAGCCGAGGACTGAAGCTTCCTCAGATTTCTTATTCTAAGGCAGAGTAGCTTTTAAAGGTTGGTTACCTTAACCCTTTATAGACCACTTTCAATAAAGGTCAATCTCTGCTAATTGATTTGTTTTGTTAGGCATATTTTTTACATTTTTTTCTTTCGTGTTTCAGTGACGAGCGACGCGTACGGCGGCTACCTGAACTACGGCGCCCCCGGCGGATACGGCAGCCACCATTTCGCCGCCCCTCCCGCGCCCCCAGCGCCCCCGCCCCATCAACCACCACAAGACGAGCTGGCGTACATGCTGGACCTCAACTATGGCCGCACCCACGCACACAAGATCAAGAAACCCAAAAAGCTGAAGAACCCAGACACCCCGACCGGCGTCAAGCGCAAGTCTAGAGAAGGATCCACGACATACCTCTGGGAATTCTTGCTCAAGCTCCTGCAAGACCGAGAATACTGCCCTAGATACATTAAATGGACAAACAGAGAGAAGGGTGTCTTTAAGCTCGTCGATTCGAAAGCTGTTTCGAGACTTTGGGGTATGCACAAGAATAAACCTGACATGAACTACGAGACTATGGGCAGAGCTCTGCGGTACTACTACCAAAGAGGAATTCTTGCTAAAGTCGATGGGCAACGTCTGGTCTATCAGTTTGTAGACGTGCCCAAGGACATTGTTGAAATCGATTGCTCGCTAGCGTGAGTCAGTCACGATGGAGCCTGTTAAATATGGCAACTTTTGGATCTCTTTTAGGTTAAGATTTAATATTTTTTATTACGATTACTTTTAACGATGTTGATATTTTCGTTGTTGATTTTGTAAGTTCTACCATTGTCGCTAGTGTGTGTATTATCATATTATTGTAAATGTATTTTTATTTTCATTTAAAACAATTATTTTAAGAGTCACCTTTCTAGAACGTATTACAGTTTTTCATTGAATTTTTTGAATTGCGTCACAAATTCAAATTACTCAGACAACACAACCATTGACAATTCAATCTTATTTAATATCAAAAAGTTTACTTAAACTTGTATGGCTTAACCGTTTAGATGCCATGAGCCCAAATATGGGTCAGTTGCGGGAAGCCCGCCAGTGCCGAGAGCACACCGGTGTGTTATAAAACTGTATATTTTCAGTCAATGTTATAGCTTGGGTCTATAGCGACATCAGAATCCGAAACGAGGAAATACGCAGAAGAACTCAAGTAGTGGATGCTACCCAACGAATAGGCACACTCAAGTGGCAATGGGCAGGTCATATCTGTCGAAGAGACGACGGTCGATGGGGAAGAAAAGTATTGGAATGGCGCCCAAGAACTGGCAAACGAAGCATTGGCCGACCCCCTACAAGATGGACTGACGATATAAGAAGAATAGCGGGAGTGACCTGGATGCGGAAGGCGGAGGATCGAAGAGGATGGAGACTCATGCGGGAGGCCTACGTTCAACAGTGGACGGACACAGGCTGATGATGATGATAGCGACATCTATCGTCTAATCAAGAAAAAAAGATGGTTAAAATTGGACACCATTTAGAGGTTCAAATCTTTGATAATCCATGAGGCGTTGAATAGATCTATTTAAGGACATGGCATCCAAAAGGTTAAGACATGTCAATCCTATTCGATATTAATGAGTTTGCTTAAACTTATTTGAACCTACGTCTTAAGAAAGCTTCACTTTCTTAAGTGTTGTGTGAAAAATATAAGAATTTGAATCCATTAATTGTATTGAATTTACAAGCAAATAAAAGTGTCAAATCGTGTAAATTTATGTAAAAATAAATTAATTTTAAATAATAATCAGTTGGGCAGACAACTGTCTGTCATCTTATAAATACTATATAAAAACATTTTTTTAATCCATTAAAACATTTAAGGTAATATTAAACCATTAGCTGATGCAATAAGAATTATATTTAAATTGAATAAATATTCCAAAACAAATTGAATGTAAAAGCTTCTCTCTAAGCTACAACAATTTTTAAATTTTCATTTATGTTTTTAGATAATTTTTCTTTTAATGATTTTTTTATTTAAAATGTATAAAATCCTGTACATTTTTTATGGCAAGGAAGCAAATAAGAGTTCAAATAAAATTTATCTACTTTGGTACAAAGTTCAAAGCACAAATCACATTTTAGACTAAGAGGGATACATTTTAATACTCTCAATCAATGTAATCTATTACTTGTGTGCAGACACAAGAGCATTAAAACTTTAATTAAAAAATAAAACGATACATTTTTATATACAAACCATATTTCTACAAACATTTATGAAAATATAGTGAATCACTTCACAAAACCCAAACTCTATTTACACAATTGTAATTATAATAGGGGTACCCAGAAGAAAGTTCGTTTTTATTCATATAACATTTATCTCAAATAATGTCAAATATTACGATTCAATTAAGTATAAAGCCGGTCTCGCTTCCAAAAAACTAAGTGTATTATATAGATCACTGAGGTATTTTAACGATAAACAACTTCTACTTCCATATAAAGGACAAATACGACTTATCCTTGATAACGGCAGTCACTTATGTGTTGAGACACAAAATACCTTCTAAACTTGATTGACTCAGTTCAAAGAAGAGCAATTCGTTTGATAAACAATAACACTCTTACGTCTAACCTGCAATCAATGGAACACAGGCGTAAGATTAGTTCATATAGTCATTACCACAGTCGCTGCTTTTCGGAACTTAAAGAACTAATTCCTCCTGCATCTAATTGAAATTGATTTTTATTCTCACTCTAAATGTACTGTTCAGATGTCCATGAAATGAAACAGTAAGTAAAACAAGTACTCAGTGCTAAGTTATAAATTTAAAAAATACGAAGTTTTCTTTTGTGTACCCAAGTATTTCTTTTAGTTTACATAAAAAGATTCTTTTTTTTAAACTATCGCTTACACAACAATATGTATTGTTTAGAGCAAATTTTCTTGCCGTAATTTTTTATGAAATTAAAACTTTTTGAATCGTTTGTAAAGTTCCATGATTTATGTATAATTCTTTTGATAAACAATCTTTACGTTGATAGATTGAATTTAAAAAGATGTCTGAGTCGCACAAATTATTTGAATATTTAGAATATTATTCTTTGCGTATTAAATTAAAATTGACATGAAGAGAGTATTCGTGGTCATCGTTGCCCTCCACCTGCAATATATCATCAATATGATTTGAATCATTTCACGTAACCAATTCCCCGGCGTCGACGCAAATACGCGTCCAGCAACAGCGTTTTAATTTCGGCGCTGACGCAAATATGCGTTCAACCCAAAGTGCGAAAATGTCAGCATTTTTAAGTTGCTGTTTAATTTTCGGCGTTGACGCAAATGCGCGTCCAGCAAAAGCGTTTCAATTTCAGAGCTGACGCAAATATGCGTTCAACCCAAAGTGCGTACATGTGAACGTTTTTAAGTTGCTGTTAAATTTTCGGCGTTGACGCAAATACGCGTCCAACAAAAATGTTTCAATTTTGGCCCTGACGCAAATGTGCGTCCAACCCAAAAGGGCGTTCATGTGATTTTTTAAAGTTGCCGTTCGATTTTCGGCGTTGACGCAAATACGCGTTCAGCAAAATCGTTTCAATTTCGGAACTGACGCAAATAAGCGTCCAATACAAAGTGCATACATGTAAACATTTTTAAGTTGACGCAAATATGTGTTTTAAATAATGATATCTGACATTTTACTCGTGATTTAACATTCGCCGGGGAAGTCTTTAAATAATAATTAAAAACATGTCTATGGATATTATGAAACATTAAATTAAATATCACTTTCTCCAAACTAAGGAAGAATAGCTCTTAAAATAAATATATATAGAAACCTAAATATTACTATTTAGGTATAACTCACGTGTTGTGTTTACGTTGTAATAAATTATTGTATAAAAAAAGTTATGGTACCTAAACATAAAGTTGACAAGATATATATATAATAGATGTCGCGCAAAATTAATGTTATACTAAATCACGTTATGTATAAACTACATAGATTATGAAAATACATTTTTTTTTCTAATTCCAACATACTTTTAACTTCATTGGCAAATTATATTCTTTTTTTTCGGTCAGAAATGTCATAAATTTTTATTTTTTATTTAAAAACATACAGGAGAATACAAAAAGATGGCGATAGTGATGCTCAAGTCTCATCTGCGGATTCTATTCTATTCTACGCTCACCATGTTTCGTATGGTTGAGCGCTGCATGTGTTGATCCGCCAACGCCATAGACTACAGCCCAACATTCACGCATCATTCTTATTATTACAGGAATTTATTATGAATGGGCAGTCTTCACGGGACGACACTATTCTACCACTAATTTTAATTAATAGGCTATGACTGGCATTTTATGGGTGAGTGATCAAATTCACGTCAACCTAATATTTTAGAGGTCAGAAATCAATTAAAAATATTTTTTTTTGTTTTAATCTCCTTCGGGATCGAACTCACGACTTTCGGCTTGTCAAGCAAACGCTTTGATCATTGAGCTTTACTCGCCTTTTATTTTTAAAATCCAATAGTAAATTTATTTGCCATTTTTTTTCCAAAAATATAGTTGTTTGGTGAATATATGACATATTGCTGTTTAGTAAATTTGAAAATATATCTTTATTCTGCATGCTTATCATAAATATATAGTAAGCTTCCCTTTATATATGTATTGACTTTATATATTATAGTAATGAATTAATAAATGTAATAAGAAGTGAATGAAGTTGTCGGAAACGCTCACTAACAAGCCAACGAAATAGGTTTTTTACAAAAAGTATAAAATATAAAAGAATGGTGCTCCAGTATCGGTAATGAAAGTATATAGAAGAAGAAAAAGAATAAATAGTAATATATATAAATATATAAAAAATCTAATTAAAAATCTATATTATTATTATTATAATCCATTATAATAACTTACTGTTATAGAAATATTTAAAATTTGAAAAGATTCAGAATTTTTTAAGGAAGATACCTACTGTTTGAATGTGTTTTTATGGCTGTTTGATATCATAATTGTATTTGTGTCTATTGAAAATGTCCGATGTAAAATATCTCTAGGTACATTACAAGTAAAATGGTCTCTTTTTATTTATTTAAATAATGTGATGCTATTAAAAATATATTAAATAATATTATTTTTGGAGTGACTAGTTTTGAAATAATGATTAGAGCAACTGGCTTTCAATCCGACTATCTAAAGTTCTTCAAATCAATGCATTCATACTCTGTAATAACAGATTTTTAAGATTTTATTTTATTGTTTATATATATTTAATTATACATCACATTTTTAAATAAATAATAATGGATGTAAAGTTTCTTGTCAAATATTTTAACGTTTCTTTTACACTGTAAATAAACTATGGATGTTTATGTACAAAAATAAATGGTATTTAATGTCAATGGAGTAGTTAAAGAGGTATTTTAGTAACTTAAAAAAATAAATTAAGAATTCTGCGTTGAAATTCAAAATTCTTTTACATTATTTTTTTCGAATTGGCAATACTATCGGTAATGTAAAATTAAAGGACAAAAAATTACTCCAAAAATCAATTATACATGAAACACCATGATACACTAACACAACTACATCATACATTATTTTATAATTATTTAAATTTATAAAGCGGTGCATATTTTAAATATATTTTTACAAAAAAAAAATGCTTCAAAAATAATTGTGTTGAACAACCTAATAATTAAAAAAAAACTCTTTCTCTATGGCAACAATGTTCTATTTTTAAATTAGATAGGCAGTATTTTGTTTTTTTCGATATTAGAGTAATTATTTCATTGTCAAAATGTGTATCCTTGTTTTTTTTGCATGCAACTTTAAAAATTGTTAAAATATTCACAATTTTGTGTTTTAAACGTGAAATAAAAGGTGTCCTGTACAAAGGAAAGCAGCTTTTTAATGCTTTTGTGAACTTTTCGCATAAAAAAGTAACAAATATTTACATAATACACACATAATGAATACACACACACAAGGCCGTGGAAACTTTGTGAAAAAAAAACCTTAATTGCGTTACCTGATTCATATTACACGAGGTCCAATACGTTAACTATATCTTTATTGAAACACTAGGATTATTGTTCTTATTAACAGAGAAATAAACAAATTAGTTATTGCTACACGATAATTAGTTTGAGTTCACGTTATGTTACAATTTTAATTATTAACTAATGTTACTACATATAGATGACAGCCCAACTGACAAAAAAATGTAAAATGAGAATTTTTAAACACTGTTTTAAACAATTTTTTCAATGTCTTCAGCATTCACTTTGAGATTCATTATAAATAATAAATATTTATTTATTTACCTTCTTTTTACATGGATCACGTAAGATTAGTTCTCTGCTTAAGAGACTGCAGTTTCGACTAACTCGTAGCCTCTCTCAATCATCAAACCCTATTTGTCTCCATGACTATTTGCTATCAATTTTTAGTGAAAAAAATAATTTGAAAATAAAATTCATTTAATTCCATTTGTTGATTCAAATTTTGTTTGAATTCGTTCTCATTTTACATTCTTTTGTTTCAGGCCGTATTTTTAAATGATGGAAGATACAAAATAAATAAGATTATTATATGTTTAGAGTATATTTAAATAAATAAAAGTATAATGACGAAGATATTGACTGTTTAAACGTTTTTTGAGATGTGTACATCGTAAAAATAAATAATTTTATAAGTAAAAAATACATTAGAAATATAAAAAAACATATGTCGTTTAGCCTGTAAAGTTCTGTAATATATTATATTTTATTTTATATGCCCTGAGACACGTTTCTAATAGAAAACGAAATGTTTTTTTTCTTTTTTAATATTTCTTATTATTGTAATTCCTAAGGTTTCTAATTTGTAGATAGTTAACTTATTTATTTTTTCTTTTCTTTACATTTTTTATTTCTTTACTATTAAGTCGTAAACTATGATATGATGTATATTATTATTATGTATGTGTAAATGCAGTACCGAATTTAGACCTCGTGGCGCACTGGGCAAAAGAAATATAACGCCCTGGGCAAAAAAAACTGGGCCTCCTGGTTTTTTTTTTTGGTGTGAGGGGAAATCTTCAGAAAACATGCCCTCTAGGAGCTGAGGCCGTTAGTGTGCTTTTAGTTCACTCAGAGCCCTGCGCAGCCGCCCCACTGCGCCACCCCCTAAAACCGGTACTGTTTAAATGTAATAAATGGATGGTAAACCATTCGGTGTAGCTCAATTTTTTTGTAATTATCATATACTATGTAAAACTAATGAGTGAGAATATATTGTAGTTATTAAAAAGAAAATGTTGATTGTTTAACTAATAGTAATATTTTTAATTTTACCTACTATTTAATGTGAAAAATATTGTTATCGATAAAATATTAATTAATAAATTACATATAATTGTATTCTGAACCGGGACTTAAGATGGAAATATTATTACTTCCAAGGCAAACGTTTAAAAACATACATTGAAACACTCTATCATTCTGCTCGATATCTGGCAACACTATTAGTACATTAAATACACTGTGTTAACGTGTATTAACAGCAGCTGCACGTTAAATGTATTTAAAAACAATTTTGTCTTGAGTCAGTACATAATTGGGCATTATTTTTTTTACATTTTATTTTATTATTTCTAATGATTTTCTGCTCTCCGCTCCATATTTGGAGCAAATAGACACCACAGATTGACGTTGCACAATTATGTAAGCTCAGGTAGTCTATGCTTTGTCCCAGAACACATTTATACCCAGAAATTCACATGAAAACATTGATGATTCTCGAGAGCCTCCAGCGCAAAAACCCACAAACTTGCATAGATTGCGACTGTACTGCCGCAGAAATATTTGGGTGTTCATCAGATGATCAGCTCGACGTTTCCGAGTCCTGGACAATTTCATTTTGTCCTTACGGAGTGGCTCAACTCTATTGGGGGCATTTAAGAGCTTGGATTTGATTAAAAAAAATTTTTTTTAAATTAAGCTTAGTTGGGATTTGAACCGACAGCATCTGAATGACAAATGCTTTTACTATTAAACTATGCTGCCAGACGAAATACTTCTCATTAAATTTTGCAGAATAATTTAATTTTTCTGTAGTTTTCATTCGATTTTACACGAATAAGAAGAGTTTCTGATAACCTTCTATTACGCAGCATCACTGTTTGTTACCTGCATACCTGAATCATTCAATTCCCCCGGTATCTGGCAACATCGATAAACTCACCGAGCGCTTACTTGTGTCTACTAATACTGTCTTATATAACCGATCTTCCAGTATAATATTTTAAAAAAAAATCATTACAATGTTATAAATATTTTATACATATTTTTGGGTGTCACGACCTATCGTCCCAAGACAAATCGTTCAAAGACTCATCGGTTACGACGTGGGGCGCACTGTACAATGGCTGTCTCGCTAACCTAACCTAACCTAACGTTACTATTTTTCCAGTCATCGTAGAGTACAGAGATCCATAGGTCTCTTTAACGAAATAACTTACATTAGGTTAGGTTAGTTTAGCGAGACATCTAGTGCACCAATTGTACGTGCACCAAATTTCCTGCGCACTAGAAGTCCAGTACGCCCCACGTCGTTACCGATAAGTCTTTGAACGAATTGTCTGGGGACGAAATGCGCCGGAACCGTATTTTAGTTATCGAATCTGCGACGATGGTCAATATTCTTAAGTCCCAATATCCATTAATTTGGTTCCTCGAAAGCTCTCTCCCTTATATTTGTAATGTACGTTTTTGTATAGAAAGTTTAAGTAATACAATGTCGCCAATGTAATATTATCATTACTGCAAGATGTCGAAAATATTTGTTCATTCATATTATCAAATTTTTCTAAAAACTGTAATGTGTTAGTGCATAGGTTACTTAGAAAGGGCAATGTTTTTTGTGTATCAATACGATCCAAGTTCATAAATAATATTATTTATCAAAACACATCTATATCAACCAAACATTATAAATTATAACTTTAATAAATCAATTTCTGCACAGAAGTGCTAAAAAGAAAGAATCCACGAAAGAGATTTGAATCGCATTCACGGTTTGTAAAGAGATGGAGATGGAAGATAGTTTCTCTCACCGAAAATACGAGCAAAGCTTGTAAATGCGTGGAAATTGTTTGTAGTGGCTACAAAGTCTGCATGCCCGATAGGGCTGAGGCGATTTCCTCGTACTGCATCGAAAAGGACTTCTCTTTCTAACAAGAGGAACTGACAGTCCCAGAGAATGTGCTCTTCTTAGGTCTGAAAGGGGGCGCCACAGGGGCAACTAGGGTTTGAAACTAAATTAAATGAGTATAATCTATCATTGAAAGCGCCGTGCCTATTCATTAGTTGGGTAGACCAGTGATCAGGGCTTATCCCATTTAGCAGTTTTATTTTTTACTGTTATTTTTATGTATTTATTACTGACCATTTCTCAAATATTTACTGGCCATTAATTGAATTCAATACTGACAAAATAATTGGTTGCTTATAATATATATTGATTTATGGACATGAATTCTTTGATTGCGTATTTATATAAAAAAAAAACAACAACACTTGTTAAATGTCAGCTCGATCCTGAATTTGTAATTATACATTGAAAATTTTGTATGAAATTAAATATATTTTACACAAAGCGAAAATGATGAAACGTGTTAAAAAATATTCTGTGATGACTTGTTTAAAAATAATTTGGAATGCGGCTAGAAGCTTTGGTGTTGGTTTGGAGATGAAAAGGCTGAAGGAATGTTGGTGCCTGGGTGCGGATTTTCACTTCATTTTAAAAAATATATAATATGGAATATTTTAAAATAAAAGCCAATAATATTTCTTTCTTTTTGAATGTATTAATGCCTTTTTTAAAAGGTAATTTTTCCACTTTAAATATATTGATATAATGCCTCTGATACTATTAAACTGTTGCAATATGTTACATATGTAACACTGAATTTGGATAATTGAAATCAATGAAATTTACATGGACACCTGGTGTGTGTTTTTTGTAATTACGCTAAATTTCATTTTAAAAACACATTTATCCATTTGATTTTAGCTGTTTTCAGTAAATTCATAATCAATTCCTTGGGTTGGTTTAGTTTAAATGAACCAATACATTGATTGATACATTTATTTGTGACAAATAGCTTTTTCATAATATACCCATTGACATTGCTTCAGTAAAATTGTCAGGAGTAACTTATTTACTATATCCACTCCATATTTGGAGCCATTTTTAGTGTTCATTAAACCCAAATTGTCTCTACTTTATCCAAGAACACCTGTATACCCGAAGGACATGGAAATGTAGATGGTTCCTTGAAAGCCTCCAAGACAAGAGCTTGCAAACTTGAATAGACTGCGGTTCTAGTACCAGAGAAACATTTGGGTGTTCAATAATCAGGCTTTTTTTAAGAACATCGTATGATGGGTTCGATGCTCCCGAGACCTGATATTTTTTTATTTTCCTTAAGTGGTGGTTCAACCCTACTGGAGACATGTATAGAGCTTAGATTTGATAAAATAAAATTTATAGATCAAGCTCGGTTTGGTTTTGAACCGACATCGTCTGAATGACAAAGAAATGCTCTTATTACTGGATTACGCAGCCCAGCTAGAAGTAGCTTTAACGTAAAAACTGTTTTTTTTTAATGACAAAATGGCAAATTTAACAATGAACTATTGTTTAAAAGATCAATATTATTAATATATAATATAGTCTTGAATTTTATAATACATTTCTAACTTAGTTTACTGAATAAATCATTTACTGAAGCAATATTCATGGATTTGCATTTTCCAAACCTTTGGCATATTTTTTGCCAAATGTACATATAAAAGAATAAACCAAATTATGTGTAACATGAACATATTTATACTGTTTTATATTTTGAGGTGTTCTAAGCAATATTCAGTCACAGTATGATTTTAAAGGCATTATTTTTTGATTATCCGACACTCTATTCGTACCACACTTTGGTTTGGATGTGTAAAATAAGATTGTAGAAGGAATTAAGCAAAAAAAGGGAGGATTTATAAGATTATTACCATTATTTGATAGGATTGTTTTTTGTCAACGTATCAAATTATAAAGTATATGTACGTCCATTGAATGTGATACAGGCTTAGATAAAGTAAAATGCTATCGGTGGGTTAACGCTATGCGGTGTACTTTCTTAAGCTCGATATATTAAAAAAAGAATAGAGAAAATGTAGATTTTGCAACCGGCTGATATATTGAAGAAAGATATTTTTACACAACAGTTTATATTTCTATATATTATATATATATTATTATAAAAAAAATACCAACAAGAATCTTTCTATTATACATACTCACAGAATGCAGTAACTTTGTGTTTTTCATATTTGAAGATTAAAACAAGTAAACTTTGTATGAAAGCACCGAGTTTATGTGAAACCACTGAGTTTTGTATAAAACCACTAAGCACTCAGTTGTTTCATACAAAGTTTTACTTGTTTTAATAGTTCTATTACACATTAAATGACATTTAAATTGTTAACTGACGATTTTTAGTGTAAATGACTATTTGTGAAAATTAAAAATATTATAAAATGACACATGTGACAATTGAATTTGTGTCACGACCTATCGTCCCCAGACAATTCGTTCTACGACTCATCGGTAACGATTTGGGGCACACTGGATGTCTGGTGCACGGGAAAACTGGTGCACTGGATGTCTCGAACGGATGAACCTAACCTAACCTAACCAAATCTAAACTTTTTGGATTTTTCCAGTAATTATTTCATTAACGAGATCTATGGTTCTCAGGACTCTACGATCAATGGACAAATCCTTAGGTTAGGTTAGGTTGCACCAGTTGTCTCGTGCACCAAATTTCTTGTGCATCAGATTTCCAGTGCGCCCGATGAGCCGTTGAACGAATTGTCTCGGAACGATAGGTCGAGACACCGTAAAAATGCAACTCGCACAAGAAAATATTTTTAATTTTTGTAATTAAATAATGTTTGTTTTCCATTAATCATTTACAAAATTATCAATATTGAATAATAAAAAAATAGCAAAACAAATAAATAAGTCTTAAATAATATTACTGTAAATAAAATTAAGTATAATATATGTTTTTAGCAATGAGATTAGGTTTCTTTTTTAAGTTGTAGTTATACACAATTATATTGATTCAAATAAATAATTTTAATTTTAAAATAATTTATTCTTAAGACGTCTGTACTATTTTTTTAAATGTAGTTTTACTTTTAGGTTATGTTTCATTTCACGTCAATTTTGTTATTGATTATCAAAATGGATTATAGTTGTAGTTATTGTGTAAAGATAGTTGTAAGTGTAAAAAGGATGTATGCCGGATATATTATGTAACATGTTATTAAAAATATCTATTCTACAAATATACGCGTCTTTTATTTCTTTATCCCCCATTATCATAACGCAAAAGATGCTGAACACCAGCTGACACACAACAACATTTTCAACTATCAATATATTTTTTCAAAAATTTATCTTACATTTTATTCTTTAAGGTTATACCATTTTGTATCGTGGAAAAACACTTTGGAATAATAAAAAATAACACTATTGTGTCCGAATAGCTGCACCCAGGAAGACCTGATGATGGCCGGGAGTAACTCCATCGACGTCGCCCACTTCTGGGCAGACAGGATCTGACCCTGTTGTTTTCGACACGATTAAATATAGTATCACTACCACCATCTGTCAGTATTGTGTCTTCTATATGTGATTTCATAAATAAAAACAAAAGGGAAGATATTTACGAGTTGGTAACTTTAGAATTATGGCTATCGAGTGAGTAAGCAAGTTGTGTCAAAGAGTGCTAGGTATATTAAAATTATAAATTATTTTGATATTTACATACAAAAATATGTATAAAAAAAAACTTTTTTTTTCAGATGAAATCCGTATTAACGTAATTATTCAAATAATCCAAAAATACATGTTTTAAATAATAAAGAAAGTGTTGTGCCATTTTTTAAAACAAAGCTACTCAACATGAAGTAGGTATCAGTAATATTATACCAATAAGACTTTAAAAAGTACCAAAGCATGAAGCCGTACAACAATTCACTTGATTCAAATTACAATCGCAAGATTGTGGTGTTGCTAATAAAACTGACATTATTTTTCGAGAATATATCTTTTAAATATTGACTTATTTATCTGTTTTTAGATTTATTTAACCCTCTCGTTACGGTTCGGTGGAATACAAATTGTACTGTTAATACGGCGTGAATTTTTCAACCCATTTGTTTTGCTTAAATCTAGTATTTGAAGCATAAATGTACTTATCTGACTTATTTTCCAATATGACATTGGTTCTTTTATCTTTTAGCTATCAGATGATGCATAAAAAACTATTATATTTAACAAATGTTCATTATGTAGTTTCATACATGTGGTGGCATTGACACATGTATGAAGCACAACCTAACGATATTTATTTACATGCTTTATATATCAAAAAATTGGAATATCGATTCTGTAAATAAATAAAATAAATAAATAAATAAATATATTCCTGTAAATAATACATGTATGTTGATAAAGAGAATGACTGCACTTCCAATTTCCTAACGTAGATGTCGCAATGAGTACTGATAGTAGCAAAACGATATTAGCACGTCAACCGATGTCAACAGTCGGGGAATCTTTGATGGCATATGCCGACAACCGATGCGAAAGGGTTAATAGCCATTTTCATAATTATAAGTAAATATAATCTGTTTTTTTTACTATTTTTGAGAAAATATGGGGGAAATCCCCTGTAAATGGGGATTATTGTAAAGTAGCAACAACAACTAGTGTAGTGTTTCGTGCTAGTATCGGACAAAATTATATATATTCAAGCATTCTTATCAACGCCGTTAAAACTGGAATATACTCGAGACGGACGATAATTAAATTACTTAAACAATGGGGAATTAATCCTTTATAAATATACTTGAAACTAAAACTGTTAATACATCGTGTGCTTAACTTTGAAACTAGTTTTGACTCAGTGAAAGTTACAACTATTTTGCGGCGTTTGATACAAGGCTTCAAATTTGATTCGTTCAAGGTTTGTATTCCACATAGAAACGATATTTGATCGCGTTAAACCAGTTTTACTATTAATTATTGTGATTTACTCATTAACTACGATTTAAACACAGTTTTTCGGTTGTGTTTTATATTTTTAAATTAAATTTGCAAAAGATCAAACTTAAAAAAAATATATATGACAAAACAGCAGCGTAATATATTTACATTTATTCTCGAGTTCAAAAACATTGATAAGAGAAAAAAAATGTGAAAACTGCTTACGTAAATAACTTCTTAGATTTTCACGGCCAGATTTGGTGCTGTGGCTTTCGGGTTGTGCCGTGTGAGGCGAATTGTTTCGATCCAATATTTCGACCGCAATTGCAGGGTTCTTCTTCAGAGTTGACGACTTTGTGATGAGTTCATTTCTTGAAGTATAAAAAATTACACTTAATGTTAGTTAACAAAAAAGTATAAAATGAGTTTTTAACTGTGATTAATTTTATTCGAAATCTATTTTGTTTCATATATTTGCCATATAAATTAAAACCATGAAGGTAGGTAGATACGAAATATTATTATTTATATTGTAAAGTACGTAATCGGTATTGCGTCTTTTGGGTTTAGCTGTGTGTGGTGAATTGTTTCGATCCAATATTTCGACCGCCATTGCAGGGTTCTTCTTCAGGATTGACGACTTTGCGATGAGTTAATGTCTTGAGGTATAGGTCAGCCGTCAGCCTAACGTACCTCCAAATCGCGGCTCGAACGCAAGGGAAACATGCACGCCTACAGTAAAGGAAGCCATTGAAATCAAAAGACTTCCCATCAACATCACGTAGTACGGAAGGCTTCCTTGTCCACTCTCTCATCTTTTCATTCCTCAAAAAGCCAAATTTTGCAGTATTGAAATATATTTTAAAAATCCACCAAAAATAATTTATAAGTAACTGTTATTAACGTTCTAGGATAAACAATAACCAAAGATGGCCTCCGAAAGTGAAGCGCAACTTGAGAAGGAATACTCACCCAGTATGTGGACGAAGAGATTCAAAGACAGAGATCAAGTCATCCAGCATCACATCCAGCATATAGAAAAAGGTTTCTCTCTATATTACATCTTAAACCCCCAACAATAACACAACATTTCGTCCCTAGACAATTCGTTCAGCGACTCATCGGTAACGACGTGGGGATGGATCGGTCACATCATGTGCTACAGTGGTCTTCTTCATGAAATCGTGGAAGGGATGGTTGAGGGTAGAAACTGTAGAGGGCGCCCTAGACGGTAGTATTTGCAGCAAGTGTTCGAGGACATGAGTTGCAGCTCTTATGCTGAGCTGAAGAGGACTGCAGAGCATCGAGAGGAGTGGAGATCGCGATGCGAGATTCTGTTGCTGCAAGCCAATCCACCGGATTGATTCTACGAAGAGAAAGATTCAGATAAATAGTTTATAGCTATTTTTATGTCAACACATACAGGGAAATAGTGACAAATGGTGGTAGTTATGCAAACATCTCATCTATCGATTATACGACACGTGCCATGACATAAGCTAAGCGCTGCATGTGGAGTGTAGATCCGCCAACGTTCACCAATTTATATTAATAGGCTGTGACTCTTATTTTAAAGGTGAGGGATCAAATTCAAACCATTATTTTAGTGCTTATAAATCAAAATTGCCCACTAAAAGTACTGGAGGACTCTGCGAAGTGGCTTATGGTCACAGGTTCGATGAAAGGAAAATCCTGTTCTATCTCCTTCTCGTGGTGGGGGGTGAGCGACATCAGTCGGCCAATATAGACAGGGACCGAATGTTGGCCGGAATAAGCTAACATCCAGCTAACCTCATCAGGTCCATCTGGTTAGGGAACTCTATTGTACTGGAGGTAGTAAATGCTCTCCAAAGGCGGATGAACCTTTATGGTCACCGGCTTAAGGATGTGAAAATAAAGGGGAAAATACCACATCAAAGGTCCAAAAGACATCCCATGTATCGGCAAAAATGTATAGCATCTTGAACGAGATGCAAGATTTTGTTGCCACAAACCAATCCTCCGGATTGATACTACGAAGAAGAAATCATTTTTTTTTTTTAATCTCCGTTGGGGATTGAACTCACGACATTCAATGTTAAGTAAACACTTTAACCACTAAGCTATGCGCGCCGGCAAAATATTAATTGTATTATTTAAAAGTTTATAAGATGCAATTTTGTATTACATTGATTAAAAATAGACTGTGAAGTAATGTAATGGATGACTAGTTAACCTCTTGACATCGCAGCGAGTCAATTTACTACATATGTGATAATTTGCCGGCGGGTATAGCTCAATGGTCAAAGCGTTTGCTTTGCAGGCCAAAGGTCGTGGGTTCAATCCCCTACAGAGATTAAAAAAAAAAAATCTGAGCTCTAAAATACCCCGGTTGATGTGAATTTGATCCCTCACCCGTAAATTGCCAGTCATAGCCTATTAATTAAAATAGGTGGTAGACGAAAGCCGTCCCGTGAAAACCATCCATTCATAGTATTTCTGTAATAATAGGGATGATGCGTGAATCTTGGGCTGTAGTCTATGACGTTGGCGGATCAACACTCCACATGCAGCGCTTAACCGTATGCACCGTGGTAAGCGTCATAGAATTTCACAGATGAGACTTCAGAATTATAATCACCATCTGTCGGTAGTCTCCTGTATGTGTTTACATACAAAATAAAATGTCAGCTGAGCTTTATGCATGACAAAGAAACAATTACATTTATGACACATTGTCTATAGAAGAGTCAACAACTCATGTCTACTGTTTATACTTTCTAACAATAATAACATTTATCATGAATTATGTTTGCTTTGCAATTAAATAACAAAAATAATCCATCTATAAATACAATAATATTGACAATAGACACTTATTATTGAAGAGATCATGCTGTAAGCTAGTGCCATGATTAATATGCATTTTTATTTTATTTAATGTTAGTGTATTTATAGCACCTTCTTCAGGTTTGATAACTTGAAGAAGACCCCAGCAATGGCGGTCGAAATATCGAATAGAAGAAATTCACCACACACGTGTAAACCCAAAAGCCACAATATCAAATCTGGCCGTGAAAACCTAAGAAGTTATTTAAGTACCTTCTTCTTTAGCCTCGCCATTTTTCATCATCCGGGGTCGGCTCTCCTTGTGCACATTCGCCATGTCTGTCTGTCCTGCGTTGCATTCTCGGTCAAGCCAAGACTTTGCAGATCCTTGTCTACAACTACAGTTCAGGTTGCCTGTGGTCTTCCAGGTCTTCTTCTCAGCATATATATCAGTATCATTTTTATCGTGCATCATGGTTTTTTTTTGTGGTGTATTTATAGCACCATTTTTTTTAAAGTAAATTTCAATTAATAATGGTTAGTTACTTGTAATTCAAATAAAGCTTAAGCTTACAATACGAAAGGTCATGAGTTCGTCTCTCATAAAGATTACAATAAAAAATATTTTTTATTTATTTCTAAGATATGTACAGTGGTACCTTGAAATAAAAGTGCCCCAACATACGAGTTTTTTGAGATACGAGCCGTCGGTCTTGGGTTCGATGCCCAACGGAGTTTAAAGAAAATAAAAATTTAATTGATTCCGAGCTCTGAATTACCCCCGGTTGGTGTGAATTTGATCCCTCACCCGTAAAATGCCAGTCATAGCCTATTGATTAAAATTGGTGGTAGACGAAAGTCGTCCCGTGAAAACCGCCCATTCATAGTAAATTCCTGTAATAATAAGAATGATGCGTGAATCTTGGGCTGTAGTCTATGACGTTACCGGATCAATACTCCACATTCAGCGCTTAGCCAAATTCAGCCATGGTAAACGTCATAGAATTCTACAGATGAGACTTCAGAATTACTATCACCATCTGTCGGTATTCTCCTGTATGTGTTTATATAAAAATAAATTGATTGCGTGAGAGTTATTCACAATTTAGCTTTAATCCACCTTACAATACAATGGTTTATGTGTGGTACAATGTTTTATACATACTTTTGTATGTTTTCAGCGAGCCAAGAAGCAGTGGCCAATGTAAAGAATGAACTAGACATCCCTTATGGCGACAGCAGGAGGCAAAAGCTGGACATCTTTGGAACAGATCTTCCCGATGGTACGTTTAATAAATTATCATTTGATATTATCGATTCAGTCGAATGTTAAGGGGTTAAATAAATGATTTATTAATTTCACTTAAGAACCGGAGTCGGTAGAACAAAGGACAATGTCGAGCGGTGGGGAATGCTTCGGCAGGGAGAGTCATTATTGTGCGACTGTGGAGACCTGCAGACCGCCTCACACCTGAGATCCTGCTCCATGTGCCCAACAAGCTGCACATCTCAAGACCTAATGCTGGGCAACACATGGGCTATCGATGTTGCCAGATACTGGGCAGAAATAATTTGACGTCGCTGACACGAAGAAGAAGAATTTTGCTAAATTGACTGAGTCTCATTCAGCCACCCTGGCTGAACGTCATAGAGTGCACGGGTCTCGACCGGTTGTAACCTCCTGCATCCGATTACATTTAAAAAAATATATTATGATAATGGGTTAGTAAATTGACAATAATCAATGTGGAAAGCAAGGGATTGAGATGTAGTCTTGTGCGGAATAGGGTTAGGTTCGATTAGGTTAGCTTTTTTTAAATTTAATTTCTTTAAAAAAAATGTAGAAAAAACATATATATTTGCAAGTTACACACAAGGTTAAATTGTGTGTCTGACAAACAGTTGAAGAACGTAACAGCCATGTCAGCCTCGTTAGTTAGGTTAGGTTAGGTTTCTCCAATATTGAAGAGAAGATTGAGATGTATTCTTGTACGGAGGAGGGTTAGGTTAGGCTAGGTTTGATTAGGTTTCTCCGATATTGACCAGAGGATTGATACGCAGTCCCATGCAGAGAAGAGTAATGGATGCACACAGGTTGATGATGTCTTCTCTATTTAGCTTCTCTTGATAATACATTTCAGATGCTCCAATCCTGGTGTTCATCCACGGCGGCTACTGGCAGGAGCTGTCGAGAGAGCAGAGTCGCTACCCGGCCGGGCCTCTGCATCGCGCCGGCTATCGAACCATCATTGTTGGTTACGAACTCTGTCCGCGAGTGACAGTTTCACAAATCGTACAGCAAATACAAAAGGCAGCAAGGTTTGTCTTCGAGTATGCGGGCAAGAAGCAGTCCAAGTAAGTTGACTATTATATTATATATTAGCCCTCCCCTTACTGTGCTAAAAACATCCGGGAGCTCCGATGATATGTATTTTCAACACCATATGAAAATATCATGTAATCCTTTCGTTACAGCTCGGTGGAATACAAATTATACTGTCAATACGGCGTGAATTTTTCAGACCATTTATTTTGCTTAAAACTAGTATTAGAATCATAAATGTACTTATCTGACCTATTTTCATATGTCACATTGGTTCTTGTATTCTTTAGCTATCAGATGATGAATAAAAAACTATTATATTTAACAAACGTTCATTATGTAACTCCATACATGTGGTAGCATTGACACATGTGGTTTACAGAAAAATCGTTCCTGTGACGATATTTATTTACATGCTTTACAGATTCCTGTAAAGAATACATGTAGGTTGATAAAGGAAATAACTGCACTTTCAATTTCCTACTGTAGATGTCACAATGAGTACTGAAAGTAGCAAAACGATATATCACGTCAACCAATGTCAACGGTCGAGACGAATCTTTGACGGCATATGCCGTCAAAGATTAGATAGGATAAGGATAGGACGCCAAGGATAGAAGAACCAATGTGATATATAAAAATAGGTCAGATAAGTACATTTATGCTTCAAATACTAGTTTTAAGCAAAAAAAATGGTTTGAAAAATTCACACCGTATTGACAATATAATTTGTATTCCACCAAGCCGTAACGAAAGGGTTAAACATTATTTTATTTATCTTCTTATTTTTTTCCAGGGGCATATACTTCGCTGGCCACTCAGCCGGCGCTCACCTCATCGCGAAAATGCTCTCCTCCGCGTTCCTCAAATCCCTGCCCAACCCGGAGCTCTTGAGAGCAGCCATCTTGATCGCTGGAGTCTATGATCTCACACACCTCGTCCGCACAACCAACAATGAAGCCCTCCACCTGACGGCGACAGAAGCAAAAGAGATGTCTCCACATTTCGACAGCTATTACCACTTGCGCGACTATGACCTCCGCTTGTACATCCTAGCAGCCGAACACGACAGTTACACCTTCAGGAGGCAATCCCAGGATTTCTACGACATGCTGCAAGAGTGTTGCCGCGTTGAAAACATTGACTTTAAGATCAGAGACGGGTTGGATCATTTCGACATAGTGGAGCTGACCACGGATGAAGACAACCACTTGGTAAAGCTGCTGAATAATGACTTCTGTAAATACACATGAACAGCGTGAATCTATAACTTAACACGTTTAACGCCACGTAATGTTTTTAATGCCTTTTTTTTATGTAAGCACATACAGGAGAATACCGACAGACGGTGATAGTAATTCTGAAGTCTCATCTGTGGAATTCTATGACGCTTACTATAGTGTATATGGCTTAACACTACATGTGGAGTGTTGATCCGCCAACGTCACAGACTACAGCCTGAGATTCACGCATCATCCTTTATTATTACAGGAATTTACTGTGAATCGGTGGTCTTCATGGGACGACTTTCGTCTACCACCAATTTTAAGTAATAGGCTATGACTGTCATTTTACGGGTGATGGATCAAATTCACACCGGGGTATTTTAGAGCTCAGAAATCGATTAAAAATCCCTTTTTTTTCCATCAGGGATCGAACCCACAACCTTTGGCTTGCAAAGCAAACGTTTTGACCATTGAGCTATGACCGCATTCGACTCAGAGGCGCCATTTAGGTCACATTCAATGTTAAAATTGCATTGCAAAGTAACCGCTGGCGTACAGGGACTGTTTGTTCGAAAAAAAAAAACGTATGTCACCGGTGATCTACGTGGCGCCCTTTTCAACAACAGCATAGGTCACCGGTGACCTACGTGGCGTTAAACGTGTTAATGAGTATATATGTAAAGGATATATTTGTAAGTACATAATGATTTTTTTTTGTGTAAAAAAAAAAATTATAATAAAAACCTATACTTGACATCCATGCAAGGTGTAAAAATGGTGTCACGACATATCGTCCCCAGACAACTCGTTCAACGATTCATCGGCAACGACGTGGGGCACACTGAATGTTTGGTGCACAGGATATTTGGTCCCCGGACAACTGGAGCACTGGCTGTCTCGCTTACCTAACCTAAGGATTTGTCCAGTGATCGTAGAGTCAAGAGATCTCGTTAACTAAATAAGCTAGGTTAGGTTGGATTCTCCCCAATTTATTACTGACAGTTTGCTGAATTAATGACTCCCCATTAATTGAATTAAATATGCACTGCAAAAAAATTAGTTGTCGTTTTGTTTTGTAAGTGAAGAAATTACTTTACAAAACAAACTAAGCTTTTTATAAAGCTTGTCCGGAGATCGAACTCTTAATAATTAGGATTGCAATCGATCGTTTTAGACTCTCGTTCATGTGGTAAGTGAAATATTAGCAGCCATCAAAGAAAAATTACTAAAAAAATAAAAAATCTAGTGACTAGTTCTTGATAATCCAATGAAATGTGTTGCCCACTGAAGAAATATCTGGCATAGTAAATTTTGTAATAAATTGTTTTTTTTTTACTTTGGGGAGATTCAAATAAGAAACTATATAATACGAAGCAGAAAGCATCTTACTGTGGATCATGTTACTTTTTTTAATTTTTTCTATATAAACACATGCAGGAGAGTACACCCGGTCAAGACCAGTGCACTCTATGACGCTCAGCCAGGGAGGCTGGACGCTAGATGCAGGAAACGTGTTGTGTTTGTGTTTGTGTGTGGGTTGGGGAAATTGCAAGTGTATCTGTTTCTTGAAGAGATCCAGATTGTAGGAAGGAAGAAACAGACGCTGGAAGAACATTCCATAGCTTACCGGTGGCATTAAGGAAGGAACTTTGGAAATTGACAGTTCTTGGTCGACATACATTAACCGTGTATGGATGTTCGGCAAGTGTAAGATGAGTTTGTTGTCTGTGGGTGGGCGCAGGAGGAGTACTTTTAGTTTTGAAGAGCAGCGACCGTGGTAATAACGGTAGAAAAGACTAAGAGAACCAATCTTACGCCTGTGTTCCATTGATTGCAGGTTAGACATAAGAGTGTCATTGATTTGCTATTCGACGAAATATCCTGGGCACCAGACATCCAGTGCGCCCAACGTCATTACCGATGAGTTCTTAAACGAATTGTTTCGGGATGAAATTCGGAGGAACCGTAAAAAATGGGTTAATTTTACTATTTAACATATTTTCCTGGTGTCTGCATATTCCTAATTCATAATTATTTCGCCATTTTATTTGATCATGTTTTTAACATATTTATAAATAAAAATTATAATTGGTTCATGTATTTTTAATAAAACCTAAAATAAATTTACACCTTTTAAAATAACAACAGGTATTTTCTTCTTTACCCTTTTGCTGTACCAAACGTCTCTCGAATATAATATACCAAGGGTCGTCAACCTGGTCCATACCGCCCACTGGTGGGCGATACAGGCTTCCGTGGTGGGCGGTGGGCGATTTTCAAATCTTCTACATTCCTTCTAGAATTTTTTCCACCCATATACTGAATTGAAATATAGCGAGGTTAGTGGGCGGTAGGGAAATTTTACCATGAAAAATAGGCAAGTGGGCGCTAGGCATAAAAAGGTTGAAGACCCCTGTACTATAGTTGGTAAAAAAATACTTACATTTTATTTTAATCAGTGTGTGGCAACACCACCCTGACGGAACACCCCAGTGTAGAACGACTAACAGAGAGCATTAGCGACTTATATATTCAATATTGTTAATAAAAGAATGTAAAATTAATTAATAATTAACTCGATATAATAAAGAGGTTTCACTGCATATATATTTTTTAACAATATGTAGGATAAATTTTGCCGGAGGGTATGGCTCAATGGTTAAAGCGTTCGCTTGGTAAGGCGAAGGTCATGGGTTCGATCCCCGACGAAGGTTAAAAATAACATATTTTTAATAAATTTTTGACCTTTTAAATACCCCCAGTTGGTGTGAATTTGATCTCTCACCTGTAAAATTCCAGTCATAGCCTAATTATCAACTTCGTTGGTATACTTCAGATGAGACTTCAGAATCACTGTGTCGGGCATCTCCTGTATGTGTTTACATTTTGTTTATGTAATCTCATGTAGGAGAGCAGTCGGTACAGACCAGTGCACTCTGCACTGGACGCTGCATGCTAGAATCGTGTCTTATGATTGTGTGTGGGTTGGGGAGATTGCAAGTATATATTTATGTTTCTTGAAGAGATTCAGATTGTAGGAAGGAGGAAACACAGACGCTGGAAGTACATTCCAAAGCTTACCGGTGGCATTAAGGAAGGAGCTTTGGAAACTGCCAGTTCATGGTCGACACAAATAACCGATGTTTGGCAAGTGTAAGACGAGTTTGTCGGTTGTGGGTGGGTGCAGGAAGAATTAGTTCTTTAAGTTTCAAAGAGCAGCGACCGTGGTAATAACAGTAGAAAAGACTAAGTGAACCAGTCCGGCTCTATACTTAATTGACTCGTAACATTTGATATTATTCGAGAGTGACACTCCAAGGATGTTGATGGAGCTTGCTTTTGGAAGAGATTGTAGGAATGAGGAAACACAGGCGCTGGAAGAACATTCCAAAACTCACCGGTGGCATTAAGAACTTTGGAAACTGACAGTTCTTGTTTAGGATAGATTAGGAAAACAGAAATTAAAAGGAAATTTCACATTTGAAATATGAATGGACCATTATTACAAAACACACATATTTTTCACAATGTTTTAATAACTCCAATCAAGTAGATGTACACTTCACAGTACACAGCAAATCAGAAACACGAGATGGCTTTGGAAATGGCCACATTTTTTTGTTGTTCTCGCTTCAATACACTCTAAATATTTATTTCTTATCCACAGTAAATCTTCACCTATGTTTAGAATATTTTGATGCATTTATTTATCGTAATAATAATTAAATATAATGGGGGGAACCAAAATATCGATTAAACACCAGGTTTTTTAAATTCATAATCATTTATATTTTTATATTAGATATTTACTTAACTCAATCAATGAATCAATGTCTCGGTCTTCATTATTTATGAAATGTCAATATTAACCTTTTGCACCGGAATGGGGACAATATGTCGACACAGTGAATACTCCAGTAAATTTGTCAACAGTTGTGTTTTCACAAGTCGTCAACCCTGAAGAAGACCCCCGCAATGGCAGTCAAAATATTGGGGACTAAATTTTCAGGCTTCGAAAGCGTCTTGCCTAATTATCCGACCTCTTTAACCCTTTCGCATCGGTTGTCGGCATATGCCGTCAAAGATTCGTCTCGACCGTTGACATCGGTTGACGAGGTATATCGTTTTGCTACTTTCAGTACTCATTGTGACATCTACGGTAGGAAATTGGAAATGCAGTCATTCCCTTTATCAACCTACATGTATTCTTTACAGGAATCTGTAAAGCATGTAAATTAATATCGTCACAGGAGCGATTTTCCTGTAAACCACATGTGTCAATGCTACCACATGTATGGAGTTACATAATGAACGTATGTTAAATATAATAGCTTTTTATGCATCATCTGATAGCTAAAGGATACAAGAACCAATGTGACATATGAAAATATAACAGATAAGTACATTTATGCTTCAAATAATAGTTTTAAACAAAGAATATTCACGCCGTATTGACCGAGCCGTAACGAAAGGGTTTAAAAAGATTGATTTCACAGGAAACATGTTAAGAATTGAGATATACATTAAAAAAGTAATTGATAATTAAGGATTTTCTTGTTGAAAACAAACTGCCTCACACGTGAACAAATTAAACCTAAAACAAGCTGCACACATACAAAGTACTTGCACTTGCGAAAAACTAGAAATTTAAAATTCTGCTTTCACGTCGACAACAAGACGCGGCATTCAACCGACAATGGGTTTGGCAGAAATGGAAATTTTCGAAAAGGGTTGCGTGTATCGAAAATTTACACCAACACACACAAAAGACGCATCACATTTTAAAGTTATGTGAAAAAAGAATTTTTGAACAATTTACAACGAAGAAGGAATTATAACCTCCAAGTAAACTGTATTAACTTCGTATATATATATTATAGATAGCAAAAAATTTTAATGATTAATTTGTCAGTAAAATAAAAATCTTATTTTTTGCAATGCGGCTTTTGGGTTGTGCCGTGTGTGCGGCAAATTCTTCTGGGTTGTGACGACTTTGTGAAAACACTGCTGTCGACAGAGTCGTCGACCCTGAAGGAGACCCCTGCAATGGCGGTCGAAATATATTGGTACGAAATAATTCGCCGCACAAGGCTAAACCCGAAAGCCGCAATACCAAATCAGGCCGTGATAACCTAAACAGTTATTTAAGTGAACTCTCGTTTTTTCTCTTACTCGATTTTAACATTGAGTTTTTCTGCATTTATGTTACAAAGCAGGTGTTTTTTTAAAATAAGAACATCTAAAAAATAAAAGAACAAAGTTTTAAAAAAATTCTGATAAAATTTAAATTTCTTTCCATTTTTGAGTAAAATTAATTTTTGAGTTTTTGATCCTGGCAATCTGTACGCGTCAATAGTTAAATCCTTCATATAAAAGGAATTTTTACACTGCAAATGTGTTATAAATATATAAATTCAAAATCCGGCTCATATATTAAAGCGGAATAAAATCATTTCAACAGTCCGTCTTTAACCATTGCTTTCCTATGATATGTATTTACTACAACTGGACTCTAATAATGAGAATATCTATATAACATATAATAGACACTGAGTGAACAATTTTTGTATTTCTCCGTAATATTATTAAGTATTAAATAAAATTATAATAATGTATAGTTATTCATTTGTGGCCATGGAAATAAATGATTTGTGGAATCAAAAGATAACCACACGACACAAATCAATAAGTTTCCTACAGTAGATAACGGGACTGGTGATACCTGAGGCCACCCTGCGGCTGAAAATGTGGAAAAGCACAACTGAGGGGATTACTTGGATTGCCCCGAAAGAGAACTAACTAGGTCTGGACACGACCAGGGGTGGAATATATGGATGTCCCTTAACAGACTTCGGACCGGAGTATGCAAGACGAGGACACAAATGAAAGCCTGGCAGTTTTACGGCGGACCGACGGAATGTGACTGCGGCGTGGAGCAGACCCTGTCACACCTTCTGGAGTGTGCGCTGTGTCCGAGCAGCTGCACCCAGGAAGACCTGGTGATGGCCGGGAGTACGCCATCGACGTCGCCCACTTCTGGGCAGACAGGATCAGACCCTGTTGTTTCTGACACGATTAAATATTTATATATTGCAATGTTTTTTTTTTCTTTTTCAGATACTCACATTACAAAAATTGTTACATTTCAACTTCATCCATTGTCAATCAAATATTTAGTAATATTTTCATTTTTCCAGTTTTTAAATGATATTTTCATATGGTGTAGAAAATACATATCATTGGAGCTCTCGGATGTTTTTGGCACAGTAAGGGGAGGCTTAATGTGCCGAAGGTGAGAAAAGGTTGCGTAGTAATTTATGAATACTAAAAGATAGACTGAAGATGCAAATCAATTCAGCAGCGAAAATGCCTTTGAAACCAAAAATAATACGATTGTTAATAGATATAAAAATAATTTCGTAGGTTGTTTTGCTATGGATCACACTGAGCACTGTTTAACCACTTACCGACCACTGTCGGCGGGTACAGCTTAGTAGTCAAAGTGTTTGCTTACCAAACCAAAGGTCGTGAGTTCGATCCCTGACGGAGATTAAAAAATTAGTATTTTCGATATATTACTAAGTTCTGAAATACCCTCCCGGTTGGTGTGAATTTGATCCTCCTGTTTGTTTTTACATACAAAAAAGTGTGGTCCACGTTAAAAAAACAAGATACAAAATATTTATAAACATATAATAATGAAATGTATATATAACATTAAGGTTATCAACTGACAATACTTGGTGAAACTGCATAATTATAATTTTAACATTAATTTTAATTAAAAAATTAATACATTAATACATTAAAAATATTTATTTTAAATGATTACATGTTTCAATTACAGTTTAAAATAAATTGTGACTCCAAAATAAATATTTTTAATTTATTAATTTTTTAATTAAAATTAATTTTAAAATTATTAATGTATATATATATTTAATTTTTTAATAACGATTGTTATTTAGGTACAAAGCTTGTATAAGACGGGTTTTGAAAGTGCGTATTCACAAGTTTGATAGAATGAGCCGGCTGGGCTCGCATTGAACAGTTGTGGTATTCCTAGAAGTAGTCGAGCGGGCCCCCGCTGCTGGGCCCTTGTGGCCCCCGTCTGGCCGCAGCTTCAGCGCCTCTCCCGGGACAGGGACCGGCTGGTCTTGCGCTCCCTCGGAGAGCGGCTGCGCGAGCGCGGCGAGCGAGACCTGCACACAGAGAGGGGGGCCATTACAAAACAGATAAAGAAAAATACAAATAAATATCGGCGGGATTGATCCATGATTATTATCTAAGTATTTTACAATTAATCTAATACGTTACCTGCAAACAGCTCAGACGGCACCATCGTCAGAAGCATTATTGCGCTCTCCATAAACGTTAACGTAAAAAATGAATTATAAAAACTTGATCGATAACAAATGCTTTAAATTTGCAATTGAAACTATTTGAAATGATTTTTTTATTAAATTTTATAGAAGTAATTACCATTGGAAATATTGTAGTAGCTCTCAAGTAATAATCAAAGATATTTGAAGAGATGCTTAAAAAATAAGGTGACTTTTGAATTTTCGCATGCTAGGATTTTTTAATTTTTTTTGTCACTCCACATGGAGAGCTCAGCCATATGCACTATGGTAAGCGTCATAGAATTCCACAGATGAGACATCAGAATTACTATCACCATCTGTCGGTATCCTCCTGTATGTGTTTACATAAAATAAAAATAAAGAATATACGTAATAGCCCGCGAAAATTCAAGTTACCTTGTTTTTTGAACAGCCCTCCTTTATACTATTTATTCCCATCGTTATTTAAAAAATTTGTATTCATTAGATTAATGTAAATATACAATACTTTAATTTTTAATTTATTTACCGTTTCCTTCATCGGAAAATAGAAAATAATCAATTTTTAAAGCTTTTTTTTGTGTATTTCAAAGCAGAGAAACCTTCAAACCCATCACCTTCAATCCAGACAGGCAGCCCTCATGGTCGCTGAAGAGAAATTATATAAGAGGTGCGCTAGAGAACCGTTAGTCCACACTTGCAGAGGATGCTTTGCGACCGCCTTCACACCTATCGTGACCGGACGAGCGAGAAACAAACTCTTGACAAATATCAACACATAAGACGCTAGTTCGGCAATAATCACATGACTAAAAAGCTTTGATTCTTATGCTGGTGTAGAAATATTTAAAGAATGATACGTAATACACTTAAAAAACCGCAGAGTTGAGTTTTTATTACTCTACCAGCTTTGGAGGCGACTCTCCTTCATCAGGACAATTTTAAAACTAACATGAATGCTGAACAATGACTCAATAGAAAGAAAAGTTATGATACATAGTAAAAGTGATCGATAATAACAGTAAAATCCTTAATTATCAATTACCTTTAATTTATATCTCAATTCTTAACAGGTTTTCCTGTGAAATCTCTCTTTTTTAACCCTTTCGTTATGGCTCGGTGGAATACAAATTATACCGTCAATAGGGCGTGAATTTTGACAGTATATTTTTTTATTCCACCGAGCCGTAATGAAAGGGTTAAGGGACGGCTCAACCCTATCAATAATTAATTTTTCTATATTTATGTTAGTTAAAAGTGTGTCCTGATAAAGAAGAGTTGTCTCCGAAACCGTTATATAAATATGAATAAAAAAACTTAAAACTATATTTTTACAAAATGTATTATTTCATTCTTTAATATGACAAACCGCAAAGTGCAGTAGCATTCTATAGAAATGTAATTGTGGTTTTTGGGTTGATCGACGAGTGGCAAATTTCATTCAACCAATATTGAATTATTTTACAAAATCTGAAGAAGAGTCCTGCAATGGTTGTCAAAATATCGGTTAAAAGAAATTTGCCGTGCAGGGTTCAACCCAAAAGCCACAATCACATGAAATAATATTTGTTTAGTAATTAAATATACACATACAATACATCAAATTCTTAAAAAAAAAAATCGGCAGAAGCGGGAGGCGAACCGCGAGCCTTGGAACAAACCGTTGCTCTTGTTCATTACCCTAGTCCACTCGACCATCTCCTGCCCTATTTAGATATTTTTTCTGAATGAATCGATGGGTATAAAGAATTTGATGTACAGTATGTGTATATTTAATTACTAATAATATTGTAATATAGTCAATGATCTATAAGAAAAGATTAGAATATTGAAAAAATAATATTCTAATAAATATTTAAATCCATGTATTATTTGTTTGCTCGAGCGCACCTCGACAATGACCGTGTTTTCATGCAAAATTTTAATAACTAAAAATTAAAATTAATAAAAAAAAAAACATTAAAAAGAAACACTCAAATACTTAACATATATATATGTAGTATATATATATGTATATAATAATATATCTTATGTAAAATTGACTTAAACAAGGGATCATACCAAACTGTCTGATTGTTCGGAGGAAATTTAGAAGTGGTGGGTTGAGCGATGAGGCAGTTGGTGGGTTGAGGGTGAGTAGTGATGCTAATTATACGAGGCCCGGCCTAGAGATGTCTTCGGCGGTGCTAACGGGCGCCGCACGCCTCAGGGCGGAAATAAGCTAAGGGGGGGTTTAATCGGGCGAGCGGTGGGACCGGGCATTGTAAGACATCTGAAAAATACAAAATTTAAACGTCACACCGGCTATCTTTCCAATTGCTGAACCCGGCGCACATACACACCATGTTTTGTCAAGCTGAAAACTGGACACTATTTCTGGGTCATTTTTTCCATATCCTATTACCGATATATTACTTTCAACTTTTAATGTGTACTGAATACTAAACTGGGTTGTCTTCGTGTTCTAATATCTATATTTTTGCCTCAATTTAAACTAGAAATTGTTTTAGGATTTCAGATATAAATAAAATAATTTTTAGAATTTATTCCACAATATGTATTTTTTGATGACATGTTTCAGCCAGGTCGAATGACCACTGACTTAAAAATGGCCATTCAACCTGGCTGAAACATGTCGGCAAAAAATATATTGTGGAATAAATTCTAAAAAATATTTTATACATATCTGATATCATGGAATTCCACCAAGAATTATCGATCGAAAAAATCGAAATAATTTCAGGATTGTTTTGAAGTTCTAATACAGTGGTACCTCGACATATGAGTTTAATTCGTTCCGCAACCTTGCTGGTGTTTCAAATTAATCGTATCTCAAAGCAAATTTCCCCAATGAAATTAATTGAACTGTCGATGACATCAAAGATGCTTTGACAGCAAGAGCACACTGATAACTGATTCTCTGGGAAAGCGTGACGCGCAGTTTGTGTGCAACCGGCCGATCCGCTAAGCCGATTGCTCGCATCTAAAATTTTGCTCGTATTTCAAAGAAAAAATCGCTCGCTCGACGGCTCGTATCTCAAAAAACTTGTTTGTTGGGTCACTCGTATGTCAAGATACCAATGTGTTTATATTTTAGCTTCCATGTGTACTGAACACTATTTCTAGTTTTTGTTTTCAAGTCATATTATCTATATTTTTCCTCGAACTTCCATGTGCACTAAATACTATTTGATTTTTTTCAAATTCTATAATCTATATATTTTACCTCGTACTTCCATATGCACTTAAAACTATTTTTGGATTGTTTTCTTCTATATTTCTACACACAAGATTTTTTTCTCAATTGGGGAAGATATTGAATCTAAAAAAAATTGCTTCATACTTCCATGTGTGCTGAACACTATTTCTGGATTGTTTCCTTGTTCTAATATCTTTATTTTACCTCATACTTCCATGTGTGCTGAACACTATTTCTGGATTGTTTCCTTGTTCTAATATCTTTATTTTACCTCATACTTCCATGTGTGCTGAACACTATTTCTGGATTGTTTCCTTGTTCTAATATCTTTATTTTACCTCATACTTCCATGTGTGCTGAACACTATTTCTGGATTGTTTCCTTGTTCTAATATCTTTATTTTACCTCATACTTCCATGTGTGCTGAACACTATTTCTGGATTGTTTCCTTGTTCTAATATCTTTATTTTACCTCATACTTCCATGTGTGCTGAACACTATTTCTGGATTGTTTTCAAGTTCTAATATCTATATTTTACCTCATGATTTCATCTGTACGACTTTATCTATTTTTCATGACAATTCTTAAAATACCTCCCCCTGCAGTGCAAGAAATTATCTATTTTTATTATTCAAGTATAATCCTGTATACAAAAAAAAATTTAACTCACAAAAATTTATATGTTTAAAAAGTACTAAAAAAAACATACACTATTTGTGATTTTATGTATACATATAAAAAACTAATTATATTGAATCCTTGAATTTTTTAAAGTTTTGGATAAGTTCTAAAAAAAAATAACTTGAGTGCGTGTAAATGTTTTTATATCATAACCTGACTAAAGACAAATTATGCGGTAGGAACGGAATGCCATGTACAGATACTGAATCATCAATCCGAGTCTAAAATTTTACTGTGTGATCCATAATACGAGGGTTATCCGTCATATAAAATTCTCATGGCGCCACAGTCCCGAAAAGCGCCGTTATGGTGGATCCCGCGATTCTGTAGTGTACCTCGGTTCCCTCACTCCAAATCCCTTCCCTAGCGAGCTGCCTGCGGAGCTCAGGCGGGCGAAGGGAGGGGGAGATCCATCACGTACGGCTGCCAAGCCAAGACTAAGCTCCGCAGGCAGTTCGCTAGGGAAAGGATTTGGAGTGGGAAAACCAAGGTACACTACAAAATCGTGGGATCCACCATAACAGCCCTTTTGACTGTAGCTAATATGAGAAACTTATATTACGGATAACCCTTGTATTTAATAAAAGGGCTAAAAACCAGCTAACTTTTAAATTTACGACAAAATGTATTAAAAATCTTCTAAATATTAAAATAACAATTCAAAATGTATTATTGATACACTACATAATTAAAAATGTAATAAATAATTATTAATTTTCTAATAAACTATATTAATTTAAACAAACCGTAAAAAAAATACCAGTTTAACTTTACTTTCTGCTAGCATTTTACTCACAGTGAACTCGTTTGTAGAAATAACAATTACCATGGATGACAAATAGTAATGTATGCCTCAGCCATTTTAGTTTTTTGTCTATCAGGCCGGCAACATAATAGATAACCTCCGAAGAAAGAAATAAACAAAACATTCCTCTTGTAGAGATGAGTTGTAGGAGTGTGTGTGTGAAACTAATACAACCTCACTATTAAGTAATCCAGTGTTGTTATCAATTGGTGATAATTTCAACATTCAATAGATAATTAATGTAAATATAAATATCTATTTATTTACTGTTCTTTTTAGATGGATCGCTTAAGATGTGGTCTGTTTAGGAGACTGCAGTTTCGACTATCTCGCAGCCTTCTTCAATCCATCACTGTCAAGAGGCAACTGAGCTGCATAATACAGTTGTACCTTGACATACGAATGCGCCAAAATAAAAGTTTGAGATACGAGCAATCGGCTTAGCGGGTCGGCCGGTTGCACACGAACCGCTCGTCACGCTTTCCAAGTTATCAGTGTGCTCACGCTGTCAAAGCATCTTTGATGAGTTGTGCTCGCGTTTTGTGACTGGCAGTTAAATTTATTTCAATGGGGAAATTTGCTTCGAAATACGAGCATGGTTTCGGAACGAATTAATCTTGTACGTCGAGGTACCACTGTACTTCATAACTGGCCGAACACATTTTATGTAGAAGAGGGGGTAGGAGGTGTGTCTATCAGGCAATGATGAGAGAGGGAGACAGATGGGGCTGCAAGGATGAAGAAGAGAATGATTTAGGTATTATTTTTTTGTGTTTTTTTTTCCGCTTCATTCGAAACTGCAGTCTTCTAAACAGAGACCACATCTTACGTGATCCATGTAAAAATAAGGTAAATAAAGAAATGTTTATTATTTATAATGAATCTCAAAATGAATGCTGAAAACATTGAAAAAAAAATGTGTTTAGACTTTCACCGAAAAACAACATTATGGATGATGGCAACTCCTTGTACAGTTGTGGTTGTTGTTAAATTACCTCGCTCTAATATATATATTTCTGTGATTACAAATACAAATATTGACATGCATATAAGTTTCATGTTTAAATATTATGTCGCTGGCGGGTACAGCTTAATGGTCAAAGCGTTTGCTTTGCAAGCCAAAGGTCGTGGGTTCAATCCCCGACTGATATAAAAAAAAAATGATTTCCAAGCTCTAAAATACTCCTGGTCGGTGTGAATTTGATCACCGCATGTGGAGTGTTCATACACCAACGTCATAGACTACAGCCCGACATTCACGCATCATCCTTATTATTACAGGAATTCACTATGAATGGGCGGTCTTCACGGGACGACTTTTGTCTACTGCCAACTATTTAATTAATAGGCTATGACTGACATTTTACGGGTGAGGGATTGAATACACATAAACCGCGGGTATTTTAGAGCTCAGAAATCGATTAAATTTTTATTTTTTTATCTCCGTCGGGGATCAAACCCACGACCTTTTGCTTGCCAAGCAAACGCTTTGACGATTAAGCTATACCCGCCGGCAAATTGTTGATTGTCTATTTCTGTATATGTTGCAGAATTCATCATTAGATTCTGATATACTGAAGTAATCTACAACATAACCTTCATGATTTCATGTAAATATGTACCCGTCATTGTGGCTTTTGGGTTTAGCCGTGTGTGGCGAATTTCTTCTATCTGATATTTCGACCGCCATTGCAGGTCATACAAAGTCATCAACCGATCTGAAGAAGACCCCCGCAATGGCGGTCGAAATATCGGATGGAAGAAAATCGCCACACACCGCTAGACCCAAAAACCACAATATCAAATCTGGCCGTGAAAACCTAAGAAGTTATTTATGTACCTGTTAATTTAAAATACCCCAAAACTATATGTTTTTTAAAGTAAGCTCTCAGGGATCACCCTATAATGCCTCGGGTCTAAGAATCGTAAAGTCAAGACTTGTGGGCATGTGTTTCCTGTTATTCCTCGGTGTGGGGCTGTACAGCCGACAGAGACAATGAGGGACGGGAGAGACATTCAGGGAGGGTTGTGTAAGAACCTGGAGTGATCGCGTCGCCCCCCGCGGCCGCCGCCGCCGCCGCTGCCCCAGCGGGGCCCCTGCCGCGGGCGTCCTGATGACATCTCTACGCGTATCCGCGTGCCGCAAACTCGTCTGGAATATTACAATTCAAATATTAAAAATAATCTTAGACGGGCACAACACAATCAGCTCATTAAATAAATAAGTATTTCATATCATGTTTTAACATGGTTCATACTGAGCACTGTTTCACTTGCTGGAAGACTGCAGTCTCATCGTAAATGTTCAAAACGTTATTTTGAACATAACTAATTTGTATTAAGCATCTTAAAGTCTTTAAAGTAACTGTTATAATCAACTCATTATCTTAGATTCATTCAGTCGGGTACGACACAGGGCATTTTGCCGGCTCTATGTAAATAAGTATCGACGAATTTGCGTTGTACGAAACTCTATGTATTAATATTAACAAAGAATGCTTACGCATCGATACGGAGCATTGACCGTCCCAATAGTCTGCCACTCTATCTGGATTGAAGGGATCAAGGTCCAAAAACAGTATCGAGGTATGTGCAGTGTATGAAATTTAATGTATTAATATTACTTTTATAAATGCTTACTCGTGTTGTAAATTAGGGTATAAAAAGTGGTCTCGTATCAAATAAATTAGTATCAACTCAACTCCGGTCTTTGGATTTATCCTCAGTGCCGGAACCTTTGTATTCCGGCATCACCAGTTGGCTGATGCTGTAATTTCGGGACCGCGACATCGGTTCCGGAACAATAAGTGAAGGCTTTATCAGTTCCAACGTGTATAAGCATATACATTCTTCCAGCAAGTGAAATGGTGCTTAGTGTGATCCATGTTAAATATTGTAAATAAACTGAAAAAAAAAATGCGAGCAAAGACGTGCGGCGAGAGCAATGTTTGAGCTTGCAGTGACGTAATCGACGATTGGCACTAACGAGGCTGACATGGAATAGGCTCCTATGTTCTTCAACTATTTGTCAGGCGTATAATCTAACCTTGTGTGTAACTTGCATTTACATTTTTAAGATAAAAAAAAATTAATCCAAAAAAAAAACCCTCTAAATGATATTTCTTTTACAAGAAGCCAGCACTCACGTCCCGTCCAGCCCCCGCACCGCGTCCTCGGCGTCGCGGGGGTCCTCGTACTCCACGAAGGCGAAGCCGGGCGGGTTCCTGGCGACCCAGATGTTGCGCAGGGGCCCGTACTTGCTGAAGGAGCTCTCCAGGTCGTGCTTGGAGGCGGAGGAGCCCAGGTTGCCCACGTACACCTTGCACTGGATGTCCCATTCACGGAAGCGAGACATTCTTTATCTGAAATCATATCAAAACAAATAATGATGCACCTGTCCCTGGCTGTGATCAACAACAATTGTATTTGAGCGACCGTGTATTCATCTGGGTGAGTCCAGTTCTAGGCGAATCCAACTGTATGCGTATTAAGTGGCGTAAGTCATGTTTCATTCGTTCCGAGATATTTAACCCTTTCATTACGGCTCGGTTTGAATACAAATTATACTGTCAATTATAAAACTAGTATTCGAAGCATAAATGTACTTATCTGGTCTATTTTTATGTATCACATTGGTTCTTGTATCCTTTAGCTATCAGATGATGCATAAAAAACTATTCTAAGAAAGTAGCAAAACGATATATTACGTCAACCAATGTCAACGGTCGGGGAATCTTATGACGGCATTTGCCGACAACCGATACGAAAGGGTTGAAGGACAAATCCACCCTATCTTTGAATACGGCAGTCACCTTTGGGTTGGAGCCCCAAAATACTTTCTAGATTTAATTGACTTGGTTCAAAGAGCAATTCTTTTGATAAATAACGACACACTTACGTCTAACCTGCAATCAATGGAACATAGGCGTAAAATTGGTTCACTTATTTGATGTACACTTGTATGTTACATTAAATTTACTTAGTGATTTTTCAAATCAAAAACTAATTGTTGAAATTGGTTTACATAGATACAATTAAACTAACAGGAATCACTACTGTTGTGGCAGAGAAAGTGAGAAAATTTCAATATTTTCTCATGAAATAGTAAATATAACAATTATAAATAATACTCTGAACCATATTCCGTCAATCGTATAGTTAGAATGGTTCAAATGCATTCATTTCATAAAACGTTTTAAAGCTAGATACACTACAGTGAAGTATTATCTAAAATAGTTAACACTCTTATTGGACTTTACCCAGATGAATAACATGGCAGAGAGATCGTATCTGTTGATTTCATAAAGCTTACCATTTTGAGGGTGGCTTAGCGCTCGTGTTAATCCACATCAAAACAATAAGGCATATGTCCACCACAAAAACAATTCCTGAACAAGTCCATGGTGGCTCATGGTTGGGCAGTAGCGCATCAAGCGAACCATTTCCATAATATGATTGTAATTCAATTACATTTACATTAAATGCAAAAACAGTTGAGACGCTCTGGTATGATGCTAAAAAAATCACGTACACCAAAATAGTACAAAAATGTATTTAAAAATACCGCACTTCAACACGAAACTAGTTTTCAAATATGAATGCATAAATTAGGCAATGATTCAGTATATTTACATTATAAAAAAGGTTTGGATGAAGTATTACGATGAGAAAAAAGTCGGCGTTCCAGATTCCCAACGAAAAAGAAAATGTCTGCTCGTCGGCCGCGTTTTGTTTCGCCGGTTATTTGATGGATAATCAATGCTTATTGATGATGTTTTTGCGGTATCGTGTTGTCGGTGATGTGGGCGACATTTTAAATGGTATGTTGTACTTGGATTACTTTTGAAAAGGCGGCTTTTTCGTGTGGAAAGTCTTGCACTAGTCTCGGGCAGGTATCTCTGTAAATACACGATGTTCAGGGATGAACAGGCTTTCGATGCGCGATAAAATTATCTGTGCATTTTTTTGCGTGCGGCAACACCACTTTCGTTTTCACCTATAAAATAAAATATATTTGAAAAATATTTCATTAAATCAGCTTTGTAATCATTATAAAAAGACACATAACATTCCCAAAATTTTCGTTGTGTACAAATAAATTACGTTTCAATAATTATTTTTGCTGCATACCTGAATGAAATATATTGGGTATATAATATAACCAATATAACAATATGTACCATATTATTTTGATTTAATTCGAAACAATATTTTCTTAATTTATGAAAGAAAGTATTTATTATTTTTTTATACCTTTTTAATTCATTTGTTAATTTTATTTCAATTTCAAATTCTACGTAAATTAAATTTATCATTTCTGTAGAAAGATAAAATATTTTATTTTGATTACAAAACAATAATAGTAAGATAATATTATTATTAACCCATTAAACGCGTCGACGCCTATAGCGGTCATGACCGATACATGGATTTTGTAGCCTCAAATTATAGCTTTATTCTATTGTTGTTATGTTTAAAACTAGCTGAATGTATTACTAATTATAAAATATAGTGAAGTCCAGTCCAAAATCATATGCAACAACCGGTACATTTGTTTACTGAAAAAATATATTACATTATATATTAGCTGTTTTAAAATTGATTAATTAATCCACCAAAAAAGCGCCGCGGTTAATAACTGTCAAGCAACCATGAACATGTACGATAACAAAATATAAAAATACAAAAAAAAACTTGGGTTTCTAAAATTATTGTCGGTTTTACAATTTAAATATAGGTAATCGATTTGGCAAGGTATAGAAGTAAATAGTATTTATTTATACTTACAATATTATAAACACTTCTTCTCTAAATTGTAGCATCCAGCCGCCCAGGCTGAACGTCACAGAATACATTGGTCTCGACTAATTGTGCTACATGTGTTTGCATTAAAAACTTATTTTATAAAATCCATTGTTAATGGATTCATCTGATGACAAGAGCCTAAGAGAGAAAGATTTACAGTGTATAGAGAAAATAATAGAGATGAGGGGAAGATACTGTCATCTATATCTTAATTAAAGAATTCGAATGATTAAGCTTTCGCTCCCAAATCCTGGATCATTTTGTTCTCAGGAGGCAGCTCTACCCGAATTTTTATTTTGGGAATGAATATGTAAGATGAGAAGATATGTATAAAATATAAACGAAGAGAAAGAAGATACTGCTGCGAATAGGTATCTTACGATGTAAACATTTTGGCGATAATACCAACAGAAGCGGCGTGAAGTTTTCCCGTTGACCTGCGCAGAACAAAACATGTTCCGGTACAATCTGACATTGCGCAACTGTCCCATCAGTGACTCTCTTCACGAGTAACGTTAAGCGTGGCTAAGCAGGGAACCGAGAGGTGAGCCCGCAACCGAGCCATTTAACCACAAAAATCACGATTAAAACACAAAGCGAACCCACCTAGCCTTCCCGTGCGAACCGGCGCATTCGAAAATTAAAAAATAACCATCAAAAACGCTTTAAAACGCGTACAAAAATACAAATGTCTCACGCACTCGCTTGGCACAGTTCTTGTTTGGTGCGAGGCACAGCTCACTGAAATTTAATATTTTTTTGCAGAAAAATGAGCAGCTCGGAAGAGGTTTCGTGGATTTCCTGGTTCTGCGGGCTGCGCGGGAATGAATTCTTCTGCGAGGTGACTATTAAATGCTTTATTTTTCAATGATCTTGCGTTTTCCGTGTCGCGTTTGACACTACACCCACTGATGCTCAGAAAAGTCTGCCGGAGATTGTTTTAAAAAATTTCAATGTTTTATTTGTGATTTTATTTTACTTGTATCGTCGGAAAAAAGCTTTTGTGAACTCTTTTGGTTTACATAATACATTTATTTTTGTATTTAGTATGAGTCGCAAAATCAAATTTATACTAAATAAATATATTTATCTTTTTATTTGACTTACGACCACTTAAAGTTACGACGGCTTCCATAAAAAATAAATCAATTGGTTTTTAATACTTTTATGAGTGATGCATACGGAATGTGTTTTTTTATAAATAAAATAGGTAAATCATCAGCTTAGTGTATCTTGTTTGCAGATAATCAATATTGTATTGTAATGAATGGCAATTCTTCACTGTAGTGCATCAAGCTTTATTAAATCTGTTATTTCATAAATGGCAGATATTGTTTCTTAGTAACATTCCTCATTATATGATTTACCATTTTTTAAATCTAAAAGCATTGCCCTTCACACTCTTAATGGTGATTTCAACAACAAAATATACTCGTTGACTAGCTTGATTTAGTTAAAAATGTGTTTTATTGTCTAAAATAAGACATCAAGAGTTATTTTAGGTTAGGTTCAATTAAAGCATCAAGATGGCTTGTTTTTCCACAATATTTGTTTACGTCTAAAACTAATTTACACCATTAAGTTAAAATTGCGCCTAAAATGGGAAAAGGGCGTTTTTATTTGTGTTTTTTTTTTATATAATCGCATGCAGGAGAGCGCAGCCAGTCAAGACCAGTGTACTCTATGACGCTGGAAGAGCATTCCAAAGCTTACAGAAGCATTCAAGAAACAGATAAATATACACTTGCATTCTCCACAACCCCCACACAAACACGAACACAACACACGTTTCCCACATGCAGCGCCCAGCCTCCCTGGCTGAGCGTCATAGTGCACTGGTCTTGACCGGCTGTGCTCTCATTCATGCGTTTACATAAATAAATAAAAAAACTATCTAGATTTAATCGACACGGTTCAAAGAAGGGCGATAATGGGTTAATTATGTAATTGTAAATTGCAGTAATTTATATTTCACGATTCCTTACTAGTATTGTATGTTTTCAGGTTGATGAAGATTATATTCAAGACAAATTCAATTTGACCGGACTGAACGAGCAGGTGCCTCACTACCGGCAAGCGTTAGACATGATACTAGACCTCGAGCCGGGTGAGTTCATCAGCAGTTCATCTTCCAACAATATCAGATAACAATACTAGTAACATCCTCCTCTCTCAAAAAGAGAGGGGTGTTACTACAGGCATATACGGGCAGCAGACAAAGACTTTCTAGTAGAAGCACAGATTATATTTACTTTAAAAACATTACATCTCTCGAACACGCGGGTTGACATGCCCATGCGGCCATAATCCAAACTTGCATCGCCAAAAGATGGGGACCAACTGCCTTAATGGCCTACCGGCGCTGCGGCCTCGCCCAGACCTAACACACCCGTCAGCACAGCGCACCTAAATGCAAGACAAACGACCCGAAATAAAGAGACGAAAGATCGTATATCACCCAGAAAAGGTAGCAACTGGTCGTGTATAGGAGCTATTTAACCTTTAAACGCACATTGGTCCCAAACGGGACCGCAAATTTGCGTCGTTCAATGCCCTAGCAGGCTAATGTTTGTAATGTTTCGTCGCACAATAGATTCTTCCATGAACTTACTTTAATACTATTATTACAAAATAATGTAATCCGATTGTGAAATGAACCATAAGCACTCCTGTATGAGACCGTAGGGCATTGAACATAGCAAATCTGCGGTCCCGTAAAGAAACCACTGGGCGTTTAAAGGTTAATGACACTTAGAGATATGAGTAAGGTTGCGGAAGGAATTAAACTCGTATGTCGAGGTGTCACTGTATCTTGTCATATTTTAAAGTAAAATGGAGAAAAATTTCATGGCAAAACGAGAATTTTTTAAATTAATGGAAAAAAAGAATTTGGTTTTGGAATGCTGTCGTTTTTAAATTTAAAAAAAAAAAGTTAAAGTTTATCTTTATTTATGCACGGCATGTATTTATTTGTTCAGTTACTAATTCAAGGTTCTTTTGGCAGCAATTTAAATCAATTGGCAGTATCCCTATATATAATCGTGTCGGAAACATCAGGGTCAGATCCTGTCGGCCCAGAAGTGGGCGACGTTGATGGCGTTACTCCCGGCCATCATCAGGTCCTCCTGGGTGCAGCTGCTCGGACACAGCGCACACTCCAGAAGGTGTGACAGGGTCTGTTCAGCGCCGCAGTCACATTCAGTCGGCCCGCTGTAAAACTGCCAGGCTTTCATTTGTGTCCTCGTCTTGCATACTTATTATAAATAACCAAAATATATTTGTGTTTCCAGATGATGAATTAGGCGAGAATCCCAATGAGTCGGACCTCATAGAACAAGCCTCGGAGATGCTGTACGGGCTCATCCACGCGAGATACATCCTAACCAACAAGTGAGGCAACACCTAATGCATCTCTCTTATGTAAACACATACAGGAGAATACCGACAGACGGTGATAGTGATTCTGAAGTCTCATCTGTGGAATTCTATGACGCTTACCATGCTGCATATGGCTAAGCGCTGCATGTGGAGTGTTGATCCGCTAAAGTCATTGACTGCAGCCAGAGATTCACGTATCATCCTTTATTATTACAAGAATTTATTATGAACGGGTGGACGACTTTCGTCTACCACCAATTTTAATTAACTGGCATTTTACGGGTGAGGGATCAAATTCACACCAACCGGGGGGGTATTTTAGAGCTCAGAACTCGATTAAAAATCTTTTGTTTTTTTAATCTCCGTCAGGGGATCGAACTCACGACCTTTGGCTTGCCAAGCAAACGCTTTAACCATTGAGCTATACCCGCCGGCATTTTTTTTATTTTTCCTAATTAATTTGAGTTGTATATAATATCTTCCATGTAAAGTTTAAGTCTTGGAGCGTTTTGAAAACCTCTCTTCTTTCTCCCTTTGGTTCTTTTCTCTGCCACTGGAAATTTGCATATTTTCCTTCAATTATATTTTTGTCTAAAATGTCTCATTCAATTGTTTCAGAGGCATCAGCCAAATGATGGAAAAATACCAGACAGGAGAATTCGGGCATTGTCCACGGGTATACTGCGAGACACAGCCCATGCTGCCACTTGGTGAGTCACATTGGTCATTACTAGCATGGGTCACCTTTGTTTAGAACATCTCTGTTGTTTACCACGAACTGACATTGCTCTGATTGCTGAAACTCAAGATGAACTCACTGAAGCGCTGACATCCATGGAAAACATAACAATTCCAACTACAATATGAAGATAAACAGCACAAAAACCAGTCATGATAGTGAGCCGCAATGAGCTGCAGAAAATTAACATATCAATGCTAGGAGTAACCCTAAAAGATGCAAAAGAGTTTGTATACCTTGGTACCTGGGATGGCAGAACAAAGAGAAGTCAACAGTATCAAGGCTAGCTTTCAATAAAAAAGCAAAAATTCTTGAGTCAAAGAATATTACTTTAAGGCTCCGCAAGCATCTTGATTGCTGAACATGGTGCCGAGATTCTCAGGATAATCAAGGAAGATAGGCACCTAATAAGAACCATCTCAGAGAGGTGAGCCCAATGGATCGGTCACATCATGCGCCACGATGGTCTTCTTCACGATATTGTGGAGGGATGTTTGAGGTAGAAACTGTGAGGCGCCCTAGACGGGAGTATTTGCAGCCAGTATTCGAGGACATGAATTGTAGTGCTTATGCTGAGCTGAAGAGGGTTGCAGAGGACCGAGAGGAATGGAGATCGTTGCTGCAAACCAATCCACCGGATTGATACCACAAAGAAGATTATGAACAGCCAAAAAAAATGGGACATTAAAAACACGCTTAGGGGATACTAATCATTTGTGTAGAACTCAACTGCTTCTTCTTCGTAGTATCATTCCAATGGATTGATTTACAGCAACAAAATCTTGCATCTCGATTTGCAACCCTCTTTAATTGAACATAAGAGCTACAGCTCATATCTTTGAACACTTGCTGCAAATACTCCCCTGCCTCATCCTTTCAACCGCCCTTCCATGAGACGGTTCTTACTAGATGCCTGTCCTCCTTGATTATGCTGAGAGCCTCATTGTTCGTGACGTGATCTCTCCAGGAAATTACGAGAATGCTTCTGTAAGACCACATCTCAAAGGCATCTAGTCTTTTCTCATCACTTTCAGATAAGCACCATGTCTCACAGCCGTACATCAAGATGCTTCAAACAAATGTGCTTGCAGAGCTTTAAATTTATATTTTCAATTGATTAATATTTTATGTTTTATTTTAAAATATTAATGAACTGATTAAATATATTAAAGAATTCTAAAATGTCCACCAGTCTTTTTTATATATCATTTCAAATACACTAAAACATTTTTTTTTTTTAATGTTTTCAGCATTCATTTTGAGATCCATAATAAATATTTATTTATTTACCTTGTTTCTACATGGATGGAAATGCCGATCACAGAACACGTGTGTGATCGTTCCGCCAACGCTTAGTGGCTGACTATTTACAGCTTGTGTTAAGTTTTTTCAAACGTTAGTGGCCGATCACACAACATGTATTGTTTTTACTTTCGACCATAATTCAAAGATCTCTAACCTTTTCAGTGAAGGTCATATTTAATTTTATTCGAAAGGCTACTAGATAGTTGAAACTGCAGTCTCCTAAACAGAGAACATATCTTACGTTGACCATGTAAAGCAAGGTAAATAAATAAATATTTATTATCAGTGCATTGTTGGTGGTGTTCATGGTTCCCTGGTGTTGTTGCAGGTCTGTCTGATGTGCCGGGCGAGGCCATGGTGAAGTCCTACTGCCCCAAGTGCATGGACGTGTACACCCCCAAGTCCTCACGCCACCATCACACGGACGGCGCCTACTTCGGCACCGGCTTCCCGCACATGGTCTTCATGGTGCACCCCGAGTACCGGCCCAAGAGGGCCATCAACCAGTTTGTGCCCAGGTGGGACTTCAATCTTGTAGTAATAGTCGCCAGTTATTCGAGCGAGCCAAATGGTCTGACATTCCCGGTCCAATCAAAGTGACTCCAGATTGCGGGATCGTAATAGTGGATGGATGAGAGGAGCAGGTCGCTAAAGCACAGAACTCGTTGGGACACAGACAATGCTGTGTACCTCACAGCTCCCCGACGGAGACTGACGGGCTAGGCGCAGTGACAAGTGACTGTGCCTATTAATTAACCCCTTGTGAGATTTGCTGGAATACAATTCGGGTAGGTATTTTGCTGACACAGTGATTTGCCCGAACTGGATTCGGGCATCGCGGCCAAAAAGCAAATTAAAGATGACAGTTGCACCAACATGAAATGGAGCAACTGTCATAATAAATTAAATGGCGTATGCAAACGCCGTGTAATATTATATAATTAAAACTAACATTATTAAATGTGCATGTCAGGCGAGCGAACATAAATAAGAGACAAAAGATCGTTTTTCGAAACTTCACGGCACCAGCCTAAAAGAGCTATATCAAGCTGATATCAACTAGTAATACTTGAATTAGCATTAGTATGGGTGGGCTTTCAAAATCAGCTAGTGTTGCGCTCACGAATATGTACATTTATGTCAGATAAGTACATTTATGCTTCAAATACTAGTTTTAAGCAACAAAAAGTTTGAAAAATTCACGCCGTATTGACAGTATAATTTGTATTCCACCGAGCCGTAATGAAAAGGTTAATGGATTCATATTAGGCTAGATTACTCACAGGTTAGGTTATATTAGCTTGTTTTGCTTAGGTTAGTATTGTTTTATAGAGAAATGTTCTAGAGAAAGTGATCATGAGTTACATAATGAACGTTTGTTGAATATAATAGTTTTTTATGCATCATCTGATAGCTAAAAGATACAAGAACCAATGTGATATATGAAAATGGGTCAGATAAGTACATTTGTGCTTCAAATACTAGTTTTATAATTGACAGTATAATTTGTATACAAACCGAGCCGTAATGAAAGGGTTAATATTATTGGCAACCTACACGTCAAGGTCATGCGCCTATTAACCCTCAAATCATCCATCACTAAAATTTCGTTCATTTCTAATACGAAAATTTTCGCGCTTTCAATACTCTAAAGCTGTTTGTTGTCAGTATATTTGTATCAGGGGTTAATCAAGCTTGCTTGCATGCTTCAGGTTGTACGGTTTCAAGATCCACCCTCTGGCTTACCAGATCCAGCAGCAGGCAGCCTCCACCTTCAAGGCGCCCTTCCGGTCCATCGGCTACAACAACGGCAAGCGCTAGGACCACAGTGCTTGTGCCAACTGAACACTGATGAACTGAGTGAACGGCGGCGGCAATGCAGCACCAATGTGACTTTACAATGACGGCAACTTTATAATTTTTTAAAAACAGGAAAATATTTGAATGAATCGACAGAAAAGCTAATAAATACCAACCAATACATAATAATTATCTGTCTTTTTTGTTGATAAGGATTATGTGTGATATTGTGGCTTTTGGTTTTAGCCGTGCGTGGCGAATTTCTTCTATCCGATATTTCGACCGCCATTGCGGGAGTCTACTTCGGGGTTGACAACTTTATTGACAACCCCGAAGAAGATCCCTGCAATGGCGGTCAAAATATCGGATAGAAGAAATTCGCCGCACACAGATAAGCCCAAAAGCCACAATATCAAATCTGGCCGTTGAAACCTAAGAAGTTATTTAGGATTGTGTGTGTTTCTATAAGCAGCGGAATATTCAAACGAATCAGTGGAATATCAAGTAAATAAATACCTTCCGATGCGGAATTATCTGTCGGGTGCATTTATGAAAGCAATTTTTAATGTTTGTTTTATGAATGGTTATTGCTATGTGGATATCGCAGGTGTTTATTAATTATCGGCAAGCTTTGGAATGCTCTTCCGGGTCTGTGTTTCCTCCTTCCTACAATCTGGATCTCTTCAAGAAACAGATAAATATACACTTGCAATCTTCCCAACCCACACACAAACACGACACATGTTTCTCGAGTGCAGTGTCCAGCCTATTTTTAATTTATCTCTATCATTTCGAATGTATTAATTTCTGGATCGGTCATCTTGTTGAGAAGAACCATTTGTATCAATCGAACAATTTGCATAAATTATTGATCTTTTTCATCCGTGTCAATCCGGTGGATTGGTTTGCGGCGACAAAATCTTACATCTCGATCTCCACTCTTCTCGATCTCTGCCGGCGGGTATAGCTCAGCGGTTAAGCGTCGTTTGCTTGGCAAGCCGAACGTAAAAGAAAAAAAAATCCAAACGATTTCTGAGATCTAAATACCGCCGGTTGGTGTGTGGGGTTCACAGAGTTGTCGACCCTGAAGAAGACCCCTGCAATGGCGATCGAAATATTGGATCGAAACAAGTCACCACACACGGCTAAACCCAAAAGCCACAGTATAACAAAAAAAATATTCATTATGAATAATATACTTGTCTTTTAACCATATGGATGCCATGAGCCCAAAAATGGGTCCTCTGCGGGAAGCCCACCGGTGCCGTGAGCACACCGGTGTGTTATAAAACTGGATATTTTCGGTCAATGTTATAGCTTGGGTCTATAGCGACATCTATCGTCTGCGCAAGAAAGAAAAAAATGTTAAAATTGGACACCATTTAGAGGTTCAAATCTTCGATAATGCATAGATCTATTCAGGGTCATGGCATCCATAAGATTAATATCAAGTATGTTTTTTTTCCGACTATCCGGAATTGTCCTGTTTCCACATTTCCACATTTTCTTACCCCAATTAATTAACCCTGATAATTGAAATTTTACTGCATAAATATTATAACAGAAAATTGATTGATTCTTTCATATATTTTCCTGCAAACTGTAATAAGTGTGAAAGTTTGCATTTTTCAAGTCGTTTTATGTCACCCGGGTAAAGCCGCAGTGTGCGTGTTGCCAGCCTTCGGAAATGTGTCGCCAGCTCGAAATATATATTATTATTTTCCTCGTTTCGACCCGCGCGGAGGCGGCGCTGGAAATTTTAATCTATTCCCCGATACTTGGCAACATTATAAAGAAGAAGAAAAAATGTGAAACAGGAGCGTAAATTTGTGAATAGATCAATGTTGCCAGCGCAGACTACGGGCGGGGCAATGTCAATTTAATTTATGTACTCTTATATATAACGTCACATTTATTTATGTATATATTTGTTTTCTGGCAATTCTCGTATCATTTTTTAAAACTGTTTTATTTTTCACATTGTCTCTGTATCAGATTTTTTTTACGTTCGGCAACACTTGGGCTTTAATTTTGTGCAATTTGTATTTTATTTTTACTCTCTAAGTGTTTAATTAAGTATGCAGTGGTAGCTTGACATACGAGTTTTTTGTGAGATACGAGCCATCGAGCCATTTTTTGCTTTGAAATATGAGCAAAATTTGAGATACGAGCAATCAGCTTAGCAAGAAACACCAAGAAAAAGACCGCAAATTTGTGTCCTTCAATGCCCTAGCAGGCCAATGTTTGTAATGTTTCGTCGCACAATAGATTCTTCCATGAACTTACTTTAATACTATTATTACAAATTAATGGAATCTGATTGTGAAATGAACCATAAGCACTCCTGTATGAGATCGTAGGGTATTGAACATAGCAAATCTGCGGTCCCGTAAGGAAACCACTGGGCGTTTAAAGGTTAATGACACTTTGAGATACGAGCAAGGTTTCGGAACGAATTAAACTCGTATGTCGAGGTTCCACTGTATCTTGTCATAATTTAAAGTGAAATAGAGAAAATTTTATGAATAATTAACTCATAAAATGGAAACCATAATTACCATTCATTAATTATTTCCTGCATTTTTTTTTTACAGCCAAATGATTATTTTTTACTTGCCTTTTTAGGCATTTATTAATGACCGTTTGCTAAATAATTACTGCTTGTTAATTGAATTAAATAATGCCAAAAAAAATGTTGCCTTCACGGACAATTGTTAAATGAAATGAATAACATAAAAAAATTGTGTTAAATTAACAGTCAACTAGAATATGATTTGCTGTAAATGTTAACAGATTCTCGTCGTAATTAACTGTTAAAATAAATTCATAAAATTCTACAATGTGTATATTTAATTTGATTATAATTTATGTGCAATCTTGCAAATGTTTGAAGTATTTATGTATTTTTCAAATGAACGTTAACATTCAGACATGAGTTGTGTGACAGTCAAATTATTTTTTATAAAACGTGTAAGTGAGGACCTAATGTGTTAAATACATTTGTCAAATGGGTAGTTTATTGGTAATGTGGCTTTTGGGTTTAGCCGTCTGTGGCGAATCGTTTTGATCCATTATTTCGACCGCCATTGCAGTTCAGGACAAAGTCGTCGACCCCGAAGAAGACGCCTGTAATGGCGGTCGAAATATTGGACCGAAACGATTCGCCACACACGGTTAAACCCAAGAGCCACAATATCCAAGAATATTGAAGGCTTTTATTGTATACTTCTACATATAAGAAAGGAACTGTCACAGAGAACTGTTCATTTATCACAAACATAGACAAATATCACACGAAGAAGAGGACAAATTACTAAATATGAAGTGTCCATCTGATAAATAATGAAAATTGCCCGAATACGTGAATCTCCAATGAAACTGAAGAAGGCTTCAACAAAACATCTTGTTGTATGGCATTAATTCTTAGGTACTCTTGTCCTATGCGGTCTACCATATAAATCAAATTTCTTTTATTATTTTTCAATATAATAAATAGATAACCTAACTTAACCTAACCTAAGGTTAGGTTAGGTTTATATGGTAGACTGCATACGACAAGATTACCAATTCTTACATACAAATTTTTCACGTAGATGTTTTTAAGTACCAGATGGGATTCAATTCAAAATGTGGCAGAGACGTAAAATTCCTTGAATATTTTTATGTAGAAATATTAAATTCCGCACCCAGATAATATATCTGGGAGTCGCTATTGGACAGCTTGATTATACAATTCAAATAAAAATGTAAACAAATTGCATCGTTTTAAATATTCTTTAAAGTACAGTGGTACCTTGACATACGAGTGCCCCAACATACAAGTTTTTTGAGATAAGAGCCGTCGAACGAGCGATTTTTTGCTTTGAAATACGAGCAAAATTTGAGATACTAGCATTCGGCTTAGCAAGAAACACTCACAAAAGTCGCAACTGGTCGTGCATCGGAGCTGATTACTGACACTTTGAGATACGAGCAAGGTTGCGGAACGAATTAAACTCGTATGTTGAGGTACCTTTATTTCTTCATTTGTTGTCGATGGTTCATCTAACTTACAAAAATGTCAAGATAATTCTTTTAATATTGAATATTATACAACATTAACGCATTATAGCTGTAATGTTTCATTAAAATCAATGTTTTTTACATTCAAAGTCCTTTTTTTCACCAAATCCTTTACGAAACATCAAACCTTACAAAAGATGTGAGTATCTAAGCATGTCAAAGATGTAATAAAATAAAGCATAGTATTTTTTAATGGATTGATTAAAATTATTGAAAACACCCATCGATATATAAATTTACAAACACATGTTTTGTAAACTGCAGCCATATTCTTAAATACATTTCATTTATTTGTACCTAATATTCTTTATTTTAATGGCATATAAATGTGTAATTTACTTTTTTAAATATCTCGAAAGTGGCAAAATCAAACATATAATTAATAATTATTTCGATTTTTTTGATTGATAATTCTTGGTGGAATTCCATAATATCAGATATAAATAAAAGAATTTTTAGAACTTATCCCACAATATATTTTTTGACGACAAGTCATTTAGTAAAGTAAGTGTTGGCTCTATATAAAGCAAAGAGTGAGTGAAAAGGTGGATATGAATTGTGTGATGGGTATATGTGTTTTGGAAATCATTAATGTATAAGGGAATTCATTGATGTCACAACAAAATATACATAATATAACAAAATATATCGTGGGATAAATTCGAAATTTTTTATTTATATCTGATATATTTAATAGCCAAAGTAGCGCCTATGATATTGTGTTCTGGCCGCTCCGTAGCTTTGGTGAAGCTCGGCATGCTTGATAATGCTTGACTTGAAGGGGCTTAAATCAGAATGTAGTGTGCGTCTGCCCGCGCACAGTGCTGCCTGTAACGCGCTGCACTCACTAGTAATGTATAAAGATCAAAGATAAAGTTTGGATGATAGTTTGTCTCTTCATACACAAGTGCTAGAGAAATGTAATGTTTGAGCGTCCAATTACTATTTATAAGTGTCACGACCCATCGTCCCCAGACAATTCGTTCAAAGACTCATCGGTAACGCACTGGACATCTGGTGCACTGACTGTCTCGCTAACCTAACCTAAGGATTTGTCCAGTGATCGCTTGGTGAAAACCCTTCCGTTTTTGGAGACCCAGATGGGGACCCGTTACTTGACGCACGCAAATAGATACTTGTTAGAGAGTGGCTGAAGGCCTTCCCGTGATTCTAGGTGCATCAGTTAGATGTCAAATAGACCTCAGTCTAAGGCTGCGAAGTTAGTATACTACAGCGAGTCTCGAATTGCCTTCTTTGGTAACACTTTTGTTGTCTAGTGATCGTAGAGTCCAGAAAGCCATAAGTCTCTTTAATGAAATAACTTAGTTTTGATTAGCGTGACATTCTGCACCAGTTGTCCCGTGCGCCAAATTTCCCGTGCACCAGACATCCAGTGCGCCCCACGTTATTACCGATGAGTCGTTGAACGAATTGTCTGTGAACGAAATGCGGCGGAACCGTATTTATAACACTATTTGTTTTACTATAATATATATTTTATAATAATAAAACAGTCACTATCACCATATAATAACCGATCCACATTGTAGTAAAGCCTTCTATGACGACTCCACTCTCATCTCAATCTATGGATGTCCTATAGCAGCTAATTTTAAGAGTTCATCAAACTAATGGATTTTTGTTTTGTTTTGTCGGGAGAGTAAAGGTCTGGAGGTTTGTGGAAGCCGAGCGGCATGTGTTAAGTCATGAAATATATTTAATATCATTTTATAAGAAAATATAAACGAGAACCATGTTTTATTGCATTTAAATTTAATATTTTGAAAAACAGTGTGCTGCTGAAAATTCTAATTTTTTAAAAATATTTTTTCTTAAATTAAATTATCATTTTGAATTTGGCTCAGTGTCTATTGTTTAAATTGTTTAAAATCTTTACTGGGTTTTCAAAATAAATAAAAGATGTTGCCAGTATTTATTTTTGTAACTTTTAACTCACTTAGTTTATTTATATAAAATGGAAATCGATTTCGTTGGCAAACTTACATTCCAAGATGTTGGATGGAATATTTTTTCGGAAAATATTTCCCTCCCTTTTGTCGAGAAGTCGGTCCCGTCTTAGAAGAAAAAAAAATTGAAAGGTAATGTTTATGCCTTGAAGTTTATTCAGTCTATAATGATTCTTTAAGTTAAATAATATTTTTAAATAATGTAGGGAAAATATTATATTGACAATTATTAATTTCTGTATCCTGTTTTTGTTTTCTTGCTAGTTGTAAGTATTTGAAAAAAAAATTAAAATAAAAGATATAAAAATATTAAATTTGACTTTCATTTTAATTAAGTTATCGCATAATCCAATTCCAACAACATTTTTTTTTTTTTTTTGTATTCAGTACAAATGTTGGCTTAACGTCAAAGAGTTATGTAAATACAGTCGAGTCCGCTTAATTGGGACACATCGGGACTTGGGCATTTGTCCCAATTCAATGAATTTCACATTTTTTTTAAATTCTATTATTTGGTTTATTAGTTATTTAATTTTTCATATTTTGATTTATTACCTTCAACAATTGAATCCTCACAGTCTTCATTATCATCGTAACATGGTAAATTGTTATCTATTCTTGAAAATTCTTCATAGTTAATAATAGGAACTTGCAACATATCCTGATTTTCTTCATTGCTTAAAATTTCGGAAATGTCTAAGGGTTTAAAGCCGCAATTAGTAAAACAGTTCTGTATTGTGGTGGTTTTTATATGGCAGGTGGCTCGCCAACTGTCAGCGACAAACTGTATTACTTGCAAAAGGGAACTAATCTCTCTGGCTGTGTGGAACTTGTTAAAAAAATTTCATCAATGGATTCTAATATATAATTAACCAATTTTCCATGAAACAAAGTCTTAAAAATAAGATTACTCCCATGTCCATTGGTTGCACTAACGATGTGGTATTAGGAGGAAGAAATTCCAGACAACGCATCATATCAAATTCTTTGTACATATTTTTTTTGAGAATATGTGTAACATAATATGTGCTGTGATCTTAAATTTACTGTCCCAATTAAGCGGAATGTTGTCCCAATTAAACATATAAATTTACTATTGGTTTCTTAGTTTGGTTTCTGTTTTTTCAGATTTGTCCCCAATAAGCGGCTATCCCAATTAAGCGGTGTCCCAATTAAGCGGAATCGACTGTATACAATTTGAAAATAAATAAAACTAGACTAACCTAAACATGTGCTTGACTTGCTTTAATTGAATTCCTTTGAATCATTCATCATCGTCAGCCTGTATCCGTCCACTGTTGAACGTAAGCATCCCGCATGAGTCTTCATCCTCTTCGATCCTCTGCGTTCCGCATCCAAGTCACTCCCGCTATTCGTCTTATGTCGTCAGTCCTTCTTGCAGGGGGTCGGCCAATGCTTCGTTTGCCAGTTCTTGGGCGCCACTCCAATATTTTTCTTCCCAACCGACCGTCGTCTCTACGACACATATATATTTTGCCCATTGCCACTTGAGTGTGGCTATTTGTTGGGTAGCATCCACTACTTGAGTTCTTCTGCGGATATCCTCGTATTGGATTCTATCTTTAAGCGACACTCCTCTCATGGATCTCCATAACTTGCTGGGTAACCTTTATTTTATGGGTAAGACCTAATCCTGTTAATCTTAATTTAATTACAAATAAACATGATCTGTGTTTTATTAGTATTAGGAAAGCTTAAGCTTCTTTCAATGAAATGCTATTCCTGTCAGCAATATCAAAGTGCCACCAGATAACAAAATATTTGCTAGAATATTTATTTTACCTAGGAACATTGTGTGAAAATTCTCTCCCAGTTCCATATTTTTCAGAGACAGATTTGAAACAATAGCAACCAAGCCTTGACAGTTTTAACCTGTTCATAAATTCTATAAATACAAAGATTTTAGAGTTAATTTTTTATTGTTTTTATTCCTTATATATAATTATAGTTTTTTTAAATCATAGAAAACTCAAAAATATTTAATATAATAATATTTTAGGTATGTTACCTACCTAAATTATTTATGTAGGTAGGGAAAATATAAATAAATTAAATTATTTGTTTGGATTTTTTAATATCAAAGAATATACAAAATTTAGTAATTTTTAACAATTATAAAATTAAAAAAAAAATACCCACCTTTTCACATAATTAAAAAAATCGTTTTAATGGTAAAAACACGTAAATTGAACGCACAAAATCAAAAACAATGTCGCGTATACTGAACCGTCGAGAAAAATAAAATATAAATTATAAGTTATATGTTTGTACTGAAGAATATGTGATAGACGAGAAGAGACGTATAAGTAATTAAATTTTTTTTTTATGTAAACACATACAGGAGAATACCGACAGATGGTGATAGTAATTTTTTGTCTGATCTGTGGAATTCTATGACGCTTACCATGGTGTATATGGCTAAACGCCGCATGTGGAGTGTTGATCTGCCAACGTCATAGACTACAGCCCGAGATTCACGCATCATCCTTTATTATTACAGGAATCTACTATGAATGATATACACAAAGTTTTTTTACTTTATTCAATATATACGACAAACCACAGAGTTACTGCGTTCTACGAATGTGTAAAAAAAAAACAACAGCAATATGATGTTTTTTTTCGTTTGTGTTAATTATTATCACATTATTATTATTATTAAATATGATATTATCAATTTTCAAAATCAGTTATAGGTATTAACATTTTATAAATAGGTATAACAAACATGTCTAGAAAATGTGTTCACTCTTAGCCATAAATATAAACGATGAATAAAAAACCAACTGTCAAAGTGACGTTCAGGAACATTTCTCGCCCATTTCCATTGTGTGCTATTTTACCTGTAGATTGTTTTTTTACTGTATGACTTTGACTTGCTGGCAGATAATTAGACGACGCAATCAAAATTTATCGCGATGGCGAACGACAGGGAGGTCTTGCGCGAGATTTGGGAAGGAAAACTCCCGATTTGCTTCCAGCTAGATCCAGACGAAGTCTTCGAACTGCAGCAACCGGATCCGTTCTACTTGATGGTGCCTCGACTCAGCTACTTCCCCATAGTCACGGAAAAGGCAAGCGGTTTATTTTTAAAGGAATTTAATACCTAAGAAATGCTGCTTGCTAAATGTATATTTTCTCTCCAGCTTAGTAAATGTTTCATGTAGTGTACAACAGTAAAATACCTTATAAAACAATTAATTTATTGTAATAAATAGGAAATGTTCATCGCATTGAGTTGAGCTGTCTGAACCATTTAGTCCATTGATGGCCAGATATAGGAATTACAGAAAAATAGCCATAAATATAGTTAGGTACCTACCATTATGACGATAAAGTAATATTTATGCCGACATGAGGGATGCTGTGTTGGTTATTTTTTTTTAGTAACAAATCTACGCAATAATATGTCTTTATTACAAGTTATTTTCTCTTTATCTGGACAATTATGGGAGAATGCCGGTAATCAATAATGAAAAGTACGTAGATGATGGAGGAATCTAATTTGTGGATTCTATGACTCTTGCCATTTTTGAAGATGATTAAGGTTAGATTAGGTTAGGTAAAGCTCTATATCAAACGTCTATATCAGCCAACGTCATTCGTTTATAAGATCCGACATTTTAACTGTCATTTTTAGGGGACTCATAGTAAATGGATAGTGTTCACAGAACGACTTTCGATATATTTTGATTTCAATAGACATAGGATCGGCTCACCTTAAACCAGTGACACGCGATTAGGAATAGGGGGTGTATTATTAATTTCTCTAATCTATGAGACAAAATTTACGTGTACGAATCTCCTCAGTTAGAATCCCAGCGTCCGCCGTTTATTTTTCTCTAATTAACCCTTTCGCATCGGTTGTCGGCACATGCCGTCATAAGATTCCCCGACCGTTGACATCGGTTGATGTGATATATCGTTTTGCTACGTTTTTTATGCATCATCTGATAGCTAAAGGATACAAGAACCAATATGATATATGAAAATAGACCAAATAAGTACATTTATGCTTCAAATACTAGTTTTATAATTGACAGTATAATTTGTATTCAAACCAAGTCGTAATGAAAGGGTTAAGTGAGGTTAGGTTTGGTCGAATTGATAATTTTCTTTGGTTGAATACTTTGCACTAGATACGTGGAATGTAGATTATAGGCATTATGCAATGTTTACCATATTAACTAACAATTCCTAATGCATGCGGGTACTAAGTGGTTCAATGACTATTATATTTAATATTTATTTTTCCACATTGTCACAAATACTGCCATACATTTCTCTCAGCCACTACATTTTATATTATATAAATGAGTAGAGTATTTGCTTTGATTATTATTATGCATCAGTTGTTCAATTATTATTGTTGTTGTATGTTTTCAGATAAAGAAGCACTTCATGCGCTTCATCTCCCAGGAGAAGTCTGACAACGAGATGTGGCTGGAGTACTCCGGGCAGCCGCTCAAGTGGCACTACCCCATAGGGCTGCTGCACGACCTGCTGGCCGGGGACCAGCTGCAGCTGCCGTGGACGATCACCGTGCACTTCGATCGCTTCCCCGAGGACCTCATTATACGCTGCCCTAACCGGTAAAAACCATACTTCTTCCAATACCTGTATACATAATACCATCCTCTTCTCTCTCAAAAGGGTGTTATTCCATCGCGTGAGGGCATAATGAGGAGCAGGTCAGCAAAACAAAGACTTTCTTTTAGAAGCACATTGATTATATTTATGATAAACTATATTTATGATACACTTTACAAGCTTCCGGCCAGGCGGAATGACATGCTGCCGGCCGTAATGCGACCTTCTCGGCTGTCCATATACAACTCCGCGGTCGTCGGCGCTTAGGCTGTCGCCCAGCGCTCAAGTGGCGGTCTATATAACTAACACACCCGTTAGCGGACCCGTCCAAAATAACAACATGGCGACACATAAATACACGGCAAGCGACCAGTAATAAGAGACGAAAGATTGCATATCTAGGTTTTCGGTACCAGTCAGAAAGGGCTATATCATGCTGATGTCAATAAATTTATAACAAAAAATAGAGAGACATCATTATTATTTCTGTATTCATTCTCTAGCTGCCGGACAAGAGCTAAGGCATTTGCGTACCATTACAAATGTCGATGATTTAATTAACCTTTCCTTTACGGTGCTAAAATAAAAACATACGTTCCGGTGTTGGGTAGTCAGTACACAATAAAAATTCAGCTATATTAAATTGTAAAAGAATATTCATAGCTAATCCCCTTAATTAATTGCAATTGAAGTAAAAAAATATTATAATTGAGATTTATTGGCTGAAAACATTAAAAAACCATCTGGCAACGCTCACGGAACGGGCTACTGCCGCTAGTCGTGGTAGTGGTCGGTGTGGCCCACTACTCTCTTCCCTCTTCCTTCACAGTGAAGTATGAAAGAGTGAGATGCGAATATAGTGTCGCGCTTCCCGCACATCTTCGAGACCCAAGGTCGAGGCACTCACAGCGCGTATTTGTTTCCGATGTTCACAAAATACCTCCCATGTACCCTGTAGATAAATTTTGATTATTATTAATATTATTTTTTAAATCAATGCGTTATTATATTCCTGAAATCTTAACCTTTTATTTATTATATTTGTAGAAATTATACTATTTATAGAGTACATTCTATGTATAGTATATACATTCTAGAGGGAAGCGTAGATCACATGGGATGAAGAGTATGGCGGTTGGTAAAGCTTTGTAGTGGCAGTTCGTGAATGCCATATGCTTCATATGGGGAGCAAAAGTGGTTATGATTATGAATGATGTAAAAGTGGAAATGTAAAAGTGTATTGCACAATTGAAGCGCATGATGTGATGTTTATTGAATGTTTTGTGTTGGTTTTCCAGCGAGGTTGTGGAGTCTCACTTCATGTCGAGTATCAAGGAAGCAGACGTCCTGAAGCATCGCGGCCAGGTGGTGTCCGGCATGCAGAAGAAGGATCACAATCAACTGTGGCTGGGGTTACACAATGGTAATAGCAATGAGTGTCTTGTAGAATACTTGCATTTTTCATATTTTTTCTATTCGTGTACTTTTTAACTCATGTGTTAAAATTTGCACGCATTTTACAATGAATAATACAGTACACCCATACCTCGCTATACGGCCGCTCTTTATGCGGCATTTCGCTATAACGGCCCTCTTCAATCGAGGCAAGTTTTCGATTTTCTAAATTTAGATTTTTAGATTGCCTAAAATGTAAAATAATAATATAAAATGCGTTTTGAATGATGAACCACGTTACATATTTAAAAAATTTTAAACCGATCCTATTGAATTTGTATTAGAATAATTGATTCTGATATCCTCCTCTCTAAGTTGGGTATCGATTTACTCGGTGACAGGATGCAGGAGCAGGTTAATAACACAAAGAACTTGTTTTCGAAGCACAATTAGTGTATATTTAAAATAAAGATTTGATTTCTACGCCCGACCGCTATGGCCGGGCGCCAGTTGATTGACAACTGCGGGACACTGTGACCTGCCGCGCCACCAATGATCACGGCAAAAAAGCAAATTAAAGATGCCAGTTGCACCAACATGAAATGAAGCAACTGTCAAAACAAATAAAATGGCGTATGCAAACGCCTGCGTAATATTCTATAATTAAAACTAACATTATTGGATGTGCATGTCAGGCGAGCGAACAAAAATAAGAGACAAAAGATAGTTTTTCAAGGCTTTACGGCATCAGCCTAAAAGAGCTATATCAAGCTGATATCAATTCCTTATACGGCTTTCTGCTTTGCAGCCAAGTTTCGTGGAACGTATCTAGGCTGTAAAGCGAGGTATGGGGGTATACAAAAATTCACATATATTAACACAAGGGAATCCCATCTAATGAAGCTAAAGAAATCTCATTTTATGACGCTTGACATTATTAAATAGATGGTGTTCACGAAACTAGTGTCCTTCTGCCCATTTTGATTAACCTTTCCTTTACGGTACTAAAATAAAAACTCTCGCTTCGATGTTGGGTAGTCAGTACACAATGAAAAATCAGCGATTTTAAATTGGAAAAATAAGATCATTCATAGCTAATCCCCTTAATTAATTATAATTGAAGTCAAAAATTATAATAATTGAGATTTATTGGCTGAAATAATTAAAAAACCATCTGGAAATGCTCACGGAATGGGCATAGGTCCACTCTGGTTTTAAGCTCGAAAGCAACTGCCGCTAGTCGTGGTAGTGGCCGGTGTGGCCCACTCCCGCTCTCTTCCTTTTTCCTTTACAGTGAAGGATGAAAAAGTGAGATCATGCTTAAGTAATATGTGTTTGAATTGTTTTGTTTGTCAGACAAGTTCGACCAGTTCTGGGCCGTGAACCGGCGCCTGATGGAGGCCACCGGCGAGCAGGAGCACTTCCGCCACGTGCCCGTGCGGCTGTACGTGGAGGAGGGCGGCGTGCTGCAGCGCCTCGTGCGCCCCGTCACCGCGGCGGGCGCCCGCGCCACGCTCGCCAGCATGCTCGCCGACCTGTACCCCGACAGGACCGAGGGTGAGTACAGCACCTGTCTACTAGCACTTGCGGCTGCACGTGGAGGAGGGCGGCGTGCTGCAGCGCCTCGTGCGTCCCGTCACCGCGGCGGGCGCCCGCGCCACGCTCACCAGCATGCTCGCCGACCTGTACCCCGACAGGACCCAGGGCGAATACAACATCTGCCTACTAGCTTATTGTTTTTTTTCCCTTACATTACAAATTTTAACAACTCAATTCGTTTCTGCAGTACAATAAGAATTAATCATAAAATAAAATAAATACAATATATACAAATATAGGTACTTATTATTAAGTACTAAGAACAAAGCAATAAAGACAAGCAACAAAAGGTCGCAATGCTCATCAAACAGACGACGCCAACACATTATTCCTCAAAAGAAACTCGTGGAGTTCATGTCTGAATTGGGCTTCTCTTACGTGAAATATATCAATATCCAAGGCGAATTGGTTAAACAGCCTGACGGCCGTGTGATCATGATCGACCTTAGAGGGTTAAGTGTGAACTTGGCTACAATAAAATATAATGAAGTCTTCTGCTGTGATGAAACGTTGAATCTAAAACAAAGAAATGTTAAATTAAAAGAATGTTTTATATTTTACAGTTCGCGTTAGAACACACGGCATCACTGTGCCCCCAGATACTCCGCTGCAGTGGATGTCGGAGCATCTCAGCTATCCAGACAACTTCCTCCATCTCTGCATATGTTAGAACTGCAATTTACATCACCACAGTGGCCACATAACCTAACTTAAAGGTCTCAACTGTACTTTACTCATTTCGACTTACAGGTCACTGAGAACGGTGACCTGTACGTCGTGGCCCCCATGAGAAATTCTACGGCCCCCAATTTGGGAAGCCCTTCTTTAGCGTTCCCTTATTTCTTCTTTTAATGATTCTCGCAAAATATGTCTTTGCCTAAATGTTATTAAAGCTACTGGAGTTATGTGTTAATTGTGTATAATAATAAGATATAATTAAGGAACTGTACTGTTATTCGAATGAATAATACTGGTAACTTACGAGGGTTATCCGTAAAATAAGTTTCCCATGGCGCTACAGTCCTGAAAAGCGCTGTCATGGTGGATCCCACGATTCTATAGCGTACCTTGGTTCCCCCACTCCAAATCCCTTCCCTAGCGAGCTGCCTGCGGAGCTCAGTCTTGGCTTGGCAGCCGTACGTGATGGATCTCCCCCTCGTTTCGCCTGCCAGGTATGAGCTGCGCTCGGTGATCCGTTTCCTGTCTGCAAAAAACATTGCACCGGTAGAAATCCATTCCCAGCTATGCGAAATCTATGGAGGCAAGTGTATAAATGTACAACACGTGCGCAAATGGTGCAGAGAGTTCAAGAACGGGCATGCTGACGTCCATGATGAGGAGCGTTCCGGACGTCCATCTGTTTCTGACGAAACAATTGCAAAAATGGAGGCAGCGATGCTCTCACATCGAAGAGTGACGGTTCGTAAGCTCCGAAATGATCCCTGATGTCAGCAAAACCTCTATTGGCAAGATTTTGACGGAGCATCTAGGGTATGCTAAGGCTTACGCGAGGTGGGTGCCAAGAATGTTGACCGAAGACCACAAACACCAACGCGTTGAAGCGGCCCAAGAGCTTCTTCAAGACCACGAAACTCATGGCGAGGAATACCTCGACTCCATTGTCACTAGAGACGAGACTTGGGTGCACTACCTCACACCCGAAACCAAAGAACAGTCTTAAGAATGGAAGCATCCAGAGTCGCCGACAGGAAACGGATGATCCATCACGTACGGCTGCCAAGCCAAGACTGAGCTCTGCAAGCAGCTCGCTAGGGAAGGGATTTGGAGTGGAGGAGCCAAGGTACACTACAGAATCGTGGGATCCACCATAACAGCGCTTTTCAGGACTGTAGCGCCATGGGAAACTTATTTATATAAGTTTTTTATATTCCAATAGTAATATAAGGTGTAAGCTTAAAAAATCAGATTCATAGTTACAAAAAAATATTCAAACACTAATAGTAATTTTTATAGTATTGTGACTTTTGTGTTTAGCCGTGTGTGGCAAATCCTCTAGTCGTATTATTTCGACTGCCATTGCAGGGGTCTTCTACAGGGTCGACAACTTTGTGGCGGTCAAAATATTGGTGCTAGAGAATTCGCCACACACGGCTAAACCCAAAAGCCACAATACCAAATCTGGCCGTGAACACATAAGAATTTCTTTAATAAATACATACATAGGCTGTGACCGTACCTATATAATTTTTAGTTTTAAAATACATTTCTCATAGGTTTTATTTTAATCTATGACGTTGGCGGATCAACACTTTACATGCAGCGCTTAACTATATGTAACATGGTGAGCGTCATAGAATCCAAAGATGAGACTTCAGCATCACTAACACCATCTGTCGGTATTCTCATGTATGTGTTTACATAAAAAAAAATCACATGGAGAGACACTCAGATCAGCCAGTGCAAGTACAAGTAACCTGCAGCTGACGAGAAGTAGTCCTAGCACGGTCTTTAGGCATTTGTGCTTTCAGTTTTGCGGCACCAACTGCCTGGAACTCTTACTTAAGCAATTCCATCATGTGAGGTAGTAAACCTATTTATTTTTTTCGCAAAGAGTATAATTGATTCTGACAGTTATAATTTATTGTGTTTTTATCATCTAGATGTCTGACTTTCGGTACAATTTTGTTACTAAGTATAAAATAAATGTATTATTCATAGTGGTCCTGTGTTTTCATTTCTATACAATGTATATGTGGTGCCCAACCAATGCATCCTCACTGTATTAACTTATGGCGCAGAGACGTGGAATCTGACAGCAGGTCTTACCCATAAAATAAAGATCACCCAGCGTGCTATGGAGAGATCCATGAGAGGAGTGTCGCTAAAAGATAGTATCCGAAACGAAGAAGAATACGCAGAAGAACTCAAGTAGTGGATGCTGCCCAACAAACAGGCACACTCAAGTGGCAATGTGACATCTGTTGAAGAGACGACGGTCGATGGGGAAGAAAAGTATTGGGATGACGCCCAGAACTGGCAAACGAAGCATTAGCCGACCCCCTACAAGATGGACTGACGATATAAGAAGAATAGCGGGAGTGACCTGGATGCGGAAGGCGGAGGATCGAAGAGGATGGAGACTCGTGCGGGAGGCCTACGTTCAACAGTGGACGGACACAGGCTGATGATGATGATATGTGGTGCTCAGATATTCATCATTATCATCAGCCAGTATCCGTCCAAAGTTTAACGAATACTTCCCGCATGAGTCTCCATCCTTCTCGATCCTCCGTCCTCCGCCTTCTTCCATTGATATGATGTCTTAAGTTCATCTTGATCAACCAATACTCGATTTGCCAATTATTTTTTATTGAAAATACAGTGGTACCTCGAAATACGTGTTTAATTCGTTTCTCAACCTTGCTCGTATATCGAATTGCTCGTATCTCAAAGCATAAAGTAAAAAAGTCACAAAACGCGAGCACAACTTATCAAGGATGCTTTGACAGCGAGAGCACACTGGTAACTGATTCTCTGACCGTGGCCGGGGGATTCCCTCGGGAAAGCGTGAAGCGCGATTCGTAAGCAACCGGCCGATCCGCTAAGCCGATTGCTCGTATCTCAAATTTTGCTCTAATTTCAAAGCAAAAATCTCTCGTTTGACGGCTCGTATCTCAAAAAACTCGTATGTTGGAGCACTCGTATGTCAAGGTACCACTGTACAGTGAAACCTTGTCATTTCGTATTTCAAGGGACCCTAAAAAACGATAAGATCAGAAACGAAATAATGCGAGAACTCTTCAAAAATGTAATAATAGAAAAATGTAATAAAACATTTATTTATACATCATACTAACATCCTCCTCTCTAAAAAGACGTTATTCAATCGCGTGGTGGCAGGATGAGGAGCAGATCAACAACACAAATACTTTTTCTGAAGCACATTGACATATATATTTCGATAACTTTACAAACTTCTGGCCCGGACCTAGTCACAGCATTCAGGCCGGGCCAACCTCAATCGGACAATCGTCGCTGTCGGGCGACAACTGACTGGGCACCGCGCCGTTGTCAGTGACACCCAGCGCCGCAAGTGGCGATCTCTATCACTAACGTCACTCCCGTGACGGGACTTGTCCAAAATGCGACACATACATGTACGACAAGCGAACACAAGTAAGAGACGAAATATTGTATACCGACGTTTTCGGTAGCAGTCAGCAAGGGCTATATCATGCTGATGTCAGTACATATTATTATAAACTTAAGGTTTAAGAGATATAAGCTTGTGTTACGTAGTTTGCCTGTCCCTGACACAGTGCAAGTGCAAGGTCAGTGAGAAATATGATCATTCACAGGCAGTGCCGGTTTTAGGGGGCGCGAGGTCGGTCAACCGCCAGGGGCGCCGAGTGGGCAAAGGGCGCTGAGGGCGACTTAACTGGCTTATTTTCATATTGCGCCTTTTCAATTTTGAATATTTATGTGGATTAAAAATAATTGCAATGTTTGACATGAAGCAAATATATTATTCCAAATATCCGCACAGCTTAAGAACAACGATTTGTTATTCGGCGAAATAAATATGAAGGAACAAAACATTATGTCAATACAGCATTACAGGATCTATTTTGGCACGTCCGGGTAATTTAACTATTCGTAAAATTATGCATAAAGGTATTTCACAACCGCCTCCCCGGCCGCCCTTTTGTATTACTATCTTCTTCGTAGTATCAATCCGGTGGATTGGTTTGCAGCAACAGAATCTTGCATCTCGATCTCCATTCCTCTCGGTCCTCCGCAACCCTTTTCAGCTCAGCATAAGCGCTACAATTCATGTCCTCGAATACTTGCTGCAAATACTCCCGTCTAGGGCGCCCTCTACAGTTTCTACCCTCAACCATCCCCTCCACAATATCGTGAAGAAGACCATCGTGGCGCATGATGTGACCAATCCATCGGGCTCGCCTCTCTGAGATGGTTCTTATTAGTTGCCTATCTTCCTTGATTATTCTGAGAACCTCATTGTTCGTGACGTGGTCTCTCCAGGAAATTCCGAGAATTCTTCTGTACGACCACATCTCAAAGGCCTCTAGTCTTTTTTTTATCACTCTCAGATAAGCACCATGTCTCACAGCCGTACATTAAGATGCTCCAAACAAGTGTTTTGGCAAGTTGCTTGCGGAGCCCTAAAGAAATATTCTTTAGATTCAAGAATTTTGGCTTTTTTATTGAAAGCTAGCCTTGCTTGATGTATTCGACTGTTGACTTCTCTTTTGTTCTGCCATCCCAGGTGATCGTACTTCCAAGGTATACAAATTCTTTTGCATCTTTTAGGGGTACTCCTAGCATTGATATGTTAATGTTCTGCTGCTCATTGCGGCTTACTCTCATGACTTTGGTTTTTGTGCTGTTTATCTTCATATTGTAGTTGGAATTAAAAATGTTTTCCATGGATGTCAGTGCTTCCGTGAGTTCATCTTCAGTTTCAGCAATCAGAGCAATGTCGTCAGCAAACCTTATCATATCAATCTTTTGGCCATGTATTTTAACCCCCTCTCTATGGCCCATTTTTTCCCTGATGTTATTAATTGCATTTTGTATGTATACGTTGAAGAGTACAGGCGACAGAGAGCATCCTTGTCTCACCCCTTGGCGTATTTTTGCTTCCTTTTGGACATTTCCAAGTGATATTTACTATATGGAGCTTAAAATATTTCTTTTCGGCAAACGGTCTTTGAAATATACCGCTGTTTACAATCGCATATCCCTAATAAAACTATCCTTTTAAGAAGTGTTATTTAAGAGACGATCTTTCTACGTTATGAGTTAAACATTTTTTTAGATTGTCACATGCTACTAAGTTTTATTTAAGATATTTTATTTTATTTTATTAAAAATAATTATTTGAATTAATTTCATTTATTACTTAAATATACATATACTATACATAAAATTCTTTTTTCAACGCGTCAATCCAAGCACAAAAATAACGGCAGAAGCGGGATGCGAACCGCGGACCTTGGAAACCAGCTATGCCCAGGTAACCATACCGCTCGGCGAATCGCGCCATTGCTATTACGAAATGAAACTGCATTTATTTGTTAAATACAGATGTCGCCATAGTATATATTCAAAGTATGTACATATTTTATTCTATCAGTCTTCATTTATTCTTAATATTATTTTTCCTATTTACTTTATTATTAAGCTTGTGAATAAATGAAGACTGATAGAATAATAATAAAATATACATTTTTGAATATATACTATGGCGACATCTGAATACCTGGGCATAGTTGGTTTCAATCCGCGGTTCGCATCCGTTATTTTGTGCTTGATTGACGCGTTGAAAAAGAATTTATGTATAGTATATGTATATTTAAGTAATAATAATATTGTAATATAGTCAATGATCTATAAAAGTAGATTAGAATATTGAAATAATAAAATAATATTCTAATAAAATTAAAAAATTAATTAATTTCATTTAAGTTCAATTGAAGCAGTACGAGGAATGGTTATCGTATTTTGGATAAAAAATATAATTATAAACACTTCATTTTTTAAAATGAATATTAGGAAATATTGCATTGAAAATAATGTCATACAACAGCATAATTTACAGATTTATATTCGTATCTATGTTTTTTTTTTCTTTTCGACATATTGTATTTGCAGCATATGGACACCGCAATATTCCGTTTCAAGTTCTGTTAGCTCGAATTGTCTATGCCTTGTCTCAGAACACCTGTATACTCTGAGGTCCACATGGGATGGTTCCCGGTAGCCTCCAGAGCAAGAGTCCGCGAACTTGCATGCATGAACGGCTGTAGTACGAGATAAATATTTACGTGTTCAAGGATCAGAGTTTTTAAGAAGACCGGACGATCAACCCGACGCTTCTGAGGCCTGGACAATTTTTGTTGTCTTTAAGGAGTGGCGCAACCGTACAGGGGCGTGTATAGAGCTTAGATTTTGTTAAATCGATTTTTAAAAATCTAGTCAGTATTTGAACCAACAGGAATGGATTAATATAAAAAAAAGATTTACATTGCTTGAAATAGTATCAACCGGGAAACTTTTTTTTTCCTTTTAAAAATAAAATTAATCAAAACATATTTAAGGTCCACAATGCAACAAAACAGGCTTTCTACTTTGGAAACAATGTCAATTGAGAACGAAATCGCTTAATTTTTAGACATTTCATCGTTAATTTTTTGAGGATTTTGAACCTCGAAAGTGAATTTTTGGAAATATGGTGTTTATAATTTTAAAATTAATTTTAATTAAAAAGTTAATAAATTATAAATATTTAGTTTTGATTTACAATTTATTTTAATGATTACATGTTTCGGCCTTCCTGAAGACCATCTTCAATTTATCATTTATTAAAGATGGTCTTCGGGAAGGTCGAAACATGTAATTATTAAAATAAATTGTAAATCAAAACTAAATATTTTTAATTTATGATTTCTTAATTAAAATTAATTATAAAATTATAATTATGCAGTTTCACCAAGTATTGTCAGTTGATAACCTTAATATGGTGTTTGTTAATTAAGTGGTTTTTTTTATTTCCTTTTATTTATTTTATAATTCAATTTATTTTTGTATTTAATCTAACCAGAATATTTAGTTGACTGATTTTTATTAATTTATCGTTATCTTATACATTATATTTGTATACATAGTATACAATAAATGTATTGGTATCCCCTGCAACACAAAAAAAAAATAGGGGGCGCCGGATTTTTTTTTGCCCTGGGGCGCCGCAGGGTCTAAAGCCGGCACTGTTCACAGGTGACACCCGAGAAGGTGTAAGTCCCAAGCTGCGCATTCCTAGAACGTTCCATCATCTGGTGAGGAGGTTTAACCCTTGACACGACTATCAGACGCAACGCAAAAAGTATCAAAGCAACATATAATAGATACAAGGAAGCAAATTTCCACGCATTTACAATTTTCGCTCGTATTTTCGGTGAGAGAATCTATCTTCCATCTCTTTGCAACCCGTGAATGCGATTATAATCTCTTTCACGGATTCTTTCTTTTAGCACTCCTGTGCAGCGGCCACAATTGTTCAGATGGGACTGCCACTGGACTTATCAGTTGCTAACTGATCATAATCTGAATGAGCGCATCATCAAGGAGACTTGACTGACATCCAGTGTGATGCCGGTGTGAGGCGGGTAAAGTACAGATACAAGGCAGTTCTACTAATTTTTGATGACACAAAGTTCGGCCAAATCAATCTAGATATATAATAGTGCAAGGTAGTTCTGCTAATCTTTAACGTTTGTGTTCCATGGATTGGCGTTTATACGTTAAGGCAATTCTGGTTGCTGCATAAAGGTATGCACTACCATCAATTGTAACAATCATATCCTTCAAATAAAGTCAATATGGTATGTACGAGGGTTATGCGTAATATAAAGTTCCCATGGCGCTACAGTCCTGAAAAGCGCTGTTATGGTGGATCCCGCGATTTTGTAGTGTACCTTGGTTCCCCCACTCCAAATCCCTTCTCTAGAAATCTGCCTGCGGAGTCTTGGCTTGGCAGCCGTACGTGACGGATCTCCCCCTTGCTTCGCCCGCCAGGCATTTCCTTTCTGCAAAAAACATTGCGCCGGTAGAAATCCATTCTAAGGTATGCGAAATCTATGGAGACAAGTGTATGAGCGTACAACACATGTGCAAATGATTTAACCTACAGCCCGGACTTGGCCCCAAGTGACTACCATCTCTTCCCTGACATGAAGAAACACCTGGGTGGAACGCATTTCGGCGACAGAGAAGAGCTGGAAGAAGCGGTTCTCAGGTATCTGCGTGCCTTGGCGGCAGATTTTTTTACTCGGGCATTCAAAAGCTTGTATACCGCATGCAAAAATGCATTGACCTCGGTGGCGACTATGTCAGTTCCTCTTGTTAGAAAGAGGAGTCCTTTTTGATGCAGTTCGAGGGAATCACCTCGGCCCTATCGGGCATGCAGACTTTGAGGCCACTAAAAAAAATTTCCACGCATTTACAATATTTGCTCGTATTTTCGGTGAGAGAATCTATCTTCCATCTCCATCTCTTTACAACCCATGAATGCGATTCTAATCTCTTTCACGGGTTCTTTCTTTTAGCACTTCTGTACAGTGGCCACAATTGCTTAGAGGGGACTCCCACTGGACTTATCAGTTGCTAACTGATCATAATCTGAATGAGCGCGTCATCAAGGAGATTTAACTGTCCTCCGGTGTGAGGCGGGTAAAGTCCAGGTAAAAGTCTGAACTTTCTAAAAATGTACGCATTCATGGAATTAAACATGTTGTACACTGTGAAAAATCACTGGGAATCTTATATTACGGGTAACACTCGTATATATACAGTGCCGGTTTTAGGGGTGGCGCAGTGGATCAGTGCCCCAGGGCGTCAAATAATGTAGGGGCGCCAAATGCAACTAATCTCGATTAGATGTTTTTAAAATATAAACAATATGGGGCGCCAGAAAAAATTGCCCTAGGGCTTTGCAAGATCTAAAGCCGGTACTGTATATACATTTGTGAGTCAATCATGATATACTTATGACAGGGTTTTTGTTGTTACAAGTCAAACTGTTTATCTTGAGTCTCCTGACGCTAGTTCTGAGTGTGAGGTCAGTGATACTAAATGTGTCAATAAATTTACATCACCACATTTATGTTACCTATTGTATTTTTATTTTATATTATATTATTGTATTTATATTATTGTACTTCAGAAATGCATTGAATTGATAAAATTTGTAATGTTTCTGCAAGGAAAAAAATAAAATTGAAATTGAAATTGAATCATATCCGTTCATTGTTTTGCTTAGCAATTGCATTTGTATATAGTTGTCTCCTTAAGTTCATTATAAAGTTCTCATGGAAATCGTCATGAAGTGACTGGGAGATGCATCGTCATTGTCCAGAGAAGGTAATCGAACCTTGCTCGCCCGTTTGGGAGTCAGTCTCCTAACTAGCAAAGGTCACTCTTCTTGTATGGAAAACAAGCACCTTAGTAAGGAGAATACGTAATGCACTGACGAACATTTCATGGCATCGGAATGAACACCTGCCAATACACGGAAAAGAAAAATACTATATAGACAATGTATTTTATAAGTGTAGTTTTTACGTTAACGCATACAGGAGAATACCGATAGATGGTGGTGGAGAAGTCTCATCTGTGGATTCTATGACGCTTATCATTTTCCATATTTATTTATTTAACAGAACCGCAGTTCAAAGGTACAAATAATAAGAAACATATATACATAAATATACAATGCATACAAAAGATAATAAAAAATAAAAATAACATAAATGAAGAAGAATATGATACGTGTCAAAGATCACAGAGATCTAGGAGAACAATACCATCGACAAAAGAGGAAAAGGATCGAGGTGTGCTGGTAGGCCATTTAGGAGCACCATTGCCGTTGTAATAAATTGAGTGCTCGAAGCTCCACAAGCATCTACTGTGATGGCTACGAGCACGGGTGTACTTATCTGAAACATAGAAGTTAAAACATTCAAGAATCCCACGGTTATGAATTGCATCGCGAAGAAGAAGGAATGAATGTTTGAGAGCAGAAATTTTCCTCGGGACTCTAACGAATGGAAAGAAAGCATCCCTTCAAGAAAAAGAGTTGGGTAACATCAAAGTCATCAACCCTGAAGAAGACCCCTGCAATGGCGGTCGAAATATCGAAGAGAAGAAATTCGCCACACACTAACTAAACGAAATGGCGCGTGCAAGCGCCGCGTCTTATAAGTACTTAAATTTAAGACTTAGACTTACAAATTTTAGATGTGTGTGTCAGACGAGTGAACCTTCTTTCTTGAGTCTTTTTGACAGCAGCCAGAAAGGGCTATATCAAGTTGGTATCAGTGCCCATACGTTGGGTAGCATCCACTACTTCAGCTCTTCTTCAAATATCGGTACGGGTGCTAAACACAGACTGACGCAATGACAAAGTCCCGGCTCATAAGTGGGTCATACGTTATGTGACTTTCCCTTTCTGCGTCACTCGTTATGCGAAATGTCGCTCGTTGCGGGGAATTACTCGTTATGAGAGGTGCTCCCATATAACGAGTATCAGTAGCTGTGAAGTGTTACAAAATGCATGAAGGATGCTCATCAATGTTGTAAATGCTTCTTATTTATTTGTATTTCAAATAATGTAAAATTAAAGATTCATTTTCTAAAATTACAAATACAACAAAATGTCGGCTTAACCCCCTCCCCTCACTGTGCTAAAAACATCCAAGAACTCCGATGAAGTGTATTTTCTAAACCGTATGAAAATGTCATTTTAAAACCGGAAAAATGTGAATATTCCTTAAGAGAGGTTCCACTGTAATTTTCAATTCGTCGTCATTATATGCAAATGTTACGGATATAGGAAGAAAGAAAAAACAATGCGCTGAATCCATCCTTTCAACCTTTGAGATTCGATATATACCTTGGGTCCTTCTTCTTCGTAGTATCAATCCGGTGGATTGGTGTGCAGCAACAGAATCTTGCATCTCGATCTCCATTCCTCTCGGTCCTCCGCAACCCTTTTCAGCTCAGCATAAGCGCTACAGTTCATGTCCTCGAATACTTGCTACAAATACTCCCGTCTAGGGCGCCCTCTACAGTTTCTACCCTCAACCATCCCCTCCACAATATCGTGAAGAAGACCATCGTGGCGCATGATGTGGCCGATCCATCGGGCTCGCCTCTCTGAGATGGTTCTTATTAGTTGCCTATCTTCCTTGATTATTCTGAGAACCTCATTGTTCGTGACGTGGTCTCTCCAGGAAATTCCGAGAATTCTTCTGTACGACCACATCTCAAAGCCCTCTAGTCTTTTTTTATCACTTTCAGATAAGCACCATGTCTCACAGCCGTACATTAAGATGCTCCAAACAAGTGTTTTGGCAAGTTGCTTGCGGAGCCCTAAAGAAATATTCCTTGACTCAAGAATTTTGGCTTTTTTATTGAAAGCTAGCCTTGCTTGATGTATTCGACTGTTGACTTCTCTTTTTGTTCTGCCATCCCAGGTGATCGTACTTTCAAGGTATACAAATTCTTTTGCATCTTTTAGGGTGACTCCTAGCATTGATATGTTAATTTTCTGCTGCTCATTGCGGCTTACTCTCATGACTTTGGTTTTTGTGCTGTTTATCTTCATATTGTAGTTGGAATTAAATATGTTTTCCATGGATGTCAGCGCTTCCTTGGGTCCTATTGTTAGTTATATTAGCAACAAGATGTAGAAGGTATTAACAAGCATACCTACAATATACCCATCTATCTGCATAATCCCAAGAGTAATTAATTAAGATATTCCGAGGTAATGAAACACAGGTAAAAGTCCATTTTGGTAATCTGTAATGTCGACGTTAGACTTTGTAAACATTATTGATATAATTACCTTCTTATTGCGATGTTGCCCTTAGGTACTTAATACGTTTAGTAGCTTAACCCTTTGTTAACTCAGAATTTTCTTAGATAACTTGCGAAAAAAACGAAGCGATTTTAGAGCATTTTTGAGTACTTTAAATATTAAACAAAATTTTTACCCTTTTTACGCTAGATTGTAAAAATAAAAATAATATTTATTCCAAACAGTTTATACTTCAGATTAACCTCTCCTCCCCGGTGATGTCTATCGACTACACATTGCTTGTAATAACTTAAATATCTCTGTAAATATAATACACACAGGGTTCAGATCTTAGGTATTCCTCCTTAATACATTTACGTATTGAAAAAAATAAAAATATTTATAATAATAGGCACTCATCGGGAGCAGGAAATATTTTTCTAAAATCCGGAATAAATTCACCACTACACTCAAGACGCGTCAACTGTCATGAATCATTGCACCTGCCGGAAGTGTGTGCGAAAATAAAATTAAGAAATACACAGATGCGGCGGCATCTATACTCCTCACTCTCGCTGACGTACTAATATGAGTGAGCGAGACGGGAAACCTCAGTTGGTCGCCTAGTTCGAAATGATATCGACTCATTCATATGTCGACAGGCCAAGTAATGTTAGTATCTCTCGGAAGTTCACGCGCGAAGGTGCGTCTGGCCGTTTGAGGTCTTCGTCTGATGTTTTTCATGTTTTTAGCTATTAAATGTCAATTATTACTGCTTATTGACATCAACTATTGTAAAATTAAGCGATATCTTTGAATATTTTCATTTTTTCGAATTGCTACTCATTTTATTCACTTTAAATCAGAATGTGTAATGAGTTGACACCATCGGAACGCGCGGAAGTTTTTAGCATCGTAAGGCGAGGGTTGAGCAAATAAAAATTGAATCAATGATAATTATATTTGCCAATAAAAAAAATCAACAAACATCAAAAAATAAAATATCCAAACTCAAATTTTAATTTTGAGAACATTTATGATTTAAATAATAAATCTTTATTGCTGTCAACTTGTGCTTAGATGAGCCGAGAATATTCGACGCTTCGTCTTTTTCGCACGGAAATCGACCGTCGAATATTCAACACTTGGTAACTAATGGGTTAACAAGGTTTCCACTGTATTACGTCCCAGACAATTTGTTCAACGACATATCGGTAACGACGTGGGTGCACTGGACGTCTGGTGCACGGGACATTTGGTCCCTGGACAACTGATGCACTGGATGTTTTGAGAGTGGCGTCCAAGAGCCGGCAAACAGAACGTTGGCCGATCAAGATGGACTGACGACATCAGAATAATAGCGGTAATAGCATGGATGCGGAGGGCAGAGGATCGATGGGATTGAGACTCGTGCGGGAGGCCTACGATCAACAGAGGACGGTCACAGGCTGATGTTGGTCATAGATTACAGCCCGAAATTCACGCACCATGCATTTATTACAATAATTCACTATTTATGTGTGGTGCTCACGGGGTAACTTTCGTCTACAATTAATTTAAATAAATAGGATATTACTGGCATTTTTACTGGTGAGGGATCAAACTCACATCAACCTGGACTATTTATAGAGCTTAGAAAACGATTAAATATTTTATTTTTTATTCTCCGTTTGGGATCGAACCGACGAGCTTCGGTTTGGTAAGCAAATGCTTTCGCCACTAAGCTTCACACATCGGATTAGCCAAACTTAAAATTTGCAAGACTCTTAAGTAGATTCCACAGATTTATGAGATTTCACTTGGAAAACTAAAGTACATTTTAAAGCGAAAATTCCGCAATGTCCTAAAACTAAGGCGTTTAACCAATGCATTCTCCCTGTATTAACGTATGGCGCAGAGACGTGGAATCTAACAGCAAGTCTTACACATAAAATAAAGGTCACCCAGCGTGCTATGAAGAGATCCATGCTCGGAGTGTCGCTCAAAGATAAAATCCGAAACGAGGAAATACGCAGAAGAACTCAAGTAGTGGATGCTACCCAACGAATAGGCACACTCAAGTGGCAATGGGCAGGACATATCTGTCGAAGAGACGACGGTCGATGGGGAAGAAAAGTATTGGAGTGATACTAAACGAAGCATTGGCCGACCCCCTGCAAGATGGACTGACGACATAAGAAGAATAGCAGGAGTGACCTGGATGCGGAAAGCGGAGGATCGAAGAGGATGGAGACTCATGCAGGAGGCTTGCGTTCAACAGTGGACGGATACAGGCTGATGATGAAGATGAAATTTATCCATAACAGTCTCTCAGTATTCTCCTGTGCGTGTTAATTTTTTTATTTGTCTATGTAATGTAAGCGAGTGTGGATAGGATTAGGTTAAGTACACAAACCATAAACAACTCACGCGTGTGTGTAGAGTTTAAAATGGTGTAACATTTGTATTTGGTCCACACAAAATGCTTAATCCAACAACAACACGCGTCCACCAACCTCCCCCTCCCCACGGACATAAACCATTCTAGATTATTTAAACTAAAACAATGTTTATTCAAGAATTTTACCAGGTGTGACAAGGTAATAAAAATAATACCTAACTACCTACCTACCTACCTACTTACCTACCTACCTACTTACCTACCTACCTACCTACCTACCTGACTAATAAGAGCACTTCAGGGCTGATACAAACTAAACATGGAATTATTCATAACATTTACCTTATATGTACATATAAAATATGTACCAGTATATTAAATTTATCACATCTTCCTGGGTGCAGCTATTCGGGCACAGCGCACACTCCAGAAGGTGTGACAGGGTCTGCTCCACGCCGCAGTCACATTCAGTCGGTCCGCTGTAAAACTGCCAGGCCTGATGATGGCCAGAAGTAACGCCATCGACGTCGCCCACTTCTGGGCAGACAGGATCTGACCCTGTTGTTTCCGACACGATTATGTATATATATATATATATATATATATATATATATATATATATATATATATATATATATATTGTTTATGATATTTGATATCCTCCTCTCTAAGTTGGATATCGGATTACTGGGTGACAGGATGCAGGAGCAGACTAATAATACAAAGAGCTTGTTTTCGAAACACAATTCGAGTTTATTTTAAATAAAGACTTGATTTCTACGCCCGACCGGCATGTCATGTCGCCGGCCGGGCGTCAGCTAATTGACAACTGCCGAACACTGTGACATCCAGCGCCCCAAGACAGTCGCGGCAAAAAAGCACATGAAAAGATGACAGTTGCACCAACATGAAATGGAGCAACTGTCGTAACAAGTAAAATGGCTTATGCAAACGCCGTTTAATTTTTATATAATTAAAACTAACATTATTAGATGTGCATGTCAGGCGAGCGAACCAAAATAAGAGACAAAAGATCGTTTTTCGAGGCTTTACGGCATCAGCCTAAAATATCTATATCAAGCTGATATCAGTATCGTTAAAACCATTTTACAACAACTTGATGTTATCCTATTTTAAGATGAAAAACAATCCAGTACATCTTCTTCGTAGTATCAATCCGGTGGATTGGTTTGCAGCAACAAAATCTTGCATCTCGATCTCCACTCTTCTCGAGTATGTAAATATATCCTATTTCCGTCGCCGTTCTCTCGTTCACCACTAGATGGCGCCAACTCAAAATCTTTACAACATGAGTTTGTAATAGAATCTAAAACAATTATTAGAATGAACCCAACGAGCAAGAAACCAGTTTTGCTAGCTCTTAACAATCTACCCCGCGCTGTGAGGAAAATTTTCAATTTATAAGTTTTTGATTTGATGTAATAAACATAAAGAATTATCTCCTTATACATGATAACATCCTCCTCTCCAATTAAAATTTGTTATTCAGTCGCGTGGTGGCAGGATGAAAAGCAGATTAACAACATAAATACTTTTTCTGAAGCACATTGACATATACATTTCGATAACTTTACAAACATCTGGCCCGGACCACAGCATTCAGGGCCGGTCCACAATACAATGCGATCTTGCCGCCGTCGGCACACTAATAAGCGCGCTGGTGATGGGCTGTCGCCCAGCGCCACAAGTGGCGATCTACATAACTAGCCAATATGGCGACACATACATGTACGACAAGCGAACAGAAATAAAAGAAGTAAGATTGTATATCAAAGTTTTCGGTACCAGTCAGCAAGGGTAAATCATGCTGATGTCAACGTCTTTCTGGAAAACTTACACCCAATATAAAGCTTATACATACATGTATATAGGGTTGAGCCGCCCCTTAGTACAAAATAGTCCAGGCCTCGGGAACGATTTGATGATTTGTATTTTTTTGTACGATTTGCACGAATCATCAATCCCGAAGATGACCTCTACAATCGATAAATCGGAGAAAGAGAGAAATTTGAATGACACGGCTCAACCAAAAAGCCACAATTCCAGAGCACATCTAAATAAATAATTGTTTGGCGCTTATGATTGAAATAATAAATTTAACCGAAGAGTTTAGTGTTGATGAAATTTATAGAACAATGGAGTAGTCTTCATCCATATATAACACAAAGATTTAGTAACGTTAAAGTCATTGCTTAGGATGGATCGAGTCAGATACGAAACATGTATAAGGTCCGCCAAATAACTTTTTTTTTTTTAAACAGGGCGCAAAACATCGAGTGTAGCTTCGGCTGTGTGGCACGTAGCGCCGTCCTGTTGAAACCAAATGTTGCCAATATCCTCCTCTTCGATTTTTGTGAACAAAAATTCGTTCAACATGGCCGTGCCGCATGGAAGCGCCATTGATGGCGCTTCACGCACACTTTCTGCCACAGCAGCTATATTCTCGGGTGTACGCACTGTTTTTGGCTTTTCACGCTTTGGTTTATCGATGAGGATGCCAGTTTCTTTTACTTTTTTCACAAGATAACGAACATACGGAGCTGACGGTGATTCTCTTCTTCCAAAATCCGTACGCAATTTTCGCACACATTCTGCAACATTACCATGATTTTCAAAGTAATGTCGCAATATTTCCCAGCGTTGTTCAAGCGTATACACAACCATATTCGTTCAGCGGAAGGATAAAACTAATTATCTGTCAAATCAGACATGAGCTAAGAGTTAACATTCACGAAATAAGCACTAGTTGAAAAAAAAACGTTAGATGGCGGACCCTATACAATCACTTAAAAATAAATGTGAAATAAAAAATAAATATTTTTATTCGTTATTTCTTTAATTAAAATTTATATGAATTAAAAAATCTAGGATTGCTACAATTGCCGGCGGGTATAGTTTAGTGGTTAAAGCATTTGCTTGGCAAGCCGAAGGTCGTGGGTTCGATCCCCGACGGTGATTTAAAGAAACGAAAAGATTTTTAATCAATATCTGTTGGTGTGAATTTGATGCCTAATCCGTAAAATTTAATTCATTGCTTATTAATCAAAATTGGTGGTAGACGAAAGTCGTTCCGTGAAGACCACCCGTTCATAGTGAATTCCTGTAATAATAAGGATGATGCGTGAATGTCGGGCTGTAGTCTATGACGTTTTCGGATCAACACTCAACATGCAGCACTTAACCATATACAAACATGGTAAGCATCACAGAATTCCACAGATGAGACTCCAGAATCACTATCACCATCGGTCGGTATTCTCCTGCATGTGCGGCAATAAAATATGACGATTTTCGTCACATAAAATGGGTTTGACCGCTTACAAAGTACTAACGCAGCACAGTTGTCTCTTGACAAGTGATGGATTGAAAAGGCCACGAGTTAGTCGAAACTGCAGTCTCCCAATAGAGAACATATCTTACGTGATCCATGTGAAAACAAGGTGAATAAAATAATTATAATGGATCTCAAAGTGAATGCTGGAAACATTGAAAAAATCATATATTTTTGATTAATTTAGATGTTTTTTTATATTTTCACGTATTTTTTGTGTCCCTGTTGTTACATCATCACGGGACCTCACATGATAGATAAGAGTAGTTAGTATTTATCTCAACAAGAGCCAACGTTTGAAGTCTTCAACACACAGCAACACATACACACAGATGTGTACATACCTACATAGTGTTATATATCACAGTATGCGCCTGCCCAAGCATAAAACATCGCATACCTCATCATTTAACCCCCTAAAAGTACTGGAGGACTCTGCGAAATGCCTTAAGGTCACAGGTTCGATGAAAGGAAAATCATGATTTATCTCCTTCTCGTGGTGGGGGGTGAGCGACATCAGTCGGCCAAATATAGACAGGGACCGAATATTGGCCGGAATAAGCTAACACCCAGCTAACCTCATCAGGTCCTGGTTAGGGCACTCTATTGTCCTGGGGGAGTAAATGCTCTCCTACGGCGGATGAACCTTTATGGTCAACGGCATTGACTTGTGTGGCAGGTTGTGGAAATAAAGGGGAAAATACCACATCAAAGGTCTAAAAGACATCCCATGTATCAGCAAAAAAATGATTGCTTGGAGATCGAGATGCAAGATTCTGTTGCTGCAAACCAATCCACCGGATTGATACTACTAAGAAGACCTCATGATACACACTGCGAGAACATATATTTTTTAACCCTTTCGCATCGGTTGTCGGCATATGCCGTCATAAGATTCCCTGACCCGTTGACATCGGTTGACGTGATATATCGTTTTGCTACTTTATTAGAATAGTTTTTTACGCATCATCTGATAGCTAAAGGATACAAGAACCAATGTGATGTATGAAAATAGACCAGATAAGTGCATTTATGCTTCAAATACTAGTTTTATATTTGACAGTATAATTTGCATTCAACCGAGCCGTAATGAAAGGGTTAATAATATAAAATACAACAATATACTACTTCCATACTACAGTCGGTCAAGAAGCAAAGATGGACTTGGTTGCGACTTGTATTAATTAGTGGTGGCTTTTGGGTGTAGCGGTGTGTGGCGAATTTCTCTGTACCAATATGTCGACCGCCATTACAGGGGTCGTCTTCAGGGTAGACAATTTTGTGTGAAGATGAGTCCTGTCTTCTTCTTCTTCGTGTCAGCGACGTCAAATTATTTTTTCCCAATATCTGGCAACATTGATAGCTCGTGTGTTGCCTAGCATTAGGTCCTGAGATGTGCAACTTGTTGGGCACATGGAGCAGCATCGTAGGTGTGAGGCGGTTTGCAGGTCTCCACAGTCGCACAATAGTGTCTCTCCCTGCCGAAGCATTCCCCACCGCTCGAGGTTGTCCTTTGTTCTTCCAACTCCGGTTCTTAATCTGTTTAGGGATTTCCAGGTCGGCCAGTCAAGGCTCTTACCAGTTGGGAGGCCTTCCTTTGGAGTAATGAAATCCTCTGGTGCGATTTGTTGCCAGAGTTGGAGTCTCTCATTTTCAGTGCCGGATGTGAGAGGTTGTGTGGATTACAGAAAGCTGCTTCGAGACTTCAATCTTGGTGTTGGGGGTATCTGATTATACAAGAAGTGGGACGGTTGGTTGATTGCCTTACGCATTTCTTCGGCGCATATGACTTTGCGTCTTATGTTCGGTGGTGCGATACCAGCCAAGGGGTATACTTTAGAAATGGGTGTTGGTTTGAGGCAGCCTGTGACGACTCTGCATGCATCATTCAGGGCAGTATCCACTTGATTACAGTGGGCTGATCGACCCCACACTGGTGCCGCATATTCTCCGGCTGAGAAACAAAGTGCTGGGAGCATGAAAAGAACCTCCACGCGGTGCCCCCTGGAAATGGAATTTCGGACATCCTCTTCCGGCCAATCTTTTCAACCCAGCGACAGCAAAAAACAAAATGAGTCCTGTAATGGCGATCGAAATATTGGTACAGCGAAATTTGCCACACGCGGCTAAACCCAAAAGTCACAATACTATATCTGGCCGTGGAAACCTAAGAAATTATTTATGTATTAGGGATGCCGTAGGAGAGCATAAACAACAGCTGCCTTAAGCCGCTGGGCTCGCGCCGTCAGGTTTGTGGGTGGAAAACTCTGTCACCTGCAATGGTCCTAGCCTCATCTTATGACAGTTCCGCCACCTGCAGCTCCGCCGAGAACTTTCTATGTATAGTTTCCGACGTACTTCTAGGACGACGTGAGCCCTTGGAGTTGAAGAAAAGGCATCCGTATTAGATGTCCCAACGATCTTCACATTCTCCTCTTTAGCTCTCCGAAATTATCCCTCATATCAGCAAAACCTCTATTGACAAGATTTTGACGGAGCATCTAGGGTAGGGGTCATTAACATTTTTATGTCTAGCGCCCACTTTTGCCTATTTTTCATGGTAAAATTTCCCTACCGCCCACCAACCTCGCTATATTTCAATTCAGTATATGGGTGAAAAATTCTAGAAGGAATGTAGGATATTTCAAAATCTACAAAAATTGCCCACCGCCCACCACGGAAGCCCGTATCGCCCACTAATGGGCGGTAAGGACCAGGCTGACGACCCTTGATCTAGGGTTTGCTAGGGCTTGCGCGAGGTGGGTGCCGAGAATGTTGACCGAAGACCACAAACGAGCTCAACGCAAAATTTGGATGGGATATTGTCAAACACCCACCCTACAACCCGGACTTAGCCCCAAATGACTACCATCTCTTCCCTGACATGAATAAACACCTGGGTGGAACGCATTTTTGGGATAGAAAAGAGCTGGAAAAAGCGGTTCTCAGGTATCTGCGTGGCTTGGCGGCAGCTTTTTTTGACTCGGGCATTCAAAAGCTCGTATACCGCATGCAAAAATGCATTAACCTCAGTAGCGACTATGTAGAAAAATAGGTAAAAGTCTGAACATTCCAAAAATGTACACATTTATATAATTAAACATGTTTTACACTGTGAACAATCACTGGGAATCTTATTTTACGGATAACCCTCGTATTAAAAGATGCTTCAGCGTTCCCAAGGCGGAAAGGTAGCTCTTTTGCAGGCCACCGTTCTCAGCGATCTGGGTATCAGTTGTACGTAAAGTATCTAGTAAAGTACATTTTCATATTGTTACAGCGTTTCAAATGTAAGCAGCTCATATAGCTGCGCCAGCCAGCGTGGCGCTGAGGGCGGGGCTTGGCTCTAGTCTCGCTCATGGCTAACACCTGTTGCGGGACGCCGAGCTCAGCATCTTTCAGTCCACACGACTAGAGACGCAGGTACAGCCTATCTGAGAACTCACGGTGACCACAGTTCCTTAATACGGAGTATGTTGGGATACAATGAGTTGAGAACTAGAAGAGATGTGTGCTTGAGCATGCATTTCTTTCGCCTAGTGCGCGGCGTGTTCAGAAATCTTGATATTTTGTTTGATTTTTGAAATTGGTTTGTTTGTCCCTGACAATTATTTAAGGATAAGGAGGCACAGATTGTTTGTTCTTCCAAGTTCCAAGGTACAAATAATAAAAAACATAGAGTATACATAAACATACAATACATACAAAAGAGAAAAGAAAAAACATAAAAGAAGAAGAAGATGACACAGATATCTAGGAGAACAATACCATCGACAAAAGAGGAAAAGGATGTAAGAAAAGGATCGAGGTGTGCTGGTAGGCCATTTAGGAGCGCCATTGCCGTTGTACTAAATTGAGTGCTCGAAGCTTCACAAGTATCAATTGGGATCAATAACAATGGATGGCTACGACCACGGGTGTACTTATCTGGAACGTAGAAGTTAAAACATTCAAGAATCCCAGGGTTGTGAATTGCGCCGCGAAGAAGAAGGAATGAATGTTTGAGAGCAGCAATTTTCCTCCGGGACTTACGAATGGAAACAAAGCATCCCTAGAAGAAAAAGATTTGGGTAATGTTCGGAATTGATTGAATTGAATGGATAGTTACCGTCAATATAAAAATAGACACAATTTTTTTATGATTTTTTTCTAGCATGATATTGTATTTGGATTTATTAGGATTCCAAACTAAGCTCCCATATTTCAGAACAGATAGAGCAAGTGAAGAATAGAGCTCCAGTTACGGAGCGGACATGGTGTGATGATTATTTAAAAAGTAAAAACTGGCTTGTTCTGATTTTTTTCCGAGAAAATATGTCGACCCAAGTAACATACCTACCCGAATGATAAACATTGAATATGAACCGACATACCTAGAGCAAGGGCAACACTATTGTATGTGTGAAGGCACAAGCAATATGCGAGAACTGTCTTGTTGAGATTACACACAGTGCTGAGCCCACGCAAATATGCGTGAGGACGTTGTGGGCATCTCCTGCTGGCCCATTCACAACTTTGCAAACCAGAAATACGCGTTTCGAAGCCTGTTATTTTTTTCGACACATTCTTTAAGTATGTATTGATATCAGCTTGATATAACTCCTTTAGGCTGATGCCGTAAAGCCTCGAAAAACGATCTTTTGTCTCTTATTTTGTTCGCTCGCCTGACATGCACATCTAATGTTAATTGTATTAATTAATATTACTTGTCTAATGTTAAGCGGTGTTTGCATACGCCAAAAACAGTTGGCCCATTTCCTGTTGGTATGACTGTCATCTTGGCGGTTTGCAGTGCCGAGATGTCAGAGCGCGCTGTCAGTCGGAACGCGCCCGCCATCGTTATGGGAGCGCCTTAGGGCGTCCCTATAACGGGCGACGTTATTGACAAATAAACGCATATAGTGAAACGAAAACAAGTGTTTGTATTGTGAACCTGATCCTGCATCCTTCATCCAGTAAGCCAATGTCTAAATAAGAAAGGAGGATATCAGTATATACGTAGTGTCAATCTCGCAACTATTTTTTTTATGTAAACACATACAGGAGAATATCGACAGATGGTGATGGTGATGTTGAACGTCACATCAGTGGATTCTATGACGCTTACCATTTTTTTCCCTTACAGAAACATTACAGATTTGAACAACTCAATTCGTTCATCAATTCATCAATCATAAAATAAAAAATACAATATATACAAATATAGGTACTTTTGATTAAGTACTAAGAACAAAGCAAAAAAGACAAGCAACAGAAGGTCCCAATGCTTATCAAACAGACGACGCCAACAAATTATTCCTCCAAAGAAACTCGTGGAGTTCATGTCTGAATTGGGCCTCCCTTACGTGCAATACATCAACATCCGAGGCGATTTGGATCCCTCTCCCAAGAGGCATAGTCTCTGGCAGGTTAGTGTTACTTTTGGGAGAGCGAACAATCTGTGCCTCCTTATGTTACATATGGTTAACGGCTGCATGTGGAGTGTTGATCCGCCATCGTCATAAACTACAGCTCAACATTCACGCATCAGCCTTATTTTTACAAGAATTTAATATGAATGGGTGGTCTTCACAGGACGACTTTCGTCTACGACAAATTTTAATTAATAGGCTATGACTGTCATTTTACGGGTGAGGGATCAAATTAGATTAAATTAGGTAAACAAAGGTTAGGTTAGGTTAGGTTAGGTTTATTTGAATTTAAATGAAAAAAATGAATTTAATATGAATGGGTGGTCTTCACAGGACGACTTTCGTCTACGACAAATTTTAATTAATAGGCTATTACTGTCATTTTACGAGTGAGGGATCAAATTAGGTTAAATTAGGTAAACGAAGGTTAGGTTAGCGAGACGTTCAGTGCACCAGTTGTCCTTGCGCCAAATGTCACGTGCACCAGACGCCCAGTGCGCCCTACGTCGTTACCGATGAGTCGCTGAACGAATTGTCTGTGAACGATAGGTCGTGACACAGTATGTATTAGAAAATTTAAATATATTCTAAAAACTCTAAAAAAACAATGTAATACAAAGAACGTAAAGAAATGAACCTTTTTCAGTAATATGAGTATGTATCGCTGTGCTTAGTATATAATAAGCTAAATATATAACAGATACCTTCGAAGGAATGTAGCAAAAAAATGGTCAGTTTCCGTGAAGATCGCTATCAGCATTCTTTACTTTTGACTATGAACAGCAAATCACAAAGAATAAAACCACTGATATTTATAAAAGTAAGATTATTATATTTATATTTCGGTAAATACGAGTATTATTTTGGTATTGTGGCTTTTGAGTTTAGCCGTGTGTGACGAATTTTCTACCACCAATATTTCGACCGCCATTGCAGGGGTCTTAGTTAGGTCAGCCGGCGGGTATATCTCAATGGTCAAAGCGTTTGCTTCGCAAGCCAGAGGTCGTGGGTTCGATCACCGACGGAGATTAAAAAAAAAGATTTTTAATCGATTTCTGAGCTCTAAAAAATTCCAGTCATAGTCTATTAATTCAAATTGATGGTAGACGAAAGTCGTTCAGTCAAGACCACCCATTCATAGTTAATTCCTGTAATAATAAGGATGATGCGTGAATATCGAGCTGTATGTCGTCTATGACGTTGGCGGATCAACACACCACATGCAGCGCTTAGCCAATATGCACCATGGTACGCGTCAAAAATTTCACAGGTGAGACTTCAGAATTACTATCACCATCTGTAGGTATTCTCCTGTATGTGTTTACGTACAAAATAAAAAAATGGAACTAGTGATATCTGAGGCCACCCTGCGGCTGAACATGTGGAGAAGCGCAACTGAGGGGAATACTTGGATTGCCCCGAAAGAAGACCTAGCCCCTGGACACGACCAGGGGTGGAATATTTAGAGGTCCCTTAACAGACCTGGGACCGGAGTATGCAAGACGAGGACACAAATGAAAGCCTAGCAGTTTTACAGCGGACCGACTGAATGTGACTGCGGCGTGGAGCAAACCCTGTCACACCTTCTGGTGGGACAGGGTCTGTTGCCGATTACAAATCCTTTTTTTTAAATCTCCGTCGGGGATCGAACCCACGACCTTTGGCTTGCAAAGCAAACGCTTTGACCATTGAGCTATACCCGCCGGCCGTCGTCGACTGTAGGAAACTTCTTCTTGATTTGAGCCGTGTGGTCATCTTTTGATATCCAAACATGGTAGTTAATTAATTTAAAGAACCAACCACCCCTTCTTCGTACCTCAGCTTTAGCACTTTGTTTCTCAGCCGAAGAATATGCGGCACCAGTATGGGGTCGATCAGCCCACTGTAATCAAGTGGATACTGCACTAAATGATGCATGCAAGAGTCGTCACAGGCTGCCTTAAGCCAACACTCATTTCTAAACTATACCCGTTGGCTGGTATCGTACCACCAAACATGAGACGCAAAGTCATATGCACCGAAGAAATGCGTAAGGCAATCAACCAACCGTCCACTGCTTGTATAATCAGATACACCCCAACACCCAGACTGAAGTCGCGAAGCAGCTTTCTGAGATGCACACAACCTCTCACATCCGGCTCTGAAAATGAGAGACTCCAGCTCTGGCAACAAGTCGCATCAGAGGATTTCATTACTCCAAAGGAAGGCCTCCCAGCTGGCAAGAACTTTGACTGGCGGACCTGGAAATCCCTCAAATTATTAAGAACCGGAGTTGGTAGAACAAAGGACAACCTCGCGTGGTGGGGAGTGCTTTGACAGGGAGAGTCACTATTGTGCGACTGTGGAGACCTGCAGACCGCCTCACACCTAAGATCCTGCTCCATGTGTCCAACAAGCTGCACACCTGTGAACAACAAATTTGACGTCTCGATGACACGATGAAGAATTTAAAGAACAAAGATAAAATATTTAAAATATATTTTAAATCAAGAAATAATTCCGATAATAAAATTGAATGTATAATGAAAACCTTCTGCTTTCAAAACTGTTTCATTTGACGCATTCGATGGCGCTTAAGATTATCAATTCAACGTCTAAAAGGCAACAAGAGTTCACGAAACCAGTTGGCGCATGAGTCGTTTTAACGACGCGACGAAAACGATGAGCTCACCTTATAAAAAAAAAACATAAAAATAATTATCGGGTATGAAAAAGTATTTTCTCTCATTCACGAGCACCGCCGAAATAGAGCTCTCCACACAAAACACACTCTCGTATTAATAATTGTATAAAAATGTTTTGAAATGCTTTAAATTGCACGCTGTGTGCAGAGCTTATTAAAAATGATTCAATGACAAAACGTTACAAGTCGCTTGATAACGTTCGATGAAACGATCTTGTCCGTTTATTTGTTATAAAGACGCAATTCACGTGTCGATAAATTTAATATATGCTCGCGAGCGCAAAAGCAGAAAAAATATAAAGATTTTAACACAAAAACGCGTCGCATACAAAATTCGTATGCGTTTTGATGTTATTTTGTATGAAACGTATGTTTGTGTGCAGAGCTTTAAAGCACTTGCAAGCGCACCGCTTACGGAACGATATTTGCTTAGTCATTATGGCGCTTATATATGTATGCTTAAGGGCGGTCTTTGCTTGAATATTTGCGCTTTGCGGTATGATGGTTTGATTACGTGACTTGCCACACTAACATCTATCAAGAAACAAAGGTGGACCTAGCTGGGACATTAATTTAAACTAAAGCTACCTTTGTCTTAACTCCATGGGCTCTCGTCGTCAAGAAACTATATTTATAACGTACTCTCGTGAGGAATCGTTAAGATTTTTCTTCGTAGTATCAATCCGGTGGATTGGTTTGCAGCAACAAAATCTCGCATCTCAATCTCCACTATTCTCGATCCTCTGCAGTCCTCTTTAGCTCAGCATAAGAGCTACAACTCATGTCCTCGAAAACTTGCTGCAAATACTCCCGTCTAGGGCGCTCTCTGAAGTTTCTACCCACAACCATCCGTTCCATAATGTCGTGAAGAAGACCATCGTGGCGCATGATGTATCCGAGAGGTTCTTACTAGGTGCCTATCTTCCTTGATCATGCCGACAACCTCATTGTACGTGACGTGGTCTCTCCAGGAAGAATTCTTCTGTATGACCACATCTCAAAGGCCTCCAGTCGTTTTTTATCACTTTCAGATAAGATTTATGCGACAATTTGTGACGACCATACGACCCATTTACGGGAGCGAACATTTAGTTAAGAGTACGTACGTCTTTGAAAACGTTTTATCTAATATTACATGTCGAGTCAATATAGACCTTATCTACGTTTTTTTAAAGGCGATTTTCGCTTTAAAATATATGAATTTACAAGAAAATATATATAATATAATTTGCCGAGTAATTATAGGCTTTATATACGTGTGCTTTAAGAGTATTTTTTGTTTGCATATATATGAGAATCGTAAGTTTGTGAACAAGCGCCTTCCAGAACGTTTTATAACACATAATTTGCTGAGTCATTATAGTCGTTATACACGTACGCATAAAAGCGTTTTTTGCTCGCAAGTATGAGTATCGTTTACGCTTGTAAGTATGTGTGTTTCAGAAAGTTTTATTATTTATTATTTGCTGAGTCATTTTTACTCTTGTGTATAAGTGCTGGAAGGGTGGCTTTGGTTTGTAAGTTGTTCGTCGCATGTGCTGGATGTATTTCGCCGGTCCAGCTAGCCATAATGGCGGCGGCTAGCGTCACATGTCATCGGTTGCGCCGAGCCTGCTCGGAGCCGGCGCTTCGACTCATAATGCGACCACACTTCAATAAAAAAATCTTTAATGAAATTTAATTAATTAACCTTCAAACGCCCAGTGGTTTCCTAACGGGACCGCAGATTTGCGTCGTTCAATGAGACAAGACCCACCTTTTACTCAGAGAGGCAAAAAAGTGCTTTTGGAATGACCATTTGGTCATAAAAAAGCGCTATACGTCTGTCTTAAATGTTATGATACGTCTCTGAAAACGGTTGTTAAGTTGGTTATCTTAAGTCAAGGATTTTTTCTGCATAGGGGTGTCGATTATAATATTTTAATTTATCTTAGATTGATACCACAATAAAATGTGTTTGTTTCTCCATACAGTATAACATCCAGAATAACGTATTATAATGTCTTATCTGCCGGTGAGTATAGTTTAATGGTCAAAGCGTTTGCTTTGCAAGCCAAAGGTCGTGGGTTCAATTCCCAACGGAGATTAAAAAAAAAAAAAACGATTTCTGAACTCTAAAATGAGTTGGTGTGAATTTGATCTCTCACCTTTAAAATGCCAGTCACTGCCTATCAATCAAAATTGGTGGTAGACGAAAGTCATCCCCTGAAGACCACTCATTCATAGTAAATTCCTGTAATAATAAGGATGATGCATGAATCTCAGGTTTTAGTCTAAGACTTTGGCGGATCAACACTACACATGCAGCGCTTAGCCATATGCACACCATGGTAAGCGTCATAGAGTTCCACAGATGAGACTTCACAATTACACAAACTATCTGTTGGTATTCTCCTGTATGTGTTTACATAAAAAAATAGCTTTAGGAGCGGCTTTGTTTGCTCGTTTTATGACTTCTTCACAAATGATGATTCCACAAATTTGCTCGTAGCCATTCATTGTTTTTGATCCCAATTGATGCTTGTGGAGCTTCGAGCATTCAATTCAGTACAACGGCAATGGCGCTCCTTAATGGCCTACCAGCACACCTCGATCCCTTTCTTACATCCTTTTCCTCTTTTGTCGATGGTATTGTTCTCCTAGATCTCTGTGATCTTTGACGCGTGCCATCTTCTTCTTCTTTTATGTTGTTTTTTTTTTATTCTCTTTTCTATGTATTGAAAATTTATGTAAACAATGTTTCTTAATATTTTTTACATTGGAACTTTGGTTCTGTGAAATAAATAAATAAATATGGCATCCAGTTTTTATATCAGCTTCGTTTGCTTGCTTAGTGACTTCTTCACAAACGACGATTTCGCAAATTTAAAAAAAAACGTCATAAAGTGCTGTCACCGTTTGATTTCCCGCCCCTTGTCTTGCCGTGGGCGCGTGTGTGCGTGTTGTGTGGAGGCGTCGTCCCTCGCGCACACAAACAAGACCGCTTGATAAGCAGTAAGTGGGATACAGAACAGCGACGGCGTGTCTGGCCGGGCCGCCTGGCGACACCCTGTCTGCCGGGACCGCGGCGGTGCCGGCGCGACCCGCCGGACCGCATTCCAAGCACGACAACACGACAAAAAACACAAAAAACAACTAAAATCTATTTAAAAAATCATTAAATATCAAAAAATAATGCATAAACTATTATGTTACGTTTTTAAAAAATGTTTTTTCGACATTTTTGTGTATAATTTTTAAAATTATTTTCGACGCGGCAACGCAGCAGGCAAACTCGTTTCACAAACGGATGTCGGCGTGGATCATGCGCTGCATTGTAATACGCACGCGATGTATATTATTTCTCTTTCGTTTTGTATGCATTGAAAAGAGATGGATATATTGAAGCGTGTCTTTTTGTGTTCAGAGTTGGTGGCTCCCCACTTACGGCATTTTTCACGCCGATGATGAAGAAGTGAGATTACTGTTTAGTCATAAGCCAGCGAGGGTCGGAGACGGTCGTGTTTACAGTGCTCTCTCGTGTTAGATGATTGGTGGCCGTTTTTGAGTTGTTTTGACTTTCAAGAGTGTGAAGTTATGGCGAACGGGTTCGACGCCGCTAAGAGAGCGCCCGCGGAGGTGGCTTCTGGGAGGCGCGCCGAGGCGAAGCTCGGCTCTAGGAGGATTTTTGCGCCTCAGTTCAAACTGCAAGTTCTCGATTCTTACAGAACGGACGCGGAGTGTAAAGGAAACCAGCGGGCGACGGCGAGGAAGTACGGGATTCATAGGAGGCAGATTCAGAAGTGGTTGCAAGGAGAGGCGGCTTTGAGAGGTGCCGTTCGTGCTCGCGGTACGTCTGCCGTGCCTTTGGACTGCACTACGCCCAAGAAAGAAGTAGTGGAGGCGCCTCAAGTGGCTACCGGACCTGTGGATCTGTCTTTGAAGCGAGCCGCTAGCCCTGAGGTCAGTGACGGTGCCTGGGACTTATCAAGCAAGCGTGTCAAGTTTGGTTATGAGTGCGAAGCGCCTACTCCTCCGCAGCCGGCAGCAGTTCACAAGCCTTTCCGTTTGTTCAGACCGTATCTTATGGAAGACAACTTTTTAGAAGAGCAGCAACCCCCGCAGCCGTCTTACGACGCATGCAACGAGCGTTGCGAAGCTCCTAGTGTAATCAACAGATACGACAGCCCTTTATTTCACTGTTTCGAGTCGTCGGCCTTTGAGAAAGTCGTGCCGAGATGCGTAGAAGACCGATCGCCTGTATCGTCCCCGGTTTGTTCGCCTTATTCTTGCAACGAAGAAGATCTTCCGGGCTCTCCGAAACGTCGTCAGTCTTACAGCGTGGATTTTAAGCTGCAGGCCATCAACAGCTATCGGCAGGATGCGGAGTGCAGGGGCAACCAACGAGCGGTCGCGTCCAAATTCCGAGTACACAGACGCCAAGTACAAAAGTGGCTCCAGCAAGAAGATCAGCTATGGCAGCGCACCGCAGTCGGACCGGCGTGTTTACTGATCGTTTAATTTTTTTTTTTAATTTCAAAATGCGATTTCGATCGCCGCCATTTGTGTATAAAAATATGCCTATTCTATATGAACTTTTCTTTGTTCCGAAAGGGGGAGCGCCGTTTTTTATTATTTTTAATTATGATTACGTTATTTAAATGGGGCCCCCTCGGTCCCTGATTATTGTCTGTGATTTACCGTAGCCTGTTGATTGAAGGGAGTCGATTAATTTTTGCCTTTTCGCCGATACGATATGGGTTCTTATTATGATAATCGTATTGTGTAATAATATTACTAAATATTTAAGCAAAATACCTAAATAAAATACTTATAACATATTGACTGATGTATCAGCCTTTGTTTGTTATCAATAACACGAGCGCCTCAATTAAGATATAGATTTTTAAAAATACGCCTAAAATTATATAATATTATTTTTTCAGAAATTGGCGTTATTTTTGTACATCTAATATTGAAATAATCATAAAATGTGATTAGTAAAGAATGTATAATAATATAAATATATTAGCCGAATTTTCCGCTAAAGTCATAACGCAACTATGTATATGTATGTGTAAAATGTTTTCATTGTTTTTTTTGTCAATAATTTTTCATATGAATTTCATTATTGGCCGGTATCTCGACATGTTTTGACATGTAATAAACGAGCAATAATGGCTATCGATCGTCCCGCACCACAGTTTGATCAGTTTTAATGGGCAGATAAAGGCGGATGACGTAGGATCGCGATTATCGCCGCGGCGTGCATTTTTCTTCTTTATGTGGAGCAATGGCTCGCATATAATAATAATGGCAGTAAATACATTACATGTACCGCCTGTTGTGGCCCGCGATGAGCGCCAGACAGCGCGCTGCCAGCCAGATAACCAACGAAACACACCACAATAAAGAAGCTCTTCAAGTCTCCTCTCAATTCTAAAATAAACATGAGCCATTGTTACGCGTGTCAATATCGGCCGTGTTTCACACGCAATAATTAATGAAAAACGTTTGTCATTTGTTGCTGGATTATTCTGTGTAGCGATTCAAAAAAAAGAACAAAAATACGTTTTGTATGAAAATTTATTGCACACAATAAAAAAAATAGTATTATACCTAAATGCCTTAAATAATTGAATATTTTTATAGATTAAAATAAAAATGTTATCTCTGTATTGTTGGCGTAATCGTGAATAATATCAATCTATATACTATTTTAAAAACCATTGTTTTTTAATTAAACACGCAATAATATTGTTTCAGATTATTGAAATTATTTTTATTCGAATGTGTCTTGTTTGGAGAAGTGAATTTAAATTTCGTTATATGATGTAGCAAACGATGGTTGGTTTTTGCTCAGAATTATTGATTCTAATAATGTTTTATACAAATAGTTATTGATAATTGGCTTTTTTTATAGATTTTAATGTAACCATGTCCACCGCTGAGGTAATGTGCCTTGATACAATGTGCCAATTTAATCTATGTAATAAATATATTAAATAATCTAATCAGTGCCGATTTTAGGGGGTGGCGAAGTGGGCCGGTGCCCCAGGGCGTCGAATTAGCTAGGGGCGCCGAGAGCAACCAATCTTAGATTTTATAAAATACAAACAATATGGGGTGATGGAAAAAAATGCCCTAGGGCGCCGCAGGGTCTAAAGTCGGTACTGAATGTAATGAACATATCCATTATTGACATAGGACTAGTGATCCATGGATAAAACATAGACGAACGACTTGTACATATCTTAGGCAGCTTAGTATTATAATATTATTATTATTGACGATTTAGTTTTTTATGTGTATAACAATGTATTTTTATATAAAAATTTATAAATATATATCTATTATTAAAAAGACATTTAATAAGAAATAATAAATCCCGTTTTTATAAAAAAAAACACTATCTTTTATTCAAAATATTTTTATATTTTCAGGTTATACTTACAAATCAATACTTTTTATATACTAAAGTATTTAAAAATAGTACATTACACACCCACACAATTCACAAATAAAATCTTCTATGAATTTAGGGCAATACATATTACATTAAATTTACATGAATATTTTTTCTTTATGTAAACATATACAGGAGAATACCGACAAATGATGAAAGTAGTTCTGAAGCCTCATCTGTGGAATTCTATGACGCTTACGGAGTGTTAATCCGCCAACGTCATAGACTTCAGCCCGAGATCATCCTTATTATTACAGAAATTTATTATGAATGGGTGGTCTTCACGGGATGACTTTCGTCTGCCATCAATGTTAATTAATAGGCTATGACTGGCATTTTACGGGTGAGGATCAAGTTCACACCAACCGGGAGTATTTTTAGAGCTCAGAAATCGATTAAAATTTAATTTTTTCAAATCTTAATCGGGATTGAACCCACAACCTTTGGTTTGCGAAGCAAACGCTTTAACCATTGAGTTAAGCCGCCGGCAATTTTTACACCTGTTTTAAAAAAAATCTCAATATTTGTTTGTCATCTACCTGTTGAAGGCTTCAAAAAGAAAACTAATAAATTCACTACAGTTAAACAAGTAAAGGAATATATAATGCAAAAAAAGATTTTTATATGAAAAAGATTTTTCAAAATAAACGTAGATACCTATCTCGTATGATATTTCAAATAGGTAGGTAAGTCTTCCTCCATACCAGCCCCTAGCTACGGCAAATGCTCGCTATAAATTTAAAATTGTCATGGAGTTATGTCAATTGCCATGATCTTTGTCGCGATTCAAAATATCTTTACACCCGATACTCTACCGAGCACGTTCTACGTATAGTTTCCGACGGGAAATCATGTCGATCGTTCCTCTTGAGAGAGTGTTCAGACTGTTCAACCAATTCGCCTCGAATATTGATATATTCCACTTGAGAGAAGCCCAGTTTCGACATGAGCTCCACGAATTTATTTATCAAAGCAATTTCGTGGAGTCTCCTGTTTAGCGAGCTTCGGGACTTTTTAATAATTGTTGTCAATAATAGTAAATACGTAATTGTTTATCTTGTATTATATCTTATTTCAGGATCGTATTAAATATATTTGTATTTGTAATGTTTCTGAAATAAATAAAAAAAAATTAAAAAAAAAATGAATATATAAAATGCAGCAGTATTGTAGTAAGTATCTACTAATAAAATCAACACAACACCCAAATGACTATGAATGTAACGGTGGTCAAATTATTAAAGAAAAAAATATATATTTGTAAACGAAAGCCACGATTAAGCCGTTTCCTAAATCAAGTTTAAATATGTCAACGTCGAGACTTGTTGAAACTTGTAAATGAATAAGTGGCGTGGGTTTTCATTTCAAAAATAAAAATTACCGTTCTGCAAGATAAGCTTTAAATAATTCAACAGAAATCATATATTGAGATACATTTAAAATTTCACATTATTTGAATACCTAACCATTTAGTCACAACCACTGTTTAATATTGTATATTTGAACTATGGCAGCACTAGCTTTTTAAATCGTAAGAATTAATAGTATTAGTAGAAACTTCCTACCGCGGCATTTAAAACGTACATTACTTAAGGTTTAAAAAGTCAATATTATATCAAAATATATCAATACACCATTATAATTATGTAGTTTCATCTAGATTTATCAGTTATAGTTGTATAATAATTAATATTTTTTTACAAGTATTATTAGTAAATGCTTCAAAAAGAACAACGAGTTTGTTATAATGATGTTATATACATAGTTATTGTATTATTATAATATTATTATATCAGTATTTGTATAGCGCTTTTTTATGACCGAATGGCCATTCCAACAGCGCTTCTTTGCCCCTCTGAGTAAAAAGTTGGGTCTTGAGTCTGCTTCTGAAGGATGCCTCCGCTTTAAGTTATCTTATGCTTTCTGGCAGCGAGTTCCAGGCAGTTCTTATATATAAAGCATGCAGTCTTAGTGGTGACTAAAAAAATCCAATTATTTAACATATTCGCTCGTATTTTCTTTCGGTAAGAGAATCTATCTTCCATCTGTAATACATTTGATGCACGGATCTACAGGTTCACTGGATGTCGCGCAAACCTAACCTAACATAACCTAATTAATTTTGCTAACGAGACCTATGGATCTCTGGACTCTACGATCACTGGACAAATCCTTAGGTTACGTTAGCGAGACATCCAGTGAATGGTGAAAACATAAATAAAATAATTTATTAACTTAAATAGTCAAGGATCAAGCAAATTTTTCTTAAGTATAGTTTAGTAAATATGTTAGGTTATGATTTTTTTGATCATATTTTTTTTAAAACCCATTGATAAAGCACATAACCTCACTTAATGTAAGCATATAAAGATTAACCTCACGCTTAACACGGTATGGCACACAAATAGTTAACCTGTTCGTATCGGTACCCGATATATGCCGTGTAAGATTCCCCTGCCGCTGACATCGTGATATATCCGTTTGCTACTTTCTTAGAATAGTTTTTTATGCATTATCTGATAGCTAAAGGATACAAGAACCAATGTGAAATATGAAAACAGACCAGGTAAGTACATTTATGCTTCAAATACTAGTTTTATAACTGACAGTTTAATTTGTATTCCAACCGAGCCGTAATTAAAGGGTTAATAATATAAAATACAACAATATACTACTTCCATACTACAGTCGGTCAAGAAGCAAAGATGGACGTCAATTTTTCTAGCAATTTCTATGCATTCTGCGCACGGAAAATACCCAAAATATGGTAGGCCTTGTATTTACAAACGAATATTTTTTATGCACACATTTGTAGCACGTATTTATATATTTTATAGGTATTAGTTTGACGCATTTTTCAATTGCGATGTTTATCAATAATAAATATTTAATTATCTTCGTAAACGTTGAATCCGACAAGATAAAAAAATAGATATAAAACAACTCAGTATCACCTTTTCTTTTAATAGATGATATTTTGTTTATTATGTCAGGGTGGGCATTTATTGCATCATTTTATATAGGAACTGAACTATACCCGCCTTACACCCGCATCAATCCAGAGGACAATTCAGTCTCCTTGATGATGCGCTCGTTCAGATTATGATCAGTCAGCAACTGATAAGTCAAGTGGGAGTTCCTTCTGAACAATTGCGGCCACTGCACATAAGTGCAGACCCGGTCAAGATCAGTGCACTCTATGACGCTCGGCTAGGGAGGCTGGACGCTGCATGCGGGAAACGTGTGTTGTGTTCGTGTTTGTGTGTGGGTTGGGGAGATTGCAAGTGTACATTTATCTGTTTCTTGATTGTAGGAAGGAGGAAACACAGACGCTGTAAGAGCATTCTAAAGCTTCTTACCGGTGGCATTAAAGAAGGAACTTTTGAAACTGCCAGTTCTTGGTGTATGGATGTTCGGCAAGTGTAAGACGAGTTTGTCGTTTGTGGGTGGGTGCAGGTGGAATTAGTTCTTTATGTTTCGAAGAGCAGCGACCGTGGTAATAACGGATTTGTCCAGTGATCGTAGAATCTAGAGATCCATTGATCTCGTTAACGAAATAACTTAGGTAAGGTTAGGTTAGGTTAGCGAGACATCCAGTGCACCAGTTGTCCTGTGCACCAGACGTCCAGTGTGCCCCACGTCGTTGCCGATGAGTCGTTAAACGAATTGTCTGGGAACTAAATGCGGCGGAACCGAATATTTGTCGTTTCTCGCGCAAGGCGTCAGTCTGTCTGGTAGCGCCATTGTTGGGACGTCTATGTACGTTTTGCATTGCCTTTGTTATACATATTTGACTTAACAATATTTCTTACATCAAAATGAAGTAATAACTAACGAAATATTGTATTTACTGTAGGATTTAGAATGATCTATTATGTTGATGTACATTAAATGATTATTGTTATTCTGGTACATACATCTTTTTTAATTACAAAACGTAGGCTATATTGCTGCTAAAAGCACATGTATATTTGTGTCTCTTTCCACTCATTGATACAACAAGAAATAAGTATACTCTTGCGAACGATGCATATAATATTTTGAACAATTTGTAATCCTGGCATTTTAAAGTAAATAAATTCCTTTCTTTATTTAGAGATCTTCTTCTTGTGATGTAGTCTGCAGGTCTCCACAGTCGCACAATAGTGACTCTACCGTCCGAAGCATTCCCCACCGCTCGAGGTTGTCATTTGTTCTAGCATCTCCGATTCAAGGCTCTTGCCAGTTGGGAGGCCTTCCTTTGGAGTAATGAAATCCTCTGATGCGACTTGTTGGCAGAGCTGGAGTCTCTCATTTTCAGGGCCGGATGTGAGAGGTTGTGTGGATCTCAGAAAGCTGCTTCGCGACTTCAGTCTGGGTGTTGGGGGTATCCCGCATATATAAAAGACTTGTATCTTTTATGTGAGAGAAGTGCGATTTATGGGCTCATCAAGCAATCGATGAAAAATGTCCGATGATACGGATTACACCACGTCGTAATTACTATTTGCCACAATCGTAACAATGAAACAATGTCGCTAATTCTGAGATAATAAGAGATGACTCAATTTTTTATCTCGACATGTCACGACTTGCGCGATTCCTAAATTCGTGAAGTGCCAATAAAACAATTTAAAGAAATTCGTCACTCTATTGTAATGTCATTTATTTCTATATGGGATGCGCATCAGTTGTTTATTTTTACTGTTTATTCGTACACTTTATTTGGTGTCACGACCTATCATTCACAAACAATTCGTTAACCCTTTCATTACAGCTCGGTGGAATACAAATTAAACTCTCAGTTATAAAACTAGTATTTGGAGCATAAATGTACTTATCTGACCTATTTTCATATATCACATTGGTTCTTATATCCTTTAGCTATCAGATGATGCATAAAAAACTATTCTAAGAAAGTGGCAAAACGATATATCGCTGCTACCGATGTCAACGGTAGGGGAATCTTAGACGGCATATATCGGCTACCTATGCGAAAGGTTTAAGCGACTAATCGGTAACGACGTGGGGTGCACATGACGTCTGGTGCACGGGACGTTTGGCGTACGGGACAACTGGTGCACTGGATGTCTCGGTAACCTAACCTAACCTAACCTAACCGAACCTTTAAAAAGTAATATTATTATTATCACATTTTTCTGATTAAAAAACTAGGTATACGTGATGAAATATATTGTTTATTTATATATAAAATTATATAAACCATGTATATGTATAAAATATTTGCTGTCGAACGAAAGCGCAAAATGACATTCGGATATTTCAAATAATAAAGCGTTCCATTATTTTTTCAAATAGTTTTACACTAATACCAACCTTCGATATTTATTATGGATAAATATAATTGTGTGTAGGTATTGTAATTGGTAGGTATTGTATTAACGGTAGGTAACTAAAATCGGACGGCATAGTCCAGTAGTAAAAGCCTTTGTTAATTTTGCCTGTTGATTTTTTAAAATTGAAATATTAATATCCATGTTCTATTCTCGTACATGCCACTGTATGATAGAGCCACCCGTTAAGGACAATAAAAAAAAACCAGCGTTGGGCTAAAGAAGCCTGATTATTGAACACGCAAATATTTATATGGTACAGTTGCAGTCTGTGCAAGTTTGCGGGCTTTTGCCCTGGATGTCCCCGGGAACCACCCAAGTTCCCATCTCTGGTACACAGGGGTTCTGGGACAAGGCACAAGACAATCTGAGAAATGGCAATTCGCGGTGTCAATATACTCCAAATATAGAACGTATATGGTAAAGAATAAATTCTTCTTCTTCAGCCTCGCCATTTCCCATCATCTGGGGTCGGCTCTCCTTGTGCACATTCGCCATATATGTCTTATCCTGCGTTGTATTCTTGGTCAAACCCAGAGTTTTCAGATCCTTGTTTACAGTTGCAGTCCAGGTTGCCTGTGGTCTTCCAGGTCTTTTTCTCGGCGTGGGTATGTTGAGGGCTCTCTTCACCATGTGGTCCTCATCTCTCCGTGTCACATGCCCATACCATCTTAGGCGATTTTCCCTTATCTTTTCAGGTATGGGGGCCACCCGAAATGAACCTTGAATATGCTCATTTGGAACTCTGTCCACTCTAGTCACACCGCCCGCCCACCTCAGCATCTTCATCTCTGCCTCATGAATCCTATCCAAGTCACGTTTCAGCGGGGTCCAACACTCCGATCCGTAGAGCATAGCTGGCCTTACAGCAGTTTTGTAGATTTTACCTTTGATCCTAAATGGAATCTTGCTGTCACACAAAACCCCAGAGAGAGACCTCCATACCATTTTAGGCGGTTTTCGACGGTTTTCGAAATGGTAAAAAAGAAATATTAAACAAAAACATTGCAGGTTAACATGGCATTGATTAAACTGAAAGAAAACTAACAAATTGCAATGAATTTTTCGGCGGTTTCGATCCTTATTCTACGCGAGTTCTAGAAGAAATTCGTTTTCGAAAATGTTTTTACATCGTAACTGTTTCAATTTTATTTATTTCTTTCATAAACATTACAAAAACATTTATTACGATCCTGAAATAAGATATAATACAAGAGAAACAATTAGGTATTGACTATTATTAACAACAATTATTAAAAAGTCCCGAAGCTCGCTAAACAGAAGACTTCACGAAATTACTTTGATAAATAAATTCGTGGAGCTCATGTCAAAACTGGGCTTCTCTCAAGCGGAATCTATCAATATTCGAGGCGATATGGTTAAACAGTCTGATCACTCTCCCAAGAGGCATAGTCTCTGACAGGTTAGTATTACCTCCAGGAAGAACAAACAATCTGTGCCTCCTTATCCTTAAATAATTGTCAGGGATAAACAAACCGATTTCAAACAAAATATCTGTATTTCTGAACACGCCGCGCACTAGGTGAAAGAAATGCATACTCAAGCACACATCTCTTCTAGTTCTCAACTCATTGTATCCCAACATACCCCGTATAAAGTTAGATGGGTACAGCCACGGATAATATCCATACATCCTCATGTAAAGAAACCTCAAAAATTTCTTCTAAACTCTCTCCAACATGAGGTCATATTTGTACTGTGTTACGTACGATAGCGCCCGTACGTGCGATTCATGCATTCGAATACACATTCCAGTTTCAACAGATCATATAAAATACTAGGAAGATGAAACCGTTAAGAGAATCACACACGGAGGTGAGGCGGCTCCACAGTGTAATAATACAACATAGGCTGCAAATTTCTGGAATGCCTAACAATAAAACAAACAACAAAAAGCTTCAAGACAAAAAAAAACATCCCGCGCCGCAAAGGTGTCAAAATGCGAGGGAAAAAAATATATTGCCAAAGGGGATTTCGCACCTTTGTCTATGGCCGGGCATAGGAAAGCAAGTGTAACGTAGTTTACGATGGACCGGCCGGTCTTTTGTGTGTATAATTCGCTTTTGATGTTCCGAAAATTTCACCGAAGGCATCTTATGTTTGTGAAGGGATCCCTGGAACTTGTCGGAGGACTGTTGCCGTCTCTTGTGGGCGACTCTCGCGTCTCTCTCTCTCTCTTATTTTTAGCCTTGAGAGTGGATACAGCAGTGGCGTCGGATCTTATAAATCAATTTCTCCAGTTTTTTTAGCCAATTTAAGCCTCATATTTAAGAAATAATGCTCGATGCATGAATATTTAACTTGATACGCTATATTTATTAGAGCCTGAGCTATAAATATATATAAATATTTTCTTCTTCGTAGTATCAATCCGGTGGATTGGTTTACAGCAACAGAATCTTGCACCTCGATCTCCATTCCTCTCGGTCCTCCGAAACCCTCTTCAGCTCAGCATAAGAGCTACAACTCATGTCCTCGAACACTTGCTGCAAGCACTCCCGTCTAGGGCGCCCTCTACAGTTTCTACCCTCAACCATCCCCTCCACAATGTCGTGAAGAAGACCATCGAGGCGCATGATGTGACCGATCCATCGGGCTCGCCTCTCTGAGATGGTTCTTATTAGCTGCTTATTAGGTACTTGTATATACAAGGTATTAATTATTTAAGGCAATGGTGTGAAACTTTACATATTATAATAAATATCAATAAAAATAAAAGTTAATTAAGATGATTTTATACATTTATTTTTTATTAAAGGATGACACATTCGGTTACGTCGGGTAGCCGTAGTCGAGTGCAAGGTGCGAGGTGGAAAGCAATATTTGAACAGTCTGATCCCTCTTGAGAGAGTGATCAGACTGTTCAACCACACGCCTCGGATGTTGATATATTCCACGCAAGGGAGGCCCAGTTCAGGTACGAACTCCATGAATTTTTTTTTGAAGAAAAAAATGTTGGAATCATCTGTTTGATGAGAATTGGGTCTTACTGTTGCTTGTCTTTATTGCTTTATTTTCCTTAGTACTTACATTTATATATATATTTTCTTTTGTTCTATTTCAGTTCATTATATGTTATCGAAAGAAAGAAATAAATTTAATTGAAAATTGAATTGAATTGATTCTTTATTTGTATTTTTACAACCCTAAACGTCCGTCTACTACCCTTTATATAAAGAAATGTAGTAAGAAATATAACTGTGAATGTTTTGCAGCTTCATACAGCTTGTTTCCTCGTCGCCCAGACGTCCTATCGATACACTACAAAGTCCATTAAAAGATAAGCCATTACTCTGATGGACTAGCGAACATTTCGCGCCGCCCGAAGTCAAGTAAGACATTATAACTTGCTTGACGTGCACTTCAGGCCTTTGATGTTTCGACGCTTATCTTATCTTGACGCGATGACTTCGGGGTCATGTTGGAAGCATAAATTTAATTATGCGTCAACATTCAACACAGCCAGGCGTTATCTTAGAACAAAACAAACGATATTGCGCCATTATAAAAGCCGGCTTTTGACTTAAGATAGTAATAAAATATACCTATACACATCCGTGTGGGAGCGTTACTAGGGGACAATCTTTTTATAGAACAATAGCACAATGACGTTAGTGGGCAAAATATTAAGAAATAGTGCTTTTTTTATGTAAGCACATACAGGAGAATACCGACAGATGATTATTTTTATTTTTATGTAAACGCATGCAGGAGAGCACATCCGGTCAAGACCAGTGCACTCTATGACGCTCAGTCTGGGAGGCTGGACGCTGCATGCGGTAAACGTGTGTTGTGTTCGTGTTTGTGTGTGGGTTAGGGGGAAATCAAGTGTATGTTTATCTGTTTCTTGAAGACATCCAGATTGTAGGAAGGAGGAAACACAGACGTTGGAAGAGCATTCCATAGCTTACCGGTGGCATTAGGGAAGGAACTATGGAAACTGCTAGTTCTTGGTCGACATATATTAACCGTGTATGGATTTTCAGCAAGTGTAAGACGAGTTTGTCGGTTGTGGGTGGCTGCAGGAGAAATTAGTTCTTTAAGTTCCGAAGAGCAGCGACCGTGGTAATAACGGTAGAAAAGACTAAGAGAACCAACCTTACGTCTGTGTTCCATTGATTGTAGATTAGACGTAAGGGTGTCATTGTTTATCAAACGAATTGCTCTTCTTTGAACTGAGTCAATTAAGTTTAGAAGGTATTTTGGGGCTCCAATCCAAAGGTGACTGCCGTATTCAAGGATAGGCTTATAAATATATTTGGATTTTTCTGCCAATTACGTTATTTTTTTCGATTATCCGAATTCGTCCTTATCCGGACTGTCTTCATCCCCAATTAGTCCGGATTATTGAAGTTCTAATCTATCGATTGCAAGTGTATATTTATCTGTTTCTTGAAGAGATCCAGATTGTGGGAAGGAGGAAACACAGACGCTGGAAGAGCATACCGGTGGCATTAAGGAAGGAACTTTGGAAACTGCCAGTTCTTGGTCGACATATAGTGACCAAGGTGATAGTAATTGTGATGTTTCATCTGTAGAATTCTATGACGCTTACCATGGTGTATATGGCTAAAGAAGAAGAACTCAAGTAGTGGAGGCTAATGAATAGGCACACTCAAGTGGCAATGGGCAGGACATATCTGTCGAAGAGACGACAGTCAATAGGGAAGAAAAGTATTGGAATGGCGCTCATGAACTGGCAAACGAAGCATTGGCCGACCCCCTGCAAGATAGACTGACAAGATGCATGAAGGCAGAGGATCAAAGAGGATGGAGACTCATGGATACAGGCTGATGATGATGAAGAACTTCATTAGTTTTTTTTTATAATTCTATATAAACCTAATATTATAGCAAAATATCAAGATTGTCTCAAACTCATACAAGGGATTGAGTAAAGATTCTATAATTTCGTAAATTTGCTGTTTGATAGAAAACTACATAATTATTGAAATTTAAAAATATTTTTACGTTGAAAATAACCTTCTTTCTTATGAAATTTGTAGAAATTACTGTAATTAAAGTAAAGCATCATATGCACATCATTTCCCTTCGGGAAAGTGAAGTTATACGGCAGGAGAAAAATGATCATTTATGGCGGTTTATGTATTTTTTAATTCAATCGAAAAGGAAGTTATGTTAATGGCATTTATTAACTGAAGTATTCAAGGAAATTTTTTGTTCATTGTGCAATCGCAAGCCATTGAAATCAAAAGACATCCCATCAACATCAACAGGGATGACGGCTTGATTCTCAAAACAGCATGGCTTCCGCCTCTAGCACATACTCAAAAAAGCATAGACAGACAAGCAAGGACAACCACAGTCCGACATGACGTACGTGGAGGTACACTCCTTAGAACATACCCACGGTACACGATTACCTGACATGGCGCGGTTTAATTCACAACCCTGGGATTCTTGAATGTTTTAACTTCTATGTTCCAGATAGGTACACCCGTGCTCGTAGCCATCCATTGTTTTTGATCCCAGTCGATGCTTGTGGAGCTTCAAGCACTCAATTTGGTACAACGGCAATGTCGCTCCTAAATGGCCAACCAGCACACCTCGATCCTTTTCTTACATCCTTTTCCTCTTTTGTCGATGGTATTGTTCTACTTGATCTCTGTGATCTTTGACACGTGTTATCTTCTTATTCTTTTGTGTTATTTTTATTATTTTCTCTATTTATTGTATACTATGTTTCTAAATATTTGTAAAAAAAATTGGAATTTCGATTATGTATATAAATAAATAAATAAATAATGACGCTCGTGGAGGTACGTTAGGCTGACGGCTAAACTACCTCCTGACACCAACTCACAACAAAGTCATCAACCCTGAAGAAGACGCCTGCAATGGCGGTTGAAATATCGGAGAGAAGAAATTCGCCACACACGGCTAAATCAAAAAGCTACAATATGATGAATTGTTGTTCTACAATCCAATTATTGAAAGTCAATTTATGAGCAAAGGAATATTGACTCTGACAATGAATTTCTTTTACAAGCATATCAATTGAGTAGTTTCGTGTTGTTGTATACACTTATACGAGTATTGTATACATGCATGTATTTATAATGTTTATTGACAATAAAGCTGCTTAAAACTGCACGAACGAACGTGATTGCAGTATAATTGCAATGCTACAATGTTATAATAACAGACGGAGCATCTGCACAAATGTTTTTGTCTAGAATATTGTTCAACAGCGGTTTATTTCGATTTATTGGAATTTAATTTGAAGCGTAAAACAAATGAAGATGTGTCATATATTCAAATAACAAAAAGAAAATTCGATAGTTTGAATATGTTCATTAAATTCCAATACATTTGAAAAATAGCGACGGTTGATGGAACAAGCAAAATAAGAGATATTTCATAACCAACACAATATCCGTTTGTAAAGACGTTTCTTATGATTTGAGGTGAGTCGGGGGCTAAGGCTTTCTCAGATTGATCATTCTAAAGGAAAGTAGCTATTATAGGTTGGTTTCCTTTAGAAATGTCTCTGTATAAGGGTGTTAAGTTGGTTACCTTAAGCCAAGGAATGACTCTGCATACGAATGTCAGTCAACTTCCAGCATATTTGCTAGCATATGAGTTTGTTGCCTTTTAACTCTTTCGCGTCGGTTGTTGGCGTATGCTGTCATAAGATTCCCCGACCGTTGACATCATCGGTTGACGTGATATATCGTTTTGCTACTTAGAATAGTTTTTTATGCATCATCTGATAGCTAAAGGATACAAGAACCAACGTGATATTTGAGAATAGACCAGATAAGTACATTTATGCTTCAAATACTAGTTTTATAATTGACAGTATAATGTGTATTCAAACCGAGCCGTAATGAAAGGGTTAAAATATTCATAATATTTCACTAAATCTCTCTTAGTACTATTAATTATATCGCAAATTAAAAATATATGCAGAAATAATGTAATTATTAAGGTGAGTAACAATTAGATAAGGTAAAAATTGGATGAAATCATTTATTTGCTGTAAAATCACGCAAAAATACGCAAAATACTGACCAATAATAATAATATAAATAGACGTCGTTAGCAATCACATCAAATAAATAATATTTACCTAGCAATCCGGCACAAATTTAGCCCACACTAAATAATATAACGAATGGCAACACCGAGAGCGTCCCACGTGATCTATTCCAATTTAATTTGTAATTATAACTGTCTATGATTCAACGCTCAGAATGACATACAATAATGTTGTATTATTAACTGAGGGTGTGAAAAGTGTTTGTGTGCTGTATTATATATTCGATATTATTAATTGTGTGGGATATTTTCCATAATGTCGAGCCGCCCATGATGCAGTGTCGTCAGGCTGTCTGGCTCGTTCGCCATTGACAAGAGACTCGACCAAAGCTGTGCCTCCTCGTAGGATCACCAAATGTTCAACAAAATCAACACATTTTACGACATTTTGTTTATTTTTAAGTGTTTCGTTTTGTATCTATGTTGCAGTTTGAGTGTGTGATCATTTTAACATTCTCAGTCTTAGTATATTCAAGAAAACATAGCATAATACTCAATTTACCTAAGCAATTGATATTTTTTGGTTATTTATATTTTAGCATTCACTTTGAGATCCATTATAATAGTAATAGATAAGGCTTTCATACCTTGTTTTAACATGGATCACACTGAGCACTGTTTAACTTGATTAAAGTCTGTAGTTTCGCGATCTATTCTTATATATTTAACAATGTTGTTCATTTTAAAAGTATTTCGCATTGTATTTGTGTTGCCATTTAAATGTGGTTATTTTAACATCCCAGATTTGTTTCTCGGTTGTCGTATACTCAAGAAAACAGCATGATTTTTGAGTATTTACCTAACCAATTGGTTTATTAAAATTTGTAATGCTTATCTCAAATTACGTCTGTGTTCCAAGGATAAGATGGAAATGTGCCGGGAGGCTTAGCTCAGCGGTTAAAGCGTTTGCTTGGCAAGACAAAGGTCGTGGGTTTGATCCCCTGAGGAGAAAAAAACAAAAAAAAATATTTTAATCGATAACTGAGCTTTAAAATACCTCCGGTTGGTGTGAATTTGATCCATCACCCGTAAAATGACAGTCACAGCTTATTAATCAAAATTGATAGTAGACGTAAATCGTCCCGTAAAGACCACTCATTCATAGTAATATATTTATATTCGGTATTCTTCTGTATGTGTTTACATAAAAAAAAACTAGCAACGTAATACGTTATATTTATAGATAACGCTTGTTCTGAACTGCACGCAGATTATTTGTATATTTAATGCGGCTTAAAAATATCAGAAACGCCCTGATTTTTCGTTTCGGCGTGTGGTGACCCCACGCCATACCCAGAATGCCGGCATTATAAGTTTTAAGTGCCTATAAACGTCCGCGGCAAGCCGATCCAGTCTCTCTCAGTGTGTTTGGTCGTATTCAAGAAAGGTCGGAGTTGCTTGCTTGAGTCGGGAGCTCATAAGGCCTTTGGTCTTTGAGGTTTGGTAGATCTACGCGTTAGAAAAAAATAAAGTTATGGTCGGGCGTTGGGTTCGGTTGGGTGCTGGACGGAAGGTGTCGGACTGTACGAAGCGCCTGCCAAGCTGCGCTTCCCAAATTGTCATCGATTATAATATTTTTTAAATATTTTTATTTGTGCTTTTGACAACGCATGGTGGCCAATGGTCTCGGCTAAGCTTCGCCTACGACAGATTCCCGGTAGCCTATTCTTCTTCGTAGTATCAATCCGGTGGATTGGTTTGCGGCAACAGAATCTTGCATCTCGATCTCCATTCCTCTCGGTCCTCCGCAACCCTTTTCAGCTCAGCATAAGCGCCACAATTCATGTCCTCGAATACTTGCTGCAAATACTCCCGTCTAGGGCGACCTCTACAGTTTCTACCCTCAACCATCCCCTCCACAATGTCATGGAGAAGACCATCGTGGCGCATGATGTGACCGGTCCATCGGGCTCGCTTCTCTGAGATGGTTCTTATTAGGTGCCTATCTTCCTTGGTAAGCTATACGCACTGTTAAAGAGTTATTTCCAAAACCGTAAAATTTTCGCTGACGCTGGAAGCGTTCGTATTTCACGTAACGTCTCTAGAGGGTGTCCTCAGGGTTCCGTTCTTGGCCCAATGCTTTGGAACACTCTTTTCGATGACATCCTTAGCTTACCGCTGCCTCCCGGATGTGGTGTTGTAGCATACGCTGACGATGCACTCCTAACAGTAGAAGCTAATAGTCGATCTTCACTGGAGCGCTCAACCACAGAAGCTCTAAACCAAATCTCATCCTGGGGCCAACGAAACAAACTATGTTTTGCGCCACATAAAACAGAGGCTATCCTTTTAAAGGGAAAATTATCTCCACTACATCCACCAGCTATTTACTTCCAAGGTGCCAAAGTAAAAATTTCTACAGAAGTATCCATGATTACGCCAAGGTTGGCGTAATCATGGATGGTAAAAGAAGTAAGTAAGGCGCGGAAGGCTTTCTTCTGTATTTCTCGCCTTACGGGAAACTCATGGGGACTCAAATGTCGAACCCTTACAACAGTGTATGATGCGATCTTTCTCAGCACCGTGACATATGCGGCGCGGTGCTGGGTTGAGCGCACTCGACTACTCTTCATTAGACGCATTCTCTTGAGCGGTCAGAGAACCCCACTTCTATCACTTACTAAAGCCTACCGATCCTCTGCCACCGAGTCATTGATTATCCTTGCAGGGGTGCTGTCATTGGATCTGCAAGTGCAGGTGAGCGCCGCTATGTCGTTGCTTAGGCGTGGTTTCTCTGCGGAGGTCGAAGGCACTTGTCTCACTCCCCCGCAGGGTAAGATCACAAACGAAACCGAGAAAGAAGTAAGACTGGCGGCACTCGCAGCATGGCAGAGCAGATGGTCGACCTCGGAAGTGGCAGAACAAAGGACAACCCCGAGCGGTGGGGAGAGTCACTGTTGTGCGACTGTGGAGACCTGCACTCACTCTACCGGTTTCGGCGACATGGCACCTTCGTCAGGAGCTACTAACAAACTAAACCTAAATGCAGTACAGTTAATTAAGGTTACAAAGAAAAATGGAGGGCAGAGGAAGGGTTTTAGAGATATCTTTAGATGGAACAGTTGAACAGAGCGAATTTATTCGAAACATTAAGAAATTTTTGAACTCAAATGCCTGACTTACATAATCGTTGTGTAGCATTGGGGATCTCTGGCTCAAGACACATTATATTATTCCGTTTGCGTCGTTCGGAGAATTCTAGGAAAACTGCTGGCCGTGTGGGCAGGAGTCTTGTGTGCGCCGAGAGTGGAGCAGGCGCTGCAAACACGCGACCCAATCACTTATGAACTGAACCATCAGATGAAATCAAAACTAGTTAGATGCTAGTAATGATGCTAGTTTATTTTATTTTATATAAACGCATGCTCTCAGGAGAGCACAGGCGGTCAAGAACGGTGAACTCTATGACTCTCAGCCAGGGAGGCTGGACGCTGCATGCGAAAAACGTGTGTTGTGTTCGTGTTTGAGGTATTTATGTATATCTCGTCACAATTATAAACTTGTTGCGGCAGGTAACCCTCAAAATCAACGAGCGTCTTGAAGTTGCCGATGAAGTTCTCTGCTGCCCTTGTGTCAGAGCTTGCTGCTTCACCATGCCTCGCAACGCTGTGAATGCCGGTTCTTCTATTAAACTTCTCGAACTATCCATGACTTCCCTTAAATTGCTCTTTATTTTCGGCAGTTGATGATTGTGATGATTCCCTAATAAGATCGGCGAATATAGCTTTTGCCTTCTCACAAATGATGTTTTCGTTAATAGTATCGCCTTGCAATCCCTTTTCGTTTATCCATATGAGAAGCAACTTTTCAACATCATCAAGAATACGTAAACGTTTTGAAGACATTCTTGACACTCCCTTTGAAGCATTTATCTCCTTAATTTTGTCCTTGTTCTTGAGGATAGTGCAAATAGTTGATGTAGATCGATTGTGTGAGCGCGTTAGATCAGCTACGCTTACACCACCTTCTCGCTTTTCAATGATTTTATGTTTCATTTCTACAGTTATTTTTATTCGCTTATGGCTGTCTTCTTGTGGCTTTTTCTTCGAGTGCATTTTTGCAAGGTTAATTAACTTTCCAAAAAAAATACAAATAATGTTTGAACATAAGTTCAGAGAAGTGTGTAATTACGTGCAACACTAACGTGCTAACGATACAAGTGCAAACACAGGCTGACATAATGGCGTGGATGCCCCGGCTCACAAGTGCCGCTTACGTTTGTGATTCCCCTTTTCTGCGTCACTCGTTATGCGAAATGTCGCTCGTTAATTAAGAGAGAAATTTTTTCACCATTTTTTTTCGCTCGTTATGCGAATTACTCGTTATGAGAGGTACTCGTTATGAGAGGTTCCACTGTATATAGACGTCGGATATGGGGTATTCGTTGTACATATATGATAAGTGGTGGTTTGTTGGTGCCGCGGTCCCCGGTTCGTCGCCTCTGCCGGCTCCAACTTGGCTGGCTCGGCCCCAACAGGTGCCTCCGCCCCCGCGCCCCCTCACACAACCAGAGCCGCTTTGGCGCCCGAGCAACCAGCAGGGTCACCACCAATTTACGCCTCAAATTTGAATTATAATTTTCCATTAATTTTAATTTAAAAAATAATAAATGAAAAATATTTAGTTTTGATTCACATTTATTTTATTGATTTTTAAACATGGTCTCTAGGGAGGCCGAAACATGTAATCAGTTAAAATAAATGTGTATCAAAACTAAATATTTTTAATTGATTAATTTTGAAATTAAAATTAATGTAAAATTATAATTATGCAGTTTTACCACGTATTGTCAGTTGATAACCTTAATGTTACCTCAGATTTGACGTAATCTATTGACACCTGCATAAAATACCACGCCACTACGTACACTAACGGAGCAGATAAACAACACAAAGATATTTTGAAGCACATTGACATATATATTTCGATAACTTTACAAACTTCCGGCCCAAGCGGAATAACATGCCGGGCCGGCCATAATGCGAACTTCTCGGCCGTCGGACACAACTGAGCGCGCTCGTGATGGGCTGTCGCCTAGCGCCACTAGTGGCGATCTATATAACTAACGTTACACCCGTGACCGGACGTCCAAAATGCCAATATGGTGACACATGCATGTACGACAAGCTAACAGAAATAAAACACGAAAGATTTTATCCCCTACCAGTAGCGCATTGTGATCCGGCTGGAGTCTGAAAGCATACGCTCTGCCCCTAACCGAAAGTTTGTCAATAGTTCGGTTTGTCAAACGAAATATATCATCTGCTCCTTATCTGACCACCACGTGTCCTAATAAGAATCCCGGCGACGTGAAGTTGTCTTTCCTTAAGTAAAGAGGATGTTAAAACATACATTAAAAAAATGAATTCCTTTAATATGAAAATAGAAGCAAACGAATATTTTATCACAAGGATCTCGCTACAATTTCTAAAGTATTCATTACAAATATTACAAAATGAGATTTGACTTTCTTTGGTATTAACACCAAGCGATAATTAGTGTATTTAGTTTTCCACATCCCTGTTTGTTCGATAGCTTCTACACCAGAGCCACCTCAAGAGCTCAACTGGACTTGTGTTGGTCACTGATTATACTCTAACAGACTAACACTTGGACACTTGACTGCCTACTTCTACTAATTTATACCTACCCAATCAGAACAAACCGACTCTCTTAACTTATTATTTCAAGATATAGGCAAGAAATATACTGGTAACACTTAAAAAATATTTAATACGGAGGAATTTATTTTTAATAAATATATTTCATTACTTTTGGAACGTTTGGTTAACCTGTAATATTTAAAAATGTACATATATTTTTATATTTACGGTAACTATATTCATTCAATTCAATCAATTCCGAACATTACCCAATTCTTTTTCTTCTAGGGATGCTTTCTTTCCATTCGCTATAGAGTCCCGGAGGAAAATTGCTGCTCTCAAACAGTCATTCATTCTTGTTCGCCGTGCAATTCACAACCCTGGGATTCTTGAATGTTTTTTAACTTCTACATTCCAGATAAGTACACCCGTGCTCGTAGCCATCCATTGTTTTTGATCCCAGTTGATAATTGTGGAGCTTCGAGCACTCAATTTAGTACAACGGCAATGTCGCACCTAAATGGCCTACCAGCACACCTCGATCCTTTTCTTACATCCTTTTCCTCTTTTGACGATGGTATTGTTCTCCTAGATCTCTGTGATCTTTGACACGTGTCATCTTCTTCTTCTTTTATGTTTTTTTTTATTTTTTATTATCTTTTGTTTGTATTGTATATTTATGTAAACTCTGTTTCTTATTATTTGTACCTTGGAACTTCGGTTCTGTGAAATAAATAAATAAGTTATATAGGCAAGATAGGTCACCATATAATGCATGATTAGGTTAGGTTAGGTTAGCGAGACATCCAGTGCACCAGTTGTCCCGTGCACCAAATGTTCCGTGCACCAGATGTCCAGTGCCCCTCACGTCGTTACCGATGAGTCGTTGAACGATTTTTCTGGTAACGAAATGCGACAATGTCTATGGATTCAAAATTGCCGGCGGGTGTGGCTCAATGGTCAAAGCGTTTGCTTTTCAAGCCAAAGGTAGTTGGCTCGATCACCGACGGAGATTAAAAAAAAAAGCATTTTTAATCGATTTCTGAGCTCTAAAATACCCCCGGTTGTTGTGCATTTGATCCCTCACTTGTAAAACGACAACACAGCCTATTAATTAAAATTGGTGGTAGACGAAAGTCGTCCCGTAAAGACCACCCATTCATAGTAAATTCCTACGATAATAAAGGATGATTCGTGAATCTCAGATTGTAGTCTAATACATCAAGCAAGGCTAGCTTTCAATAAAAAAGCCAAAATTCTTGAGTCAAAGAATATTACTTTAGGGCTCCGCAAGCAACTTGCCAAAACACTTGTTTGGAGCATCTTAATGTACGGCTGTGAGACATGGTGCTTATCTGAAAGTGATAAAAAAAGATTAGAGGCCTTTGAGATGTGGTCGTACAGAAGAATTCTCGGAATTTCCTGGAGAGACCACGTCACGAACAATGAGGTTCTCAGGATAATCAAGGAAGATAGGCACCTAATAAGAACCATCTCAGAGAGGCGAGCCCGATGGATTGGTCACATCATGCGTCACGATGGTCTTCTTCACGATATTGTGGAGGGGATGGTTGAGGGTAGAAACTGTAGAGGGCGCCCTAGACGGGAGTATTTACAGCAAGTATTCGAGGACATGAATTGTAGCGCTTATGCTGAGCTGAAAAGGGTTGCGGAGGACCGAGAGGAATGGAGATCGAGATGCAAGATTCTGTTGCTGCAAACCAATCCACCGGATTGATACTACGAAGAAGAAGTCTATGACGTTGGCGGATCAACACTCCACATGTAGCGCTTAGTCATCAACAGCATGGTAAGCGTCATAGGATTCCACAGATGAGACTTTAGAATTACTATCACCATCTGTCGGTATTCCCCTGTATGTGGTGCGACTCAAATAATGTCTTCATTAGAAATTGAATATCGTATTTTTTTTTCGAAACTTTTTGATTTAATTTCGAGATTGTAGATACCAGCCTACCACATATGGTAAATGGTTTAATCATTCAATTCAAATCGACAAAGATAAATAATAAAATTTCAAAAAAAACTGATAAGCATTTGAATGGCATGTGTCACCAGACCCGTCACCATGGCATTAATTTGTGAAATATCACATAAATTAACTAAATTAACCTGTTCGCATCGGTAGCCGATATATGCCGTGTAAGATTCCCCTACCGTTGACATCAGTTGCCGTGATATATATCGTTTTGCTACTTTCTTATGCATCATCTGATAGCTAAAGGATTCAAGAACCAATGTGATATATGAAAATAGACCACATTTATGCTTCAAATACTAGTTTTATAATTGACAGTATGATTTGTATTCCACCGAGCCGTAATGAAAGGGTTAAACTGTTAAAGAATATTGACTCGGTGATAGGTAAAGGGACGGTTGAGGGGAGAAACTTCAGATGGCGCCCTAGACATGAGTATAAGCAGCAAGTGTTCGAGGACATGAGTTGCAGCTCTAATAATAATAATTATTATTATTATATTAGTAATTGTACAGCGCTCTTTTATGACCGAATGATCATTCCAAAAGCGCTTCTTTGCCTCTCTGAGTAAAAAGGTGGGTCTTGAGTCTGCTTCTGAAGGATGCCTCCGCTTTAAGAGAACTTATGCTTTGCGGTAGCGAGTTCCAGGCCATTGGTGCCGCGTAGCTGAAAGCCCGATTGCCAAAGACCGTCCTAGGACTACCTCCCGTCAGCTGCAGGGTGCTTCTATTTGCTCTAGCTGATCTGAGTGTCTTTTATGCTGAGCTGAAGAGGATTGCAGAAGATCCAGAAGAGTGGAGATGGAGAGATGCAAGATCTTGTTTCTGCAAACCTATCCACCGGATTGATATTACGAAGAAAAATAGCTCTATTCGATATATTCTCGATTATTTTAAATCTAGAATAGAAGTTAAAATTATTAGATATACAGTAAAATTTGTACAATTGATAAAACAGAAGTCCGCTACAGATGGTTTCCGGTAACCTCTGACCAAGAGTTGAGTTCTTCGGATATCCTTGTTTTGGATTCTATCTTTAAGAGACTCTCATGGATCTCTCCATAGCACGCTGGGTGACCTTTATTTTGTGTGTAAGACTTGCTGTTAGATTCTACGTCTCAGCGCCATAAGTTAATACAGGAAGGATGCATTGGTTAAACGTCTTATTTTAAGACGTCGATGATTTTCGCTTTAAAATGTACTTTAGTTTTCCAAATGATGCCCATCCCACTTGTATACGCCTGTCGATTTCTTTTGAGAAATTACTTCTTCCCAGCTGTATTATTTGTCCCAGATAGGTATGGTCGTTTACAACCTCTATTTGTGTTCCTCCAATGGAAATAGGGTCGAAGGTCTGGGAAATATGACTGTTTATCATGGCTTTAGTTTTATCCATGTTCATTTTCAGACCAATTTTGTTCGACGCTTCATTGAGGTCGTAGAGCATGTCTTGGAGCTTGTCAGGTGATTCGGCTATTAGCACTATGTCATCTGCAAATCGGAGGTGAGAAATGTACTCTCCGTTAATATTTATTCCACATTTTGTCCAGGATAACAGTTTAAATATATCTTCTAGGGCAGCGGACTGTTTTCTTTAGAAATGTACAATACTTAAGTTTGATTTGTAAACTACCAAAGAATATTCTAGATGCGGGTGTGTGTTCAAGGTTGTTGCGCGTGATCCATTGATTACAAACATTGAAGCCATGTTTATCAAGCTATTGTATTGTGTTATAAAAAATACAAAGAAATGTGACACATCATCGAAAATACACTTGAATGTTATCAACGGATTTATATAACGAGAGAATCGATGATAAATCATTACAACAGGATGCGAAACATATAAAAGACGATAAAAAATAATGTACGTATCGGGAAATCCCCGTGAAAAATGTTTTATTTACTTGTACCCAACAAATTCTTGAAAAAGAGGTTGTAAATGACTAAACCTATTCTGGTACAAGTTACACAACTAGGACGAAATAACTTCTCGAAAGAAATGAAGAGCCGTATACAACTGGGATGGGCACATACAACAATTAAGAATATTACTCTATGAATCAGAACTTGCTCTTTTCTCTAGTGCTCTAGCTATTGCGCCATTCCCTAAAGATAATCCTCGCCATGCTCTCATCTTCTTTCCTGTCTCTATGCCAGTTCTAATCCCACTTCATTATTATTTCGGGTGCCTGATTGTCTGGCATTCTCTTAACAAGGGGTCGCCAACCTTCTAGTTCCAACAGTTCTACCTTCTTTTAGTTCCAACAGTTCTTCTATCTTCTTCTACGTTCTTTTAATTTTAACAGTTATATTGTACCTTCTTCTACCTCCTTCTACCTTTTTCTACCTTCTTCTGCTTTCTTCTAGTTCCAAAAGTTCTATCTACATCTACCTTCTTCAAGTTCCAATAGTTCTCCTTTTTCTACCATCTTCTACCTTTTTCTACTTTCTTCTTCCTTATTCTTCCTTATTCTACATTCTATTTCTTCATCTTTTTTTAAAAATCTCCGTCGGGGATCGACCTCACGACCTTTGGCTAACAAAGCAATCGCTTTGACCATTAAGCTACACCCGCCGGTTTGTAATGTTTGTAAAAAAAAAAGGATTTTCAATCGATTTCTGAGCTCTAAAATACCCCGGTTGGTGTGAATTTGATCCATCACCCGTAAAATGTCAGTCATAGCCTATCAATTAAAATTGGTGGTAGACGAAAGTCGTCCCGTGAAGACCACCCATTCATAGTAGATTCCTGTAATAATAAAGGATGATGCGTGAATCTCGGGCTGTAGTCTATGACGTTGGCGGATCAACACTCCACATGCAGCGTTTAGCCATATACACCATGGTAAGCGTCATAGAATTCCACATATGAGACTTCAAAAAAATTACTATCACCATCTGTAGGTATTCCCCTGTATGTGCTTACATAAAAAAATTAAAAAATAAAATAGAAAATGAAGAACAAAAAGGACGCTTTTTATAAAGCATTTTAAATTTTGCCGGCAGGTCAAATGGTCAATGGTCAAAGCGTTTGCTTTGCAAGCCAAAGATCGTGGTTTCAATCCCCGGTAGAAGATTAAAAAAAAAAACATTTTTAATTCATTTCTGAGCTCTAAAATACCGCCGGTTGGTGTGAATTTGATCCCTCACCCGTAAAACGCCAGTGATAGCCTTTTTAAATTAAAATTGGTGGTAGACAAAAGTCGTCCCGTGAAGACCACCCATTCATAGTAAATTCCTGTAAATAATAAGGATGATGCGAAATAACTTCTCAAAAGAAATCGACAGGCGCATACAACTGGGATGGGCAGCATTTGGAAAACTAAAGTACATTTTTAAAGCGAAAATTCCGCAATGCCTTAAAACTAAGGCGTTTAACCAATGCATCCTCCCTGTATTAACTTATGGCGCAGAGACGTGGAATCTGACAGCAAGTCTTACCCATAAAATAAAAGTCACCCAGCGTGCTATGGAGAGATCCATGCTCGGAGTGTCGCTAAAAGATAGAATCCGAAACGAGGAAATACGCAGAAGAACTCAAGTAGTGGATGCTACCCAACGAATAGGCACACTCAAGTGGCAATGGGCAGGACATATCTGCCGAAGAGACGACGGTCGATGGGGAAGAAAAGTATTGGAATGGCGCCCAAGAACTGGCAAACGAAGCATTGGCCGACCCCCTACAAGATGGACTGACGATATAAGAAGAATAGCGGGAGTGACCTGGATGCGGAAGGCGGAGGATCGAAGAGGATGGAGACTCATGCGGGAGGCCTACGTTCAACAGTGGACGGACACAGGCTGATGATGATGCGTTAATCTCGGCGTTTATGACGTTGGCGGATCAACGCTCCACATGCAGCCCTTAGCCATATACATGCACCATGGTAAGCGTCATAGAATTACACAGATGGGACTTTAGAATTATCATCTGTAGGTATCTTCCTGTATGTGTTCACATAAAAATAAAAAAACAAACGGCTAAGCTAGCTGCAAAAGTAACAATAATACTAACAATGCTAATCATTCAAAGAATAGATAAGACATATGTTTAAACGTAAATTCATGCTTTATGATAGATTTGGAGATTATTTGCAACAAGTACAACGAACCAAAGGTTATCTAAAACTTCGCGGCTTACGCGGCTTTTGGCGCGAGAGCAAAACCGACCGACAATTCGTCAAAAATTCTCGCTCAATTATGTACGGGCGAGGACAATGACCCAAGGTAATTAAAAACCGACAGTTGAAACATATTAGGTATATCGTAGATACGTATTGGAAAAATGAGTCACTGAAAAATTTCATGGCCCTATTCTAGGACATATCAGAACTAAAATACATTTTCAAAGCGAAAATTCCGCAATGTCTTAAAACTAAGGCGTTTAACCAATGCATTCTCCCTGTATTAACTTGTGGCGCAGAGACGCGAAATCTAACAGCAAGTCTTTTTTATTTAATCAAATATAAAAAGATACATTTTTTACATAGTAATTTACATTCCAATCTTTTTTTTTTTTTTTCTTTTTTTTTGTTCGCTTACCACACCACTTAAAGATAAGATCTTGTGTGTGGCGTGGGATACATCTATATTATTTTACAGTTTTATATAATTATACAGAGTTTTACATATTTATACATTTACATGACTTTGATATAGAACTAACATTTTATGATTAATGTTTTAATATACTATATGTTGAATTAAATGTAATGTATATATAATTTAATAATACATTTTTGGTACATTTCATTATTTCAATTTGTTATGCAGTGACGTCGGTTCTGTTCGTAATTCTTTTAAAGTACTGTTCCACCTTTTCAATCAATATTTTAATATCGCTGATCTCTTTTATTTCCCGAGGAAGATTGTTAAAATTAACTATTCCGTTATATTTGTAACCATTTTTTGCAAGTTGTGTGTTAAATTTTGGTATTAATAAGTTGTACATATACCCAGCAGAATGACAAGTGTACCAGTTTTCAATTCTCCTTTCTTTAATAGTCTGTAAGATAGTGTATTTTTGGTATAGTGTATCTACCGTTGGCACTTTGAATTTATTGTATAGGCTTTCTGTTGGGTAGGTGGGGGCCTTTTTAATATCACTTTGATGATAAGTTTTTGCACAGTTCTAATGGGGTTGGTAGTATTTAGGTATGTTCCTCCCCAACCAACAATACCATATTGTAGTTGAGATTGGACAATGGAGTAGTATACCATTTTTAGATCTGCTTTAGTTAAGATGTCTTACATATAAAATAAAGGTCGCCCAGCGTGCTATGGAGAGATCCATGAGATGAGTGTCGCTAAAGGGTAGAATCCGGAACGACGATATCCGCAGAAGAACTCGAGTAGTGGAGGCTACCCAACCAATAGACACACTCAAGTGGCAATGTGACATATATGTCGAAGAGACGACGGTCGATGGGGAAGAAAAGTATTGGAGTGGCGCCCAAGAACCGGCAAGCGAAGCGTGAAGGAAGAGGGAAGAGAGTGGAAGTGGGCCACTCCGACAACTACCACGACTAGCGGCAGTAGCTCTCGAGCTTGAAACCAGAGTGTACCTATGCCCGTTTCGTGAGCGTTGCCAGATGGGTTTTTAATGTTTTCAGCCAATAAATCTCAATTATTATAATTAATTAAAGGGATTAGCTATGAATATTCTTATTTTTCAGATTTAAAATCGCTATTGTTTGATTGTGTACTGACTACCCCGTTTTTATTTTAGCACCGTAAAGGAAAGGTTAAGAGGGTAAGGGCGCAGTGCCGGCTTAAGCGGGTGGTGAAGTGGGTCGGTGTCCCAGGGCGGCGAATAATCTAGAGGCGCCGAGAGCAACCAATCTTTCTTAGATTTTATGAAATACAAAGAATATGGGGTGATAGAAAATAAACGCCCTAAGGCGCCGCAGGGTCTAAAGTCGGTGCTGTATGGGCGTTATAAGGTGATGGACAAGAGCGATAGACGCGAGCATTACTGTCAGTTGTGAAGTTGGCGCCTGGCGCACGCGGCTATTACCTCACAGGTTATATTCGTTGCTTTGACGTCACCGACTTGGCAGAGGACGATTTTCTTTCGGAAATCGACCGACAAGTTGCGTCACGATATTATGCAAGTATAACTGACAACACAAGTCCAGCGACAATGGCACACCGCAAGCGCAAATAATCTTGGAATGATCCCCCTCCATACTCTGCCATTCAAATCTTATTTTACTTTATTGAATTATTATTTACCTTGTTTTTAGATGGATCACGTAAGTTATGGTGTCTGTATAGGAGGCTGCAGTTTCGACTAACTCGTAGCCTTCTTGTCTTGAGTTGTCTCTTGACAAGTGATGGATTGAGGAAGGCTACGAGTTATTCGAAACTGCAGTCTCATAAACAGAGAGCAATCTCCCCAACACACACACACAAACACGAACACAACACACGTTTCACGCATGCAGCGTCCAGCCTCCTTGGCTTTGCGTCATAGACTGCACCGGTCTTGACCGGCTGTGCTCTCCTGCATGCGATTACATAAAAAAAGTATTAAAATAATACTATGGTAGCAAAAATGTACTAGTTAGAGCTACGTATCAATGCATAAAATATCTGAGAATAAGGAGGCACAGATTGTTCGATCTCCCAAAAGTAACACAAACCTGCAAGAAACTATGCCTCTTGAACAGACTGTTGAAGATTTTTGAAGATTATTGAAGATACTATGTTGATATATTTCATGTAAGGGAAGCCCAATTCAGGCATGAACTCCACGAATTTGTTTGGAGGAATGATTTTTGCTGGAGTCATCTTTTTAATGAGCATTGGGACCTTCTGTTGCCTGTCTTTATTGTTTGTTTTTCTTTTTACTTATCTAATAAGGTAAGTGAAAAATAATAATTTGGTAGAAGAAAAATAATAAATTCGCAGGAAATAATTAATGAATGGTAATTAATAAGTTAGGTATCCATTTTATGGGTTAATTATTCATTCATTTTACATTAATATTTAATATATTACTGCCAATTATATAACTGAACACATTTATACTGATATAGTGGATACTGACAATTATATAACTGAACACATTTATACTGATATAGTGGATACTGACAATTATATAACTGAACACATTTATACTGATATAGTGGATACTGACAATTATATAACTGAACACATTTATACTGATATAGTGGATACTGACAATTATATAACTGAACACATTTATACTGATATAGTGGATACTGACAATAATATAACTGAACACATTTACACTGATATAGTGGATACTGCCAATTTATTTAGTCTATTGCCGATGAATTTTATTTACTGCCAATTCATTTAATTTACCGCCAAAACCTTGAATAGTTTAATAAGTATAGAAATACAGGTCTTCAGGAATTAATGTCTGTTGTTTGCCATTCTGTTTGTCTTGTCAAACAATACTGTTTATCATACAAATCTAGTCTACCCTAAAACAGGCTAAACCTAATTAGAAAAAATTAACACACACTAGAAAAAAACTATTCCATATTTTTTATAAGTTATAGCAGAATTAAAAATGTGTAATGATTTAAGATAATTTTAACTTCTAAACAATTACAATTATTATTATTTTCATGTTAAGTTTTTTTTTTTTTTACTATTTCTTAAGGTTTTCAGCATATAGGATGTACATTTCAATTATCTGAGGACAAGGAGGTACAGATTGTTCGTTCCTTCTAAGAGTAACTCTAACCTGCCTATGACTATGCCTCTTGAGCAGACTGTTCAACTACATTGCCTCGAATATATGTATAATATATTGATATATTCCACGCGAGAGAAGCTCAGTTCAGACTTAAACTCCACGAATTTGATTAAACAAAATAAGGAATTTCGTAGAGTCTTCTGTTCAACGAGCTTTGAGACTTTCTTTAGTATAGACTTTTAGTATATTCCTTGGTAAATCTTTTCTACACGGGGCGCACTGGACATCTGGTACACATGACATTTGATGCACGGGACAACTGGTGCACTGGGTGTCTCGCTAACATAAATTAAGCTATTTTGTTAACGAGACCTATGGATCTCTGGAATCTTAGATCACTGGACAAATCCTTAAGTTAGGTTAGCGAGACATCCAGTGCACCAGTTGTCCCGTGTACCAAATATCCTGTGTACCAGACGTCCAGTGCCATCCACGTCGTTACCAATGAGTCGTTGAACAAGTTGTCTGGTAACGATGGGTCGTGACAGCAATACACATATGACTCATTATTTTTATTTTATAAGTAAAAAAATACTACCAAAAATGACAAAATCAACAAAAATTATCTTATTAGTAAATACAAATCTTAATAAGACATACTTAATAATATAAATTACAAAAAATATAAAAGTTAGAACAACATTTCACTTTAAAAAGGTTCAAATTCAGAAAACCCATTTGCTAAAATACCTACAGGTAAGTAGGTATTTTAATATTTATTAGTGTTTAATTAAAGACTTAAATGTAAAAAATCATGTTTTGTAAAAAATAAAGCATGATATCTGAGTATTTACCTAAATAATTGTTATTTATTAGATTTTTTAATAATTGTTCTAATAAACTGATTGCTTATACCTAATTGCAAAGCGATTTAAGTATTTTAAGACAGAATTGTAGTTTATATATTTAATTCAATTAAATATTGAAAGATCATGCTTAATTTTCTCGAATATAATTATAAATTTTGTCTTACCTATAAGCCAAAGTAAGTAAAATTTCAAGTAGATTGTGAAATGACAAATACCTATTGAATCTATTTGATGTTACTGACACGAAAATGAACGTCGTTAAATGAACAGGAATCATGGTATTTTTTACGAATACAATTATAAATATTGTCGTACCTAACTATAATATAAGCCAGAGCTCTGCAACCGGTGTGCCCCGACCGGTGTGTCGTAAGCCAATACAGGTGTGCCGCAGTCAAATTAGACAATATATAATAAAATAACTTTATAATGGTCTTTCTGCGCTTATCACCTACTTATGTAGACTGGTAGCTGCGTAGTATGCTATGTACACGATCTACATGAAATAAAAATGTACGAAATTATATAATTTATCAAATTATTATCTATTATATTGGCTATCTTTTATATTAACTTTGGTGTGCCGTAGGTAAGAAAAGGTTGCATAGCACTGATATAAGCTAAAGTGAGTAAAATGAAAATACCTACTCGAGGTTGTGAAATCGGAAATACCTGTTGAATCTATTTGACGTTACTGACACGAAGAAGAAGATTTTCAAAGAACATGTCATTACCTCTATCAAGCGCTCGAGTATCTAAATGAGCCAAGCGGTACTGCGATTAGATTAAAAATATAAAATTAAAATATATTAATGTCCACATCGGTAAGGTTTTTATTTAATTCCATATTTTTACCTTCAAATACCGACACAGTTGTAATATATTATTTACAACAAGGACACTATTTTTATGTTTACTCACAATGACATTTATAACAATGTAATTATGATGAACTAACATAACCTTATTTGTGCCATATGGTACTCATTTTGTAACAATGTTTCGGCATTTATATTAAATAATTTTGAGGTTAAGTTTATGTTGTTTTATAGATATCTGAGACTGATAGACCCGTAAGAGAGCCGAAACCTCGTCGAAGTATTCATGCCTATAAAGAGAAGGACTTAAGCCAACAAAGGTAATTATATATATATATATATATATATATATATTTTGTCCGTGAAGACATTTATTGCAAATTCTTGTAATAATAAGGATGATGCGTGAATCTCAGGCTGTAGTCTATGACGTTGGCGGATCAACACTTCACATGCAGTGCTTAGCCATATGCACCATGGTAAGCGTCATAGAATTCCACAGATGAGACTTCAGAATCACCATCCGTCATTTTTGAGCCCCCTTCCCTCCAAAATATAACCTGACGACTTCTATAATATAGAAAATATAAATATATAAAATCATGATAGTCTCAAAAAGAAAGTAAAGGGAATTTTATGGAATATTTTATTTTTCATGAAAAATTTGCATTTTTCAGATCAACTTTTTTTTTTCGTTTACCGCGTTGCAAGGGTTAAGTAACACCTCCGATGCAGTAAAAGATACAGTTTTTCTCGTGCATTTTATTTAATTTGGTTTAATTTGATTTCAGATCCAGTAGTGAAGAATCAGGCGACAAGGTCGATATGGGAAAGTAAGGACAGGAGATTTTATTTATTTATGGCATATATTTATTTGTTCAGTAACTAATTCAAGTTTTGGCTGTAAATTAAGCCGCTATAGCTTTTTTTATTCAAGCCCCCTGGATTCTTGCTCTGTCGGGAACTATATTTAGAATGTACAGTGGTGCCTTGACATACGAGTTTTTTGAGATACGATCCTTGGAGCGAGCGATTTTTTGCTTTGAAATACGAGCAAAATTTGAGATAAGAGCAATCGGCTTTATGGGTCGGCCGGTTGCACGTGAACTGCGCATCACGCTTTCTACAATTTTTTTTCTACATTTTTTCATTGAAGTACTAACGTAAGTGTGGCGATGTAAATGTATTGACACGCTCCTTGGATAGTACATTCCGAGGAGTCCTCTTCGGAGGCCTCACTCGAAGTAGCGGCTTCACTGACGTCAGGCTCGGAGTCTCTGCTGTCACAGTTGGGCGACGGCAAGACAGGAATGGTGATAGCTTCAGCGTAGGTAGCTAGAATTGTTTTGCACGCTCGAGGCAACCGCCTTCTGCGGGCAGACGGGAGACTTCCTGAGTTGAGTGAAGAGTCCACACCAACGGATGTCGGTGTATCTTCCTTTCCGCATCCAACTGCCTCTAAGAGCCGCTCCAGCAGCAATCGGTGTTCGTCTAAACGACGATGTATTTGCGCGATGTCGCAATTGCAACTGTGAGGCATCCTGTAGGTAGGATGACAAGACACGTCCGCTCGGTTGGAGTGTCGAGCGACAGTCAGATAATCAGTTACCAGTGTGCTCTCGCTGTCAAAGCATCTTTAATATGTTGTGCTCGCGTTTTGTGACAGTGGGGAAATTCGCTTTGAGATAAGAGCAATTTGAACGAATTAAACCCGCAAGTACCACTGTACTTGCGAGAGGCAGGGCTGACATGGGACGAGAAAAGATACTATGATACTATGGCGGCTTTTGTGTTGTCCATATGCTCCAGTTAGAGGAGCAGACATATAAATGATCAATTTTGTTGTCTCTTTTAGGGCAGTGTATAATGAATGACTTTTACCGACTTTTAACCAATTTTCAATATTTGTGTTGGTCACGTTTCTTTTTTCTTTTCACCGTAGAAATCCAAAAGGCAAACCACAGAATAATAATGAAAACAAAAAGTTTGCATTTTTCAGATCAACTTTTTTTTTGTTTACCGCATTGAAAGGGTTAAGTAACACCTCCGATGCAGTAAAAGTTCCTCCTTCACCCACTCACAGCCGACAAACTTGTCTTACACTTGCCGAACATCCATACACGGTTAATATATGTCGACCAAGAACCGGCAGCTTCCAAAGTTCCTTCCTTAATGCCACCGGTAAGCTATGGAATGCTCCTCCAGCGTCTGTGTTTCCTCCTTCCTACAATCTGGATCTCTTCAAGAAACAGATAAACATACACTTGCAATCTCCCAACCCACACACAAACACGAACACAACACACGTTTCCCCGCATGCAGCGTCCAGCCTCCCTGGCTGAGCGTCATAGAGTGCACTGGTCTTGACCGGATGTGCTCTCCTGCATGCGCTTACATAAAAAAAAAGATACAATTTTTCTCATACATTTTATTTAATTTGGTTTAATTTGATTTCAGATCCAGTAGTGAAGAATCAGTCGACGAGCTTGATACGAGAAAGTAAGGACAGGAAATTAATTATTTATTTATGGCATATATTTACTTGTTCAGTAACTAATTCAAGTTTTTGGCAGCAAATTAAATGAATTGGCAATAAATTGAATAAAGCCGCTATCGCTGCATTTCTTGAAGCCCCCTGGGTTCTTGCTGTCGAGAACTGTTTGTAGAATGATGAATAGGTGGTCGCTTTTAGGGCAGTGTATAATGAATGACTTTTAGTTAAAAATACACCTAAACCTTTTTTTGTGCGATAGATGCGTTCCGTGGTAAATCGCACAAAAAAAAACGCATAAAACAAACTATGTTTTACATAGAAAAAGGGAAGATGCGTTTCATGGATTTTAAAAACCGCATAACTTTGAAACTGCTATATAAAATATACACAAAAACGAAAAAAAAAAATATTCCCCTCGGAACATGAATCAGTAGATGGCTCCAATTTTTCAATTTCTTCATTAAAATTTCCGTGCTTTTTCTTGAAGTAAATAACTAATTATCGGGATTCTTTTTTTGGTTAAATCTTCAGTAAAGATTCTGAGCGCTTGTTCAGTTTTTTCTAATAACGTATCTCTTGTGTATGATGATAATTTGTAACTTATGTTGGTCCCATCAATAATAGATATAGGCCGCCCGGTTGTGTGTGCAGCCGAACCCGTGTCTAATGAATAGTCGGCCTTGTAACACTCAAGCAAGTTGGGGTATAGGCGGCGAATATGTCAATCCATCGTGTTATTCGGAGTAGTTAAATAAGGGGTTCGACTGTATATTTTTGTGTACATACATATTGATCTCAAAAATATTTTTTTTTAAAATATTGCTTTTAAAAAAACGCATAACTTAGTTACATAAAATAGCACAAAAAAAAAACCGCACAAACAGAGGTTTGAGTGTACATAATGAATGGCTTTTACCCACTTTTCAATATTTGTGTTGCTCATAATTCTTTATTTTTTTTCACCGTAGAAATCCAAAAACCAGACAACTGAATGAAAAAAAAAATCTACTTAAGAATAAAAATCTTTCCCCAAATCAGGAAGATGGTAAACATAAAGGTCATGGTGTTAACAAAAACGATTTGTAAGTATTAACATAACCTTTACTTAAGATAGACGATTTCACGTCGCCGGGATTGTTATTTTATCGCGTGGTGGCGGAATGAAGAGCAGATGAGCAACACACAGACTTTTTCAGAAGCACATATATTTAACCTTTAAACGCCCAGTTTCCTTACGAGACCGCAGATTTGCGTCGTTGAATGCCCTACGGTCCCATACAGGACGTGCTTATGGTTCATTTCACAATGGGATTACATTAATTTGTAATAATAGTATAAAAGTAAGTTCATGGAAGAATCTATTGTGCGACCAAACGTTACAAACATTGGCCTGCTAGGGCATTGAACGACGTAAATTTGCGGTCCCTTATGGGACCATTAGGCGTTTAAAAGGTTAATTAAAAGGTTTTTTAATTTTTTCATGTAAACTCATGCAGAAAAGCACACCCGGTCAAGACCTGTGCACTCTATGACGCTCAGCCAGGGAGGCTGGACGCTGCATGCGGGAAACGTGTTTTGTGTTCGTGTTTGTGTGTGGGTTGGGGAGATTGCAAGTGTATGTTTATCTGTTTCTTGAAGAGATCCAGATTGTAGGAAGGAGGAAACACAGACGTTGGAAGAGCATTCCATAGCTTACCGGTGGCATTAAGGAAGGAGCTTTGGAAACTGCCAGTTCTTGATTGACATATATTAACCGTGTATGGATGTTCAGCAAGTGTAAGACGAGTTTGTTGGTTGTGGGTGGGTGCAGGAAGAATTAGTTCTTTAAATTCCGAAGAGCATCGACCGTGGTAATAACGGTAGAAAAGACTAAGAGAACCAATCTTACGCCTGTGTTCCATTGATTGCAGGTTAGACGTAAGAGTGTCATTGTTTATCAAACAAATTGCTCTTCTTTGAACTGAGTCAATTAAGTTTATAAGGTACTTTGTGTCTCAACACATAAGTGACTGCCGTATTCAAGAATAGGTCGGATTTGTCCTTTATATAGAAGAAGAAGTTGCTTATTGTTGAAATACCTCAGTGATCTATATAATACACCTAGTTTTTTGGAAGCGAGACCGGCTTTATACTTAATTGACTTGTAATATTTGACATTATTCGAGATTACAACTACAAGGATGTTGATGGAGCTTGCTTTTGGAAGAGAATAACCGTATAGTGCTTTAAGAACTTATCTTCTTGAAAGTCGCTCCCTTGAAAGAGGTTGTCTGCAAGGTTCAATTATCGGACCTTTGTTGTGGAATATCCTCTGTAGACGACCAGTCGACCTCGACTGATAACCCGCTCTACTTACGGCTACACAGGTCCTCGCCTCCGAAGTCCATCTTCCTGCAGCTGGTTGTAAGGCAGCTGTGTTCCGGTCGGCTTCCTTGGGCTGGGGTATAGTCAGCTTCCAAATCTGCATCCTGGTAGAAGTCCATGTAGAGCAGTAGGCCGGGAGCGCCGCAAGTCCAGAGTAGGGAAGGAGAGAGTAAAAGTCCAAAGTATTTTCAGCTCTGTTTTATTTCGAGATCGACATTGTTATTTATAGTATTTTGCGTAGAAGAGTGGCGTGTGCAAAAATTGCACCTGGGACTCATTTCGCGGGAAGTGATGTGAAGAGTGTCGCTGTCTGAACAGCCAGTTGCTAGAGAGAGACCGCGTTTCGAAGAGTCTAGCTGTCTCTCTACTAGACGCTAGAGGGAGATAGCGCTTCAAGTATGTTCGAATGGTCTCTCGAAGATCGGTACCAGATTATTGACCTTGAATGTTATCTATAAAGCGCGCTCCGCTAGTGAATACCGCATCCGAAAGTGATTGCTTCTTTATTGGGGACTCAGTCAATCACCTTTACAGTATCGCGGGCGCAAAATGAATTCAAGCCAAATGACTTTCAGATGAACAAAGATAGATAAAGGTACATGAAGCTAAACAATATCAAATGAAGCTAAATGTCAACAACTTTAACTTATTTATCCGTCATCATGTCCGTAACATCCTCTTTGATGACCTTCTAGACTTTAACCATAAAGAATATTTTTTTCTATGTCTTCAGCATTTATTTTACGAAATACATTATCAATAATAAATATTTATTTATTTATCTTGTTTATTACGTGGATCACGTAGACTCAACTTGTTGACTCTTGACAGTGATGGATTGAAGAAGGCTACGATATAGTTAAAACTGCAGTATAATGAACTATTCTTTGAATATGATAACCTTGTACTTACCTTGTGATCTGTTTTCTTTTTACAGAAAAAGGAAAAATGCCAATAAACCAAACGCATTTAAAAAATGGCTAAATAAAAATATAAAACCGTGGTATGTATTATTTATTTGTTTCTTCTATATTGATGGTGTCATGACCTATCGTTCACAGACAATTCGTGCAGCGATTCATCGGTAACGACGTGGGGCGCACTAGACGTCTGGTGCACGGGATAACTGGTGCACTGGATGTCTCGCTAACCTAACCTAACCTTACTTGACCTAACTTGACCTAACCTGACCTAACGTAAGGATTTGTCCAGTGATCATATTGTCCAGAGATCCATATTATCTTGTTAACGAAACAAGACATCCAGTGCACCAGTTGTCCCGTGCGCCAAATGTCACATGTGCTAGTTATCCAGTGCGCCACGCGTCGTTACCGATGAACGAATTGTCTGTGAACGAAATGTGGCGGAACCGGATTGACTCCTGAATCTAAAGCAACTAGTCAAATAATGGTTTCAAAATTTTACTACAATTATGAAAATAATGTGACTGTCCATGGCAGCGCAGTAACACCAGTCTGCTCTTTTCCAATGCAGCTTGTCGAAAAAAATTAAAAAATTTTTGGCATTTGTGCATCCGGCGGATATAGCTCAGTAGTTAAAGCGTTTGCTTGGCAGGCTAAAAGTCGTCGGTTCAATCCCTGATGGAAATTAAAAAAAATACTTATAAATATTTCTGAGCTCAAAAATATAAGGATTGAAAATGATCGTTTTGTACTGAGACTCATAATTCAGCAGGCCATAGACTACAGCCCGGGATTCACGCATCATCCTTATTATAACAGGAATTTACTGTGTACGGGTGGTCTTACGGGACGATTTCGTCCACCACCAATTTTGATTAGTAGGCTATGACTGTCATTTTACAGGTGAGGGATCAAATTTAAACCAACCGGGTAATATTTAAGAGCTTAGAAAAAGATTTATATTTTTTATTTTTTTAATCTCCTTCGGGGATCAAGCCCACGACCTTTGGCTTGCAAAGCAAACGCTTTGATTATTGAGCTATACCCGCCGGCAACGGGTATAGCTCAAAATTCTTGTTTAATATTTATTATTATGTTGAAAACGTTTTTTTTTTGCAGGTTTACAAAATTGAGGAAAATATTCGAACCTTTCCTTAATTATTTTTTCAAAAAAGAAGATTTCACACCTGAGTCATATAGGTTTGTATCAAATTGTATTTGTTTATGTTATTTTACTTTTGACAGTTGATGATTTTTTCGATTTACATACGTATTGACTTCCCCCATCTTTAAAGGCCACAAAAAGTCGCGGGGACGCATGGAGGCATGATGCAGGAGCAGTTCGCAAAGCAAAAAACTTGTTTAGAAGCACAATTCGCGTTTATTTCCAATACACTCGAACCTCTTTTTGTGCTACCTTTTTTATGCGATTTTGAAATTATGCGTTTTTTTTTTAAAAGCAATATATTTTCAAAATATATTTTTGAGATCAATATGTATGTACACAAAAATATACAGTCGAACCCCTTATTTAACTACTCCGAATAACACGATGGATTGACATATTCGCCGCCTATACCCCAACTTGCTTGAGTGTTACAAGGCCGACTATTCATTAGACACGGGTTCGGCTGCACACACACACAGCCGGGCGGCCTATATCTATTATTGATGGGACCAACATAAGGTATAAATTATTATAATACACAAAAAAACTGGTTTAGAAGCACAATTCGCGCTTATTTCCAATATAAGATTTCCCTACCCGACCGTAACATGTTGTGTAGTGGGCATCGGTCGGTCGGGGACTGACAGACTGGCACAGTAACTGTCAGCGCCCCAAAGATTATCGCGGCTTAATAATTAAAACTAATCCACTTAAATAACTTCTTAGGTTTTCACGGCCAGATTTGATATTGTGGCTTTTGGGTTAAGCCGTGTGTGGCAAATTACTACTTTCCAATATTGAAATCAAAAGACATCCCATCAACATCAACAGGGATGACGGTTTGATTCTCAAAACAACATGGCTTTCACGTTTAGCACATACTCAAAAACCTGCACAGACAAGCAAGGACAACCGGCGACCTTTGCCGGCGGTCATAGCTCAATGGTAAAGCGTTTGCTTTGCAAGCCAAAGGTCGTGGGTTCGATCCCCGACGGAGATTAAAAAAAAAAAAAAAAGGATTTTTAATCGATTTCTGAGCTCTAAAATACCCCGGTTGGTGTGAATTTGATCCATCACCCGTAAAATGTCAGTCATAGCCTATCAATTAAAATTGGTGGTAGACGAAAGTCGTCCCGTGAAGACCACCCATTCATAGTAGATTCCTGTAATAATAAAGGATGATGCGTGAATCTCGGGCTGTAGTCTATGACGTTGGCGGATCAACACTCCACATGCAGCGTTTAGCCATATACACCATGGTAAGCGTCATAGAATTCCACAGATGAGACTTCAAAAAAATTACTTTCACCATCTGTCGGTATTCTTCTGTATGTGCTTACATAAAAAAAAAAAAAAAACCACAGTCCGACATGACGCTCGTGGAGGTACTCTTCTTAGAACATACCCACCGTACACGATTCTCCGACATGACGCTCGTGGAAGTGCGTTAGGCTGACGGCTAAACTACCTCCAGACACCAACTCATCACTAAGTCATCAACCCTGAAGGAGACCCCTGCAATGGTGGCCGAAATATTGGAAAGTAGTAATTCGCCACACACTGCTAAACCCAAAAGTCACATTTAATTTTATGTCAGCACATACAGGAGAATACCGACAGATGGTAATAGCATTGCTGAAGTCTCATCTGTGGATTCTACGACGCTTACCATGTCACATATGGTTAAGCGCTGCATGTGGAGTGTTGATTCGCCAACGTCATAGACTACAGTCCGAAATTCACGCATCATTCTTATTATTATAGGAGCTTACTATGAATGGGTGGTCTTCACTGCCACCAATTTTAATTAATAAGCTATGACTACCATTTTACGGTTGAGCAATCAAATTTACACCAACCGAGGGTATTTTAGAGCTCAAAAATCGTTTTTTTTTTTTTTAATTTTTGTTGGGGATCGAAACCTACGATCTTTGGCTTGTCAAGCAAACGCTTTGACCATTGAGCTATACCCGCAGGCATATTAAACTATATTTTTTTGAATTTCTTTTTTTTAAGGCCGCCGAAGCCGTATGAAAAATATCTCCCAGTCTTTGCTGTAACTGTTATAATGCTTGGAGTAATTATTGTGAACTCTCCTATAATCCTGAGAGTATTTAACTCATTACCAGTAAATTCTTGTAAGGGTACAGTCAATGTGAGTGAAAGAATTATTAGCATGAGAAATAAGTACTCGGGCCAGGATTCTGACTTCTGGGAGATGCTGCACTTTGGTATTGAGGATGTTGACAGAAATGAAGAACCTATAACCTTCATGCTGACGTACTGGAAGGATGACGAGAGCGACAAAGATGACGCTAACGACATTGCCAAAGATGCTGCCAACATTGCGGCACAATTCTACAGTAAGTTTCTTTATCTTTTTAATGTAGCACATACATGATAACATCCTCCCCCTCTTTCAAAATGTTGTTATTCGCTATTGTGGCTTTTGGGTTTAGCTGTGTGTGGCGAACTTCCTTCAACCAATATTTTGACCGCCATTTGAGGGGTCTTCTTCAGGATTGATGATTTATTTAGTTTTGAGTTGGTTTATTCAGATAATATATTTTTTTATGAGCGTTATTGATTTATATCTCCATGGCAAGTTTCATTCCGGAGAATCGTAGGTATGTTCTAAGATTACGGTATTTTTATAATTTCTTTGAACATACCTACCGTAGTCTTAGAACATACCTACGTTCTCCGGAATGAAACTTGCCATGGAGATATAAATCAATAACGCTCATAAAAAAATAGATAATCTGAATAAACCAACTCAAAACTAAATAAATCATCAATCGTGAAGAAGACCTCTGCATTGGCGGTCGAAATATTGGTTGAAGGAAGTTCGCCACACACGGCTAAACCCAAAAGCCACAATATCAAATCTGGCCGTGAAAACCTAAGAAGTTATTTAGGTTGTTATTCAGTCACGGTGGTGGCAGGAGAAAGAGCAGATTAATAACACAAGACTTTTTCAGAAGCACATTGACGTATATTCGAGTTAAAAATTGACAAACTTCTGGCTCTACCTAGTCACGGAATTCAGGCCGAGCCACAATACAATATGCTCTCGCCAAAGGGCGGGACGCGACTGGCTCAGCGCGGAGCGCTATATAGCGGAGTTATATACATCGCCACCTGGGCGTTGAGACTCGCCCAGCGCCCAGGTGGCGATGTATATAACTAACACACCCGTGAGTGGACTTGTCCAAAATGTATGAAATATGTAAAAAATAAATAGTATGACAAGCGAACAGAAATAAGAGACGATAGATTGTATAACGAGGTTTTCGGTACCAGTCGTTTCGTCACAGGAGCGATTTTTCTGTAAACCACATGTGTCAATGCCACCACGTTGGTTTGAAAATTTCACGCCGTATTGACAGTATAATTTGTATTCCACCGAGCCGTAACAAAAGGGTAAAAACGTTCACTGCCTTAAAAAAAAGTGATTTCTTTAATGAATGCGAGATTTTTTCTTGTTGCCAGTAGTAATATGTGACTTTATTAACAATTTAATAAATTTTTTGTAAAAAAAAATATTGTGGTATATTTGTACATTTATACCTATCACATGGATCCCTGTATCCGGCACCGTCAGCAAAATATCCATTGTAAATGCTGACTATGCGGATCCCTGTTTACATAAATATCATTATTCCATCTATATTTTATATTGAATAGGTTTAAATAAAATATAAACACGTAATTAGTTTAAATTAAATTGATTCCAACAATGTTTGTCTGTCAGATCCACTAGAGCAGAGCTCCGCAACCTTTTCTCATCTACGGCACACCAAAGTACTTCTTTGGATTCTACGGCACACCAAAGTTCTCACCTTGAATATCGCGGCACACCAAAAGCCAAAAATAGATATTAATTTGATCAATTTCACTTTTTTTTAAGTTCATTTAGAACTTAATAAAGCAAGTACCTCGTTGTATGTCTACATAAATAGACGATAGGCGCTGGGAGCTTGAGGACCGTTGTAAAATTATTTATTTATAATATTGCCTTATTTGATCGCGGCACACCTGTATCGGCTTACGGCACACCAGTTGCGGAGCACTGCACTAAAGTCATCGGCGGTGTTTGTTTGTAAAATCTCAGCCAAACATCGGAATCAGTGGACAAATCCTTAAGACACTAGGTTTTCTCTCTTTTTCTTGGTATTTGTTTCATTTTTGCTTTCAGACTTTCGCTTTGATGGACCAGCTTCAATATTCATGGTTGAAAATGTATACCTTAATTGAATAGCGAAAAAACACAAAAATAAAAACGTTTTTCAAAAACCGCCACTTAAGACGTTTAAAATGAATATTCTATTACAGTTATAAAATAGTCAATTCATGACTGGGCACGGTAATTTTAAGGCTAAACTCTTCAAGTTTATCCTCGTTGATAGTCCAGACTGCCCATGCGGTAGCCCCTTGCAGGACGCTGAACACGTTCTGTGGCATTGCCCAATATTAGATTTAAGTAGGCAAAGGTAGCGTAATCCAACAGAAGCCTGGACCGGTTGGATACGTCGACTCATCGCTACGGAGTCCAACTACCATGCATTTTCTGTATACGCGTCGACCTTCGGCGAAGAAGTCAAAAAGTCTAAATTTTAACGTCTGAACTACTAACTTTTACACCCACGTTTGGTGTTGCTCACTAAAGCCCGTTACTTGTATAATGAGGAAGTACTCTGAAAACAATGCCTTGGTAAGTGCTCCCAAGGAGCGCAGGTACAAGGCGACCGGCCCGGGGGTCTTAGGCCCCAAAAAAAAAAAAAAAAATCTATTACAGGAAACATGTGCAAAAACAACTCTCTTGAGCAGGGCCCGCAATAGAGTGATCATGGATCCTTGAAGTGGGGACTATGCCCTAGACGCATGATACACGGATCCGTGTGGTGGGCATGCAAGGTGTTAAAATATGCTTTTATATGAATAATATTTTATTAACAGATGGTGACAGTTGTGCCAGGATGACAGAAGTGAAGTTGCCAGTTAACATGGGGGATAACGATCATGGCTACTTGGTATCTGAGTACAAAGAACCATTATTGAAGAGCAGAGCGCTGGTAGTACCACAGGTAACTGTAATCCTTCAACACAACACACGTTTCCCGCATGCAGCGTCCAGCCTCCCTGGCTGAGCGTCATAGAGTGTACTGGTCTTGACCGACTAAGTTGGATATTGGTACAATAGATAAAACAGTCCGCCAAGAGGGCTCTATCGAGCTGATATATATCAAGTAATATAATAATATTTACAAGTATTTTTTTGGAGTAATAAAACATGCATTGTTACATCCTCCTCTCTCTCAGAAGAGGTGTTATTACGTCGCGTGAGGACAGGATGAGGAGCAGGTCAGCAGACAAAGACTCTTTTAGAAGCACGTTGATTATATTTACGTTAAAAATGACAACACGGCGCACCTAAATGTACGACAAGCGACCAGGAATACGAGACGAAAGATTGTATATCGAGGTTTTCGGTAACAGTCAGCAAGGACTACATCATGCTGATTCAATTGACTTTACAGATGTATGTTATGCTATATATACTAACATCCTCCTCTCAAAAAGAGGGGAGGATGGTAGTATATATAGCATGCCCGCGCCCGCAACGCGGACTTTACCTCGCCGAAGGGTCGAGACCCACTGACTCGGTCAGCAGCGCCGCCGGTGGCCAAGCTATGTCACTCGCCCCAGTGCGGCCACATAACATAAAGGTGTGGCGAGCGACAAAAATATAAGACGAAAGATTGTCTGTCGAGGTTTTCAGTAACAGTAAGCAAAGACTACATCATGCCGATGTCAATACGCTATGGTCAAGTTTTACCTGAATGAACGTTGTTACAGTTGCAGCGGTGGCCCGGCACTATAGCCCAGGGTCTGCGCTATCTCACAGATGAGTTTGCGCCGATCGGGAAAGAATCAAAACAAACCAAATACGCCATTTTCATATTATTCAACATGGCCGAGTGCGGCAACATCAACAAGGAAGATTTCATAAACGGTAAGTTAATGTTTTCATCACCAATTATTTTATGCATTTTTTTATGTAAACACATACAGGAGAATTCCGACAGATGGTGATAGTGATGCTGAAGTCTCATCTGTGGAATTCTATGACGCTTACCATGGCTAAACGCTACATGTGGAGTGTTGATTCGCCAACGTCATAGACTACAGCCCGAGATTCACGCATCATCCTTTATTATTACAGGAATTTACTATGAATGGGTGGTCTTCACGGGACGACTTTCGTCTACCACCAATTTTAATTAATAGGCTATGACTGACATTTTACGGGTGATGGATCAAATTCACACCAACTGGAGTATTTTAGAGCTCAAAAATCGATTAAAAATCCTTTTTTTTTTAATCTCCGTCGGGGATCGAACCCACGACCTTTGGCTTGCAAAGCAAACGCTTTGACTATTGAGCTATACCCGCCGCCAATTTGATTCAATGGTTGTTGTCTTCGGAATGTAAGCTCCATCAACATCCTTGGAGTGTCAATCTCGGATAAAGTCAAATATTACAAGGCAAATATATCTAATAACAGTCTCGCATCTAAAGACTTGGTGTATTATATAATAGATCACTGAGGTATTTTAACGATAAACAACTTCTTCTTTATAAAGGACAAATCTGCCCTATCCTTGAATACGGCAGTCACTTTTTTTTTTTATGTAAACACATACAGTAGAATACCGACAGATGATGATAGTTATTGTGGCTTTTGAGCTTAGCCGTGTGTGGCGAACTTCCTTCAACCAATATTTCGACCGCCATTGCAGGGGTCTTCTTCACGATTGATGATTTATTTAGTTTTGAGTTGGTTTATTCATATTATATATTTTTTATGAGCGTTATTGATTTATATCTCCATGGCAACTCAAGTTTCGTTCCGGAGAATCGTAGGTATGGTCTAAGACTACAGTAGGTATGTTCTAAGAATTGTACCTCTACGAACGTCATGTCGGCTGCGGTCGTCCTTGCTTGTCTGTACAGGTTTTTGAGTATGTGCTAGAGGTGGAAGCCATGCTGTTTTGAGAATCAAGCCGTCATCCCTGTTGATGGGGAGTCTTTTGATTTCAATGGCTTCCCTTACTAGGCGTGCATATTTTTCTTGCGTTGGAGCCACGATTTCGGGTTTGAATGAAAACTTATGTCCCGTGTCAGCCAGATGCTCGCCAGTGCTGAAGCCATTGGGTGGCCTAGTCTGCACGATCTATACGCCACACACGGCTAAACCCAAAAGCCACAATATCTAATCTGGCCGTGATAACCTAAGAAGTTATTTATGATGATAGTTATTCTTAAGTCTCATCTGTGGAATTTAAATTAAAAAAAAAAGTGACCCAAAATAGACGAAAGAGAAAAACTACATCATGCTGATGTCAATTTTTTTGGGTGTTATTTTACTCTCTTCAATAAATATGTTTGTTTTGTGCAGGTTCCGAGCGCACCACCATCGTGCAGACTGAAGGTTGCTTAAGAAATCTGTGGATGGAGGAGATAGGATTCGACATCCTCACACCAGTTATCTCAAGAATCACCGAATTAGTCCTTAAGGTCCTGCCAGACAATCATGAAGCCTTGTCATGATTATTCTAAGTAAACATGCATAAAATAAATAAATATATAATTTGTAAGTACAGTCTTCTTCGTAGTATCAATCCGGTGGATTGGTTTGCAGCAACAGAATCTTACATCTCGATATCCATTCCTCTCGGTCCTCCGCAACCCTCTTCAGCCTCACTCAGCCAAGGCGGCTGGACGCTGCATGCGAGAAACCTGTGTTGTGTTTGTGTGTGTGTTGGGGAGATTGCTCTCTGTTGTTTAGGAGAATGCAGTTTCGATTAACTCGTAGCCTTCCACAATCCATCACTTGTCAAGAGACAACTCAAGACAAGAAGGCTAAGTGTTAGTCAAAACTGCAGTCTCCATGTAAAAACAAGGTAAATAAAGAAATATTTATTACTTATTCTTCGTAGTATCAATCCGGTGGATCGGTTTGAAGCAACAAAATCTTGCATCTCGATCTCCACTCCTCTCGATCCTCTGCAGTCCTCTTCAGCTCAGCATAAGAGCTACGAGTTATGTCCTCGAACACTTGCTGCAAATACTCCCGTTCTACCCTCAACTGTCCCCTTCACAATGTCGTGAAGAAGACCATTGTGGCACTTGATGTGACCGATCGCCTCTCTGAGATGGTTCTTACTAGGTGCCTATCTTCCTTGATTGTGCTGAGAACCTCATTGTTCGTGATGTGGTCTCTCCAGGAAATTCCGAGAATTCTTCCGTATGACCACATCTCAAAGGCCTCTAGTCTTCTTTTATCACTTTCAGATAAGCACCATGTCTCACGGCCGTACATCAAGATGCTCCAAACAAATGTTTTGGCAAGTTGTTTGCGGAGCCTTAAATTAATATTCTTTGGTTCTCCGGTTAGTGTTGAGCCACCCCTGAAGAACCAAATAAAATTATTCAGACCTCGGGAGCATCCTGCTCATCTTCCAATCTTCTTAAAAGAACGCTGAATATTGAACACCCAAATATTTCTCTAGTAATACAGCCGCAGTCTATGCAAGTTTTCGGACTCTTGCCCTGGATGCTCCTGGGAACCATCAATGTTCCTATGTAGACCTCCGGGTATACAGGTGTTTTGGGACAAGACAATCTGAGATTATAGAACTGTGAAACGGCAATTTGCGGGGTTCATCATCAGCCTGTATCCGTCCAATGTTGAACGTAAGCCTCCCGCATGAGTCTCCATCCTCTTCGATCCTCCGCCTTCCGTATCCAGGTGACTCCCGCTATTATTTTTATGTCGTCAGTTTGTCTTGCAGGGTGTCGGCCAATGCTTCGTTTGCCAGTTCTCGGGCGCCAATCCAATACTTTTCTTCTATGTATTAGTATTTTAGCTATGAGAGGCAGCATTCCAGATATATTATGAAATAGTATTCAATTAAAATAAGTTTTATTTAAACCATAATTAATTCTTTTATTAAAAATTAAATTTAAAAAATATTTTCTAAATACGAAGGGGGAATTTTTTTTTTTTTGGTAAATAATTATTTCAATAAGTAATCAATAAAGAGCGGTTAGCGTCAGGTAATAAAATGAAAACGGTTGCAAAGGTTTGTGATTCGAATCCCAGCGTCTTCTGTTTATTTTTCTCTGATTTGTTGATGAGAGAAACGTCATATAACCATTTGGATGCCATGAGCCCAAATATGGGTCCGCTGCGGGAAGCCAGCCAGTGCCGTGAGCACACCGATGTGTTATAAAACTGTATATTTTCGGTCAATGTTATAGCTTGGGTCTATAGCGACATCTATCGTCTGCCCAAGAAAAAAAAATGGTTAAAATTGGACAACATTTAGGGGTTCAAATCTTTTATATATAATCCACGAGGCGTTGCATAGATCTATTCAGGGTCATGGCATCCAAATGGTTAAGATGATATTGTGGCTTTTGGGTTTAGCCATGTGTGGCGAATTTATTTTTACCAATATTTCGACCGCCGTTGCAGGGGTCTTCTTCAGGATTGATGATTTAGTTGTGAGTTGGTGTCAGGTTATCTTATATCACGAGCGTAATTGTTATCTCCATGGCAAATAATTACTCAAGTTTCATTGATCCGGAGAATCGTGTACGGTAGGTATGTTCTAAGAATTGTACCTCCACGAGCGTCATGTTGGACTGTGGTCGTCCTTGCTTGTCTGTACAGGTTTTAGAGTATGTGCTAGAGGTGGAAGCCATGCTGTTTTGAGAATCAAGCCGTTATCCCTGTTGATGGGATGTCTTTTGATTTCAATGGCTTCCCTTACTAGGCATATTTTCCTTGCGTTCGAGCCACGATTTCGGGTTCGAATGAAATTTGGTTAAGATGATGTTTGCTGAGAATTTGTATGCGTGTATCAGTTGATGAAATCCAATACATTTTATATTCAGTAATATTTTCAAATGAATTTTAATATTACAACAGTAGAATAAAGCCTTAAAATGAAGCTTAAAATCCTACAACCTGAAGAATAAATTGTGCTATACAGTGCTCAACCCAAAAGCCACGAAATCTTTCAAGATTAACTTACAATAATATAATAGTTTTAATATCCCTGAAAAATATACCCACTTTGCTATAAATAAATGTAATAAAAACCATTTCTAACTAAATGACATAAATCAGGCAACTATTTATTTTGGCAGTTCTTAATTCAATTATTGCTCAGTAATCGTTAAGCAAATGGTCACTAATAAATAAATACCTAAGGTGAGTAAAAAATAATCATTTGGAGGAAATAATTGATTTTCTTCTTTAGCCTCGCCATTTCCCATCATCTGGGGTCGGCTCTCCTTGTGCACATTAGCCATGTCTGCCTGTCCTGCGCTGCATTCTCAGTCGAACCCAGAGTTTGCAGATCCTTGTCTACAGTTGCAGTCCAGGTTGCCTGTGGTCTTCCAGGTATTCTCCTCAGCGCGGGTATGTTGAGGGCTCTCTTCACGATGTGGTTCTCATCTCTCCGTGTCACATGCCCATACCATCTTAGGCGGTTTTCCCTTATTTTTCCAGGTATGGTAGAAATTAACTTCGAATATGCTCATTTGGAACTCTGTCCACTCTAGTCACACCGCCCGCCCACCTCAGCATCTTCAACACATGAATCCTATCAAAGTCACTTTTCAGCGGGGTCCAACACTCCGATCCGTAGAGCATAGCTGGCCTTACAGCAGTTTTGTAGATTTTACCTTTGGTCCTAACTGGAATCTTGCTGTCACACAAAACCCCAGAGAGAGACCTCCATTTCAGCCATCCTGTGTTTATTCTATGCTCCACTCGGTTTTACTTGTACTTATTCCAGTCCACTACTCTCCAGAGTCAGTCTCCATTCCTCCAGCATGTCCTGAATACTTTGGGCATTCTCTGCAGGAAATAATTAATTAATCGTATTTAATAATAAGTTAGGTTTCCATTTTATGGGTGAATTATTCATTAATTTTACATTTATTTGAAACAGAATTGAATATATAACTGTCATTTTAATTTCATAACTGACCACCTTCATACTGACACAGTGGATACTGCCAATTGACTTAACTTACTGTCAAAACCTTGAATTAGTTACTGAACAATGAATTATTGCAATTAGGCAACTATGCTAATTACATTTTACTTTTAAGACTATTTACTTAAAAAACCATTCCTTTATTATTAATGTATTAATTGAATTGTGTATGTTTGACCCTTTGGTTACTAACCGTCAAATATTCGACGGTTCATCTAAACACAGGTTGCCAGTAATAAACATTTATTATTTACATCATATATGATTTCAACATCTAAATTGTGTTTGGATATTATATATTTTTGTTGTTAATATTTTTTTATTGGCAAATATAATTATTATTGATTAAATTTTTATTTGCTTAATCTGAAGTGTGAACTGTTTGGAATGAACACTATTTTTATTTTTACAATCTAGCGTAAAAAAGATAAAAAATTTAAGTACTAAAAATTGCTTAGTTTTTTTCGCAAGTTCGCTAGGAAAATTCTAAGTAACCAAAGGGTAAATTAATCAATGAGTTGTTATTTCTTTGTTTTGTATTGAAAATCTTAATTATGACTTGTTTTTTATGTGATTTTTACAATAGAGGATATCAGTAAGTAAAAAAATTAAACTAGATTTGTCTAATTGGTGTTCCTACCCCAACACTGTACATTTACTACAATTATTGTTATTTAACTTTATTATATTTATATAATTAATTAGGCAAGCTCAAATTTGAATGCATGTAAAAATTAATAATTTGATAAACATTTGTTGAAAGTGTTGTTTTTTTTCCAAAAAAATATTCCAATTATTTCCTCATTATCCCGTATATCTTTCCATGGTTGTTTTCTTCCAAAAGCAAGCTCCATCATCATCCTTGGTGTATCAATCTCGAATAATGTAAATTGAGTATAAAGCCGGTTTCGGTTCTAAAAAACTACTTGTATTTTATATATCACTGAGGTATTTCAACGATAAACAACTTCTTCTTCTATATAAAGGACAAATCCGACCTATCCTTGAATACGGCAGTCACTTATGTGTTGAGACACAAAATACCTTATAAACTTAATTGACTCAGTTCAAAGAAGAGCAATTCGTTTGATAAACAATGACACTCTTACGTCTAACCTGCAATCAATGGAACGCAGGCGTAAGATTGGTTCACTTAGTATTTTCTACCATTATTACCACGGTCGCTGCTCTTCGGAACTTAAAGAACTAAAACCTCCTGCACCCACCCACAACCGACAAACTCGTCTTACACATGCCGAACATCCATACATGGTTAATGCGTGTCGACCAAAACTGGCAGTTTACAAAGTTCCTTCCTTAATGCCACCGGTAAGTTTTGGAGTGCTCTTCCGGCGTCTGTGTTTCCTACATCCTACAGAAACAGATAAATATACACTTTCAATTTCCCCAATCTGCACACAAACATGAACACAACACATGTTTTCCGCATGCAGCGTACAGCCTACCTCATAGAGTCCACTGGTCTTGACCGGCTGTGTTCTCCTGCATGTGATTACATAAAAAAAACACCTTTATAATCCTTGCTTTCCAATGATATGTATTTACTACAACTGGACTCTAATAATGAGAACATCCATATAAAATATAATAGATACTGAGTGAACAATTTTGTATTCCTCTGTAATATTATTAAGTATTATATAAAATTATAATAATGTATAGTTATTCATTGTAGCCATGGAAATAAATCATTTGTGGAATAATCGGGGATAGAATCACGCGCCTTTGTTATGCATCTGCGCGAGCGGCAGGGCAGACGACACAGCCGGGCACATGCTTGGCTGTCGTCTACTTTTTTCTTCTCAATAAAAAAAATACATTAATTATGAAAATCATTTATTTTTTGTAAAATAACAATCAAATTATTAACACATTATAATTAGTGATTATTTCATTTACGACTAATCAATTATACAACAGGTCTTACAGGTAAACCAACATAATTTACTCTACAAGCAGTCCTTCAGTAACTTCGTGTTGAGGTTTTCTTTATGGAAATAGATATTTACTGTTGGGCTGGATTTAAAAAAAAATAATATACAGTGGTACCTTGACATACGAGTGCCCCAACATACGAGTTTTATGAGATACAAGCTTGAAGTACGGCTGTGAGACATGATGCTTATCTGAAAGTGATAAAAAAAGACAGAGGCCTTTGAGATATGGTCATACAGAGAAGAATTCTCGGAATTTCCTAGAGACCACGTCACGAACAATGAGGTTCTCAGGATAATCAAGGAAGATAGGCACCTAGTAAGAACCATCTCAGAGAGGCGATCGGTCACATCATGCGCCTCGATGGTCTTCTTCACGACATTGTGGAAGGGATGGTTGAGGGGAGAAACTGTAGTGGGCAGCCTAGACGGAAGTATTTGCAGCAAGTGTTTGAGGACATGAATTGTAGCTCTTATACTGAGCTGAAGAGGATTGCGGAGGACCGAGAGGATTGGAGATCGAGATGCAAGATTCTGTTGCTGCAAACCAATCCACCGGATTGATACTACGAAGAAGAAGAGCCGTCGACGATTACGGCTTACCGAGAAACACACAGAAAAAGTTGCAACTGGTCGTGCATCGGAGTTGATTAATGGCAAGCAAGGTTGCGGAACGAATTAAACTCGTATGTCGAGTTATCACTGTATTATAAAAATGCTACCTTCTTAGGTTATCATTTGGTATTGTGGGTTTTGGGTTAAGCCGTGTGTAGCGAATTATTTAGATCTAATATTATATTATTATGCCATTGCAGGCGTCTTCTTCAGGGTTGACGACTTTGTGATGAGTGATAATATCTTGAGGTAGTTCAGCCGTCAGCCTAACGTACCTCCTCCTTTTTGGACCGTTGTATGTTATTTTGAGTTGAAACCGCTTCTTAGCACACAATTGTTTAGTCTTCGATAGCGTCAGGCTAGTCATCCGATTTCCTTAAAAAACCCGTTTGAAAAATCACACAAATATGCTTCGGATACTACAGGTAGTCCCTCTTCAAGCATTCGGAATTTTACTCTGGAGGTTGTAGGGAACTATATGTGTTCTCAAGTAGACCTTCAGGTGCAGATATATCGTAGAAGGATGAATGGAGTGTAGCAGCTGACAGAACTAAGTGGCAACAATCTATATATATCAACCATATGTTCCAGTTTATATGTAAAATGACGGTTAGAAATATTTTCGACCGCAACGGAGGTCGAAATATCAAAGAGAAGGATAAATTCGCCACACACTGCAAACCCAAAAGCCAAGAAGTCTTTCAAGATTAATTTACAAAAATATTTAATTAAACTTAAATATTCCTGAAAAATATACTTCATTTGTTATAAATTAATGTAAAAATTGTTATTCTAATGTATGTATGTGTGAAAAAATATAAAGGGCTTATTGCTTTATTGAAAAAATAGTTCTTTTTAAATATAAAGGCGGGTATAGTTTAGCGGTTAGAGCGTTTGCTTGTCAAGCTGAAGATCGAGATTTAAAAAGAATAATATTTTAAATCGATTTCTGAGCCCGGTCGGTGTAAATATGATCCCTCACCCGTAAAATGACAGCCATAGGCTATTAATCAAAATTGGTGGTAGACGAAAGTCGTCCCGTGAAGACCACCCATTCATAGTAGATTCCTGTAATAATGAGGATGAAGCGTGAATGTCGGGCTGTAGTCTATGACGTTGGCAGATCAGCACTACACATGCAGCGCTTATCCATATGTAGAATAGTAAGCGTCATAGAATCCACAGATGAAACTTAAGAATAACTATCCCCATCCGTCGGCATTTTCCCGTACGAGTTTACATAAAATATATATATATATAATTAAGAAAGAGGTAACAAGTCTATTTATTATTTGATGAAATATTAGTTTTTTTTCATATGGCAATAATCCACTATTCCCCACAACTAGTTTTTGAAGCCAAAGAGTGTTTAGTCGACAGGAACAAACTGTAGAAGGCACTTGATCTTCCTGAGCAGCGATTCAATGAAGGCCTTCTCCGATGGGGATTGATCCTGAAAAGAATAAACATATATGAAAGACTTAATTTTTAAATATATTTTAATTTAGAACAACCGATTCAGAGCAGTGTATTACGTTCAGCCAGAGCGGCTAAACGTGTTGTACCCTGCAAGTTACACACAAGGTTAGAATATACGTCTGACAAATAGTTGAAGAACGTAGGAGCCTATTCCATGTCAGCCTCGTTAATCTAGTCCTTGATGAAGTTTAACAGCAAGGGACCGTCAGAACTAAGCAGTAGTTCAGGAAAATCCTACTGAGAAATGGCAGAGACTCCCAGGCGACAACACAATGCGTCTCCTGTTCTCATGGATGATGCACTCCATGAGAGAGTGTCTCACTGTCTGTTGCATGCCTGGATCACACGGACATGTGTCGCAAGAAGAGAGGCCAAATCTTTTAAGGAATTCTCTGAAAATTCCGTGTCCGGTAAACGCTTGCGTGAGATGAAAGTCCACGGAGTTTGTCTTTTTCCACGTCAATAAGTGTTCGACGGATGGAAAGAAATACTTGGTTATTCCTCCGAAAGTTGATTTTAATGATGCATCGGTTAAGTGCCTCAGTTTTAAGCCATTAGGAAAATTTTGTTTTAAAAATATTGCCATATCTGCTGCAATGGTTTGTATTATGAATATAAATAGATGAGTTGTATTTACCTCAGCGGTGAGACACAGTTGATGGCAGAAGGAGTCGCTGAACACAGAGACAAGTCCTCGCTTCAGCTCCGAGATGTCTCGCAGAGACGCTTGGAAGCCAGCCTCCACCCCGGCAAGGACACCACCTGTAAAACAATACAAATACATATGTATTTATGTTGATAAATGAAAAATAATATTTGTATATTTGTGGGTTTGTTACTTATGGATGCCTTTACTGCTTATCCTATCACTATGAAATTTTGTTAACATGTTAATTGCGAATCCGGAAGGTTTCTGTATCATTCTAACCATTTACAACATGATCTAACACTATTTTAAGATGAAAAAAAATCCAGTTCTGTGTGTCGAAAATCTGTCGTTTTTTGTTGATTGCAGTCGCCTTAGTTAAGCAAGCAATTCACAGAATCATACTCGATGCACATATTTAGTCACATAATTGTAAGGAACGAAAATTGATAATAATATAGACTAATTAAAATTGATAATAATTTTATTAATATTTAATAAATATGATTAAAAATATACATTTTTTAAATTTCTTCAGCATTCAAACTTTCGAGATCCATTATAAATAATATTTATTTAATTTATTTGCCTTGTTTTTACATGGATCACGTAAGATAAGTTATCTGCTTAGGAGACTGCAGTTTCGACTAACTCGTAGCTTTTCTCAATCCATCCAATCCTTTGCGCCAGGTGGGTGCCAAGAATGTTGACCGTACGATAAATTTGGATGGGGTATTGTCAAACACCACCCTACAGCCCGGACTTAGCCCCAAGTGACTATCATCTCTTCCCTGACATGAAGAGACACCTGGGTGGAACGCATTTGGGCGACAGAGAAAAGCTGGAAGAAGCGGTTCTCAGGTACTGCGTGGCTTGGAGGGAGATTATTTTGACTCGGGCATTCAAAAGCTCGTATACCGCATGCAAAAATGTATTGACCTCAGTGGCGACTATGTAGAAAAATAGGTAAAAATCTGAACTTTACAAAAATGTATATTCATGGAATTAAACATGTTTAACACTGTGAAAAATCACTGGGAACCTTATTTTATGGATAACCCTCGTCCTAAAGTAAATATTCCAAAGGCAGACTTAATTTTGAATTTTCGGTTGGAAAAAATGTGCCATTTTTTTGTAACAGGAGCAGTTAATTTTGAATTTTAGGCAACAATTTTTCCACAAATATCATTCAGGATCACAAAGATGGACTCACGTTCAGCTAATGCACCATCCATGGGAACCGCCTGCAGCATGTAGAGGTCCAGATGCGCCCACAGCAGGTAGAGGCACTGGTCCAGGGCCAGGCGGGCGTGCTGCTGGAGTCTCTGCTTGGCCGTGGCTCTTCCAGCTAATCCAGCCTCTCCACAAGCAAGTCTCCTAGCCAGCAACTGTAGAGCCAACCTCTCTTGGTCCCAGAGACGAGCGGCACCGACTAGTTGTTGAACCAGCAGACCCAGGTAAGGCCTCGAAGGATCACCGCCTATAACAACACATAAAATATATTACTAAAATTTTGTATAAATTTGTTAAAAATATGACATCCCCTATCTAACTAGAGCAAATTATTTTTTTATGTAATCGCATGCAGGAGAGCACACCTGGTCAAGACCAGTGCACTCTATGACGCTCAGCCAAGGAGGCTGGACGCTGCATGCCGGAAACGTGTGTTGCGTTCGTGTTTGTGTGTGCGTTGAGGAGATTGCAAGTGTATATTTATCTGTTTCTTGAAGAGATCCAGATTGTAGGAAGGAGGAAACACAGACGCTGGAAGAGCATTCCAAAGCTTACCGGTGGCATTAAGGAAGTAACTTTGGAAACTGAAAATTCTTGGTCGACATACATTGACCGTGTATGGATGTTCGGAAAGTGTAAGACGAGTTTGTCGGTTGTGGAATACTGACGTAAGATTGGTTCACTTAGTTTTTTCTACCGTTATTACCACGGTCTCTGCTCTTCAGAACTTAAAGAACTAATTCCTCCTCCACCCACCCATCTTATAACTACTAGTATCTACAACTTAACTAACATTTTATGAGTGCGTGTCAGAGGAGGGAACAAAAATAATAAAATTAGTTTCATTTGTCGTTTTCATAATTATTCTTATCCCCAGAAAGACAGGGTCTAAACGTGGCAGCATCCATAACTCTTGGGTAACTAGTGGGTTAGCCTCAGTCGTCAGTTGTAGACTCCAAGATCGGGAGTCCTTCACAATATAAAGAGAGAATCATTCTTACCTGCAGAAAGACAGGGTCTGAATGTGGCTGCGTCCATAGCTCTGGCGTAACTAGCGAGGTTAGCCACGACCCTCAGTTGCAGAGCGGCCGTCTCTTCTTCAGCTTCTTCCAGGCGGGGCTGTAAACGGGGAAGAAGTCCCAGCAGGAGCCTGGTGAGGCGCGCCGCCCCGGGCAGGCCGGGGGGCGCGGGGGCCGTGCGGGCCAGCAGTGAGGTTAGAGACTCCAAGATGGGGAGTCCTTCACGATCTGAAGAGCGCAGAACGCTCTCGACGGCTTCACCGTGGCTTAGCAAGAACTGCAGCACCTGAAAACACAGCAAAACATTGCTTAACAACACACGGAGCGTCTTTCCAATGATTAACCTTTTCAATTAAATTTTTAAAGTTGATAATTTTCGTGTACAAAATCAAGGTTGGTGTAAAAGAATATTTACATTTATTTATTGAATGAAAAATATTAAGTTAGATGAAGCTTAGAATATTCTCGGCTCATCTAAACACAAGTTGACAGTAATACACATTTATTATTTACATCATATATGATCTCTTCTGCGTATTTCCTCGTTTCGGATTCTATCTTTTAGCGACACTCCGAGCATGGATCTCTCCATAGCACGCTGGGTGACTTTTATTTTATGGGTAAGACTTGCTGTCAGATTCCACGTCTCTGCGCCATAAGTTAATACAGGGAGGATGCATGTCCCCCTACAAGATGGACCGACGATATAAGAAGAATAGCGGGAGTGACCTGGATGCGGAAGGCGGAGGATCGAAGAGGATGGAGACTCATGCGGGAGGCCTACGTTCAACAGTGGACGGACACAGGCTGATGATGATGATGATGATATGATCTCAAAATCTACATTTGTGTTTGGATATTTTAGTTTTTGATGTTTTTATGTTTTTATTGGCAAATATAATTACTATTGATTCAATTATTATTTGCTTAATCTGAAGTATGAACTGTTTGGAATGAACACTATTTTTATTTTTAAAATCTAGCGTAAAAAATATAAAAATAATGTTAAATTTTTAAAGTACTAAAAAATACTTTAAAATCACTTAGTTTTTTCGTAAGTTCGCTAAGAAAATTCTTAGTAACCAAAGGGTTAAGGTTTTTTTACATGCAAAATAAAAATATAATTATCAAATGTCGAAGTATTAAGAAAAAAACACATAAGTTCAATTTTTTTTTAAAAATATATATATATTTTTGTAAAACAATGTTTAGACACAGAAAGAGTTACAAACCAGAAGGTCTGAACCGAAAAAATACATGAATAATTGAAATGAGTTTTTAGTTTTAGCCGTTCATTTGTCATTCAGACGCTATTGGTTCAAAGCCCAACCAAGCTTGATGTTTAAAAAATATATTTTATCAAATCTAAGCTCTATACATGCGCCCGATAAGGTTGAGCCTCCCCAGCCGCAGTCTATGCAAGTTTGCTGGCTCTTGCCGTGAAGGCTTCCGCGAACCATGCATGTTCCATGTGGGACACATTCTGGGACAAGGCATAGACAATCTCAGCTTACCTGTAATCTGCAGCTCTCGTCCTTAGGCAGCGCTGTCAGCAGCGCGTGTGCCAGAGCAAGAGCGTGAGCTAGCAGTCTCCTGTATCTGGCTTCAGGGGTGGGCATGAAGGCGTCGCCCTGCAGGCCGTTGCTGGGTGCAGGCGCGGGAGGCTGCGCCAGAGCCCCCAGGCGCGCCAGGCGGCCCAGGGCCCCGGCTCGCAGCAGCAGGGAAGCGCCCCCGGAGCAGCTGGCCAGAGCACTGAGGAGGCTCAGGCGAGACTCGTATACAAACAGGGCTTTCAAAGACGGAGGCGAAGGCTCCAACACCTGAAATATACAATAAACAATACTGTAAAATTTAAAATGGTAATTCAATTCAATTTATTTTTTCACTTACAGAAACATTACAAATTAAAAAAAATTCAAATTGTTGCTTAAGTACAATCAAGATTAATATACAAACATAGTTACTTATGATTAAGTACTAAGAGAACAAAGCAATAAAGACAAGCAACAGAAGGTCCCAATGCTCATCAAACAGACGACGCCAACAAATCATTCCTCCAATGAAACTCGTGGAGTTAATGTCTGAATTGGGCCTCCCTTACGTGAAATATATCAATATCTCAGGCGATTTGGTTAAACAGCTAACAGAATTTTGTGGCGGCAGTTTATAACTTTCATATGCTTCAATTTGGATAACGAACATGGTGAAATAAAAAATTTGCTAAATTTTTCTAATTTGTTTAGCACTTTTTTTATTACCTGTCTTAGTGCTTCATCGTCTTCCGGCAAAGCATCTAGAAGGTTCCTTAGATGCCCTGCGGCGTGCAGACGATCCGGCAACGTTCCAGCCGGCCCCGGAAGAGCCAGGAGTCGTTCCAGACATCCCAGAGCAGCCACCCGGCACACAGCATGGGCCGCCCCGGCCGCATCGGCGCTTAAAGCAGCTTCCAGAGCATCTCCTGTGTCGGCAACAGCCTCAGCCACTAAAGCACGAGCAGGACCTAAAAACAAAACATGTTTATGTACACACGTACAGGAGAATACCGACAGATGGTGATAGTGATGCTGTTGAAGTTTTTCATCTGTGCATCCTATGACGCTTACCATTCTACGTATAGATAAGCGCTGCATTGGATTGTTGATCTGCCAAAGTCATAGTCTACAGCCCGAATTTCACGCATCATCCTTATTATTACAGAAATTCACTATTAATGGGTAGTCTTCATGGGAAGACTTTCGTTTACCAACAATTTTGATTAATAGACTGGAATTTTACAGGTGAGGGATCATATTCACACCAACTGCACGTATTTTAGAGCTCAGAAATATATTTTTTTAATCTGTCGGGATCGAACCCACGACCTTTGGCTTACCAAGCAAACGCTTCTATACCTGTCAGCAAGTACGTATGGTTTACAGTCAAGAAAATATACCTTAGTTACCTGAGTATTTAATTAAATAATTGATATTTACAGTGGTACTTAGACACATATATAAACAACTGATGCGAAAGGGTTAATGGCACTGCATTGGCGTGTTCCCTTAGCATGATGTTGCCATAGGTTAAAGTGTTACCACGTAGCAGGTTCGATTCCCGAAGGAAAAGAAAATAAGCACTATAAATATCTCTCTGCTTGGAATAAATTTGATCCCTCATGTAATTAAAATTGAGTGATTTGAGCTTAGATGATCAGTAAGAAAAGGGACTAAAGTAGGGTTAAGTACACAATGATAATGCGTTGGCGCGCTTCCTTAGCATGATGTTGCCACAGGGAAAAGCGCTTCTTTGCTATTCCAAACTTATCGTGTTCGATTCCCGACAGTAAAGAAAATAAGATCAATAAATACTCCTGGTTTGTGTGAATTTGATCCCTCATGAAATTGAGTGATACCTTCGATGATTAGGTAGAAAAGCGACTAAAGTAGTTTAGCTTATCCTTGGAAGTCTAACCAATTTATTATTTGCCAGGTGAAGAGGTAAAGTTATACCTTGAAGTCTAAGAAGGCTGAGCAGAGCCCCGTACAGGTTGACTCTGGTGTGTTGGGAGCTCGCGCTGGCCCCGGCAGCCGCGGCCCAGTCAAGCAAGCGCCGCAGGATGAATTTGAGGTTAGGAGCGTTGAGCGGCTGCGGAGGGGTCGCTTCCAGACCCTCGCGGAGACTGACCACCAACATCAGAACCTGGAATAAATAACCACTCACATTAAAATTGAAGCTTCTTGGATTTTAGAAATGGTTAATTTGATGCATCGATTACTGCATTAGACATTTTTATTTTTTAACGCTAACATCCTCCTCTCTCTCTCAAAAAGGTGTTACTCCGTCGCGTGAGGCAGGATGAGGAGCAGGTCAGCAAACAAAGACTTTCTTTTAGAAGCACATTGACACATATTTACGTTAAATCTTTACAAGCTTCCGGACAGGCGGAATGACATGCTGTCGGCCATAATGCAACCTTCTCGATTGTCAACACATGACTGACGCGCTCGTGATCGGGGCTCTTGCCTGCGCCACGAGCGGCTGTGTCTATAACTAACACACCCGTGAGTGGACAAGCGAACAGAAAAATAAGAGATAAAAGATTGCATATCGAGGTTTTCGGTACCAGTCGGCAAGGGATACATCGTGCTGATGTCAATACATATCAAAGGAGCTCTCGGATGTTTTAAGCACAGTAAGGGGAGGGTTAAATATGAATCTTACCGTCCCGGACGCCTTATCCGCAAGAACTGGCGGGGGCGCCGGCTGCAGTGCGGCCAGCAGCGCCCGCAGCAGGGGCCCGGCCGCGGTGGGCGAGCGCCCGCAGCAGCAGAGCGTCTCCGCGGCGCAGCGCCAGGCCTCGGCGAGGCGCACCGTCGCGGCACACGACTGCGACCACTGGTTAAGCGCCACTGCGTGAGACAGAGCCTGAAACAAAAACGAATCTCATCAATCAATGTGTTTCTAGAATATTCTTCAGGGACCAAAGAAGGAACCTCCGTGGTGCCCCCTAGAAACGGTTATTTACAACGCCAGCCAATTCTTCTACTCTGATGTTTCCGACACGATTATATACATATATATATATATATAATATTCACACATCAAAAAAACAGTGATAGCTCGTGGCAACTCAATAAGAGCCAATCAAAATGTTAACCCTTTCGCATCGGTTGTCGATATATGCCGTCTAAGATCCCCCTACGGTTGACATCGGCAGCCGTGATATATTTTATTTCTACTTTCAGTACACATTGTGACATCTACGGTAGGAAATTGGAAGTGCAGTCATTCCCTCAACCTACATATATTATTTACAGGAATATGTAAAGCATGTAAATAAATATCGTTAGGTTTCGTCACACTGGCCTACTTTCATATATCACATTGGCTCTTGTATCCTTTAGCTATCAGATGATGCATAAAAAACTATTCTATTTAACAAACGTTCATTATGTAACTCAATACATGTGGTGGGATTGACACATGTAGTTTACAGTAAAATCGCTCCTGTGACGAAACCTAACGATATTTATTTACATCGTTGGTATTTTAGTGGCCGCATTACCTCTTGTATTTCATGTGTAAGTCTTGCACGATGTGGTGCTGCTGGTCTAAGAGGAGCAGCCAGTTCTGCAGCTAACAGAGCTCTCAGCCTGGGAACGCTGACCTTCCCTGGCATGTCTTTGGGGGCGCTGTCTCTGCAGGCGTCTCGGGCTCCGGCCAGGGCCCCAGCGTCCAGCAGACGCCAGCGGGGCTCGGCCGGTGGAGGGGCGGAGCGCCACAGTGCGGGCAGCACTCGTAGCAAGGCGCCACCACCTTCAACCTATAAGATAACAAATTGTGTAATAACAAGAATGTTTTTTTTTTCAATAATTACAGATGGTTATTTTTCAAGCCCTCAGGATTAATGTCTTCCAAGAAGGCTGTCGGGAACTATTCACGTTCTCAGTAGAACCCCAGTAGACTGAGCTGCCATGAGATGAGGTGATATCAGCCATCAGTTCTTCAGTTATCGTCTAAAAAGCCGCTCCATACAAAATGTGTAAGAAAATTAAAATTTACTTAATATTCCTATCGATATAGGTTCTTACTGCATCTGGGGGTCCCAAAAGTTGCCTCGCTAGGGCTGCGAATGGCGCAGTTCTTCCCGACCCGGCCGCTGCGTGCAGTTCAGCAGCGCAGAGACGCAGCAAGCTGGCAGCCGCAGCGGCGGCGCAGGCGTCGCCTGGGGAGGGGGCCTGCAGCGAGCTGGCGTGGCGAGAAATGAGATCGCCGCACGAACGCAGATGCCTGGAATATTACGCACAATCAAATAACAAATAACTCAAATATATAAATATAGGTAATTATGATAAGTAATTAAGTCCCAATGCTCATCAAACAGACAACTCCAACAAATTATTTCGCCAAACAAATTCGTGGAGTTCGTGCCTGAACTGGGTCTCCCTTGCGTGGAATATATCAACATCCGAGGCCATGTGGTTGAACATTCTGATCCTTTTCCCAAGAAGTATAGTCAATATATTTTAGGCAGCGAGTCCCAAGCCGTTGGTGCCGCAACACTGAGAGCACGGCTGCCAAAGACTGTGCTAGAACCACCTCTCATCTGAATATACAATATGATAATATGAAATATATATTTTTTAGGTTGATAAAATGGGAGAACTGACCTTAGCGTTGCTGCTACAGTGCTGGGATGAGCACACAGCGCATGCAGCAAGCGATAAGCCGCCGCCGCAGTAATCGGGGGCGCCTGAGCATCCAACAGAGCGCAGGCGGCGTGCAGGCAGCCCCGCACGGTGGCCTCCTTCCCGGGCTCCAGCGCCAGCAACAGATGAGCGAGGTTAGGCGCCGGAGCACGCAGACATCCTTGTAGCAAGTTCAAAATGGCTTCTTTAGTCTGATTGACTACGTCGTCTGCATCGTCACTTTCTTCAGCTTCCAAGCATTCAACAAAACCGTTAAGAATCTCCATTTTGACATTGCGATCACCGGTAAAAACGCCGACCAGATGCTGCGAAGCTCCCGGCTGCATAGCAACAGCCGCGATAATATTAACAGCGTTAAACGCGTGATTCGGCAATCGAGATCCAAACGTTACGAATTTAACAATCGTTAAAGCGGGATCGGGACGAGATCCGCGGGGTTCGGCCCCCAGCAACAATTTCCCGATCCCCGAAACCAACAATGGGCATCCGGAAGCGGCTAACTCCGATGCGAAACGATGCCGCATCAATAAAGCTACGTCGAGCAACCGCAAGCAACTCAAAGTGGCCGCTTCCAAGTATTTTTCACCAGGAAACGGTTGGAAACTGTCTAAAAGCGTTACGGCTTCATCTAAGATCGTTAGAACGAGACGTAAAAAGTCAGATTCTGTGTTCATCAAGAACATTATACGAAAACCTGGCGGGGAGCAGATTCTGCTTGTCTGGGCGGAGCCGGAGGAAAATCTGTGGCGTTTGGTTCGTATTTTTTTAAAAAATCTTCGAATAAATCGACACACAAAGCGGCGATTTGCCATTTTTCTTCAGGATTTTTATACGAACGCGAAGAAAAGCGTAAGAATATTGAATCAATAGCAAATGTCAAGTAATCATCGAATCCTTCGCCGGGATTGTTTGATGCGAACGTGAGATCTTTCAGTAGTTTTAGCAGAGCTCTCGATAAGGGGAATTCTTCGTTTCTGGCTTCGACTTCTTCCAGTTCTGCGGGGAGGCCCGAAGGTTGGAACGCCCCCGGGGCGCGCAGCAGGCAAGCGGCTCTTATTCCGGCCCAGACTCCTGATCCAGTGTCGGCCCCGCGGCCCAGCGCACCGAGCGTCAAGAGCAAATCGGCCTTTAACGGTACCGGTATGCTGCAGCCGATCAAACCTGGAAATAAAGAAAAATTCACATTAATAAAGTTTTTTTTCAATTAACATTTACATCATCAGCCAACAGTGGACTTCGGACCGGAGTATGCAAGACGAGGACACAAATGAGGGCCTGGCAGTTTTACAGCGGACCGACTGAATGTGACTGCGGCGTGGAGCAGACCCTGTCACACCTTCTGGAGTATGCGCTGTGCCCGAATAGCTGCACCCAGGAAGACCTGATGATGGCCAGAAGTAACGCCATCGACGTCGCCCACTTCTGGTCAGACAGGATCTGACCCTGTTGTTTCCGACACGATTATATATATAGTGGATTTCCATACATTGTTGAACGTAGGCTTCCCACATGATATTTATATATATAATATTTTACTTATCTAAGTGAATCATCATCATTAGCAGTCTGAGTTTGTCCACTTTTGAATGTAGGCCTTCCGTATGAGTCTTAATCCTTCTTGATTCTCTGCCCTCAGCATGGCAAAGGTTATAGAAATCCACAGATATGCCATCCATATCACTATCACCATCTGTCCGTATTCTCCATTATGTGTTTACATAAAATAAATAGATTGTAGGCCAAACAGATTAGTCGAACTGAATCAGTAGATTAACACCTTTAGTCATTCCTTGGCTAAAGGTAACCAATTTAAGACCCGTATACAGAGACATTTCTTAAGGTAACCAACCTATAATAGCTACTGTTATTTATTATGATTAAAGTGAGGAAGCCTTAGCCCTAGACTCAACTCAAATCTTAAGATTCAATAAAAAAAAGGTTAGCCAAATTATAAGAATATTGCTTGTGCGTTACCGGTCAGTACAGGAATGGCCGCCCATGAAGGGTTGTCGCACAGAGCTTGTCTTGCGGGTGCGTCGTGTGTTGCCACGGCCCGGACCAGCTCCAGAGCAGCGCGGAGAACACCAACTTCCTCCGAGCGTACGAGGCGTCTCATGCCGGCAGTTGCTGGACTTGACTCCTGGCGAAGGTTACTGAAACAATTGCATTCATATTTTAACATTCTAGGCCGTACATTTTCCCATATCTGGAAAATATCATCATCTCTATATCCGCCTACGTTAACCCTCCTCTTACTGTGTTAAAAACATCCGAGAGCTCCAATGATATGTATTTACTACACCATATGAAAATGTCATTTAAAAACTAGAAAAAATGTGAATATTCGTAAATATTGCTTTCATTGACTATGGTTGAATTTGAAATGTAACAATTTTTGTAATGTAAGTATCTGAAAAAGAAAAACATTGCAACCAGCCGCTATAGCTGGCGTAGCCAACAAATTCAAAGCACATGTTAACCTGTGCGCAGCCAAATTCATACTAATGGAACGTTTGCAAAGCTGCGCATGCGTCACATTCTGTCTCGTCTGCGCCGCTGCTTGCGCAGATGCATAACACGTGCGCTTGATTCTATCCCCGATTATTTATTTCCATCGCTACAAATGAATAACTATACATTATTGTAATTTTATTTAATACATAATAATATCACGGAGGAATACAAAAATTATGAGCTCAGTATCTATTATATTTTATATGGATATTTTCATTATATATGTTCACATCAGCATGATGTAGCCCTTGCTGAAAGGTACCAAAAACCTTGATAATCAATCTTTCATCTCTTATTTCTGTTCGCTTGTCATACATTTATGTGTCCGCCATATTGGGACTAGTTATATAGACCGCCGCTTGTAGCGCTGGGCGAGAGCCATCGCGAGCGCGGCAGTTGTGCCCCGCCCATCGGCGAGAGCATATTGTATTGTGGCTCGGCCGAATGCTAGGTCGAGCCATAAATTTGTAAAATTTGTATAAAGTTTCATCGTAAATATATGTCAATGTGCTTCTGAAAAAGTCTGTGTTATTAATCTGCTCCTAATCCTGCCATCACGCGACAGAATAACAACCTTTTGAGAGAGAGGAGGATGTTAATATATTGATATCAGCTTGCTATAGCTCCTTAAGGCCGATGCCGTACAAACGATCTTTTGTCTATTATTTTTATTTGCTTGCCTGACATCTACATCGAATGTTAGTTTAATTATATAATGTTAAACGGTGTTTGCATACGCCAAAATAATTGTTATGACAGTTGGTCCATTGCCAGTTGGTACAACTGTCATCTTGGCGGTTGGTACAACTGTCATCTTGGCGGTTGGTACCGCCGAAATGTGAGAGCGGGCAGGCAGTCGAAACGCGTCCGCTACCGTGATAGAACTGCCGAAAGGCGTCCCTATAACGGGCGACGTTATTGACAAATAAACGAGTAATATGTGAAACAGAAACATGTGTTTGTATTGTGAACCTGATCCTGCATTCTTCATCCAGTAAAACGATATCCAAAAAAAATACCCGAGGAGGATATCAATATATATAGAGTATCTACATAATTGACTCTGGTCTTTGGACGTTCCTTTGTACGCTAATCCGTTGTGTTCAGACGTCACCATTTAGCTGACATCGACATTTCGAGTCATTGGACCTAGAATAGGAATCCCAGTTCGGGAGCGGGATGACAAACGTCTAAGGGTCGATAGAACAGGTAACGAGAGAAGTGTCTGCAGATAGCTACTGGAACTGTCGGAGTCCCCTGCTGTTTTATTATTATTATTATATAAGTATTTGTATAGCGCTTTTTTATGACTGAATGGTCATTCCGGCAGCTCTTCTTTGCCTCTCTGAGTAAAAAGGTGGGTCTTGAGTCTGCTTCTGAAGGATGCCTCCGCTTTAAGTTCTTTTATGGCAGCGAGTTCCAGGCCATTGGTGCCGCGTAGCTGAAAGCCCGATTGCCAAAGACCGTGCTAGGACTACTCCCCATCAGCTGCAGGGTCCTTCTATTTGCTCTGGCTGATCTGAGTGTCTCTCTGCTTGATAAGTTCTGCCAAATAGCCCGGTGCAGTTCCGTTGAGTGCCTTGTAAGCCAAGAGGCATCATTTGTACTGGATTTGTAAATTTGGAATTGTACTGGTTTTCTATTCACTATTGTGTGTGTGAGAGGGGAAGACGCTGTGTATCAGTCTCTCTTTTTCTCTCTTGTGTTTTTTCTGTTGCCAGCAACAACATCTCACTTGGTTAGGTATTCCATATAATGAAGCGTAGATAACATTTTGCCGGCGGTCATAGCTCAATGGTCAAAGCATTTACTTTGCAAGCCTAAGGTCATGGGTTCCATCCCCGACGGAGATTTAAAAAAAAAAGGTTTTTTAATCGATTTATGAGCTCTGAAATACCCCCGGTTGGTGTGAAATTGATCCATCGCCCGTAAAATACCAGTCATAGCCTATTAATTAAAAATGGTGGTAGACGAAAGTCGTCCCGTGAAGACCACCCATTCATAGTAAATTCCTGTAATAATAAAGGATGATGCGTGAATATCGGGCTGTAGTCTATGACGTTGATCAACACTCCACATGCAGCGTTTAGCCATATACGCCATGGTAAGTGTCATAGAGTTCCACAGAAGAGACTTCAGCATCACTATCACTGTCACCGTCTGTCCGCATTCTCCTGTGTGGGTGTGAGCCCGGACAGTTCTCACCTGTAATACTTGTAGAGCGAGCTGAACAGGTGGTCCCACGACAGTGTGGGCGGGGGCCCGCTGGGCGGGTGCAGCAGGGCGTGCGCGCGCCGCCGCCCCGGGACCGCTGCCCAGGGCGGCGCAGGCGCGCGCCCAGGCTGTCAGCACGCGCGCTGGGGCTATCTCTCCGGCGGCTCGCACAAACTTCACGAGAGACACGTTGCGAGCAGCCGAACCACTGAAACATCAAACATTATAAGTAAACACATGAATCTGGTTGTAACAGTAACGGCCCATTCCTCGGCAACGTCCCGTTTATTGCGGGTTCGGTTTTTTGGAGGATCACGTTTAGTAGTATACGTGCTACTGTGGTAACATTTATATGAGCATTCAGCTTGCAGGATACCGCGAAAATCCGATCTGTTCGAAATGTGCTGTATGGTTTTGCCACTACAAACTGGACGAATGGATCCAGTCAAAAACAGTATCCAATTTAGTTAGGTACATAGTTAAGTGAAAGTGTTCCCACTAGCATCCTGCACACGGTTTTTTACGAGATTACGAAATGTGCCTAATCTCGATCGTAGTTTTAGGATCGGATGAACCCAAAATCTTCTTTTTTTGCATCGCTTTCTGCGGCAAAAGTACCAGTATAATATCAAAGAAAGTCATCATAAATAAGTAATGCATAAATGGGATCCTCTGGTTACTAAGCGACTCATCTAAACACAAGTTGACACTAATAAACACTTCTTATTTACATCATATATGATCTCAAAATCTAGAGTTTGGATATTTTATTTTTTGATGTTTATATATTTTTATTGGCAAATATAAATATTATTGATAAATTTTTATTAGCTTAATCTGAAGTATGAACTGTTTGGAATGATCATTATTTTTATTTTTACAATTTAGCGTAAAAAAGATAAGAATAATGTTAAATTTTTAAGTACTAAAAAATGCTCTAAAATCGCTTCTATTTTTTCGAAAATTCGCTAAGAAAATTCTTAGTAACCAAAGGGTTAATGGGACAGGATCTTGGGTGTGAGGCGGTCTGCAGGTCTCCAGTCACACAGCAGTGACTCTCTCTGTCGAAAAATTCCCCATTATGAGAGGTTGTCCTTTGTTCTGCCAACTCCTGTTCTTAGTCTGTTTATTATTACAAGATTACTAGGTCCACTAGTAAAAAAAACAGCTAGTCCACAGTGAACTTTGGTTTGTCAATGCAATTAAAAGAAAATATATAACAAGGACTCGATAGATAAAGATAAAATATATTATGAAGAAAACTTACCGCAGACTGTCTCCCGATGGCCAGTACTGCAGCCTCAGGTTGAGGGTGTCGTGGCGATACAGGCGAGCCAGCCCCAGCAGCAGAGCCTCAAAGTGGCGCGGCAGGGCGGCAGGGGGCTGAAGACCCTCTGCGAGGTACTGCTGGGCAGCGCGAGCAGATTCATCGGCTCTGAAAGATACAAACGAAAAAATGAAAAAAGTTGAATCAATTATGAAGACTAAACATTTGCTAGATGCTGGTCTTGATATAGGAAAGCGGTAAAGTTGCACGTAGCTATAGATTCTCAGCAAGATACTGATATCAGCTTGATATAGCTCCTTAAGGCCGATGCCGTAAAGCCTCGACAAACGAGCTTTTGTCTCTTATTTTTGTTTGCTTGGCTGACATCTACATCGAATGTTAGTTTAATTATATAATGTCAAACGGTGTTTTCATACGCCAAAATAATTGTTATGACAGTTGGCCCATTGTCAGTTGGTACAACTGTCATCTTGGCGGTTGGTACCGTCGAAATATCAGAGCGGGCAGGGAGTCGAAATGCGCCCGTTACCGTGATAGGAACGCCAAAAGGCATCCCTATAACGGGCGACGTTATTGACGAATAAACGAGTAATATGTGAAACAGAAACAAGTGTTTGTATTGTGAACCTGATCCTGCATCTTTCA